>CM018695.1:31088650-31774005 GCA_009363875.1 Mikania micrantha
TTTTTCACAAGCATAAAGTCTCACGTTCAAGCATATAGTTTCATAAGCATCAATCTCATGTTTAAGCATATAGTTTTTCCAAGCTAAAAAGCAAGAACATATCATGTTTTAAGCATATCGTTTCACAAACATCTATCACATGTGTTTAAGCATCAAGTCTCATAAGCATCCAACATATGGTTTTCAAGCCTCAAGTTTAAAGTATAAGTTTCAAGTCTATTGCTTTTCCAAAGTATACTAGGTTCCAATCATAAGCATCAATATAAGCTTCATGTTTATTTTAAAAGCATTAAATAACATTTCAACAGTTTATGGAAATGTTTAACATGCTTCTCAGTCCCGAATAAAACAAATAAGTTTGAAAAGGGACAAATGAACTCACCTTGTGTCCGTAGTAGTTGACTATGTAAAAGAATACGCACGCTCTTTGTTTGCACTTGTTGCGATGTTCACGCTCCTGTATTGATTTCATAATGTTGTAGTTTATAAGTATAAGTTTGTAAGGGTTCGTTGCGCGTGTAAGTGTTAGTCCTAACGTTGACTAACACTCACGAGTCTTGTTTATTATCCGGCCCAATTTGTCATATTACATAGAATAACCTTGATTTCCTTTTATGGTTTTTAAAATTTCTCCACTTAGAGTTAGTTTAAAAGTCAAAACCTTCAACTCTAACTTTAAGTATTTTCATGTCTTTTCATAAACGTTTTATCACCACTTTCACAACCACCAAAGAATAATTTAACATTTGGTTTCATCACTTGTTGTTAATTGTTGAGCCGGATAACCCATTGGATCCCCTTATGTATAATTGGGCCTAGCATGTGTATGTGTATGGGCCGACTAAGTGCAATGGACCCGAATCCATTTCTAGTGGGCCGGATGGTTAATCACATGGCCGGTTACTTGGATTTAATCCAATTGAGAGGTTTGGGCCATGGTGGGCCGAATCCATATTTCTTGGGTCAAATAAAAGAGAATTGGGCCGCCTAATTGTATTGGGCCGGAGGTTTATGTTGGGTCAAATTAATACGCATGGTTTGGACATGGATGTGATGGGCGAACTGGGCCAAACTAATTGTTTATTGGGCCTGTAAAATGGCTTGTGGTCTTCTGTTTGGGCCGAACAAAGGGGTGTGGGCCAAAATTTATGGGCTGTTGGGCCTAGGCATCAACCATGGCCAAAGGATTAAACATTGGCTTCGACTAAACGGACGAGAGGATGGCTTCCCATTCAGCTAATCTAGGTGTCCATTTGGCTAAGGTTCGGCCAGGAGGTAATGCCACTGGTTCGGCTACATGATGACTCAAACATAGGTTCGCATAACAAGGGAATAGGTTCGCTGAATATAGCAGCCACATGGGTTCGCCACAGAGGGTTCGGTCGAGTTCATCAGGATTCGGTGCTGAAATGGTTCGGCTAGAAGGAGATGGTTTGTCTTATTGAACAAAGGTTCGTTGGTCCAAGGTGAAAGGTTCGGTGCTAGGTGTTCGACTCCAAGGTTCGTTCATAGTCTTGAGGTTCGTCAGCATTATCAAGGTTCGGCATGGGACTTGAGGGTTCGGCGCCTAAACAGGTTCGTGCATGGCCGTTTGCATGGGTTCGCCAGGACCTGGTTCGGCTAGTTTTCAATAGCAAAGGTGCGTGAGCCGCCATGAAGGTTCGCCCTATTGGTCAAAGGTTCGTGGGTTAGTCACGCGAACCAGTAGGGTTCGCCCATACTATCACAGGTTCGGCAACCACCCAGCAATACGCGAACCTGTTAAGTCTTCCACCTAATCCATCGCTAAACACCAGAATTCTAGGGTTGTTCTCAGATCGTGGGTACCAGGGTAACTTTCGAATATATATGGTTTGACATAGCAGGTTTAAACCGGCTAAGGGTTGGTTCGAACAAAAATGTGAAAACCCTCTTTTTCCGAGTTTTATTTTGTTCATACCTCGATTTTGGCTGGGTAAATCTCTAGATTGGTTGTACTTTCAGGTAGAGGATGTCGAGAGTTACGCGTAGACACCAAGAACGCGCGATTTGGCCAAGAAACGATTGTGATACGAAGCTTTGAAGGTGGTTTATGGAGGTGTTAAAGTGGTAGCCGGGATTTTGAGCTAGAGAGAGAGAGATGAAAATGAATTTAATGAGGCCATTTAGGGTTTATATACCCCGGGGGTATTCGGGTTCGTTTCGGTTGCTCGATTCGTATTTTCGTCGTGTATCCGGCACGTTACGCTCATTTTTCGTTATTTAAATAAAAAGAGTTACTTTAGGATAATTAGATTGAATTTATCATTAGAAATTATTTTAAATATCGTATTCTTTAACTTATTTATCAAATTATATATTTTAAGCGTTTCGTAAATTTATTCGTGATTTAATGAAATAGTTTAGTTTAATTTATTTATGATGAGTTTCAAAATTGTAAAACAGGAAATATTTTATTTCCTTAAATGTATGATCGTTCGTTTCGTGTTCGTTTTCGTTTCGTCAGAATGCGTCGCCATCATGCGTATTCGTTCGAATCGTCATTCGAACGAACACGTCGATGGTTTGGCTTTCTGATTCTTGTTTTCTACTGTTCAGTCATTATTTCAGAACGTTAAACTATCAAATCATTCGTACAGATCGTCACCTATACGAATAATTCATCGATTTAGCATTTTGTAACAACAACCGTTATGTTTTAGTTTTGTTTCACCTCACATACGTTTATACACAATAGTATCAAATCAAGTGTCCATGTTTCAACACTGTGTTGTCTGACATGTTTCAGACTGTTAAACCCTAAGGTTTTAGTCAGATTTCAGACAATCGTTTAATAGTCTAGTATAAAGCATAATGTTCCAACAAAATAAGCATAGTTTCACGTAATGTGTACCTGATTTACTGTACGGTTTACTGTTGCGATCACTGTTCCGGCACGCGTCCGGCACTTATGTTACACAATGTAATAATATAACTTAGGTTAATGTACATTGCAAAGGTGAAAGAGCCACAGCTCAATGTAATTAGTATTCTTTGCACAATAACTTTGGTTATTGTATAATGCGAAGGTGAAAAGGCCGAATATCAATTATTGTACTAGTATCCTTTGTCAATAACTTATGTTATTGAATTACAAAGGTGAAAGCACCTAAACTAGTAACCTTTCATTAATGACATATGTAATTAAGTTAGTAAAGGTGAAAAACCAAAGAAAACATATTGAACTTGTAATATACTTACTTTAGGTCATATCCATTTGGACTATGTTGGTTATTTAGCACCAAACTTTTACATATCATCCAGGATATTTAAGAATTAGGAATCATTGAGCATAATTAGGAATATTAGAATATATTTGTATGCTGATATTTATTTGTTTTGTCACGCATACACGAAAGACTTATTATTTAAAAGTACTATTAATTATTGATAAAAAATATAAATTTGTAGTCTTCTCTTTTTGAATTAAGTATGCAGGTCAAATAGTTTTCAACGGTTATTCCTGATAATTCAGTCTTGGAAGTTCAACGTATATGAATGTGGACTAAATGGAGTTGACAATGGTCATCTGAGAATGTTCAAATACGAGCGGCTTTGTAGTGAAATAGTAATAATGACTAGGAGAGAGCAGTTGTTGTAACTTTATGTATAAATAACGGAGGCAGTGATTGATCATAGGAACATCCGCATTCTCAAACACTTTTCTATACTCACACATTCACATAGAATCGATCGCTTGGGCCATTGTCTTTGTATTTCTCGTTTGTTAAGTAAATATAAACAAGGCTGAGTGAAAATTGTCACCTTCCAAGGGCTTTATGTTAGAAATCTTAAAGTGTGACACACCGCAAATTTCAGGTCAGCATTTACTATTAGTTAAATAATAATTTAATTTATTATTACATACAAGGCACTAGAATTGGTTTAATTTAGTGTGACACGTGGCACGATAGTACAAACACAGACACATTGCACTGTAATTCGAAGAATTACCGGAAAAACACACATGTGTCTTGAATTCACGAACGTTGGTGAAATTATCGAACAATTGGAACAAACAAACAATAATGAATGATATGTGAACTAATAACAAGCAAAATTGAAGCAAAAATCGATAAACGATAACGAAAAACGGACGAAAAACGAATCAAAACAATAAAAACAGGCCATTGGGCCAACCCAGGACCCATCATGGTATCCGATGGGCATCGGCGAACTCCTTCAAGGTACGCGAAGGTGGGCGGGCAATTTGGAATTCAGCTGAATTCCATCACGGTGCCCCACGACCGATCATTTTCCACCCTGGCGGTACGCTGCGTGTGACAATTCGCAATTCCAAGTTTGAATTTCGTGTCTTAGTCTTAATTAAGTCTTATTAAGATTAAAATAATCTAAACAAACCATTAGAATCAAATAAAAACTCATGAATCAAAGAAAGAACAATGGCACATAATTGAAACATAAATCGCGAAAATTTGCGAAAAGACAATTCGGCATGCGAAATTGTCAAATTCATGACCACCCGAACTTCCTAACCACATTATATTCCTAATGGGATTTAATTGGAAGTGTAACAATGGTGGTTGATCAAATGTAGCAATTCCCAAAGATACGCGCGAAAAAGCTAAAAATAAATTGTAAAAATCATAAAACTCATGTGTTGATGATCCCTTTCACATTAAATCCTTCCAAACCAGTTTAGTAGATATTTTGGACCAAAATATCTGGCCAATCTTGGAGAAGAAGGCATTCAAACATAAAAGCCAAATTTTTGACTTTCAAAGTCAACATTTTCACACTCTTCCCACCCCAAACTTGACCAGAGCATTCCACAAACTTTCTGGAGTTTCAAACAGCTTCCAACCATCATCTTTAAGCAATCCTTGCTGAGGATTAAGATCAAGAACAAGTAGATCACAAAATCAACCTTCAAAAGTTGATTTTTAGTGAGTTTTCAAGCCAATCTTCAACCAAGTAAGTTCTTGTGTCAATTTTTGATTTGAATAGATTAAGATAGCTTAAACAAGTGTCATGAAGCTTGTTTGAACATTGGTTAAGGGCTGGAAATCATCAGATCTTGAAAACCCATGAAAAAGGGCAAAATTGTCCAAAAACCCGATTTTTCAAAGTTGTCCAAAATCACGATTTTTCTTCACCAAACTCTAGATATATGTTAAATATTAGGATATGGAGATTTTGGCCCAGTAAAAATGTCAAAATATTGATTTTGGCACGCAAAAACCATGTTTGGCCTCTGTGTCTCGGCCAGCGGCCCCAGGCGGCCCCTACGCGGCCTGTGCGTCTCGGCAAAAATTCCGGTGACTTTTGCGGCAAAACCCTAATTTCGTCCGTTTTGCGTTCTGAACTCCGTTTCGCGATCCGATTCGCAATCCGGTGATTCGATTTTGACAATAAGGACATATTTTTAATCGATTTCGCGTTCCGGACTCATTTTTGCGATCTGTTTTGCAATCCAGCGACTCGATAATCGATTTTGAAACTGATTAAATTCTAATTGTAACCTGGAATTTAGTTTTATCATCGGTTTTCAATATAAAAACCTATTCTGGGTCGATTTCGCATTCCGGATTCAGTTTTAAGATCTCTTTTGTGATCTAACAATCAGATTTCAACCCAGAAGTCGATTAAGAATCCGGATTTGATACAAAAGTTAATTTCTCATTAAATTAGGTATAAATAACTCACAGAACTTTAATCGGTTACAGATTTGGTGTCCAAGAACTAATAATATGAACGTTGTGCTTTGTTTATCGATTAATATCATTTCAGGTGAGTTCACGAACCCCTTTTCTGTATTTTGGCTTTTGAACTCGGGGAATGAGAAAACATAAAAAAAACTCATTTGAAACATATTGATTATTGCGAAGCTTTGAAATGCTTTCGATGCATTTTGTGAAACATGAGACCTGATTAGATCAGGTGGAACTCTGAAACGCTTTTGATACATTTTGTGAAACATGATACCTGATTGGATCAGATGGAACTCTGAAACACTTTTGAAACACTTTGTGAAACACGAAAACTTATTTGCATTATGTGAAACGCTGAAACACTTTTGAAACACTTTGTGAAACACGAAAACGAAAGCGTTGTAAAACATTTGGTTGAAACACGTGACAGTGGGGCGAAACATATGACCAAACTTGTCATTATTTCACAGGTTACACATTTGTCACTAAGTCCCCTATTCTGTAACCATTAACCGTGGGGGGCGTGATTATTGAGAATAGATTCAATTTGTGATTGACAATCCTCACCCGTGGTTCGTAGCTAAAACCACGACTGGATGTCGAGCGGGCGCTCAATAAGGCTAAAACACACAATGTCTTGCGACAAGGACATTGGGAAGGGGCAAAAACTAAACTCGTCAGCTCGGTTACGGGAGCCCAGGAGTTATAATTGGACAGTTGGTCAGGAACTAAACACGACATTGTTGGAAGAAACAATGTGCGCACCGGATACCAGTGTTTTACACCTAGTTTGGGACATAAATATTATTTAACTCATTTGATGCAAACATTTGATTTGTTTGGGATACATTACATACATTTTTGACAAATAAACTTCTGAACTCACCAGCAATATGCTGATTGTTTAAAATCACGTTTTCTCAGATGCATAATGATACAGGGGGTGGAGCTGGGAGCTCAATCTTTGGAGACCTATAGTAGAGTCTATGAGAGATAGACTCAACAGTGTGATATATAGGATAATATATATGTGTAATAGCATTATATATATGTGTGTGAGACTCAGTTAAAACTGTTATTACATTAGGCTTGTGGCTAATGTAGTTGTAACATGGGTTTGTAATATAGAAACAAATGTGTCTTTTGTTGTAAATCATGACTGTGAAACCTTGAAAGTCACACCATACGCTTCCGCAACGACAAGGGTGTGACAGATTGGTATCAGAGCCATTGGTTTATAGCGAATTAGGTTGCATGACTAAGACCTAATCTATATCCATATGACTCTAACACGAAACATTAATGTTGCATGTTCAGAGACATGTCGAGAGGACGACCGAGGCGAAATCCACAGGGAAATCCACAAGGAAACCCCCATGGCAATCCTGAAACTGAGCAACCTGCTATCTCGGTAGAGATGGACCAGCTTATAAATAGACGAGTGGCTGATGCTATGGCCACCTACAAAAATCAACAACACACAGGAGAGGGAGGATCTGGTGCTATTGGCAACAATACAGGAGGTGGCAGTGGAGCGGTGGGTGGAAATGGTGCTGTAGGAGGTAGTGCGTTGCTGGAATCATTGGATCTACACCAAAGGCATGTTCTTACAAGGATTTTCTGAACTGCCAGCCTCTTAGCTTTAATGGAACCGATCGAGCTATCGCACTGATCCGATGGTGCGAAAAGATGGAAACGGTATTCCGTGTCAGTAATTGCCCTGAAGAATGCCGAGTCAAGTATGCCACTTGTAGTCTGAATGGAGCAGCTCTTACATGGTGGAACAACCATGTTCAAGGTTTAGGCATTGATGAAGCCTATCAGATTCCCTGGTTAACACTGAAGCAAATGATGATGGATGAGTATTGCCCACGAAGTGAAATCCAGAAAATGGAAAAAGAATTCTTTAACCTGAAAGTGCAAGGTAGTGACATTGTCAGTTATACTACTAGATTTCATGAGATGGCACAACTTTGCCCAACGATGGTCACTCCTGAGTACAAGCGAATAGAGCAGTATCTGAAAGGGCTTCCTCCAAGTATTGAAGATATGGTGACTTCTTCTAAGCCAGATACCATTCAAAGTGCAATTCGGTTGGCTCATCGCCTGATTGATCAGGCAGTTCGTCGTGGAACCTTGGGGACAAAGGTACCTGAAGAAAAGCAAAACATTGGTAATAAACGAAAATGGAATAGCAATTCACCAAATCAACCACAAAAGAAACCGACTCAGGTTAGAGTCAACTCCGCTATGACAACTGATAAGAAATCTTACGTGGGAAAACTTCCCAAGTGTGAAAAATGTGGGTACCATCATGAGGGTGAATGTAGGCCCTTCATATGTAACAGATGTGGAAGACGTGGACATTTAGCGAGGAATTTTCTAGCTCATGTACCTACATCAGTGACAGATAGCAACAGGGATAATAGGAGTTGTTTTGAATGCGGAGTTGTAGGTAATCTCAGGAAGAACTGCCCAAAGCTAACAAATCAAGGTGGCAACAATGCTCGAGGTAGGGCCTTTGTTATTGCAGCCGGAGACGCCAAACGAGATCCAAACCTCGTGACGGGTACGTTCTTTGTCAATAATCATTATGCTTCTGTCCTATTTGATACGGGGGCAGATAAGAGCTTTATGTCAACTGAATTTAGCACATTAATTGGAGCCAATCCAACTGCATTACACGATAGATACACAATAGAACTAGCCAACGGAAAACTAATAGAAACTAGTGAGATAATTCAAGGGTGTACCTTACAACTAGGAGATTATGTTTTTGCTATAGATCTTTTATCGGTGAATCTAGGAAGTTTCGACGTGGTTGTCGGAATGGACTGGTACGCAGAAATTGTATGTTGTCAGAAGGTGGTTCGTATTCCACTCCCAAGTGGGGAGACTCTCTCAATTCATGATGAAAAGAGCGGAAAGGCGTTACAAATCATCACCTATATGAAAGCCCACAAGTACCTACGCAAGGGATGTCAAGCAATATTAGTGCATGTCATGGAAAGGAAGTCAAAAGAGAAGCAATTAGAAGATATACCGATTGTACAAGAGTATCCAGAGGTATTTCCTGTAGATTTGCCTGGATTACCACCTAACAGACAAGTAGAATTTCGGATTGACTTGGTGCCTGGTGCAGCACCAATAGCTCGATCGCCGTACAGGCTAGTCCCATCTGAGATGCAAGAGTTATCTAACCAACTACAAAAGTTACTGGACAAAGGTTTCATAAGACCAAGCTTCTCACCATGGGGAGCACCCGTTTTGTTCGTAAAGAAGAAAGATGGAACCTTTAGAATGTGCATCGACTACCGAGAATTGAACAAGTTGACAATCAAGAATCGATACCCGCTACCGAGGATAGATGATTTATTCGACCAGCTACAAGGTTCCAGTTTTTATTCAAAGATCGATCTGCCTTCAGGATACCACCATCTAAGGGCCAAGGATGAGGACATTCCAATCACTGCTTTTAGAACCCGGTATGGCCATTATGAGTTTTTGGTTATGCCGTTTGGATTGACGAATGCCCCAGCAGTTTTTATGGACCTTATGAATAGGGTCTGTAAACCGTACTTGGATAAATTTGTCATTGTGTTCATCGATGCTATACTTATTTATTCCAAGACCAAAGAAGATCATGAGCAACACCTTAGGCTTATTCTGGAGTTGCTAAGAAATGAAAAACTGTGTGCCAAATTTTCTAAATGTGAATTTTGGATGAGAGAAGTACAATTTCTTGGGCGTGTAATAAATCAAAAAGGAATACATGTTGATCCTGCCAAGATTGAGGCTATCAAGAATTGGAATGCACCCAAAACCCCGACGGAAGTACGTCAATTTCTTGGCTTAGCAGGGTATTATAAAAGATTCATTGAAGGTTTCTCTAAAATAGCTTTACCACTGACTACACTGACACAAAAGCATAAGAAATTTGAATGGAGCAACAAGCAAGAGACATCATTTCAATTGTTAAAGCAAAAACTATGCAGTGCACCTATTTTATCACTACCTGAAGGAACAGAGGATTTCGTAGTATACTGCGATGCATCACATCAAGGCTTGGGTTGTGTGCTGATGCAGAAAGACAAAGTCATTGCATACGCATCCCGGCAGCTCAAGACACATGAGAAGAACTACACTACGCATGATTTGGAACTAGGAGCTGTAGTGTTCGCACTCAAAATCTGGAGACACTACCTTTATGGTACAAAGTGTACTATTTACACTGACCATAAAAGTCTCCAGCATATCTTCGATCAAAAAGACTTGAATATGAGACAACGTCGCTGGGTTGAATTACTAAATGATTATGATTGCAATATTCATTATCATCCTGGCAAGGCAAATGTTGTCGCAGATGCTTTGAGCAGGAAAGAGCGAACCAAGACATTACGAGTGCGAGCTTTGGGAATGACTATTCAGACAAACCTTACTGCCCAAATTCGAAATGCCCAAGTTGACGCTCTTAAGTAAGAAAACTTGCAGAATGAATCTTTGCAAGGCTTGGATAAGAAATTTGAGGTCAAGACTAACAGAACTCACTACTTTGCAAATAGAGTCTGGGTACCAAACTTTGGGAACCTAAGGAGCTTAGTAATGGATGAAGCTCATAAGTCTCGATACTCTGTACACCCTGGCTCTGATAAAATGTATCATGACCTCAAGGAGTTTTATTGGTGGCCTAACATGAAGGCTGACATCGCTCTTTATGTTAGCAAATGTCTAACCTGCTCTAAAGTTAAAGCCGAATATCAAAAACCATCAGGGTTGTTGCAGCAACCAGAGATTCCACAATGGAAGTGGGATCAGATTACAATGGACTTTGTCACGAAACTACCCAGAACTTCTAGTGGCTATGACACTATCTGGGTGATAGTCGATCGACTCACAAAGTCTGCACATTTCTTGCCTATGAAAGAAACTGATAAAATGGACAAACTCACGAGGCTTTACATCAAGGAAGTAGTTTCTCGACATGGAATTCCAACCTCCATCATCTCTGATCGAGACAGCAAATTCACCTCACGATTATGGCAGACCCTACATGAGGCATTGGGTACTCGTTTGGATATGGGTACAGCATATCATCCTCAAACGGATGGTCAGAGCGAAAGGACTATCCAAACTATGGAAGACATGCTTCGAGCATGTGTGATTGATTTTGGAAGCAGTTGGGATACACATCTGCCTTTGATCGAATTCTCATACAACAACAGTTATCACACGATCATCAAGGCAGCACCATTTAAAGCGTTGTACGGTCATAAATGCCGACCCCCTATATATTGGACTGAGGTTGGTGAAAGTCAACTCACAGGTCCAGAACTCATTCAGGAAACGACAGATAAAATCTTCAAAATTCGAGACAGACTGCGAGCCGCACAAGATCGCCAGAAAAGCTACGCTGACGTGAGACGCAAACCATTGTCTTTCCAAGTTGGAGACCAGGTCATGTTGAAGGTCTCACCTTGGAAAGGTGTTGTAAGATTCTGATTACGTGGCAAATTGAACCCTCGATACATAAGGCCGTTTGAAATTATTGCAAAGGTGGGACCCGTTGTATACAAACTCAAACTACCACCATAACTCAGTGGGGTGCATGACACATTTCATGTACCGAATCTCAAGAAATGTCTGTCAGACGAAACGCTTGTGATACCGTTGGAAGAAATCCAAATCGATGATCAATTACACTTCATAAAGGAACCGGTGGAAATCATGGATTGGGAAGTAAAACAGTTGAAACAAAGTCGTATCCCAATAGTAAAGGTCTGTTGGAACTCAAGGCGAGGACCGGAATTTACCTGGGAACGCGAAGATCAGATGAAACTCAAATACCCCCAACTATTTGATGATACATCAGTCTTGGGAAGCACAAACTGAATTTCGGGACGAAATTCCAATAACGGAGGGAGACTGTGACAATTCGCAATTCCAGGTTTGAATTTGGTGTCTTAGTCTTAATTAAGTCTTATTAAGATTAAAATAATCTAAACAAACCATTAGAATCAAATAAAAACTCATGAATCAAAGAAAGAACAATGGCACACAATTGAAACATAAATCGCGAAAATTTGCGAAAAGACAATTCGGCATGCGAAATTGTCAAATTCATGACCACCCGAACTTCCTAACCACATTATATTCCTAATGGGATTTAATTGGAAGTGTAACAATGGTGGTTGATCAAATGTAACAATTCCCAAGATACGCGCGAAAAAGCCAAAAATAAATTGCAAAAATCATAAAACTCATGTGTTGATGATCCCTTTCACATTAAATCCTTCCAAACCAGTTTAGTAGATATTTTGGGCCAAAATATCTGGCCAATCTTGGAGAAGAAGGCATTCAAACATAAAAGCCAAATTTTTGACTTTCAAAGTCAACATTTTCACACTCTTCCCACCCCAAACTTGACCAGAGCATTCCACAAACTTTCTGAAGTTTCAAACAGCTTCCAACCATCATCTTTAAGCAATCCTTGCTCAGGATTAAGATCAAGAACAAGTAGATCACAAAATCAACCTTCAAAAGTTGATTTTTAGTGAGTTTTCAAGCCCATCTTCAACCAAGTAAGTTCTTGAGTCAATTTTTGATTTGAATAGATTAAGATAGCTTAAACAAGTGTTATGAAGCTTGTTTGAACATTGGTTAAGGGCTGGAAATCATCAGATCTTGAAAACCCATGAAAAAGGGCAAAATTGTCCAAAAACCCGATTTTTCAAAGTTGTCCAAAATCACGATTTTTCTTCACCAAACTCTAGATATATGTTAAATATTAGGATATGGAGATTTTGGCCCAGTAAAAATGTCAAAATATTGATTTTGGCACGCAAAAACCATGTTTGGCCTGTGTGTCTCGGCCAGCGGCCCCTACGCGGCCTGTGCCTCTCGGCCATGCGGCCTGTGCGTCCCGGCCAGCTGCCCCATGCGGCCCGTGACGCGGCCCCTATGCGGCCCCATGTGTCTCGGTCGTTACCTGGAACACCTGGCCAAACGACCAACCGGCTAGCCAAGGCCAAGGCCAAGGCCAGGTCGGTTCGAGCCATTGACCAGATCACGGCCCAGACCACCAAGCCACCACCCCAGACCACCGAGCCACCACCGGACCGCCACCGTTGACCACTGTTGACCGCCGGCGCTGGCGACTTTTCCGGCAAAATTCCGGGCGAAAAGGAATATTCCGGCGGAATATTCCAATGACTTTTCCGGCAAAACCCTAATTTCGTCCGTTTTGCGTTCTGAACTCCGTTTCGCGATCCGATTCGCAATCCGGTGATCCGATTTTGACAATAAGGACATATTTTTAATCGATTTCGCGTTCCGGAATCATTTTTGCGATCTGTTTTGCAATCCGGCGACTCGATAATCGATTTTGAAACTCATGAAATTCTGATTGTAACCTGGAATTCAGTTTTATCATCGGTTTTCAATATAAAAACCTATTCTGGGTCGATTTCGCATTCCGGATTCAGTTTTATGATCTGTTTTGTGATCTAACAATCAGATTTCAACCCAGAAGTCGATTGAGAATCCGGATTTGATACAAAAGTTAATTTCTCATTAAATTAGGTATAAATAACTCACAGAACTTTAATCGATTACAGATTTGGAGTCCAAGAACTAATAATACGAACGTTGTGCTTTGTTTATCGATTAATATCAACTCAGGTGAGTTTACGAACCCCTTTTCTGTATTTTGGCTTTTGAACTCGGGGAATGAGAAAACTTAAAAAAAAACTCATTTGAAACATATTGATTATTGCGAAGCTTTGAAATGCTTTCGATGCATTTTGTGAAACATGAGACCTGATTAGATCAGCTGGAACTCTGAAACGCTTTTGATACATTTTGTGAAACATGATACCTGATTGGATCAGATGGAACTCTGAAACGCTTTCGATACATTTTGTGAAACATGAAAACTTATTTGCATTATGTGAAACGCTGAAACACTTTTGAAACACTTTGTGAAACACGAAAACGAAAGTGTTGTAAAACATTTGGTTGAAACACGTGACAGTGGGGCGAAACATATGACCAAACTTGTCATTATTTCACGGGTTACACATTTGTCGCTAAGTCCCCTATTCTGTAACCGTTAACTATGGGGGGGCGTGATTATTGAGCATAAATTCTATTTGTGATTGACAATCCTCGCCCGTGGTTCGTAGCTAAAACCACGACTGGATGTCGAGCGGGCGCTCAATAAGGCTAAAACACACAATGTCTTGCGACAAGGACATTGGGAAGGGGCAAACACTGAACTCGTCAGCTCGATTACGGGAGCCCAGGAGTTATAATTGGACAGTTGGTCAGGAACTAAACACGACATTGTTGGAAGAAACAATGTGCGCACCGGATACCAGTGTTTTACACCTAGTTTGGGACATAAATATTATTTAACTCTTTTGATGCAAACATTTGATTTGTTTGGGATATATTACATACATTTTTGACAAATAAACTTGTGAAATCACCAGCAATATGCTGATTGTTTAAAATCATGTTTTCTCATATGCATAATGATACAGGGGGTGGAGCTGGGAGCTCAATCTTTGGAGACCTATAGTAGAGTCTATGAGAGATAGACTCAACAGTGTGATATATAGCATAATATATATGTGTAATAGCATTATATATATGTGTGAGACTCAGTTAAAACTGTTATTACATTAGGCTTGTGGCTAATGTAGTTGTAACATGGGTTTGTAATATAGAAACAAATGTGTCTTTAGTTGTAAATCATGACTGTGAAACCTTGAAAGTCACACCATACGCTTCCGCAACGACAAGGGTGTGATACTGCGTGTCACGGTGGATCGGTTATTTTTTCCTTGGCAGTACGCCAGGACCTCCGGGGGCATGCTTGGAGATACGCGAAGCCTCCCAGAATCCAAAAACATTATAAAAGCCAACCCACTTGTTCCATTCACAACCTTTATCTCAAACCCCGACTCCAGAAGCTCTTTCTCGACGAAAACTCTCTGTTGGCATGACTCTCAATCTCCAGAAGCTATCTCAAGGTCATCTTGGAGCTCTACTGAAGGTTGAAGCTTTGGAGAAGCATCAAGATCACCATTTCCCCTTTCACCAACTATTGAGCCTTCATCAGCCACCCTTGGAGTGATCTAAGCTCTGTACAAGATCAATCTCAGTCTCCTTGAGTCGTTTGAGGTAGTTTTTATAGCACAACAACAAGCATACCCAGTAAAAATCCCACTTAGAGTAGGGTATGGGGATAGTTTTTATAGCACATTTGCACTAAAAGCTTATATAAACACACATGCAAGAACTAAGACTCACATGCAACAACAATGCTACCACATGCACGAGATTCTACACATGTAAACTTGTATTTGAAGGTCTCTATGACTGATTCGTGTTAATGGATTGAGCAAAGTTGAAGATTATTGACATTCGATGATATTATGTGTATTTGGGTGCATACTTCCATAAATAGTAACTTTTGTATTATGAGATGATGTTGGATGATGATTTGGATATAATAGATTTGTTTAAATGTTCATCCATGACTAATGTGGTGATTATTGATGTATGAATTGGTTAGATTGGTAAAAATAGATGATTTGGTTCATAAGTTTCTATAAAAGAAAACTTTTGTTATAAAAACTTGACACGCATTTAAGTTTTGGCTATGTTTAACTAATTTGATTATGATAATGGTTACATGAACATATTTGTATAGTTTGATTTTGATTAGATTGAGTATTATGACCAACTGTGACTTCCGGCCCCTTACACCCCGATATTGTCCGCTTTGCCAAAGCTCACGGTTTTGTCTGGACCAACGATCCAAAAGGCCTCGATAGGTGTAAGGCGATTATCACTTATGAACCAAGATCTCCCCAGTCCACTGACCGATGTGGGATTAGCCAGTCACACTAGAGTGGAATTCCACCCCCCTTAGGGCCTCAGCGTCCCCGTTGAGCACACTCGGATCGAGTGTGACCAGGGTGGCTCTGATACCATCTGTGACTTCCGGCCCCTTACACCCCGATATTGTCCGCTTTGCCAAAGCTCACGGTTTTGTCTAGACCAACAGTCCAAAAGGCCTCGATAGGTGTAAGGCGATTATCACTTATGAACCAAGATCTCCCTAGTCCACTGACCGATGTGGGATTAGCCAGTCACACTGGAGTGGAATTCCACCCCCTTGGAGCACGATTAGAGGTTAATCATTAGTAGACACAGAGTCTACTAATATTATCATAATCATCCTAGCCACCATTACAAAACATGGATGGACAATGAAGAACACTGAATGACTAGTAGGGGTTGACTCCACAGGTCAACACGCGATGGCCAATCAGTCTGTCTTACAAGGTTCTGACAACGAAGAACACTGAATGACTAGGAGGAGTTGACACCATAGGTCAACATGCGATGGCCAATCAGTCTGTCTTACGAAGTCCTTGCTGATTGTTCAATGTTTCACCTTTCCGATACCATGTGCACATGTACATGTTTACCCACTTGAATCCCCTTTGTTAAAGTGTTTGAGTTATTGAACATGGAGTATTGAGTACTAAGTATTGAGTATTTGAACAGTGATCACAAGCATTGACACTAAATAAGAGTATTGAGTATTTGAACAAAAGAATTTAACTTAAAGTACTAACATCCAAATTATTTGAGTTTAAAGTATTTGAACATAAAGTATCTGAGTGTAAAATGACTGAGCATTAAGTAAGTAAGTATTAGATATTGATTTTAAAGCATCAAGCATAAATCTTGAGTAATAGTCTTAAGCATAACAAAGTATATGTTTAAGGAATATGCATTTGAGAAAATGTATGAGTAATGATTTGAACAAGTATATGTTTGAGTAAAGATACAATCATGACTTATAATCATGATAGTTTATAATTGAATACATAAAGATTTAGCATAACAAAATGAATGAACAACTCAACAATTAACAGTTTATAAATAATCTTATAAACAGAAGTTAATAGGCATTTCATAAAACATGGAAATAATTATATAATTCATTTATACAAAACATTTGACATGTTTCTCAGTCCCGGAGTAAAATCAAAATAGTTTGAAAAGGGACAAATGAACTCACTTGTATTGGTAGTGGTTGACTTAGCTTAAACTACTGTGCGCGCTCGTTGTTGTGTTTGTGGTAGTATTCACATTCCTGTATTGATTTCATGTTGTTTGTAGTTTATAAGTATAGATTCTAGATAAATCGTGTGCGTGTAGGTGTTAGCCCTAAGTTGGCTAACACTTGTGGGTCTCGGTCATTATTCGGCCCTGTTAACTTGTTAGTGACTTTAGAACACTTAACCCAATTGGGATTTAACACTTCGTTATTGATCTAACATTCAATTTGATTTAGTTTCATCACAAAGAGATTCTAAGTACAAAGACTTAGGTTTCTTTTGTTTAAATGTTATAAATCCTTATCATCTTGTAAGAACTTATTGGTAAGTAACAATAAAGTTATCTCCGAGAGGTGTAACATCTTAGATGCCATGATTTGCATTAAGTCTAAGAATTAATCAAATACTTTTGTTCCAACACTAATTAAATAAATCTTCTACATTATAGATCGAATCATCAAATGAAATTGGGCCGAATGATTTGGGTTTGGGCCCAACTAAGGCCTTGAGCCAAGGGTTAGGTGCGTGGGCCTAATGGGGTCCTGTTTGGGCCGAATGGCTCTAGTGGGCCAAGGAATTCACTTGAGCCTTTATAAAGACTATGTGTGGGCTGAATAAATGTGTCGGGCCAATTCAACCAATATGGGCCGAATCCAACATCAATCGGGCCTAATGAAGTATTTGGGCCTTGCTTGTAGGGGAACCAAACTATTGAGCCCAAAAGAGTTTCGTGGATTAAAGTTGTGGGGTTGGGCCGAATATAATCATTTTGGACTGATGGAATGGGCCAAGTTCTAGCTAGTGGGCCGAATGAGTGTGTTGATCTCCAAGCCAGTGAACCTTTTGGGTTGTTTGGGACAAGGTTCGGCCATGAAAACCCAACACAGGTTCGTCCCCATGTAATGAAGGGTTCGGCAATTGGCTGTCACACATAGGTTCGGTACTTCCAAAAGGTTCAGCTCTAAGAGGCTCGGTAAGGGAGGTTCGGTGTAGTCCCAAGGGTTCGGTGGGGGCTAGTAAGATTCGTTGCATGAGAGGGTTCGACCGAGGTTCGCCCATGCAACTCGTGCATGGGTTCGGCGGTGTGTAGGTTCGTCTATGGACCAAAGGTTCGGGCAGCATGGTTAAGGTTCGCCTGAAATGAAAGCAACGAGGTTCGGCTATGGTACGAGTATAAGGGTTCGGCTGGCTTAGTTGGGCATGGAAGGTTCGCCATCCAGGTGAGGTTCGGCTAAGTATGAGGACAGCAGGGTTCGGTCAACAACTGGAAATAGGTTCGGCTAGCCTCAAAGGGGTTCGACCAGCATGCATCCCACGAACCTGTTTCAGCACCTTCTTTCTCATCGATCTCAGGGTGATTGTGGGGCTGCTCCCATGGTGATGGTGTACTAGGACAGATCCTCGAGAGTGTGTAGGGCGTGGGTCTTAAAGTTTTTGAGCCAGTTTTAAGGGTGGTGTTCGAACAAACAAAGTAAAATAATGAAAACCCTAAAGTTCGTGATGTTCAAGCTTCCATACCTCGTTTTTCAACGGTGGAACCTTCAGATCAGTCATACTTCCGTGTAGAGGGAGTCAAGAGCTTCGCGTGGACACCAAGAACATGTGATTTCACCAACAATGGAGCAAGATCTTGATGCTTGAAGTTGGAAACTTTAGATAGAGAGAAAGGAACGGTTTTGATATTGTAGAGAGAGAGAGATGTGTAAAAATGAAAGAATGGGTTCTTTCGAAGTTTATATACCCCGAGGGTATTCGGGTTCATTTCGGTTGCTCGGTTTTCGTATCCGTTGCGTTTCCGGATCGTAACGCGCGTTTTTCGTAATATAAATAAAAGACTTATTTTAAGATGTTTAGAAGGTGGTTATTTCTAGTAAATATTTTTTTATATCTGTTTTCTTGAATTATTTATCGTAATTAATTATTTTACGCGTTTTGATTTAAAGTAGTTTCTTTCACGAATTTTACGGATTTTTAATTAAAATAGTTCCCTTTTAATTTATTTCAGATGAGTTTCAAAATTGTAAAACAGGAAATATTATATTTCCTTAATTTATTATCGTTCGAACGTCTTCGTTTTGTTTCGTCAGAAAACGTCACTTACGCGCGTTTTCGTACAGAGCGCTAGCTGTACGAACACGATCGTACGTTTCACTTTCTGATTTTGTTTTCTACTTTTCAGTCATCATTTCAGATCGTTAAACTTTCAGATCTATTCGTACAGATCGTCACCTATACGAATAATTCGTCGGTTTAGCATTCTGTAACAACAACTGTTATAGTTTTGTTCTGTTTATCCTCACATACGTTTATACCTAATAATAACAAATTAAACACGTATGCATCTGTTCATGGTATTCTAATGTGTTTCTGACTGTTTAAACCATGAGGTTTAAATCAAAATTTCAGAAACATAGTATAATGGTTTATGTTTAGCATCGAATGTTAATAGCTTCTAAGTATTTCTTCTAGTTTGTATCTGAGTTACTGTACAAGTTACTGTACAGATTACTGTTCCGGTAACGATTCCGGCACAGTTGTTACAGTCTCCCCTTGTTAAAGAAATTTCGTCCCGAAATTTAAAAGTTATTATCGGCACAACTTTCTTTGTAACAAGTGGGAAAGGCTTTGGTTGGTGTGATGTCCCTACGTTCCCAAATAAACTCTGGGTCGCGTTGGGATCTCTTATGTATGTCTCAAAGTTTTTCTAGTCTTATTGCTCGTAGCTGTCTCACTGTTTCGGCTTGCTAAGTCTCGTTATGATTTTAACACCTTATTGTTCAAAACTAATTGATGCTATGAGCATCAACTGCTACACAATCTTAGTGGTAGCTATGTTTCCCTATGTATGTTAAGTGCATTAACCAAAGATTCTTTCATTGTTTCCATCTCAATGAAAGAAGTCCTAAGTTCCATAGAATACTTATGTGGTTATACCAATAGGAACAAGTTAAATTTCTTGTGCATACAAGTACCAAATGAAAAAGTTACTTATGGTTTAAAGCATATCACATACCAGTACCCATCTTTATCATGTACTTGTCTTATATCCGCAAATGATTTCCCCCGGCATATTTATGTAGCTTAACTATGATTCCAGCACAGCTCTAACATTCATCCTTTATTAACATCCTAGAACCAAAGTTCTCCAAATTAAGTAATTCGAGTTCTATGAGGTCTAGGTGGAAAGTGACAACTTATACGCTGGTCTTAGCATTTGACTTTCTATTGCTTTTAGTGTTCTAATTAGATAAAGTCCTCTCCCTAATTATAGTAGTTAAACTAAAATCAAGAATTACCCCATCTTTATTTGATCATTTAACTCTTATTTGACCTAAGGATTTCTTAGGTTACTATTCCGATTATCTTAGCGACACCGAATTTGCTTACAGTTACCTTAGATTTATTGTTTCTAAAATCACAACAGATCATGCATTTCTAGTTAATACATCAATAAATAATTCATCGTAACTTAATGAAATTTGCATACCTATGGAGTCATCGGACTCCGGGTGATCTCCAGGGGCTGGTAAAGCTAAATTTTATTGTATTTTTTTATTCTAGAGGTCAGGACGTGTGTAATCTCGACTCATCGCCACTGTTTTTACGATAGACATGGCGGAGACACGGCAAACAGTCTAGTTCGGTAGTGACGCAACTGACACTTAGAGCCTCGGGCTCGGCAAACATTAATAAACAACATGACACACGACAAAACTCCATTTTGTTTACTTACTGCTTATATAAACCTGTGAACTCACAAACTTTATGTTGATATGTTTTTTTTAACATGTATTCTCAGGTAACCACAATGCATAGGACTAGGATGCACCTAAGGAAGACAAGCACAAGAGTCCTGCATGCATTGAACTACTATTTTGAAAATGTTTTGTTATTTTATTATGTAAACAATATCATTGTGTACTAGCTTCCGTTCAAACTATTTACAAATCTGTTGTGTAACTTTTATACATATTTTTGAGATATTTATGATATATCCACGTACTTTAAATTGCATATAGAGTCGTTCTATATGACCAGTACTTCTGATCCTGCCACGTCACACCCAACGGCTTGAAGCCGTAAGTGGTAAATTGGGGGTGCGACATAAAGGATTAAGGTTTTCCTCGTATAAATCTTGTGTGATTCTATTATTTACTTTCGTTCATATATTCAATATCCCTATGGATACCTAAGGATAATTTTCTCGGAATATGCAAATAAACTTGTTTTCCAGATTGTAAAAAACAAAATCGCACTTAACTAATTCAATTTTGCTGAAATTAAACTTTTTAATTTTCTTCTAAAAAATTGGCATATTAAGTTTTTAATTCATATATATATATATATATATATATAACTTGTACGAGTAACTCAACTATTTCATATAGTTTATCCAAATTTATTTTAAATATGTGATATGCTAAGTTGAAGACTCGATGAAGACATAGAATAAACTATATTAGACCTAGACAATTATTAAACAATGTTTTAGTATTTCGATTGTAGTTTGGAATTGAGAATTCTTGTAATGTTTGAATTGGATTATTGTAATGTTTCATTTGAAGTTAATGAATGTTTTATTTGTCTTGTCAATAACAATGCATTAAATACTAAAATTTTATAATAGCACCATAAGCTAATAAACAATCAAATTCACACCCTGACATATTTCGCCGTTGATTAGGGTGTGACAATTTGGTTCTCCCAAAAGGTAAATCAAAAATTGGTGGGATGGTGTTAGGATTTTGTAGATGTTTATCAAAGCCATATTAACCATTTAACATGTAAAACGCAGCGGAGTTTATATCAAAAACCATTTTGAGTTTAGTTAGTTTATGCATCATATACATTTGATTAAAACAAAACCCATGAACAAGGATCTTTATATGGAAGAACATACTATCAAAACATTCAAGAACACCATTAATTACCTCTTAGAACACGTGAAGAATGAAGGTAAAGATGATGATTTGAATGCTAAGTCTTCAACCAAGAAAACCTCAAGCTTGTATACCCAAAGCCACCAACAACCACCCTTGAATGCAAGGATTCAACAACACAAATTTCAGCTTTTAAAACTTCTTTAAGTTGCTGAAAATCTGCTCCTTTTTGCTGTTTTTGCCGAAAAAAACAAGGGAGAAAAAGAGAGAAAGATGCTCTTGTACTTGAGAGAAAAAAAATTATCTTGCATGGGGCTTGCTTGTATGTTTATATAAGCATCTTTAAAACCATTGGGAGGGGTTTATGGCAGCCCCTTTTTGCTGAAAATTCTGCCCCAATGGAAGGGGCTTGCTTGCCATGATTTCCAACCCATTTGTTTTAAATTAATACCCAAAATAAATTTGTAACACTTACAAAATTATATTGTATTTACAACTAACTTTAACATGACACTAATTAAAACCAATTTAATTAATTTGTAATACATTACAAGTCATGTTACATTTTTATAAATGTTACTTAACCATTAAATAACAATTATAAAATTATCTCTCAAAATAAATAAACCCATGTTATTTATTAATTTCTTAAGTGCATCTTATTTAGAAAACCATTTTTCTAAATGTTCTTAGTGTTGTTATTTATTTAACTGATCAAATCAATAAATAAATATTGCAGGTGTTTGTCTAGCTTGTTATTGGGTATGACCCGACTTGGATCATATCACACTAGCCACATCAATTTAATATGTATCTTGGGCAGACCGAATCCTACAATCTCCCACTTGCACAAGATTCATAGAAGATTGATGCAAGCAGCAAATAACGCCTAGCAACGGTTTGCTACCCCTAATGTATATGACTAAGTGCCATTCAATAACATCATCCTCTTCAAGTACCTTACTTGAATATGATTTAGGTGAATCAATCATTTATCCTTTTGTTACAGATGTCATGTTAAATCCTGGAGACATAGAGTTGTCATTCTCCGACGATTTAACTTTAACAGGCCTTAGACATCTTACTCTCAACGAATAAGAGGAACAAATTCCATCTTGACTACATACGTCTCTCACAATCACCTTGTATCATACCTGAACTCAGCCTTATGTACTGCCATGTTTCAGAACAGCAAAGTACTAAGTCAAAGTGCAATACTTGGTGAATATCAAGACCCAATATGTATCTCAGGTCTGAGGACACAATGATATTCGCCTTTACTCAATATTTCTTATGACTAATCACAAAGATTCCATGAAGAAATATTTGAGAGCGGGCCAGTCCTATATCTATATCCCATAGATATCAATGAACCTTGGCAGCAACCTCTTGCTCTATATTCATACCTTGTGAATATCAACCAATCCAAGTTTATAATAGTCTTACATTCATAGTTGTTCCCACAAATATGACCGACTACGGACGTTTAGAATAACTCATTTATTCATGGATTTAAACATGCTAAAATGGTACAGTAAATGAAAATTATAACCATATAATCAAGTCAAATTACATAAGTTCCGATATCCAAATACAAAATTTAATCAACTCCAATCACTAGAATATCGAAGTCCTAAGGAACAAGTATGACTTTCATGCTTTGTCCTTTCAAGGAGCTTCGTGAATGGATCCGCAATGTTTTGATCGGTGTGAACTTTGCGAATACATATCTTTCCCTTTTCAACTTCATCCCTTATGTAGTTGAACCTCCGTTCGATGTGCCGAGTCTTTTGATGAGCACGAGGTTCCTTGATTTGAGCAATGGCCCCTTCGTTATCACAAAAGATCTCTAGGGGGTCTTGAATGGTAGCAACAACCCCTAGATCGGCAATGACTTCCTTAGCCATGCAGCTTCTTGAGCTGCCAATGAAGCGGCGATGTATTCTGATTCTGTTGTAGATAGTGCCACTACATCTTGCTTTGAGCTCTTCCAAGAGACCGCTCCTCCATTCATAATGAAGACATATCCCGACTGTGATCGTGAATCATCTCGATCAGTTTGGAAACTCGCATCCGTGTAACCCTTTACAACGAGTTCCTCCTCACCAGATCCATATATTAAGAACATATCCTTAGTGTTTCTAAGGTATTTCAAAATACTTTTAACAGCCATCCAATGACTATTACCAGGATTCTGTTGATATCTACTTGTCATGCTTAGAGCACATGACACGTCCGGCCTTGTACATATCATTGCATACATGATGGATCCTATAGCAGATGCATACAGGACTCCATTCATTCTTTCTTGCTCAACCTTTGAACTAGGGCATTGAGACGTGCTCAATATAGTCCCCTTTTGAATAGGTACTAAACCTTTCTTAGAATTTTCCATCTTGAACCTTTTCAAGACTTTGTCAATGTATGCACTTTGGTTTAAACCTATCAACCGCCTTGATCTATCCCTATAGATCTTTATTCCCAAAATATAGGCGGCTTCACCAAGATCCTTAATGGAAAAACAGCTTCCAAGCCAGGTTTTTACACCTTCCAAGGTTGGAATGTCATTTCCAAATAGTAGAATGTCATCGACATATAATACAAGGAAAGTAATGATGCTCCCACTAGCCTTTTTATATACACAAGCTTCGTCAGCGTTTTTGATGAAGCCAAATTTCTTTACTTCATCATCAAAACGATGATTCCAACTTCTCGATGCTTGTTTCAATCCATAGATTGACTTCTTTAACTTACATACCTTATTAGGATGTTTTGGATCGACAAAACCTTCAGGCTGTTCCATATGGACATCTTCCTCAAGATATCCATTAAGGAAAGCGGTTTTGACATCCATTTGCCAAATCTCATAGTCATAATATGCAGCTATGGCAAACAATATCCTGATAGACTTTAGCATTGCCACAGGCGAGGAAGTTTCATCATAATCAACACCTTGAGTTTGAGTGAAACCTTTTGCTACAAGTCTAGCTTTATAAGTATCCAAGTTTCCATGCATATCGGTTTTCTTCTTGAAAACCCACTTACTTCCAACTACCTTGGATTTAAGAGGTGGTGTAACCAATTCCCAAACTTGGTTATCATACATGGATTGCATCTCAACGTTCATGGCTTCTTGCCATTTGTCAAAATCAGGTTTTGACATTGCATCACGGTATGTGGTTGGTTCATCGGAATCCACCACATAGCATCCATCCATGAAAAATCCATATCTCTCAGGAGGAACACTAATTCTACCAGATCTGCGAACGTTTTGTGTATCTTGATCATCCACATGATCATTCTCAACATCCTCATGTTGATTGCTAGTATCAACCAAATGTGTATCGTCTTGTGAATCTTGAACCTCTTCAAGTTCCACTGTTCTTCCACTAGTTCCTTCCGAAAGGAACTTAGTTTCCAAGAACTCTACCTTTCGAGCAATAAACACTTTCTGCTCTGTTGGATCATAGAAATAATATCCCATACAATCTCTAGGATATCCAACAAAGATACACTTAGTGGATCGGGCTTCCAGTTTGTTTTGAGTGTATTGCTTAGGATAAGCCTCACACCCCCAAACTTTTAAATATGACAATGATGGAACCTTTCCATGCCATATTTCGAAAGGTGTCCTTTCCACTTTCTTGGTTGGGGCCATATTTAAAATACGGGCCGCGGAGAGCAAAGCGAAACCCCAAAATGATAGAGGTAGTGTACTTCTAGCCATCATAGATCGAACCATATCCAATAGAGTCCGATTCCTCCTCTCAGACACACCATTATGTTGTGGTGTTCCAGGTGGAGTAAGTTGTGAGACAATCCCACAACTTCTAAGATACTCTTGAAATTCACTACTTAGGTATTCACCTCCTCTATCGGTACGAAGAATCTTGACCGTTTTGTTGAGTTGATTTTCTACTTCATTCTTGAAGATTTTGAACATTTCAAAAGATTCATGTTTGTGCCTTAACAAGTACACATACCCATAACGACTATAGTCGTCGGTAAAGGTAATGAAGTATCTTTCACCATTCCTAGTCATCGGTTTAAAAGGTCCACATACATCCGAATGTATGATCCCTAATAAATCTTTTGCCCTTTCATTAGTCCCACTAAAAGGGGCCTTTGTCATCTTACCTTGTAAACAAGACTCGCATACATCAAATGAATCATTTTCATTTGTTTTTAAAAGACCATTCTTTTGAAGTTTTTGCATGCGATTTTTGTTTATGTGTCCAAGGCGACAATGCCAAAGATAGGAATCACTCAAATCTAATTTGAGCCTTTTGGTGGTAGCTTGGTACATTGAGCTATCATATGTTGTGTTATCATGAACCAATTCATAAATACCATTGCAAGGCATATCCTTAAAATAAAACACATGATTTAAAGAAACATGGATATCATTGTCAACAAACTTGAAATTAAAACCACATTGTCTTAAACGGGAAACAGAGATAATGTTCCTAGTCAAACTAGGAGCATACAAAACATTCTTTAAAATAACTTCCAAACCACTTGGAAGCTTCAAAATATAGTCTCCTTGGGCTTCAACATGAACCATTGCTCCATTGCCCATGAAGAGACTAATTTCCCCTTTGCTGTAATGCTTACTTCTTTTGAACCCCTGCAACAAATTGCAAATATGAGTTCCACATCCGGTATCCAATACCCATGTGTTAGAAGAAATAATATTTAGCTCAACATGTATCATAAAAGTCATACCTGAGGTTTGCCCCGCATCCCTCTTGGCTCTCAACTCTTTGAGATAGACCGGACAGTTTCGTTTCCAATGGCCTATCTCACCACACTCAAAACACGGATCATTTTTAGCAACCTTTTGCTTCTTTTCTTTGGGTTCCACTTTAGCCTTACCCTTCCCTTTCTTTTTAACGTGTCCCTTCCCTTTGGCAACACTTGCCTTGGGGTCGGGGTGGTTCCTTTTCTTACTACCACCCTCATTGATCGTTAGGACCGGTAAAACCTTTTTACCCATGCCCGCCTCAGCCGTTTTGAGCATTGCATGAAGCTCACCAATGCTCTTGTCCCATCCATTCATATTATAATTCATAACAAAGGTTTCAAACCTTTTGGATAGGGAGTTAAGGATCAAATCAATGTGGCTTTTCATCTTGAGAACATAAGATGAAACCGATTGGGTCTCGTCCATCCGACATGCATGAAGTGCTCGAACCGTTTCGAACCATTCCACCCTAGATTGTTGTTGGAACATTTCCTTCAACTGGGTGATCATATCATAAGCATTGTGGTTCTCAAAGTCCTTTTGTAAATCGGGAGTCATACTCGCCAACATTAGACATGAGACTTGCACGGAGTCCTCGACGTACTTGACCCAATCGTTAAAGGCCTCCACGTTATCCTCATCGGGTTGATCGGGAATGGGATCGTCTAACACATAGGACTTCTTTTCTTGCTTGAGAACGATTCTCAAGTTTCGGTACCAATCCATGAAGTTCCCATTGTTAAGACGTTCCTTCTCGAGGATGGTTCTTAGTGATAAGTTATGGACGGTCGGGATTGCGTTGTTGTTGTTTGCCATCTACAATTTTACAAAGTTCAATTTTAGTATTTTTAATATCAATGTATTTTAATTATTAATACCCTTTTATGTTTCATAGACAATTAATAATTAAAATGTAGAATCCAACGTTATATTTAAATATCGGTTAGGTGACCTTTATCCATTTATTTAAATTAACAAGGTAGTCAACGTTTGACAATTGTAACCTATTACAATTTCTAGTGTATGGGATCGGTTTTAAACATCTTATGTTTTGTTTGGCATGTTTATCCCATCAACACCGTTTGTACGTCATGCTTCGGTGATCCTAATGCATGATTTCCAAATCAAGTCGTCCTACTTAAACACACGTGTGATTTTACAAATACAAGTGGTTAGGTGACCTTTATCCCACAAATACGGTAATTTCACCTCAACTTCACAAGTTTCGGCATTTATGGTTAGGTGACCTTTATCCCATAAACGAGTTACAAGTGAATCGAGTGTTGTTTAAAAGGATGGTGTTAAAACTTGTTTTGTAAAGGGTTTTTATAGTTTCTAAAATTCTAGTTTTTAGAAAAACCTTTTATACCATACTATTTGTATGCATTCAAATGCATGGTATTTTATGAAAAAACAATTTTTATGATTCCTTTTAATAAAACTCATTTTTATTAAATCATTAACCCTTAATAAACTCATTTTATTAATTCCTTTAATGATTTTTATAGAACCAATTTTATGCTTGTTTTATTTTAGTTGTTTAACTAGTTTATGCAATTTTTCAATTAAAAGTCAAACTCATCCAAACAACCAAATAATCAACCAAACCTAAAATATAAGTGCATAACCATAGCCAACTATTTTGACAACACTTGCTTGCCATAACAAGTGTGTCAAAAGGTCATTCCTAAGGGTAAAACATGACACAATGTTGTGTTGATGAACTCCCACTTGAACTTGCATCCAAATGCTTCAAGTGACCCTTTTGTGTTGTGATTTCTCCATTTTCTTTAGGCACCTTCTTGGTCATCCAAATCAGCCCCAAAGTACAATTACATAGAAAAATCCTAATACATTTTTCTAGAAAAATAAAGTGCAACTAATCTATTTATTACATGCCAAATGAAACAAATAAATTACATGCCTTTATTTCAACCAAATAAAATCACAACCACAAATATTCAAACACAAGGTCATGGCTAGGTTTATGCACTAAAATACATCCAAATGCATATACCAAAAAAAAAACGTAAACATGGTCCCTTTTCTAACCCAAAATTTCGGCCAACATAAACCAAATCCAAGCGGGTTTTTGTCTAAACAAACAAACCATCTCATGATTTTAATTTTTCAAGATTCTTACATGCATATAAAATAATATCTTGAAAAACAAAGGGATTTCCATGTGTGAAATTTCCAGCCCACTTTTTATTAAAAAGGACCCGAAAATTTCGATTTTTGAAGCATGTATCCATATAACCGGCTCTTGATGCCATTGTTAGAATTTTGCAGATGTTTATCAAAGCCATATTAACCATTTAACATGTAAAACGCAGCGGAGTTTATATCAAAAACCATTTTGAGTTTAGTTAGTTTATGCATCATATACATTTGATTAAAACAAAACCCATGAACAAGGATCTTTATATGGAAGAACATACTATCAAAACATTCAAGAACACCATTAATTACCTCTTAGAACACGTGAAGAATGAAGGTAAAGATGATGATTTGAATGCTAAGTCTTCAACCAAGAAAACCTCAAGCTTGTATACCCAAAGCCACCAACAACCACCCTTGAATGCTAAGATTCAACAACACAAATTTCAGCTTTTAAAACTTCTTTAAGTTGCTGAAAATCTGCTCCTTTTTTGCTGTTTTTGCCGAAAAAACAAGGGAGAAAAAGAGAGAAAGATGCTCTTGTACTTGAGAGAAAAAAAATTATCTTGCATGGGGCTTGCTTGTATGTTTATATAAGCATCTTTAAAACCATTGGGAGGGGTTTATGGCAGCCCCTTTTTGCTGAAAATTCTGCCCCAATGGAAGGGGCTTGCTTGCCATGATTTCCAACCCATTTGTTTTAAATTAATACCCAAAATAAATTTGTAACACTTACAAAATTATATTGTATTTACAACTAACTTTAACATGACACTAATTAAAACCAATTTAATTAATTTGTAATACATTACAAGTCATGTTACATTTTTATAAATGTTACTTAACCATTAAATAACAATTATAAAATTATCTCTCAAAATAAATAAACCCATGTTATTTATTAATTTCTTAAGTGCATCTTATTTAGAAAACCATTTTTCTAAATGTTCTTAGTGTTGTTATTTATTTAACTGATCAAATCAATAAATAAATATTGCAGGTGTTTGTCTAGCTTGTTATTGGGTATGACCCGACTTGGATCATATCACACTAGCCACATCAATTTAATATGTATCTTGGGCAGACCGAATCCTACAGATGGTCTGTTCAATAGAGCTATAATAGTCTCTAAATATGTAATCCAGTGATCAATGCACATTCTTAGCTAAAGTTCACTATATCTAAGGCTATTAAGCTAACTTCACTTGTAAATTATTAAAACTATGTTTTGCTGTGCATGTTTCACCCTTAAAATTTAAAACATAAAAGGACTATAAAGACTCACCTTTGATGAGTTGATAGTTTTGAAAATCATTGAATAGTTATAGTTAAAGTATCCCAAACTCAATCAAATTCAACCTAAATACTTCATCATGTATTAGATAATAGAGCTATGGTGGTAAGGACATCTTATAGTATTACAAGATCAATGAGTTTTGCTTTTATTTATGTGATTCGTGTGAATTGTCACCTATGCGAATATACTTATGGTTTAATATCCATGTCATGCTATCTGATTCTTGTTTGACTTTTGCATTCTCACGGACATTTATGATTCTCAGTGTCATTATACTTGTTTACGTGACTTATCTGTTGCTTTATCATTCGTTAGATCCTCATTATCAGAGGATTTGTGTTGTGACAGTTATGTTTTGCACGCTTTTGTTTGTCATAACATGTCATTTCATCTAATTCACACTTTGCTTTGTAACATAAACTATAAATACATACAAATATTTACCTTTTTTTTTTTTGAACAGCTAATGTCTAGTACCCCTCGTTTAAATGTGTACCATGACACCTCCATCTAGGAGGAAACCCACACTGGGAAAACCCCCTAGCTCAGCCTGAGCAATTTTTGCTCTAGCCAAGACTCGAACCCAAGACCTCCCATTTGAGAAGTCAAGGGGGTACCATTGGGCTATAAGCCCTTTGGTACAAATATTTACCTGTAGAGTTATGTAAAGGTTCTGTGCTGATTGTCAAAAGACACCACGACCTCTTTTGTGAACTGTGATCCACTTTTTAATCACTGGATATTGAATTCCATTTATATACTTTTTTCCCTGGGACCCATTTGTAACAACTTCAAATTCGAGAGGAGAATTTCTTAAAATCTTCAAAAACTCAATGACCTGGTTTACCTCGTTGGAAACAACGCCAATGGGGTTCAACACCTCTCGTTGATCACGAAACAATAAATCCAAATGATTTCTTGTGTGCAAGAACAAATTGGTTTTCGCAAATCGTCAACATACCTGCTCGAAATTCCCAAATACCAGATCTTTTAATCCCACACGACAAATAAGAAGCGCAAATCATACGTTGGGTATGTAATTTCTCACCAATTTCTTTATAATTAATCTCTGTGTGAATCCTGATCATTTCGAGTTGCATTTCTAAATTTTCAAGCGTTTTAAACTCAAATTCTTTTTGGGTTTACTTAATTCCACAGCCTGTTCTAGTTGTTAAACGTGTTAGTTTGATTCATGTGTTAATAATAAGTAAATTAGAGAGAAATTAAACAAATACCCATCGGTGATTTTGTGTAATTTGTTGAATTATTGCTCAGAAACTGTGTTCAATCGCAAGAAAAGATGGTGGGAACAGAAATTGAGGGATTAAATAATGCTTATGTCAATGGGCTGATTCAAACCAATAATGGATCTTTAGAGGATAAAGTAGATGAACTTCGGAAATTATTTGGTAAATCAGATGATGATCCTTTGAGAATTGTGAGTGTTGGGGCTGGTGCTTGGGGTAGTGTGTTTGCAGCCTTGTTGCAAGACGCGTATGGTCATCTTCGTGATAAAATTCAAATTAGGATCTGGAGGAGAGCTGGAAGATCAGTGGATAGAACAACTGCTCAGCATTTGTTTGATGTTATAAATTCTAGAGAAGATGTATTGAGGAGATTGATTAGACGATGCGCATATTTGAAGTATGTTGAAGCTCGATTAGGTGATAGAACACTGTATGCAGATGAGATTTTGAAAGATGGGTTTTGTTTGAATATGATTGATACTCCACTTTGTCCTTTGAAAGTGGTTACTAATATGCAGGAGGCTGTGTGGGATGCTGATATTGTTATCAATGGGTTGCCATCAACTGAAACAAATGAAGTTTTTGAAGAGATTAGCAACTATTGGAAGGAGAGAATTACAGTTCCGGTTATTATTTCATTATCTAAGGGTATAGAGGCTGAGTTGGAACCTGAACCGCATATAATCACTCCAACTCAGATGATTAACAGATCTAGTAAGATTCTTGTTGATCTATACTACAATTTTCTATCTTAGTGTTGATCTCAGTTATAGCCTAATTCTATGAGTATTGTGATATTGATTATCTTATTAGTTTTCCAAGTAAGATTTTTTTTGTTTATTTCGTGGTTTTTTAGTTTTATGGTAATCTAACTATAGCCTAATTCTAATTCTAGTTCATCATAGTATGAGGTGCACACCCTATTTGCGGTGCACACATATAATGTATATATGTGTGGGCCCTTAAGGGGCAAAAATAAATGTGCACTAATTTTAACGTTATTTTAATTATTTTGTGAAAATAACATTAAAATCATTGGGATGATCAATTTCAAATGATAACTTTGAGCCGAGGACTCTTTCGGAGCAGCCTCTCTATTCCAATTGGGATAGGGGTAAGGTTTGTATCTATCCTTCCTCCCAGACCCTACTGAATAGTGGGAATATACTGGGTAAGGTTGTGGTGGTTGTTGTTGTAACTATAGCCTAATTCTAATTCTGGTTCATCTTAGTATGAGGTGGTTTGGACGTGCATTAAAACTGACTATTGTGACTTGAAGTGATTATGGTTGTGATAGAAGGAGCGGGTAACAAATTACTGTAGGAAAATTTGATTATTGAGATAAATGCAATTATCCACCAGTTTCTAGTTTAATAAGCTAATAACCTGAATCTGGATATTCAAGTAGATTCTTGTTTATTTATTCGGGATTTCTAGCTTTGTGTTGTTTCATGTATAACTTAATTCTAGTTGATCTTTTTCCTAGGTTAATTCTAGTTCATGTTTATCTAATTTGCTCATTCTTTTATGGGGATGTTTGAATGTGCATTGAAAATTTTTTATCGTGACTTGGAAGTGTTTTGATTAGTATATCTCTGAGTATCTGATTCTGATTATTCATGTTGTGTTTTTTACTTCCAAGCATCCCAGTGTCATACATCATTGCCTACGTTGTTCAATCAATTTGTGAAGCAAATTTTTTTCCACCATCAAGTTGTTTCTAACTTCTAAGGAGTGTATATATATATATATATACTACTATATAATACATATTAGAAGGACAAAATAGTAATTTGCTTAAATATCTTAAAATTAAGAGTTTTACAACTCTTATAGCATATGGTACAAGTTTTTAATTTTAATCTAAATGTTTGTTTGTGTTTTCGCTTTGTCCCACATTGGTAGGTTTTAAAAAATTTAAGTGAGATAGAGTGATTATAAAAGAAAACCCTTCAAAACAAATGAATCACTTCTTGACATTTTTGGTGCTTTTGGCCTTTTATGTTAGTAGTTAAAGTCACATTTAGTTAACTACCAAGTTAAAAAAATTGCTTTTGTTATGGTTATGACTCAAGAACGAACCATGTAAACCTTTAAAACATCCAACTTAAGTGTTTTGTTTTCCGCTGCAACACGCGGGTACTAGACTAGTATATATATATATATATATATATATATATATATATATATATATATATTGTTTGGTGTTTATAAACATTCTATTATGAAAAAAGTAACTCTTCTTTTTGTTAAAATTGATATCCATATCTTTGTAATTGCTCATGAGATCCATATCTTTGTAATTGCTCATTAGCTAAATCAAAAAAAAATTTATGGTGTTTTTTTTTTTGCAAGTTCTTTCTTTATTAACTTTCTTATTATGATCATTTTAGGCATCTGCTATGACTAAAAAATGTCATCAATTACCTGTCATGTCAACTCTTTTAACAGCTTGTTTAGAAAGTCAAGTCATTGCTTATTCAAACTTATGACATTGTTATTGTGAAACTAAAACTCTGACTCATACTGAAAATATATTCAAAGCTGGTGTTTCTTATGCTGTGTTCGTTTTTCTTAACAATTTTAAATATCAGTTATACCCTTCTGCTTTATGTGTCAATGGTTTTCATTCTGTGTGAGAAGTAAGTTGGGCTTCTTTATGGTCTTTAACAGCTGGAATTTCAATGGAAAACATTCTATATCTTGGCGGACCAAATATTGCATCAGAAATATACAACAAGGAATATGCAAATGCGCGAATATGTGGAGCAGAAAAATGGAGGAAACCACTAGCCAAGTTTCTAAGGCAACCCCAGTTTACAGTATGGGATAATGGTGATCTTGTCACTCATGAAGTGATGGGTGGGTTAAAGAATGTCTATGCCATTGGAGCTGGTAAGATTTATTCTCTTACTATCTTCATTCATTAGACATTGTTATTGTAACATTTGACACTTAATATCATCCTACTTGTAACAAGAAGCTCATGGACTTGTTGTTAGTTGCCTCAGTGTAGACTTCCTAGAAGATCACTTAATGCACCCAAAATTCATTGGTGGTATGTGAAGTTGGCATTGCTTATGGGCCTAGTATCTTTTATGTCCATTGGATGTGGGATTTACGTAGGTGCTATAGTTATGTGCTAACCCTCATACAACTTTGCATTTATTATAACATTTCGAGCACCCATGTATATTATTGAGGTGTCAAAAGAGTCATTATGGTGAGATATAAATGATGAGAGGCTATTTTGTTGATTAAACATCTCATTGAGAGATGGAGGGAACATGAAAACAATTTGCATGTGTACACTATCATAAGTAGAGGATTTGGATATGGTATCTTTCTATATATAACTATTATAGTTAGAGGATTTGATTATGGTGTCTATTTACTAACAGTTGTTATAATTAGAGGATATGCGTATGGTGTCTATTTATATTTTATATACAACAAGGTCGAGTTGACGAGTTGGGTTTGTTTTCTTCTTTAATAGATTACATGGTTTAAGCTAAATACTTCTTAAGTAGAATCAAATGGGTTGAAAGTCTTGCATTCCAATGTGTTAAACCTTTTAATTGCTCTATTAAAAAGTTCATATTATTATTCTAATTACATTCTACATGTTACTTTCTTGTTATCTTTAATCTTTAATAAAAGAATAAAGAAGTGTTTAAGGTCGGTCCACTTTGACATGATCCTGTTTGATTCATCCATTACTTGACACCCATTTTGCTACCCCTATTTATCAATATTATTTTTTAAAAAGTAAAAGGAACACACTCATTTTATTTATTTCTTTCTCCTTTGCACCGTTAGCAGTGACTCTGAAACCCATGACGACTTACTCAAGAGGCTTGGACCATTTGGCCAAGGGCTGCTAGTATTGTTTTTAAAACAACAAACACACATCTATCTAATCTACTCCACACCTGCCTCCAGTAGGATTTGAACCCGCACCTCTAGGATCGATGCATGTGTAACCACCCTGCACCAAAGGCTGCTAGTTGCGAATGATGTAGCTCAGTAGCTGATCTAGCGAGAGCTTATGACATGACAAAGATAGAAAATATGTGGTTTTTGAGATGAAGACAACCCTTGCAATATGTAGAATAAAAGATGTTGGTTGGATGCATATATCACATTTTAAATAAATAGTTAGTAGGGTTTATGCATCAACACTACGTCACTACGACACTTTTGGTGACCTTCAACATTTCCATCTGGTTTCCTAATTAGCTAATTTTATTTTACTGTACCCATTCGTCCGGTTAGAGATAAAACATAACACAAATCTAACATTCATTTGTAAACGGGTCAAGATTGCCACTTCTAATCTTCATATATATCATAACTTGGTTTACAAGCCTTGCTTTTGTTGCGTGTCAGGCGCTGATTATTCTTAAATTGATAGTTATGGAATAAAAAACAGATCTCTTCATTTACATTAGTTTATTTTGGAAGTAATTGAGTTTTTGTGCTTTGTTATTTTACTTTTCCCATTTTAATTTCACAGGTATGGTAGCATCTTTAACCAAAGAGAGTGCCACCAGCAAATCTGTGTACTTTGCACATTGCACATCTGAAATGATATTTATAACTCATCTTTTGGCTAAAAATCCTGAGAAGTTAGCGGGCCCGCTGTTGGCGGACACATATGTGACATTATTAAAAGGTCGTAATGCATGGTATGGTCAAAAGTTGGCAAATGGAGAGCTAACACTAGATATGGGTGATAGCATTAAAGGAAAGGGGATGATTCAGGTGTGTTTTCTTATGTTACTTCCTTTTGTTTCATGAGGGCTGCAAGTGAGTTCGAACTCGAAAATTAACAAGCTGAGGTGGCTCGCCTCAAATTTTATATCTTGCTAAAAAGTCAAGCTCGAGTCACGAACTGGATCGGGTTTTTTTATTGTGATTTTTTCTTTCTTTCTTTACACATTAATACATGTACAAACACACACACACTAGAAAAAAGGAAACACTTTTAACATATACATAATGCGTAATTTGAAAGCTAAAGAAACTATAATTCAAATTCAATACATAACCAAGTGCTTCAGTTATTAAAAAAAACAAAATGTTTAATACATGATCTTGAGCTTCAATACAAAACAGTTGATAAAACATAGTGTAAACCAAATTGAATGTTGAATTAGTAACGCAACAAGATCAATAAATAAACAACTAATTATATAGTAGTAGTGTGTGTAATAAACGATGAGCCAAGCCACAAGCTTAGACAACCTGGCTCGGCCTCGGCTTGGCTTGTTTACAAATAATACAGACAAGCAAAGCCGGCTCGACTCGTTTAAAAACTAATTTTTTTCGAGTTGAGCTTTGCCTTTGCGTGAAGGATTCATAGTAGGATTATGACATTATTTTGGGGTGTTTGGGCAATGCATTTTGATATTATGATAAACACTCAAACTTAATAGGAAATTCGATTGAAATCACAAGAACAAATAACCCAATTCGAGACGGGTATAATCTCCAAAACACCAAATAGGTTTACAAACAAAAACAAGAACAAGGAAACTGAATGAAAACAACGACTAATTAAACATAAGAAAATAACTGCCAACTAAAACTACTCGTCCCACTACTCCAACCCCACTTTATTTCTAGAACGGGTCAAATAGAGATCCAAACACCAATGTGAGCTGCTCTAGGTTCCCATCCACTTGTTTCTTACACGGCCTTCTTGAATACACCTTGAGTGGATTACATGTCTCGTGGTAAAACGACTTGTCCTCAAAGTCGAAAAGTAGGAAATTGATTAGCAATCAAATCATAAGATTCCCAAGTAGCATCCTCCCGTGGTCGATTATGCCATGCAATTAAAATTTCCAGAACCATCTTGCCAGCCTCAGTAACCCAACGATGATCCAAAACCGAATCTGGGGCATAAGCAGCCTCCCAATTCTTAGTAATCGGCAAAGCAGGTAAAGAAGTATTAGCAGGAGGAACTTTCGCTGGTTTAAGCATGGATACGTGAAACACTGGATGAATACGCGCATCAGACGGTAACTCCAACTCATAAGCAACAGGTCCTACCGCTCGTTTAACTCGATAAGGCCCAAAGAACCGAGGAGAAAGCTTTTCAAAACGATGTTTAGCAAGGCTACGCTGCCTATAGGGTTGGGTCTTCAGAAAAACCCAATCATCCACCTAGAAGGATAAATCCCGACGTTTGAGATCCGCCTGAGCTTTCATACACGATTGAGCTTTAGCTAAATTAGCATGTAACAGTTTGAGCATATCATCCCTATCAATGAATTGTTGCTCCACCTCTTCATTCAATGTTTACCCCGCCACATGGAATAATAGCAGGAGGTTGACGCCCATATACAACAGTAAATGGAGTAGTATTAGTAACCGTGTGAAACCCAGTATTATAAGAGTATTCTGCCCAAGAGAGGAAAAAACTCCACTATGTCAGTTGTTCACTAGCAAAACAACATAAATAAGTTTCTAAACAACGATTTAAAACCTCCGTTTGGCCATCAGATTGGGGTGATAACTGGTACTAAACTGCATCTTGGTTTGACTCATTCGAAATAAAACCTGCCAAAAATTACTAAGAAAGACCACATTCCGATCAGAAATAATCGAACGGGGGAACCCATGTAAACGTATGATTTTTTTACAGAAAGCAGCAACAACTGTTTTAGCAGAATAAGGATGAGCCAAGGGAATAAAATGACCATACTTACTAAGTCGATCCACCACCACCATAATGGTGTCAAATCTGTTAGAATTAGGTAAACCGTAAACCCCCTATAAAATCCATAGAAACATCTTCCCAAACCTGAGTAGGTATAGGAATGGGCTGTAATAACCCTGCTGGAGCTTTAGCTTCATACTTTGAGCGTTGGCATACCAGACAATGCTGTACAAATGCCCGAACCTGCTGCTTCATTTGAGGCCAGAAATAACGCTCGGACAAACGTTTGAGTGTATTTAAGAATCCGCCATGACCAGCGATGGGTGTAGCATGAGCCTCATGTATCAACTTGTCGCGGATGTCATTGACATTAAGAATAACCACCCTGCCCTTATAAAATAAAGTATCTCCAACCAAAGAGTAACCCGGACATGCCTGAGAATTGGCAGCTAACCTTTTGAGAATAGTGTTGGTTTGTGGATCTTGAGTTAAGCCCTGTTGAATATTTGAAGCTCCCAAACATTGAGGAACAACGATAGTTAATAACTCAGCTGATTGTGGACGACAGGATAAGGCATCCTCACCTTTATTCTCCTTACCCGAACGATGGATAATAGAAAAACTGTAGGGCATTAATTTCAGCAATAAACGTTGTTGCTATACAGTAGTAATCCGCTGATCCAATAAGAATTTGAGAGTAAAATGGTCAGCTCTAATAAAAAAATGGGTACCCATTAAATAATGGCTCCATTTTTGTATTGCTAGAACTAGAGCCAACAACTCCCGCTCATATGCAGATTTTCCCTGATTCAAGAGAGATAAACCTTTGCTGAGATACGCGATAGGATGTTCCTCTTGAATTAAGATGGCCCCAACTCCTTCTCCGGAGGCATCGCATTCCACAACAAAGGATTTGGAGATATCGGTAACTTCAACACCTGTGCTGACTGCTGACATTAGAGCTTGCTTTAAAGCTTGAACATATGTAAGGCCTCTTCAGACCACAAAAACCCATCCTTTTTTGTTAGAGCCATAAGTGGTCGAGCAAGAATACCTTAATTTTTCACAAAACGACGATAATATCCCGTGAGCCCGAGGAATCCACGAACTTCCTTCACATTTCGCGGTATAGGCCACGAATTCACTACTGCTACCTTCTCATAATCAACCTGCACCCCCTGGGCAGTAATTACATGGCCCAAAAACAGTACACTTGATTGCCCAAAGCTACATTTTGACAATTTCGCAAAGAATTGGTGATGACGGAGGAGTTCCAAGGCCTTAGACAAGTGCCGAAGATGCTGTTCCATAGAAGAACTGTACACCAAAATGTCATCAAAAAAACAAAACGCCTTAAAAACGGTCTGAATAGGTTATTCATAACTGATTGAAACTTTGAAGGCGCGTTAGTTAACCCGAAAGGCATTACATTAAACTCATAATGCCCCGAATGTGTTCTAAATGTCGTTTATGGTATGTCAGTTACATTAACTCTGATTTGATAATAACCCGACCTGAGATCAAGCTTAGAGAAAACTGTTGTCCCATACAACTCATCCAATAACTCATCTATATTAGGAATAGGGTGCTTGTCTACTACAGTAATCTTGTTAAGGGCATGGTAGTCAACACACATCCTCCAAGTTTGGTCCTTTTTCTTAACTAAAAGTACTGGACTTGAATAAGGGCTGTTGCTGGGTTGGATAAACCCACTAGACAGAAGTTGCTCAACTTGCTTTTCAATTTCTTCCTTTTGGGTATATGGATATCGGTAAGGGCGTATATTGAGAGGAGAGGCATTCGGGATTAGAGGAATTGAATGGTCTGTAGATCGAAAAGGAGGTAGAGTAGACGGTTCCTCAAAGACTTGTTGATATTTGACAAGGGATGTACCGGAGGAGGAATGTCGACCATGGTTTCCTTATCAAGTACCAAATGCTGGAATGTAGCTGACTTTTGAGGGCCAGAGGCAACACCCTGCAGCTTGTATTTCTTCCCTTGGGATGTAAATATCAAAAACATTTCATTCCAATTTGCTTGCACCGTGTTAAGAGAGGCCAGCCATTGTATTCCCAAAACCAAATCAGCCCCACCAATCGAAAATGGGTAAAAATCTTGAGTGATTTTCAGATTGGTAACCTGGATCGCTACATCCTTACAAATTTGGTTACAGCAAATGATGTCCCCATTTCCAATTTTTACCCCAAAAGGAGTGACAAATTGAGTTGTTAGTTTCATCTCGCGCACCAAAGTGTCGGAAATAAAATTGTGGGTTGACCACTTGACCCACTATCTACCAAAATAAGAACCTCTGTTGTTTGCAGGAGCCCCCGTAGCTTCATGGTAATAGTGTGTGTTTTTCCCCAATATTGCATGAAGGCTGATTTCAGCAATATTCTCTGTGGGTCATCATTATCTTCTCCCTCTCCCATAATCAAATTGTCATCATCCTCAGTAGTCTCTAATAGTTTGAACGTACCAGTTTTACACCTATGCCCCGGCCCGTATTTGTCACCACACTTGAAACATTCGCCCTTCAAAAACCGTGCTTGTTTTTCTGAATCGGATAACCGGGAATTAGGTTTGTCACTAACCGTTGAAGGTTTGGCGGTAGTGAATTGAGCCTTACTGTCAGTCGTGGAACTCTTCTGACCGATCACCCCGGATGACGTCTTTGAAGCACATGCTGATCCCAACTTGGCTTCAAATTCGATGGCCAAACTCATTGCATTATACACAGTACGTGGTTTGTGTATACGCACATCAGTTTTTAAATCATCTCAGAGTCCATTTAGGAAAACTCCTAAGAGACAGTGATCCGGCCAATTGCTGACTCTAGCCGAACGTTCGTGTACTGACCCGGTTTGTTTAACGCTACGGAGATACTCATCCGGATTTTGGAATTCCGCTGGACCAAAATTCCGTTGTAAAGCTTGGACCAAATCCTTCCAGAACTCCACCGAAGCCTCTGCAAATAACCACGAATATAGATCCAATGCGTCGCAAGATGCATGGCTGCTACATCTACCTTCTCATCATCCGGCACATGATAATAACGAAAGTATTTCTCAGCCTTCAGTATCCACCCTTGTGGATCACCGCCACTGAAGATCGGGAAATCGATCTTGTTATGGGGTCGATACAGTTGATTGTTGCGCCATGAACCTTCTCCCTCTTCAAAACGGTTATTATTGTGTCCGAATCTCCTTCTGTTATGTTGTGACTGAGTTTTGAGAATTGCAACATCCTCCTTAAGAGATTCGATCGATGTTAACCTATCAGCAATAGCGGCCAATTGCGCAGTATGGGATCCATCGGATTGCTGCTCCCTTCTCCAGAATTAGCTCGGGTGTTAACCATCATTTCCTGGCAATGGAACCAAATGATAAACAGTCAAACTTAATAGGAAATTTGATTGAAATCACAAGAACAAATAACCCAATTCGAGACAGGTATAATTTCCAAAACACCAAATAGGTTTACAAACAAAAGCAAGAACAAGGAAACTGAATGAAAACGACGATTAACTAAACATAAGAAACTAACTACCAACTAAAACTACTTGTCCCACTACTCCAACCCCACTTTATTTCTGGAACGGGTCAAATAGAGATCTAAACACCAACGTGAGCTGCTCTAGATTCCCATCCACTTGTTTCTTACGCGACCTTCTTGAATACACCTTGAGTGGATTCGTATCATATTAATTATGTGATATTGAATAATCTTATGTTGTAATAAAACAAATAGTAACCAAAGGTCATTTGTCCCAATAGTATCAAAGTGATGTTCAGGTGTTCCTCCCTAAAATTAGTTGAGGGTTCAAGTCCAACAGTGGACAAAAAAGGTGAAAAAAATTTGTTATTAAAAAAATATATAAATAAAACAAATAGTCTTGGTTTAAAAAAGCGCGCCTGAGGCGTGAGGCGCTAGAGGCGGTTGATGGGGCGCTTCACAGGGACGAAGCGGGGCGTTTTCAGGAAGCGGCGTGAAGCAGCGCTGCACCGTGGTAAGCTCTAGGCGGCCGAGGCGGCGCTCCATGTGCTTTTTAAGATTTTTTCTTTTTCTTTTTTTTTTTGAAAGTTGTTTTGTTTTTAAGGGTTTTCTGATACCCTAATATTATTCAGCCGACTCCCGACTCTCGTCTCCCGCTCGACAGTTCAACTCGCGTGTAAGCTCCGCCGACCGAACTCCTCCGCCTCCAGCCTCCCTCCTCCGCCGACCGCCTCCCTCCACTGCCGCCCGCCTCCCTCCTCCTTCGCTGACCGAACTCTTGGTTGCTCTATTCCCGCGGCTCCCGCCTGCAGTTGCTCCCTACCTCCCTTTTGCACCATTTCCTGCCTGCCGATCAAATTGAGCTTTAATCTGTATGTTACTATGTTATATGTTTATATTTTTTGTTTTTTCATCTTATATTCTCTATAATTTGGCTTTAATCCTAATATGAAAGCACTGTTGGTTTCTTCTTTCTGTGTTTTTTTTTGGCTTTTCAATTAAGATGGCTTTCGGTTCAAACAATACCACTAAAACCACAGTTGCATCTACATCATTAGACCCATGTAGAAAGTATGGAACCCCTGATTCTTCAAATAGAACAAATATGACTTGCAATTTTTGTGGAAAAAATATGCAAAGGAGGGGTTTATAGACTAAAACAACATTTAGTAGGAGGTTTTAAGAATGTTGTTGATTGTTCGAGATGTCCGGAGCATGTAAGAGAGGTGGTTAGGTCATTCAAGCAAAAAAAAGAAACGAAAAAATTAGAAAATGTTATGAATGCAAGGTTACGAGCTAATGTATATGATATTGATGACGATGATGAGGAAGAATGTGAAGAAGTGCCTGCGAGTGGGAGTAGCAAGGCTCAAACAACTAAAAAACCGAGGGTTAAAGGTCCCATGGATATGTTTTTTGCTCCTACTAGGAAGGATGCAGGAGGGAGACAACAAACAATCAATGAAGTTTGTAATAAGGAGTTGAGAAATAAAGCATGCAAAGAGTTAGCAAAGTGGTTTTATGATGCGGGAGCAACTAAATATCAAAATGCGGAAGGGGTTTTCGGTTTACCCGTGGCTATTAGGCAAAGGTCAAAAAAATCTCCTGGTAAGTTACAAAAGCATACTTCTTTCTAATTTTTAACATATGTTATATAAGTACTTCTTAAATTTTGTTGTTTTTAGCGGAGTGGTGGGAGTCATATGGAGCTTCTGCTCCGGATTTGCAAGATTTTGCTATACGAGTTCTAAGTCTCTCTTGTAGTGCTACAAGTTTTGAGAGAAATTGGGGCCTATTCCAACACATTCACACCAAAAAAAGAAACAGATTGGCACAAGATAGATTGAACGAGATGGTGTATGTGAAGTTCAATCGTGCTTTGGAGCGCCGATCTAAAAAGGAGGGAACCGCCGATCCAATTATGTTAGAAGACATTCATGATTCTAATGAGTGGTTGATGGGGAGAATGGAAGATGATGAACTTGTTTTTGCTGGGGAAGATTTATCATGGAGGGATGTAAGCGAAGCATCGGGTGCACATGAGCCTTTTCATGCAACTAGATCATCAATGGCTGGAACTGGAAGAGTTGATGATGAGGCTGGTCCATCAAGAAAGGATAAGGGAAAACGTGCTTTGTATGATGAAGACGAGATTGAAGAAGATATTGGGTTGACCGATGTTGAGGAAGATGATCGCGTGCCCGGTTACGATGATTGATTAGACTTTGCTTTGTTTTTTTGTATTTTTAAGACTTTTTTAAGCATGTTTTTATGTTTGGACTTTATTTTTAGTGTTAAAAGTATGTTATTTTGTTTGTTTTTTTATTTAATTATTTTTTTAAAAAAAATTAGCGCCTCGCATACGTAAAGCTCTCGCCTCGCGCCTCGGTTTTTTCGACCTCATCGCTTTTGAGCGCCTCAAGCTTTTTAAAACCAAGCAAATAGTATAAAGTAATGTTTGATGTGCTTTTACTATGAGATCATCTTTTCATCATTTTCTATAAAATGTTAGCTAATCTTGATAAACAAATAGTCAGGGGACTATTAATGTAATTTGTCTTTATTTTATGTTTAATTATGGTAACTAGATGGTTGTAGTTATCAAGAATCTTGGATCGTCTAATAGGATTAGAATGACTCCAAGATTGTATGATTTAATTCTAAAGGATGAGGATTAAACCCCTACTGATTAGGTATGGTTATCATGATTATTTAGCTATAAATAGGGCTGTGTTGTAATGGATGTAAATCAGTTCTATGAATAATCAATTGGAGAAGGATTTCCAATAATCGTTTGCTGTTGTTTTTATTGATTTGATTTACTAATCTGGTACCAATTACAGCAATTGGTATCAGAGCACAAGGCGTCGAAGGGACCAGTGACATCGGCTGATCCGAAGGGCTGGATTAAAGTGCTGAATCAAGAACGCAACTCAAGTACCAGAGGAGGAAGGAGACTCCCATGGCAGAAACAGGTGACGCAAGCAAACAACTGGTGGTGGCAAAGGAAGGTTCCAATCTCTCATTCCAGTGCCCGATCCTGACGACCACCAACTTCCCAATATGGTCGCTTAGGATTAAAGTCATAGTCAGGGCACATGGGATTTGGGAGGCTATTGAACCGGGGAAGGACGTAGATCCAAGGAAGGATAACACAGCCATAGCTTACTATACCAATCGCTACCGAAGGACTTACTTTTGCAAATTGCCCACTGCGAACATGCTAAGGATATCTGGGACGCGATTAAGACTCGTCACCTGGGAGTAGAACCGAGTCATAGAAGCCAGACTGCAGACCCTCAAAACTGTGTTTGAAGCAGCAAGAATGAAAGCAGTGAGAGGATCGACAACTTTGCTGCAAAGCTCGCCGGGATCTCCTCTAAGTCAGCTGCTCTTGGATCAGTCATTGAGGAGTGGTGAGAAAACTACTTACTGCTATATACCTGAAAGATTCCTAAATATAGCAGCAACGATCGAGCAATAGGTGGAACTCAAAACAATAATATTCCAAGAAGTGGTTGGGAGACTCAAGACCTATGAAGAAAGAACGGGAGCACGCAGCTCCAACACCAGTCAAGACCAACTCTTGCTCACACATGATGACTATGACCCCAAAAAAATGCAAGAAAAGGGGTATGGCCGAGGGAATGGCCAAGATACCACCAGGGGAAGAGGCAGGGGTTGGGGACGATCTGGGGGCATGGACGAGGAACAGGTCGTGGTACAGGTGCCCATGAGGGAGGGCACACAGCTGAAAGGTTCAAGAAGGATAGAACGAAGCTTCAATGCTTCAGATGTGATGGGTATGGGCATTTTTCAGCAGATTGCCCTACTAGAAAGACGAACGATCAGGGACCTGCGTGAAAAGAAAGTCTTTCCATCCAGTTACGACGCTGAAGATCAAATGTGGTACTTAGACACAGGAGCCACAAACCACATGTCAGGAACAAAGAACTATTTACAACCCTGTACACAAATGTGGAAGGAACACTCAGATTCGGCGACGACTCATGTGTGAAAGTAGAAGAGAGAGGCTCCATCCTCTTGGAATGCAAGACAGGAGATCAAAAACTCCTTACAAACATCCTCTATATCCCATTCCTGAAGAGTAACATCTTGAGTCTGGGGCGAGCCAATGAGGGAGGATGCGAGGTGCAAATCAAACAAGGAACCCTGATTTTACTTGACCCTGATGGATCAGTGATAATGAAGGTGAGGAGATCAGCTAATAGACTGTATAAAATTAGTCTAAAGATTGCGATCCCAGTATGCCTACTATCTGAAATTAACAACCCGAGTTGGTTGTGGCATGCTCGCCTTGGGCACGTGGGGTTTGAGAAAATCAAAAGTCTCACAATCTTGATGAAGGAGTACCTGCACTTGATCACCCCACACAACTATGCGAGGCATGCCTAGCTGGGAAGCATGCACGACAGTCGTTCCCAGACCAGACCACTTTCAGAGCAGCGGCACCGCTTGAACAAGTTTATGGCGACTTATGTGGACCTTTCACTCCAATCACTGCCACGGTAAACATGCATTACTTTCTGATTGTTGATGATCATAGCAGGTTCATGTGGGTATTCATGATCAAAACGAAAGACGAATCATTTGGAAAATTCAAGGAATTCAAGGTCTAGGCAGAAAGACAATTTGGAAGAAAGATAAAAGTCCTGAGAATGGATAGAGGGGGAGAGTTCAACTCCAGAGAATTCAAACAGTTCTGTGAAGAGGAAGGAATCTCAAGATAGCTAACTGCCTCTACACGCCTCAGCACAATGGAATCGTTGAAAGAAGGAACCGAACTATACGGATCACCACGAGGAGCATGCTTAGCGCAATGAGTATGCCACAAAGCTTATGGGCTGAAGTTGTGAGACACTCTGTTCACATTTTAAATCGGATGCCTACCAGATCATTGAAGGACAAGACCCCCTATGAAGCACTAAAGGGAAGAAAGCCTAAGCTTGACCACCTCTGGGTATTTCGCTGTGTATGACATGTAAAAACACCTACAAGCCTAACAAAGAAACTAGACTACCGAAGCAATCTGATAGTTCATCTGGGAATCGAACCAGGCACAAAAGCCTATAGGATGTATGATGTGGAAAATCAAAGGATAGTAATAAGCCGAGATGTAAAATTTGATGAAGCTTGCTAATGGGAATGGCAGCCCCATCAAAATCCTGATCAAGACGGTGAGAAAGAATTTATGATTCAACCAGTGCCCCAAATGATAAATGACCTGGAAGACGAGCCAGGAAGTCCAAAGGAAACAAGAAAAGGTGATCTTACCCCAAACAACAATCCACAAAGTGAAGAAGAAGAATCCACAAGAATCTCCCAGATCAAAGGTTCAAGCTAGAGGACCAATAATACATGACTCACCCCTTATCAGCAACGACTCAGATCCTGCAAGAGCTCCTGAACAAACGTTCAACAACACTCCAAATCAAGGGTTCAAGGAACTAAGTGAAGTATATGATCTCCTTCTCACTGAAAGAGAACCAATGAATTTCTATGAAGTAGCAGGAAAGAAGGAGTGGGACGAGGCCATGCGCAGTGAAATAGCCTCCATAGAAAGGAACAACACCTGGAAGCTAACCGATCTGCCTGCTGGTCATAGACTTATAGGTTTGAAATGAGTATATAAGATCAAGAGGGATGCAAAAGATCATATCACGATACACAAAGCTCGACTAGTAGCCAAAGGCTACATCCAGCAACAAGGAGTGAATTACGAGGATGTTTTTGCCCCGGTAGCAAGACTGGAAACTGTGAGGTTGGTGCTTGCTTTGTCGGCACAGAAGGGCTGACCTGTGCATCATCTAGATGTAAAGACAGCCTTCTTACACCGAGAATTAAATGAGGAAGTGTTTGTTAAACAACCAGAGGGATTCAAAAAGAAGGGGCAAGAACAAAAGGTGTATAAACTGATTAAGGCGTTATACGGACTAAAGCAAGCTCCTAGGGCATGGAATATTAAGGTAGATGGGGTGATGAAAGAAAATAAGTTCAAAAGGTGCAAACTTGAACAAGCAGTATACATAAAGCATTAGGGTAAAAGCCTCACAATAGTAGTTATCTATGTGATGATCTACTGGTAACAGGAACCAATATGGAAGATATCAATCAATTCAAAGCTCAAATGAAACAAAGGTTTGAAATGAGTGACCTTGGACTACTATCATACTACTTGGGGCTGGAGGTATTACAAGACAAAAGTGGAATAAAGATCTCTCAATCCAATTATGCGAAAAAGATACTGAAGATGGTAGGACCGGAGGATTGCAACCCTACCAAATTCCCAATGGAACCAGGGCTGAGACTGATCAAAGAAGATGGAAGTAAAGAAGTAAATGCAATAGAATACAGAAAGGTTATTAGGTGTCTTCGGTACTTAACCCATACTCGACCTGATCTACTTTATGCGGTGGGATATGCAAGTCGGTATATGCAAACTCCAAAGATCACTCATCAACAAGCTGTTAAACACATTCTCAGGTATGTAAAGGGGACTATCAACCTAGGTATTCACTATCCAAGTGAAGGAAGAGGTGTATTAGTGGGTTACAGCGACAACAATTACTCGACGGATCAAGAAGATGGAAAGGGAACTACAAGTGTGGTATTCTACTTCAACAATAGACCTATAACTTGGCTTTCACTTAAACAACCGACAGTGGCATTGTCATCGTGTGAAGCTGAATTTATGGCAGCTACATCGGCTGCCTGTCAAGCTGTATGGTTGAGAGGGTTGATTGCTGAGATAACAGGAATGACAGAAGAACAAGTAGTGATCAAGGTTGACAACAAATCGACAATAACTTCGATGAAAAATCTTGTCTTTCATGGCAGGAGCAAACACATTAATACGAGATTTCATTATATTCGTGAATGTGTTGAGAATGAACAAATAAAGGTTGAGCACATTAGTGGAGAAGAACAAAGGGCCGGCATTCTCACAAAAGCTCTACCAAAGTTAAAGTTTGCTGAAATGAGAAAGTTACTTGGAATGGAAAGAAATTGAAGAAATAAAGACGTAGAAGACAAAGCTAAGGGATCAAGATTAGGGGGGAGATTGTTAGCTAATCTTGATAAATAAATAGTCAGGGGACTATTAATGTAATTTGTCTTTATCTTATGTTTAATTATGGTAACTACATGGTTGTAGTTATCAAAAATCTTGGATCGTCTAATAGGATTAGAATGACTCCAAGATTGTAGGATTTAATTCTAAAGGATGAGGATTAAACCCCTACTGATTAGGAATGGTTATAAGGATTATTTAGCTGTAAATAGGGCTGTTTATGATGGATGTAAATCAGTTCTATGAATAATCAATTGGAGAAGGATTTCCAATAATCGTTTGTTGTTTTTTTTTATTTGATTTACTAATCTGGTACCAGTTACAACATAAAAGGGAATAATTTCATAGGGTTAGGTTCAACTATATAGACTCCTTATCCTAAAAAGTCTTGGAATGATTATTGACCATTAGATCTGTGTATTCAAATTTGAGAGGGAAAATTCAAAATTTTAGAATGAAAAGTTGTTGGAGGGTAATTTAGTCATGACCACTTTCCCTCACCTTTTTTAAACGTTCATAACTTTTATATACGATATTATCTTTTTTAAAATAATATATCATAAAAACGAAGTGTTATAAAAAATGAAATTTTTTCAGTTTGTAGTCTAATTATATCATTGTGTCTTTCTTAAAAATTTGTGTATAATCATCTTTATTGTGTTATTCAGTTATTTTTATAGGTAATTATGTATTTGATTTATTATGTTTAATTGTTCATGGGATGCTAGAAAAATAAAACAAAAACAAAACAAAAAAAATGAGTCGTGGGTCTCCTTTGAAGTAGCCTCTCTACCACATTTTTAGGGTTGGGTAAGGTTTGTCTTTATCCCCCCTTCCCCCCCGACCCCACAAAGTGGGAATGAACTGGGTATGTTTGTTTGTTTTATATGTAATGGTATATTTCTTACAGGTCGTGTCTTTTTTAAAGATCATTGTGTCGTTCATACTCATCATTGTGTCATTCATACTCGTCATTGTGACTTGAATTGTTCAGGAAAACACACCATTGAGCAAGAAACACAAAAGACACAATGACCTATACATAAGACACAATAAACTGAAAAAACAAATTTTTTTCTATAGTAACACTATACGATAAAAAAATGCTCTTTTTTATGGTATATTTTCTTTTTCAAAAAATAATGTCCTTGTAAAAGTTATGAATGTTTGAAGAAGGTGGGGAACTTGATAAAAAATAAACAAAAGTGGTTATAAATAAAATACATTCTAAAAACTTGATTTAATCATAATCGTTGATTAATGTTTTAATAGCTCATGATCCTTTTTAGACTTTTGAGGAAGCTTATTTAGTTTAACTAACCCTAATTTCATAAATCTCAAAACTTCATTTATTACCCAACAAAAAATCGTTATATCTGAATATCAAATGTACCCATTTCAAATTTATGACATTTATACCCTTTCTTTAAAACTTGCATTAGGATATGGGAGTTCGAATTGTCAAGTGAAAGAGAAGGGAACAGTGGTCATATTATAAATTGGAATTAATAAATACGAAATTTTAAGTAACTTTAGATTAAAAAAACCCGAAATTCGTTTCGATTTTAATGTGATAATCACCAATTCGAAATTCGATTCCAATTTTCAAATTCGAATTCGATTCAATTCAATTCGAGGTTTGATATTGAATTTTCAAATAAAATTTCGAATTTGTGATTTTTCGATTCGATTTGAAATTCGAATTAGAAAAGTATTTGTATATATATTTTTATTATATATGTATAAGCAGTTTAATATGTAAATCGAATTCGAATCGTACTCAACGACTCAAAATTCGAAATCATTCAATTCGAATGTTGTTCGAAATTCGATTCCTTGAACCCCTAGACGTTATGCAAGTTTTCAGTAGTACGTAGGAAACTTTGTCCATTTGTAAAAAACTGCAAATGTGGCTTGTTTAATTTTCAGGGAATTTCCGCAGTTAAAGCATTTTACGAGCTGCTAAGTCAATCCCATTTAAGCATTCTCGACCCGGAGGAGAAAAAGCGTGTTGCTCCAGTCGAACTTTGTCCCATTTTGAAAACTCTCCATAAAATACTAATTTCAAGGTAAACCGTTGTAATCATATTTTTCAAAAAATAAATGAATAAAAAATAAAAAAAGTTGACAAAATTGATGATTTGTGTAGGGAGGTTCCATCACAGGCTATCCTGCAGGCATTGAGGGATGAAACAATGAATGACCCTCGAGATCGGATCGAAATGGCTCAAAGCCATGCTTTCTACAGGCCTTCGCTCTTGGGTCAGTAGTTATGTTTGTCAAAAGTTTAGTGTTTATCATCAACTGCTAGTTTGGATTGGATGATTGATTAAGGTTGTACTGTAAAATTTGTTGTTATATCAAACCAAAATTTGATTTTCAAATCTTCTAGCGGTACCCCTTGATTTCTCTTCGAGTCTCTCTAGGAGAAATTTGCTCATGAGGAGTAGGAGACAAGGGGTGTCTCTCGATCTGTTGGAGACCATGTACGTAGTCTAAAATAATGTTAACGGGCAGAGACTCCGAGACATTCCTTGTTCATTGAAGTTAAAAAAAAAAAAAAAAAAAAAAAAAAAAAAAAAAAAAAAAAAAGCTTAAAACAGTTTCTTTGATTTCAGCAGATATTTTAAATTTTGATAAATTAAGAAAGCTAAAAACTGAAAATGAATAACTTTTAGTTGAATTTTTTGCGCTCATCCATTTTTGTATTTTGCTAATTTACTTGATACGACAAAAAAAAGTACATGTAGAAAAGTAACCATTCAAAAGAAATAATTTAATCCACAAGTGTTTTTTTGGTGTTTATACAAAACTTATAACTGAAATCAAACCATAAAATTTAGTTTTCAATATACATATTTAAAATCCAACAGTTGGTTTTTATTGTGTTGAACTATTTTAGTGTGGTTTTATCAGTTAATCAGGTTTCAGTTTGGTTAATTCGCCTTGCAAGTAAAAGCCATATAATAATTAAAAATATTAATTTATGAAAAAGATAATAAATGTTATATGGTATTTAAATTCTTAAAGGTTTCAATTAAAACATAATTATTTTTATATAATCAATATTAGTCATTAATGATAATAAACTAAATAGATTAAACCACAAAAATGATAGTTAGGATATTTAATAATTAGAAAACACGAAAGTGTTAGCAACCTGATAGCATTATATATAAACAAAAGATAGACAAAAAAAAAAATGAGAGGGAGGGAGGGAGAGAGAGGCATATCTGTGTTTTCTTCATACAACAAGATTTTTATACATAAGGTGTTAAGTGGTAAATACAATAAACAAAAGTTAATGAGATAGAAGCAATCACTTACAAGATACAGATTAATATTTATTCATACAACAAAATCTTTATACATGCGTGCCCTCATTTGTTTTTTCCTTTTTCGACCCGAGTTTAATTCCTCAGTGCCATAAAAATCTCTCGGCTTACAAGATACAAGGATTTGTAGGAACAATCTTTTTTGTTAGCATATTCTCCCTACTGTGGTCTTCTCTCGTATGTTCCCGGTTATTGGGGTTTCATGACTATCATGGGTACCGGTAATGGTTGGGATACGCACGACCAGAATAGATACGATCCGTTCTATATCAGCGTCACTGAGGTTGGGCTACACTTGGGTCGCCCCTGGAATGACGAAAGTTTCGTTGTTGGTTTGTTTGGGTTTTCTTCCCCTTCTCCTTGGCGGCATGTTCTGTTAGGGTTATTAGTTTTTAGGATGTATATGCACACATATATAAGCATTTAAAATCATCATACATGAATTCGTATAATAGAATAATTAAGGTACTATCATCCAACCACTGGAAATAAGTTGCACACACATTGTTTTAAATTTAATACATATTCACATGCCAGGCAATTCTGAGCTCTTGCTTTTGAAACAAAAAGAATTGCCTTGACTATAACAACACTACATGAAAATGTATATCACTGCTGCTACCATCACCACCATTCATGTGACCATCATTGCCACGATCGTCCACCGCCTATCCTTTTGACCTCTACCCTCACGCTTGCAAGCCCTATGTCGTTGGTGTGGAAAATCTCTAGCAACTCATTCCAATTGTCGTAGAGTTCTTGAGCCCTCTATGCCACGTGCTCGAATTCCTGGCGATGATTGTATCGCCATTCGTCGAATAAAGGCCGGGGAACGTAGTCATCAGGGTTCAAGGCCCTGGAAGATTCTACACATTCCGTGCCGGCATTGGTTGCTCGTAGTCTTGGGGAGCCAGTTGTCGTTGATGTGGTAGTCTGGTGGTCTTTTGGGCATTGTATCTCATCTACCACCCTTCTGATCCTCTCCATCCTCCCCTCCCAAATAGAAAGGGTCGTGGGACGCGGACCTCGGGCTCCTGGGGGAAGCACAAGTGTCTTCATGGTTGTGGCGTCAGTATTGTCGTCGCTCAGATGTTCCAATTGCTCTAATGGGTCGGTATCGCTGTCAGATAGTATGTCGAGGGGTATGTGCCTGGTGACATAGCGGTTCGTTATGTGACATTTTGCTGCAATATTTTTAAAGAAAATAGTTTTTGGTGAATGATACATATAAGTACAAGCGTACAACTCAAAGTAAAGTAGAATTTTCATTAATAATTTTATCAAAATACAAGGTTTTTCATTAAGTAGCCTAAAATAAAATTGGGCAGCATAACCCCAGGGAGCAGTGTAGTCACCTTTCCCCCTTTATAATAATCAAAAAGGGGTTATTTGCCATGAAACATCCTAGAAAAATAAATGAAAGAGAAACCATGCAACAGTTAGGACGATTCCAACTATCGTCCAATAAAATCCTAGCTTAGCTATCATCCTAGTTTCTTGGTGGAAACAAATGCTTTCTTTCTCATTGATATGATGGTTATGATCCATGATCTTCAACCCTTAAGCTTGCTCGTGCATGAGCTTCATCATATCTTCTAGCTTTGCATCTGTGGCATCCGGTTAAGATTGGACTCAAGCACCCTCAGCTACCGGTTGAGACTAGTAAGTGCAGAGAGCTCCATGAAACACCATTGCAGGAAACTATCTTGTCTTGGATGATTCACCTATCTCAAACAGGTTTGAGATTGCGGTGTCTCCATGACTAGGGCAACTAGATTGGTTGCCTTAGCTTACAAGTAACCTCTTCATCCGAATCAGAATCCTCCACATGTATGGTGTCCTTAGAAATGGTGAGGTCTATATGAGTGACACCGTTGATCTTGTATTCTTTAACCATTGCTACAAAAGAACACATGTTATGTCAAGATTCCTAAATTAAAGTAGTGAGCTTAGAGTTATAGTCTAGGAACTCCTTAAGGCATTCCTAGTTCTCTATAACCATTTGCTCCAATCTGTCATACCCCCACCGATGACGGAATCACTGGAGATGTAACGATATGAAAATCAAGAGAGAATGGCCAACATAAATGCTTACATTAATGATCCCAAAATAATAGTATCAACCTTACAAATGAGTTTTCTAAATCAAATGCTACATATATGAAAGATTCCAAAAAATATGGCCTAAGTGTTTAGACTATACTATCAAATCTTCCAATGTAACTCAAAAATGCGTGCATCCTATCCATGATTAATGGTCCTAAAAAACATGAGAAAACTGTCAACTAAAAGTTGGTTAGATTCACAAGTTTTGTAGACTCAATAAATGTTTAATACGATCATCATCCCAAATTGTTATGTTGTCAATATAATAATATGTTAACTATAAGTATGATTGGATGCAATCTGCATGATTCCAAAAATAAACCTCCGACTAACTTCTCGTGACTATAAATAGTCTAGTAAACTCTCCTCGAGCTCTAAATGCAAATGTTGGAAATATTCACTCATCATGAATAACACGTCATTTACGCGACTGTAGCTAGCAAGAACACCATAAGGATGAATGGGGGTGTCAACCCAAATAATACTATTCAATATCTATCGACTTGCTCAAACCCATGAGTTAATAATTGTGTCAACAAGAGACTTACGTAATAAATGTCTCATGCAATCTACAATTTGGCTAACTTATGTTCCACATTAACATATATAACATAGTAAAGAAAACAGTTTGTGTATCATGCTTTTCACCCCAAGTTTGCAATCACAAAATAGTGTAAAAGGGGTTGTGAACTCACAGTTTGAGTTAAGAATTGTCGGTTTTGAGAGTATGGGATTGTTGCAGTGTTTTGCTTACACAATCCCTACAACATTTAGAGTTTTCACATCAACACTCTATTCCTTGTATATCATTAATCACAAGGTATGTTTGTATGTGTCATGTTTGTATTATTGTCTTCGTCACCCTCTTCACATCACTTGATAATAGTTATTATTTAATCTTTGTTTAGTTTTGGTAAGTCAAAGGATTTTATTCCTTATTTATTTCTTGATATTGTGTGGTTACTCCCAAGCATAAATAACCAAACACCCGTGGATTGGGGCTAAGGATGTTAAAGCATCCCTTGGCATAAACTTGGTCTTTTTTCAAGAAAGGTATTTTTATGTCTTTTTTTGTCATACCCCGTCAGAAACGACTAATCGCTTCAGGCGGAATAACGAGGGATGACGAAATTGAATCATATAGCCATGGAAAATAAAATACTAAAATCATGCAATGTAGTAACATAATATCTCAACAAATGCAATCCAAAAATAAACCAAAAGAAATGTAAAACGTCTCAAACATAGTAAGCGCCTAAAACTAGGTCTCGTAGTTCCCCTAGCTTGCTCATATCGCACTTGTCCTGAGCTTGATTTCCATTTCCTGAAAAACATGCTTAACACTAGACATTGTAAATAAATTACATGCGCGCAACGTACATTCGAAGCCCTAACCGGGACAAATCGAATGGGATGTCAACCCAATAGATATGTTAATGTTACCATTGGCTTCACGAAGCGAATAGTGGTGTTAATGTAATGAGGGACTTACAGATGTGTTATGATAAAAACCTCAAGGTAGGTCGTGTGCTCAAGCATACATTAAATATATAACCAGTAATAATGGTATAATGAGACCTAATAGGATCTAAGTATATATTCAAACATTCATTATAAAAAACATTTTATAAACAAAAAATGATTTCAACTACACAATCAAGTAATTTAAAATCAAATAGCATGTTTTTCACCCGGATAGTTTAATACAAATATTAAACAGAAAAGGGGCTATGAACTCACATTAGTTTTGTGTTGCGCAAGCTTTCTCAAACAATGAAGTACACAATGGTTGTTTTACCCGGATCCTACAATTTGATTGACATATAGAGGTGGCCAACGTATCCAGAACCGAAACTGAAGAACCGAAGCGGAAGCGGGAAAATCGGAACCGGTTCCACCCTTAAACTGGTTAAACCCAAACTGGTCAAACCCGAACCGGAACCGGTGAAAACCGGAACCAATTATTGACTTTGTTGACTGGAACCGGAACCCGGTTTGGCCACCTCTATTGACATATACCAATTAAGATAGTATTCATGAGTGTTTTATTATTTTTTCAGTGATCTTTTATTATAACACAATTTATTGCATTAAAGTTTATACCATATAATCTAATTCTTATTGGACTTCTGCCATTATAACTAGATTCTTAGTCCCTACACTCACATGTATGAAGCACGCATAATAATTTCTCAGTTTAGCCTCCTACATGTAGAGCATGCAATCCCTTACAATTTCACTATCTAAAGATAATTCCCAATTTTCTATATAATTAACTAATAAATATCGGTTCCTTCATGCTAACCATGATTTCCTAACTCCACTTTTAATATTATATTCATCTATGGCCATAATTAGGGGTGTTCATTTTCGGATATCCGAAGTTTCGGATAGTGATTTTTGATATCCGAATCCGAAATTTCGGATTTGGATATCCGAAATCAGGAAAAAATAAAAAAAATTCAAAAAATATATATTTCGGATATCCAAATATCCGAAAATTATCCGGATATCCGAAAAATATAGAAAATTATCCGGAATATCCGAAAAATATTCGGATATCCGAAAAATTATCCGAAAAAAGTATCTGAATATCCGGAAAAAAAAACTATTTCGTATATCGGATATCCGAACTATCCGAAAATTTTCAAAATAGGTATCCGAATCCGAATCCGAAATTTCGGATATCCGATTTTTTCGGATATTTCGGATTCGGATTTTCGGATATTTCGGATTCAGATACGGATTTTTTTGAACACCCCTAGCCATAATCTCCATGCATATATATATAGGGAAGGGTTATATTGGAAACTAGGTTGAGATGAAGAAACTTTGAAAACTATTTTTAAACCATTGATTAGAAATTTGGATGGATGAGATTAGATATGAAAAAGTAGATGTGATTGTTTTATATTAAAAAATCTGTCAATAGTACAAAATGTACAAAAAGGGTAAAATGTAATCTTAAAATGTGTACTTCTTTTTATTTTTAACTCAATAGTACAATTGATTTTACCAAAAAGTAGTAAAGCATTCAAATACACAATTACCAAGATATATAAGCAAGTAAATAATGTTACATTGATGTTACATAAAAATTACGTAACCAATTGTTACATGTATGTTACATTGAAGTGGTTCCATTTTATTACTTTTATATACGTAACCAATTGTTACATACATGTATGTTACATTGACGTTACATAAAAATTACTTATGTAACAATAATGTAACATAATGAAATGTTATAGAATGTAACAATAAAAAAATTAAAACAGTATAATAGTACAATTAATGAAAATTTTTGCACGAAAATTATAAAATAATTAATAATTAGTACATTAGATGGAAAATACATTTGGTAACATGAACTTAATAGAAAATACACATAACCTACAGTGTTATGTGTAACGCTAGTGTAACAACTTAATTATATTTTAAACGTTAAATCTCAAAAAGAATAACTTAGGAAAAATGATATTATATATAGAAAAATAATTCTTGTATCTTTAAAATTGTGTACATATAAAATAAAATGAATTTATTTTTATGTTTTTTAAGAAATCAAGTTATGAATACTTAATTGTAAAAGGTACAATAGTACACTTTTTGATTTAATGTATAAGACATATTTTATTTTAAAATATACAATAGGAAAGAAACAATAATTAAATGCTTGTGTAGTATGAAAAAATGACAAATTATGATACTCTATAAAAATGACAAACAATAAAATATAAGAGTGTATATAAAAAACATGTTCAATAAGTCCGTTGAAATGTAACATAAACGTAACTTGAGTGTTAGTTTTTATAATATTGGATTATAAGTATCTGATTGTATAAACTATTACTAACCATAAAAAAATTTCGATTATACATAACATTGTTATGAAATAATATATAAATCTTTTTATTTAAATATAACGAAAAGCAAAATTCGGATATTTATTATGAAATTATGCGTTAGTAAAAAAACAATGTTATAATGTTATAAAATCTGGTGAACATAAAAAAAACATAACCAAACAATGTGTTAGGTATGACAATACATATACACAATATTCGGAAAAACGTAACAATAACGTAACAACGACAATAGTTGTACACATCCAGCATCCTATCATTCATTTTACTCATTTTAAAAACCTGGTGGGAAAAATTAGGTGAGAAATGTTTAAAAATTAAATATTATATTTTTGATTTGAATTTGAAGAGAGAGAATGTAGTTAAATAATAAAATATTTGAAGAGAGAGAATGTAGTTAAATAATAAAATATTATATAGAGGTAATTGTGAAGGAAAAGACTAAATTGTCTTGTCTTATATTGGATTATTAAAATGAAATGGTGATGTAGCTAAATGTGGACCAAGTATGTGGTTTTCAAAGTTTCTTTAACTCAACATGGTTACCAAAATATACATAGCCTATATATATATATATATATATATAGGAGAAAGATCAAATAAAAAGTATATTTTGCCTAAGAAAGCTAAGAAGGATTTTTAAAATCTTCAAAACTGACCCAAACGAACTTCGATTGAACTCGTTTCGATGGCATTGGAACCGTCTCATCGAACCTTACAATATTAGCTTTCAAGTTTTCGTTTTAACAACAAGATTTAGATTTTAGGTTTTAGGGCTTGGTTTTTAGCTTTTAAGTTGTATCTTTATGTTAAAGATTTGTTTTTAAAGTTTTGGTTTTAGTATTAGGATTTATTGTTTATGATTTAAGGTTTGGGTTTTAGGGTTCGACAAGCCGGTTCCAATGACGCTAAAATAAATTCAATCGGGACTTGTTTGAGTCGGTTTTCGAGTTTTTAAAAATCCATCTAAGCCTTTTTAGGTAAAATAGACTTTTTAGGAGAACCTTACCCTATATATATGCATATGTATGTATATATGTCCCAAATTCCTTGAAGACCCACATAATCTCTACCTTTTGCATATATCCACACATACACTCCAAAATCTCCTATCTTCTTCACGCATGCCATCCACGCAGGTTCATCTAGATCCTCCATACATGTATGATGTGAGTACTTATGGCTTACTCATTTGGACCACCCATACTATCCCCTATACCATCATCTGTGTCGCAGACCCGTTGACCCCAATAGTTTCTACTGGTTCACCCACCAGACGTACCTGCAACCCCTAACCCACGTTCGTTTAAACCGGTTCCCTTATCAATCTTTGGCAGCCCTAGTTAATGACGGTGATCGGCAAATTGTTCTCGACAAAGGTTTGATCTGCAACTTAAATCCCCATAATCTACCATGCATGTCCAATAAAACACCTGCCCGTGTCTTGATCAGCTTCCTTCGTTGTCACACCCCCCAAATTCCCACTCGTGGTGTTAGTCCACGTGGGTGTGACGTGGCCAGAATCACAGCTCATGGTCATATAGAACAACTCTATATGCGTTTCAAAATATATTGTTGACATAAAAGTTAATAAGATAATTGCAGTGGAATAAAAGGTGTTTGACATATGCAGCGGAAATATAAATTGTCAGACACTACGATGTTTAATACAATACATAATCCAAAATAAATATTGTTTGAATGAAAGACATAAATAAATGCATGTGGGTCCTATGCTCGGTTCCCTACGTGCATTCCTGAGAATACAAGTTTAAGAAAAAGTGTCAACACAATGGTTGGTGAGTTCACAGGTTTTGATATATACATAATAGTAAGAAAACATGTGTCATGTTGTTTATCATAATGTTAGTACCGAGCCCTAGGCTCCAAGTGTCAGTGCGTCACTACCGAACTAGACTTGTTTTTCCTTGCCTCCGCTATGTCTCGTACTACATAGCAAATGTAACATTTGTACATTTAGTCATGGTAGTTGTGAACAGTGTTAGAACAAATGTGCTTTCATATCAAATCAGTCAATGTGATTCATGTGTTCATTATGTGCTTGTGTGTTAGGATCTTTATTATTTAAGAACAAGTATGTATTATTTATTTACAGTCGAGTTCGCTAGGCAAGAACAGTATCGTATTATATCGAAACAGTGGTGGGACGGCGTCAGGTACGACAGGTAGCTGGAACCTGGGGTATGCCCTATACATATACTGCGTTCGGTGTAATGGGATAATGTTAGTGCGTAGTGTTGAGACGAATATTATGACAATTAATTAAACAAAAATCGTAATATGTAAGCGAGACTGAGTATAGTTATGGGTGACGATCCATAATAATACGAATGTAGAACTTATAATTATGATTAAACGCCTTAACATTTAATACGATCGGAAAAACGTACGCGATTGCGGGTATACACGTAATTGTATCTGTTTAACGATCTGTCAACACACGAAGAGTAAAAATAATTAAATATATATTATTTTACATTTTTACAATTTTGAAACTCATCAAAATGATGAGTTTAACAATTACATTATTTAAATCGCGTAAAATACGCGTTACGTTCCGGAAACGCGAACCGAGCGACCGAAACGAACCCGAATACCACTCGGACTATAAAAGCCATGAAGATGGCCATTTCCTTCATTTAATTCACCAACAACCCTTTCTCTCACTATAAATTCGTCCAACTCTCTCTCTCTCTCTAAAAACCGAACTTTAAACGCTCGTAACTCGCTCGTTTCTCAACGGATCTCGGTGTTCTTGGCGCCCACGCGAAGCTCTCGACATTCCCTACACGAAAGTACAAGCGATCTGAAGTTTTAGCCGGCCAAAGTCGAGGTATTGATGCTTGAATATTCACGAAAATAGGGTTTTTGTTTATGTTTTGTTCAAACGTAGATACACCCGGCTTTTAGGTCATGACAATCGAACCCCAACCTTCGAGAGGACCCACATACATGCGACAACACCATGGGAGGTCTCAAACTAAAGGTTGGAGCTGATGAGGAGGACGAGCCTTTACAGGTTCGTTGGCTTCTAGTTGGCCGAACCCTCCCCAGCCGAAGCTCCATGTGGCCGAACCCCAACCTGGCCACCGAACCCTGTGTCACTCTATTTTACAACTGTTTTGGGGTGGAACACGTGATCAAACACTCTATTTACAATCGTATTTCACCATACAAGGTGTATGCTATGTTACAAACATTACAGGTTCACTGTACAGATTTCAAAGGATTCATCAACTGTTTTGAAGGGTTTTTATCAAATGTTAAACATTTTCTACTAAAAGGTTTTATAAAGCTTCCTTGAACTATTTTATATCAGTTTTACTCGAATGGTTTTTATAAAGGTCAAACACTTTTAAATAATGGGATTTATAAACTCTTTTACTATAAACTCGTGTTTTCGAAAATAATCTTTTATATAAATCTTGTTACTATACAAGGTCACTATCATATGTATTCAATCAATGGTTTCAAACAAAGGATTCAACTCATGGTATTTTCAACAGGGTTTTCAAATCATGTTATCAAATAAGGCATTAAATCTTTGGTTTTAAAGCAAGGTTCAAAAGCATGGTGTCCACTGTTGTGAACAAACTTATAAACACATCAAGTTTCATATTCATTAGCGTTAGTACTAGGTGATCACAACAAGGGAAAGCGGAAACATTTGGGCAGGCCAATTTATGGAGTTAGCTTTTAAATTTGTTTTATAAGCTAACTGCAGATTTCGGTTACGTATGGTTTTATCATTGTTGCTGACTAATTTTCTGACTCCAAACGTAGTTTGGGACTTGATTATATGTTGGTTTTCGTGCAAACAGTCTTTGGACTGTTTACACTCATTTTACATACTTGATGTTAGTTTGGGTTGCAGCTCATCCATGTAATTCATTTATTGCTTTAAACATATGCCTTACATTACAAGTTCAAGTTTCAAATGTTAAACCTATTGTTCTCACCAACTACTTCTGTAGTTGACAGTTACTTTTCACGTGTTTCAGGTAATCAGGTGTAAGACATTCTAAGGACAACTAAGGAGACCGCTTAAGATAGAACAAGATGAAGAAACATGCTAGGATGGATTTAGAAACACACTAAAATCCTAAATGTTTAATTGTCTTGTTTGATGTCTTATTTTGTAAACTATATTTTGGGTCTGTAGTTGTCATTATTTTGGTAGATAGATTGTCTGTAACTAAACAACTGTCTAAACATTATGAAACTTAGTAATCCGTTGTGGTTGTTCTTAATCAATAATTGTGCATGATTCAACTATTCACACGTCACCGCGCCGTGGATTCCGCACGCGGCACAGGGGGTGTGACAGGTTGGTATCAGAGCCAAGGTTGTAGAGAACTAGGAAAAACCCAATGTTTAATGACCTAGACTATAACCTAAGCTACCCAATAGGATAAGTGCTATAGGCTTGAGGATACTTAGGATCTAAGTAAACTTAAGTAAGCATTAAATCCATATTAAGCTTGAAAGATCTTAGGGATATTTTCTAAGATTAGATATCGAGTCAAGAAATTTGAATCGGAATTCTATAATTTTAGAAACCGAATTAAATATCTCACATATATTCATTTAAGGATTTCAGAGGCAAGGATCTGTATTCTTAGTATCCTTGATCTGAAATTCTCACACAGAATTCATTAAAGGATTCCAGAGGCAAGGATCTGTATTCTTAGTATCCTTGATCCGAAATTCTCAATCAGAGTTCTTTATAGGAATTTAGAGGCAAAGATCTGTATTCTTAGTATCTTTGATCTGAAATCCTTGTCATGTTCATCATAGGAATTCAGAGGTCAAGATCTATAATTTTAGAAACTTGGATCTGAAATCCTTGTCATGTTGTCATTATCATGTATTCATTATCATAGGAACTTTATAACTTAAAATCTGTGTAACAGTATTCTTTAGTTGAAGTTCTCACAGGAGATCATTATATGCAATACTGTAAAGTATTGAGAACCTAGGTTAACTAACCTAGGACACACATACTAAAACCTAAGGTTTTAATTTCAAGTAAATTAAGAACCAGGGTTTACACATTCATAATCATAATCAATCAAGAGTTGGAATCTTAGCTTCAATTACAAACGGCGAATTAACGCTGACGTGTTGAGGTAAGGGGTGGGCGGTGAGAGCTAGCCCTATATATAAGCTTATTTCGGTATGTCAGGGGGAATCCGGCGTTCGTATTTGAAGTAAAGATTCGGGAGCAACTGGAATCATTGAACATTAGTCAAACACATGAGATACAAACATTGGTGAATCAAATCATTATGCTATTCAAACTTGGATGAGTCGAACATTGTGTGTGAATCAATCAAGTTGTGAACATTCTTTCAATGTAAACCTTAAGTGAAATTCTTAAGTGATTACATCATTAGTACTTACTAACATAGTTTAACAATAACAATGTAGAGCACTCATATGATTTAGTTCTACGTGTTAACAACTGTTAGTAGGTGCACACATAACATAATCATAGTTCAATCATGGATTTAATCATAGTTCAAATTGATCAAAGATCATGGGATTCTTAATCAATGGAACATACATAGAAATCAGTACAAACATGTTGCCAAATGCTAGCAAGGACATGATCGTGGTATATCGAAGCGGTTGTGGGATGGCGTCTGGGCTGGCAGTTTGCTTGACCCTTTCGTATGCCCTATATATAAGCTATCTTCGGTATATCGGGAAAGTGTCAGTGTGTAGGTTTGGTGGAGTGAGATCATGGAACATTATACACATTCACGTGAGAAGTATGCTAATGAGCTGATTGCTTATACGTGTACATGCTCATATTACAATTGAATGATAATACTAGTAGTATGGATATATTACTAATTTTATCATGCAAATTCAATTGTATCTTTTCTCATTACTGACCCACTTGTGGCTTCTATTCGTAGAATGCCTCCCCGACGTGATCCTAACGGAGGGGGTTCGACAAGTGGCAACGACGATGAGATCAACAAGATTGCTCGAGCCATCGCTATACACATGAGAGATGTCATTCCGGCATGGTCACTGATATTACCCAGAATCTTCGGGGAAGTACTAGTGATTCAGCACATAACTCAAATGCTACCAACACTGGAACTGCTAACTTCACTTTCAAGCAGTTCAATGATGCTAAAACTCCTAAGTACGCTGGTACTGAAGGAGCTACTGGCCTACTGCAGTGGCTGGAAAGCATTGAGGATATTCTCGATTTCACAGGATGTCCTGAAAATCTAAAGGTCAAGATGGCCTCAAGCGCTTTTCACAAAGGCGCACTCACCTGGTGGAATTCTGAGAAGAACACCAGAGGACGAGAGGTTGCTTTGGCCTTATCTTGGGAAGATTTCAAGAAGTTACTTGTGGATAAGTTTTGTCCACGACATGAGCTGAAGAAACTTGAGGTGGAGATGTGGAATCTGGTGCAAGACAGTGGAGAGAACGCGAAGTATACAACTCGTTTCCATGAGTTGTGCATTCTGGTGCTGCACCTGGTTACTCCTCTATCCCGCAGGATAGAGAAATACATCGAAGGCTTACCTCTAGTCGTTAGAGGAACTGTGATGGGGAATAACCCCACTACTCTAGAGGCAGCGATTCATCTTGGAGCTAGCCTTACTGAAGAATACGTTAAGTCTGGGGTGCTCACCCGAAAGGGGTACAAGAGAGCACAGATTGATGAAGGCAAGAAGCCTGAACAACAACATCACAAGAAGAAGAAGCAAAAGACAATCATGAACTTTGCAGCCCTGACTGCAGTTACACCCACTCATGCCACACCCATTACTGCTATGCCACAATCTGCAACAGTCAGAAAGGCTTATACTGGCCAGTTTCCACTCTGCACCAAATGCCAATATCATCACCTACCCAACACTCCATGCAAAAAGTGTCTCAAGTGTGGGCGGATGGGACACTTGGCAGCTACATGCCGATCTGCACATCTTGCTGCTGACACCACTGCTGCCACAACTCCTACTGTTACAGGTGGAAGGGCCTGTTATAATTGTGGAGCAGAGGGACACTTCAGAAACCAGTGTCCAAAACTCAACAACAACACTGCTACTGCTCGTGCTTTTATTATCGAAGCTGCCGAAGCACGCGAGGAGCCAGCAGTTGTCACGGGTACATTTCTCCTTAATGGTCATTACGTTTCTATCATATTTGATACTGGTGCTGATAAAAGCTTTATCTCTGCTCATACTGCTTCTTTGTTTAATATACAACCATCTATGCTTACTGCTCCCTATACCGTAGAAGTAGCTGATGGTAAGACCATACTTGTAGATTCCATAATAAATGGTTGTGAATTAAGATTAAACGACCATCTTTTCCTCATCGATCTTATTCCTATGACACTCGGAAGCTTCGAAGTTGTGATAGGAATGGATTGGTTATCCAAAAACAATGCCGAAATTGTATGTTCGGAGAAACTTATACGGATTCCTTTACCGTCCGGCGAAACGATGAGAATCTATGGCGAGAAACCCTGCCACGGATTGAAGATTGTGTCGTGCATCAAGGCTAGGAAGTACCTGAGGAAGAAATATTATGCATTTTTGGCTCACGTGGTAGAGAAGAAACCCGAAAAGAAAACAGTTGGAGACGTTCCAGTTATCAGAGATTATCCTGACGTGTTTCCAGAAGACTTGCCTGGACTACCACCGATCAGGCAAGTGGAGTTTAGAATCGATCTCGTCCCTGGAGCAAATCCAGTGGCGAAGTCACCGTATCGATTAGCACCGTCTAAGATGCAAGAACTGTCTAGTCAGCTTCAAGAACTTCTAGACAAGGGTTTTATAAGACCGAGTTTCTCTCCTTGGGGAGCTCCGGTACTCTTTGTCAAGAAGAAAGACGGTTCATTTCGTATGTGCATCGACTATCGTGAGCTAAACAAGTTGACAATCAAGAATAGATATCCTCTGCCCAGGATCAATGATCTGTTTGATCAATTACAGGGAGCAACTTGCTTCTCTAAGATTGATTTACGATCCGGGTATCATCAGTTGCGAGTAAATGATGAGGATATACCAAAGACTGCATTTAGGACTCGATATGGACACTACGAGTTTGTGGTTATGCCATTTGGGCTGACCAATGCACCTGCAGTGTTCATGGATTTGATGAATCGAGTCTGCAGACCTTACTTAGATCAGTTTGTTATTGTCTTTATTGATGATATACTGATCTATTCCAAGACAGAGCAAGAGCATGAAGATCATTTGAAGAAAGTCTTGGAATTACTAAGAGCTGAACAGCTTTATGCTAAATTTTCAAAGTGTGAATTTTGGCTAAAAGAAGTTCACTTCTTAGGACATGTCATTAACAAGGATGGGATACATGTAGATCCAGCAAAGATTGAGACGATTAAGAACTGGACTACCCCATCTACTCCAACAGAGATTCGTTCATTTCTGGGATTGGCAGGCTATTACAGAAGGTTCATTGCTAACTTTTCAAAGATCGCCTTGCCACTTACTACATTAACCCAGAAAAGTCAAGCGTTTATATGGGGACAGAAACAAGAAGATGCATTTCAACTTCTTAAACAGAAGTTATGCAACTCCCCTATCCTTAGTCTCCCAGAGGGCAATGATGATTTCATTGTCTACTGTGATGCTTCAAACCTTGGTCTCGGTTGTGTACTTATGCAACGGGACAAGGTCATTGCATATGCTTCAAGACAACTTAAGATTCATGAGAAGAATTACACTACTCATGACCTTGAGTTAGGGGCTATGGTCTTTGCATTGAAGATTTGGAGACACTACCTGTATGGTACTAAATGTGTAATCTATACAGACCACAAGAGCCTACAACACATCCTTAATCAGAAAGAACTCAACATGAGACAACGGTGTTGGGTTGAGCTTCTAACTGATTATGACTGTGAGATTCGTTACCATCCGGGTAAAGCCAATGTAGTAGCGGATGCTCTTAGTCGTAAGGAACCAGTCAAACCAATTCGTGCCAGAGCCATGGAGATCAACACGCAGCCAAACTTGAAGGATTTGATTCGTATTGCACAACAACAAGTAGTGACAGACAATCAGCTGAAAACAGACTTAGACTGCGGGATTGAGAAGAAACTAGAACCTCGATCTGACGGGGTTTTATATCTTAATGGCCGCATCTGGATTCCAAAGTCAGAAGAATTGCGCACAGTCATCTGTGATAAGGCTCAGAAGTCGCGATACTCAGTTCATCCTGGAGCAGATAAGATGTACCAAGACTTGCGAGCATCTTACTGGTGGCCAGGAATGAAGAAAGACATAGCACTGTATGTGGGGAAATGTCTTACATGTTCCAAAGTCAAAGCAGAACATCAAAAGCCTTCGGGACTTCTGCGGCAACCTGAAATTCCTCAATGGAAATGGGAACAAATTTCCATGGATTTCATAACCAAGTTGCCGAGAACTCCGCGAGGTTACGATTCGATTTGGGTGATCGTTGATCGACTCACCAAATCTGCTCATTTTCTCCCGATCCGAGAGGATTACAAAATGGAGAAGTTAGCTACATTGTACATCAACGAAGTCATTGCACGTCATGGTACTCCAACATCAATCATTTCTGATCGTGATAGTCGCTTCACTTATCGCTTCTGGCAAACATTGCAAAAGGCTTTGGGAACTCGTGTTAATCTTAGCACGGCGTATCATCCCCAAACCGACGGTCAAAGCGAAAGGACTATCCAAACACTCGAGGACATGCTACGTTCTTGTGTGATTGACTTTGGTGGGAGTTGGGACACTCATCTGCCACTTATCGAGTTTTCGTATAACAACAGCTACCATACAAGCATTCAATGTGCACCATTCGAGGCGCTGTATGGTAGAAAGTGCCGATCACCGGTCTGTTGGACCGAGATTGGTGACTCACAGGTCGTCGGACCAGAACTTATTCAGGAAACATCAGACAAAATCACAATCATTCAATCAAGGCTTAAGGCCTCACGAGATCGGCAGAAGAGTTATGCTGATCGACGACGGAAACCGCTTGAATTTCAAGTCGGTGACCGAGTTTTACTCAAAGTTTCTCCCTGGAAAGGCGTTGTCCGATTCGGGAAGAAAGGGAAACTTGCACCAAGGTACGTTGGACCTTTTGAGATCCTGGAACGGATTGGTCCCATAGCCTACAAACTCAAACTTCCAGTGGAGCTAAGCAATGTTCACGATACTTTTCATGTATCAAATCTTAAGAAATTCTTGGCAGATCATGATGTTCAGATTCCACTGGAAGACATTCAGATTCAAAACAACATGCAGTTCATAGAACGTCCGGTTGAAATCATGGATCATGGGGTCAAGAAACTTAAACGTAGCCGTATCCCGATCGTAAAGGTACGATGGGAGGGCAAACGCGGTGCTGAGTTCACCTGGGAACGTGAAGACCAGATGAAGCTTAAGTACCCTCATCTTTTTACAGTACCTTTGGCTAGTTAATTTCGGGACGAAATTCCCTTAACTAGGGGAGACTGTAACATTTGTACATTTAGTCATGGTAGTTGTGAACAGTGTTAGAACAAATGTGCTTTCATATCAAATCAATCAATGTGATTCATGTGTTCATTATGTGCTTGTGTGTTAGGATCTTTATTATTTAGGAACAAGTATGTATTATTTATTCAAAGCTAAATTGTCTTGTCTTATATTGGATTATTAAAATGAAATGGTGATGTGGCTAAATGTGGACCAAGTATGTGGTTTTCAAAGTTTCTTTAACTCAACATGGTTACCAAAATATACATAGCCTATATATATATATATATATATATATATATATATATATAGGAGAAAGATCAAATAAAAAGTATATTTTGCCTAAGAAAGCTAAGAAGGATTTTTAAAATCTTCAAAACTGACCCGAACGAACTTCGATTGAACTCGTTTCGATGGCATTGGAACCGTCTCATCGAACCTTACAATATTAGCTTTCAAGTTTTCGTTTTAACAACAAGATTTAGATTTTAGGTTTTAGGGCTTGGTTTTTAGCTTTTAAGTTGTATCTTTATGTTAAAGATTTGTTTTTAAAGTTTTGGTTTTAGTATTAGGATTTATTGTTTATGATTTAAGGTTTGGGTTTTAGGGTTTGACAAGCCGGTTCCAATGACGCTAAAATAAATTCAATCGGGACTTGTTTGAGTCGGTTTTCGAGTTTTTAAAAATCCATCTAAGCCTTTTTAGGCAAATAGACTTTTTAGGAGAACCTTACCCTATATATATGCATATGTATGTATATATGTCCCAAATTCCTTGAAGACCCACATAATCTCTACCTTTTGCATATATCCACACATACACTCCAAAATCTCCTATCTTCTTCACGCATGCCATCCACGCAGGTTCATCTAGATCCTCCATACATGTATGATGTGAGTACTTATGGCTTACTCATTTGGACCACCCATACTATCCCCTATACCATCATCTGTGTCGCAGACCCGTTGACCCCAATAGTTTCTACTGGTTCACCCACCAGACGTACCTGCAACCCCTAACCCACGTTCGTTTAAACCGGTTCCCTTATCAATCTTTGGCAGCCCTAGTTAATGACGGTGATCGGCAAATTGTTCTCGACAAAGGTTTGATCTGCAACTTAAATCCCCATAATCTACCATGCATGTCCAATAAAACACCTGCCCGTGTCTTGATCAGCTTCCTTCGTTGTCACACCCCCCAAATTCCCACTCGTGGTGTTAGTCCACGTGGGTGTGACGTGGCCAGAATCACAGCTCATGGTCATATAGAACAACTCTATATGCGTTTCAAAATATATTGTTGACATAAAAGTTAATAAGATAATTGCAGTGGAATAAAAGGTGTTTGACATATGTAGCGGAAATATAAATTGTCAGACACTACGATGTTTAATACAATACATAATCCAAAATAAATATTGTTTGAATGAAAGACATAAATAAATGCATGTGGGTCCTATGCTCGGTTCCCTACGTGCATTCCTGAGAATACAAGTTTAAGAAAAAGTGTCAACACAATGGTTGGTGAGTTCACAGGTTTTGATATATACATAATAGTAAGAAAACATGTGTCATGCTGTTTATCATAATGTTAGTACCGAGCCCTAGGCTCCAAGTGTCAGTGCGTCACTACCGAACTAGACTTGTTTTTCCTTGCCTCCGCTATGTCTCGTACTACATAGCAAATGTAACATTTGTACATTTAGACATGGTAGTTGTGAACAGTGTTAGAACAAATGTGCTTTCATATCAAATCAGTCAATGTGATTCATGTGTTCATTATGTGCTTGTGTGTTAGGATCTTTATTATTTAAGAACAAGTATGTATTATTTATTTACAGTCGAGTTCGCTAGGCAAGAACAGTATCGTATTATATCGAAACAGTGGTGGGACGGCGTCAGGTACGACAGGTAGCTGGAACCTGGGGTATGCCCTATACATATACTGCGTTCGGTGTAATGGGATAATGTTAGTGCGTAGTGTTGAGACGAATATTATGACAATTAATTAAACAAAAATCGTAATATGTAAGCGAGACTGAGTATAGTTATGGGTGACGATCCATAATAATACGAATGTAGAACTTATAATTATGATTAAACGCCTTAACATTTAATACGATCGGAAAAACGTACGCGATTGCGGGTATACACGTAATTGTATCTGTTTAACGATCTGTCAACACACGAAGAGTAAAAATAATTAAATATATATTATTTTACATTTTTACAATTTTGAAACTCATCAAAATGATGAGTTTAACAATTACATTATTTAAATCGCGTAAAATACGCGTTACGTTCCGGAAACGCGAACCGAGCGACCGAAACGAACCCGAATACCACTCGGACTATAAAAGCCATGAAGATGGCCATTTCCTTCATTTAATTCACCAACAACTCTTTCTCTCACTAGAAATTCGTCCAACTCTCTCTCTCTCTAAAAACCGAACTTTAAACGCTCGTAACTCGCTCGTTTCTCAACGGATCTCGGTGTTCTTGGCGCCCACGCGAAGCTCTCGACATTCCCTACACGAAAGTACAAGCGATCTGAAGTTTTAGCCGGCCAAAGTCGAGGTATTGATGCTTGAATATTCACGAAAATAGGGTTTTTGTTTATGTTTTGTTCAAACGTAGATACACCCGGCTTTTAGGTCATGACAATCGAACCCCAACCTTCGAGAGGACCCACATACTTGCGACAACACCATGGGAGGTCTCAAACTAAAGGTTGGAGCTGATGAGGAGGACGAGCCTTTACAGGTTCGTTGGCTTCTAGTTGGCCGAACCCTCCCCAGCCGAAGCTCCATGTGGCCGAACCCCAACCTGGCCACCGAACCCTGTGTCACAAGTAGCGAACCCTGTGCATGCCACGAACCCTCTTGCAGACCTCACGAACCTATGGCATGCCGAAGAACCCTCAGGAAGACGAACCCTATGGATCCACTGCCGAACCTTCTGTTACTAGCGAACCTAGGTGCCAGAAAAACCTCGCCGAACCTTAAGCTCGCATGGCCGAACCATACATAGCTCAGCCAAACCTTGAAGCCTCACGAACACCATGCAGCCGAGCCTTTAACATACACGAACCATGATATCACCGAACCTTACATGATCAAGCCGAACCTTTTAGATGCAAATCTCAGCGAACCTTGCATGCATATCATAGGGACCGAACCTTGTTGGGGTTTTTGGCCGAACCTCGGTGATGTTCTCATAACCAGCGAACCTAGGCTCTTGAACTTAAAAGGTTCGCTACCCATGTTGGCAGCCCATAACCCCTCGGCCTAATTCAGTTTCATGCGGCCCAACTTCAATAGGAATCGGCCCCATAGGTTAAACCAAGCTCAAGGAAGTTATGTCGGCCCATTTTGATCCCTAATTAGTCAAATGTTGTCTTGGAACATTAAATGACCCACATATACATTGGTTGGCCCAACTAAATTCTTTTAGGCCCAATCCAATCCCTTTCGATTCATTATGATTCTAATTGGCCCAATATACTCCTTTGGACCATTACATGGACATATACCCATTGTTGGCCCAACACCATATCCCAATTGGCTAAGGCCCATAATGTGAACACATATCCTAGAATGAGCCCAACTTGAAGTTGAATCTTGGCCTTTTAACTCATTATCTATGAAGGGATCATGATTGGGTTAAGTTTAACCTAACCTAGTTTCATGATCAAGTCGTAATCATAAGGGGCTAAAACATTATAACATATCTTTAAATCACATGTTTAATCATTGGATATCAAAACTCATCAACACTTGTTATTTTATGTGCACAAGTTGTGCATAAAAGATCATGACACCTCTTGTACATGGATTAATTATCAAACAAGTATCATAAATCATGGCTTTCAAGTTCACACAACATTCTTAATCATGAGATCATGTAATCAAGAGTTAATCAAGTTCAAGAGAACACAAGTCAATCAATGAATCAAAGTTTATACAATTATAAATCTTATATCTTATGTATGATTACAATGATATAGGAACCAGTTAGAAGTCCTGTTTGCTACTTGCTATTTGTCATAGTTCAGAGTCTACTGCAGACAGGTGAGAACATTAGCCCCTCTTTTACTGTTTTACAACTGTTTTGGGGTGGAACACGTGATCAAACACTCTATTTACAATCGTATTTCACCATACAAGGTGTATGCTATGTTACAAACATTACAGGTTCACTGTACAGATTTCAAAGGATTCATCAACTGTTTTGAAGGGTTTTTATCAAATGTTAAACATTTTCTACTAAAAGGTTTTATAAAGCTTCCTTGAACTATTTTATATCAGTTTTACTCGAATGGTTTTTATAAAGGTCAAACACTTTTAAATAATGGGATTTATAAACTCTTTTACTATAAACTCGTGTTTTCGAAAATAATCTTTTATATAAATCTTGTTACTATACAAGGTCACTATCATATGTATTCAATCAATGGTTTCAAACAAAGGATTCAACTCATGGTATTTTCAACAGGGTTTTCAAATCATGTTATCAAATAAGGCATTAAATCTTTGGTTTTAAAGCAAGGTTCAAAAGCATGGTGTCCACTGTTGTGAACAAACTTATAAACACATCAAGTTTCATATTCATTAGCGTTAGTACTAGGTGATCACAACAAGGGAAAGCGGAAACATTTGGGCAGGCCAATTTATGGAGTTAGCTTTTAAATTTGTTTTATAAGCTAACTGCAGATTTCGGTTACGTATGGTTTTATCATTGTTGCTGACTAATTTTCTGACTCCAAACGTAGTTTGGGACTTGATTATATGTTGGTTTTCGTGCAAACAGTCTTTGGACTGTTTACACTCATTTTACATACTTGATGTTAGTTTGGGTTGCAGCTCATCCATGTAATTCATTTATTGCTTTAAACATATGCCTTACATTACAAGTTCAAGTTTCAAATGTTAAACCTATTGTTCTCACCAACTACTTCTGTAGTTGACAGTTACTTTTCACGTGTTTCAGGTAATCAGGTGTAAGACATTCTAAGGACAACTAAGGAGACCGCTTAAGATAGAACAAGATGAAGAAACATGCTAGGATGGATTTAGAAACACACTAAAATCCTAAATGTTTAATTGTCTTGTTTGATGTCTTATTTTGTAAACTATATTTTGGGTCTGTAGTTGTCATTATTTTGGTAGATAGATTGTCTGTAACTAAACAACTGTCTAAACATTATGAAACTTAGTAATCCGTTGTGGTTGTTCTTAATCAATACTTGTGCATGATTCAACTATTCATACGTCACCGCGCCGTGGATTCCGCACGCGGCGCGGGGGGTGTGACAACAAATCAGGTCAGAGTTTCACGGGTTATAACCTCCAGTCAAAATTGTGCCCCGTGGGGTTAGTCACACCCAAACGGATCCATTCAAACCTACCACGTTGTTCGTACATTAACGGGAAGACTTTGTGAGGGCTTGTTACGAGTTCAACCCTTAATGTCTGTCTAACAAACCAGCATACACAGTAAAATGTTTGTAATAGCATAATTGTTTGACTCGATTCAACTAGTATTCTCCCCCTATTTATAACGTTTGAAAAGAGTAAAGAGGGGTCGTAAACTCACCTTAGTGATGTTCGGAAATAAATGCGTAAGCTCCTCGTATAGAAAGCGCGTCGGTCACCGGCTACCTATATCGTATACCATACGTGAGTTCGTGTAAGTGACCGTGCTCGTGTCCGTGTTAGTGCTCGTGTTTGTGTTCAACAACCATCGATTGTTCATGTTTGTCCGTGTCGGTCCACAATGACCGTGTTTGCTCATGTTGGTCCACATTGACCGTGTTTGACCAAGTTTGACCGTGTTTAACCAAGTTTGACCGTGTCAAGTCAACGACCCGTTGGTGAACCGTGTGTTGGTTGTGAATCGTGTAACATTCGTGTAAGTGCTCGTCGTGTGCAAAACGCACAAGTTGCGTCTATGGACAACTTACTATTTATAGTAAATTTCCATTTATGGCAAGTTTCACAACACTTACTATTTTAAAGTTTTAGCATGCTCTTTAAGTCCTACGTGATCATGTTAACACATAGCGCGTTATCATACGAAGCCAATTAAGCATATAAGTCACGTTTGCATACAAAAGTTTCCTAAAAAGGAAAGTTTCTAATTTTAGCATGTGCGATATCGGAAACCATTTAACTTAGCATACAATCATCATAATAGAGCATGTTAAGTCATCTAGCAAGCATGTAACACCTATAACATCCATAAATCGATATTTCTAAAAATAAAGTTACTAAAAATAGTAACTATGACCATATTCATCCAAATGATTATTCTAAGCACTCCTAAACCATTTTTATAACACATAACATCATATTATGCCTATTAACGTCATCCAAACATGTTAAGCTAGCTCAAATTATCACCCATCAACATTTTGGCTAGAAAAGTTACTAAAAATAGTAACTAGGCCAAAAGTGACCATAGTCTATTCCAAATCAATTCTAAACATTAATTTCATCCTATTATCATTCTAATAGCAAGTATACACCCATGCATGTTCATAGTATCATCCATATCATCCTTTTCATCATTTTGTAATTTAAAAGTTACTATAAATGGAAAGTTTATCAAAAACCATGTTTTTAACCATTTCAACAAGATCTAATCATGCTACATACTTCTAATATCATCAATAAACATCTACAAACATCCAAAATCATCTAATCAATCTTAGATCATACATGCATGTGGGTATTTCACCCATTTATGACCAAATCAAGCATTACACATACACCCATCATCATGGATCATCATGAATCCTCAAAATAACATTGTAGATCATCAAGAAACACTTTAAAATCAACAAACCCAGATTAAAAATTATAGAAATTTCGTGCATGTGGTGGATGAGTGCTTGCATGTGTGTTTAAAGGCATGCATGTGAGCATGGATGAATTTTTAAGCTACAAAGGATGCAAGACTACCTTCTAAAGCTTCAAGAAGGTAAGAGTGATGGTGATTTCAGCCTCTCCAAGCTCCTAGAACTTCGAGTGGTGCAGATTCACGGGAATGGTGGTGGTCTCAAGCTCCAAGTATGGTTCTTCAAGCTTCAAATCTTCAAACCTTCAAGTTTGAAGCTTCAAGGGGTCTTCAATGGCTGCCAATGGTGGTCACAGAGTGTTTTGGAACGGTTATGGTCGAGATATGGCATGTAGGAACGATTAAAATGATTAAATGTGGTAGCATAGGCATGATTGTCTTGGTTTTATAAAGATATTGTCGACTGGGCGGCGTCGCATACCGCTGAGAGGGCTCCAGATTCTCTCAGCGTACCGCGATGGATTTCGGGATTCAAATTCTCCCGAAACTCGTCAGTATCGCTATGGGGCCTCTTATGGGCCATCGTGTACCGCGATGGGCCCCTGAAGAGCCTAATAGGCCCAATTTCATGGGTTTGATCCGTTCGTCGTCATTTTCACGATTACGAACTATCGTTTGGCCTTGTTTGAACTTCCAAGTTCAATGTTTGAGCGTTTCGTGAGGTTTCGAGTGTTTTGTTACACTGTGTGCTAAACGTTCACCAACGTTCGTGTGTTTTGACACGTGTGTGCGGTTTCTTGATAATTCCTCGAATTATCTTGTGTGTAAGTGTTCGTACCATCATGCCACGTGTCACACTAAATTAAACTAATTCTAGTGCCACATGTATAATAATTATTTAAATAAACATCGAAATAAGACGCTGACCTGGATTTTACAGGGTGTCACATCATCCCCTTGTTAGAAAGAATTTCGTCCCGAAATTCAGCTTGCGTTTTCAGTGTTTGTCTGTTTCGCGAACAGGTGTGGGTATTTTTGTTTCATCTGGTCTTCACGCTCCCACGTGAATTCTGGTCGTCGTCGCGAATTCCATCGCACTTTCACTATCGGTATTTTGCTGAGCTTGTGCTTCTTGATTTCCTGGTCTATAATCTCCACAGGTTCCTCAACGAAGTTCAATTGTTCGTCGATCTATATCTCCTCTAGAGGAATGACTAGTGTCTCATCAGATAAGCATTTCTTGAGGTTCGACATGTGAAATACGTTGTGCACGCTGCTCAGCTCGTTTGGCAGATTTAGCTCGTAGGCCACAGGGCCTATTCGTTTTGTGATCTCAAAAGGTCCAATGTAACGAGGATTAAGCTTCCCTCGCTTGCCAAACCGAATGACTCCTTTCCAAGGCGAGACTTTGAGCAACACTCTGTCTCCCACCTGGAATTCCAACAGTTTGCGTCGTTTCTCAGCGTAACTTTTCTGTCTGCCCCGAGCTGCTGCCATTCGTTTGCGTATCTGCACGATTTTCTCAGTTGTTTCATGCACAAGTTCGGGGCCAGTCAGTTGGCTTTCTCCAACTTCCGCCCAGCAGATGGGTGATCGACACTTACGTCCGTAAAGTGCCTCGAATGATGCAGCTTGTATGCTTGTGTGGTAGCTGTTGTTATATGAGAACTCAACCAGCGGCAGATGAGTTTCCCAGCTACTGCCAAAATCAATAACACATGCACGGAGCATGTCCTCCAGGGTTTGTATAGTTCTCTCGCTCTGCCCATCAGTCTGCGGGTGGTAAGCGATACTCATATCCAATCTCGTGCCCAACGCCTTATGCAAGGACTTCCAGAAATGCGACGTGAATCAACTGTCGCGGTCAGAGATGATTGAGATTGGTACTCCATGTCGAGTGACCACTTCCTTTAGATAAATCCGAGTCAATTTATCTAGTTTGTCAGTCTCTTTGATGGGTAGAAAGTGTGCAGACTTCGTTAGTCGGTCTACGATAACCCAGATGGTATCGCAACCACTTGCCATCTTAGGCAATTTGGTTATGAAGTCCATGGAAATTTGTTCCCATTTCCACATAGGTATCTCAGGTTGCTGAAGTATACCTGATGGCTTTCGGTACTCAACCTTGACTTTTGAGCACGTTAAACACTTACTTACGTAAGTGGCTATCTTAGCTTTCATGTTCGGCCACCAATAAATTGTCTTCAAGTCGTGGTACATTTTGTCAGAACACGGATGTACCGAATATCGGCTCTTATGTCCTTCATTTATCACCACATTTCTCAATCCTCCGTGGTGTGGAATCCAGATCCGATCCATGAAGTAGTATGCTCCGTCGGTCTTTACCTCCATGTGTTTTTCCATGCATCGCAAGGATTCCTTGGCGAGGTTTTCGACCTTCAGAGCTTCCTGTTGAGCGTTTCGGATCTGTTGTGGCAACTCAGAATGAATTGTAAGTTGTAGAGCACGCACGCGTTTTGTTGTCTCTTTCCGGCTCAACGCGTCGGCCACTACGTTCGCTTTACCGGGATGGTATTTGATAGCACAGTCATAATCACCAATAAGTTCAACCCATCTTCGTTGTCTCATGTTTAACTCTTTCTGATCGAAGACGTGTTGCAGGCTCTTATGATCTGTAAAGATTGTACACTTTGTGCAGTACAAGTAGTGTCGCCAGATCTTCAGGTCAAACACCACGGCTCCCAACTCTAGGTCATGAGTTGTGTAGTTCTTCTCATGCACCTTTAGTTGTCGTGATGCGTATGCTATGACCTTCTCGCGTTGCATCAGCACGCAACCGAGTCCTTGTTTCGAAGCGTCGCAATACACTACGAAATCATCGCAGCCTTCCAGCAAGGATAGGATTGGTGCAGTGCACAACTTCTGCTTCAATAAGTTGAAAGCAGCTTCCTTTTTGTCTCCCCAATTGAACTTCTTGTCTTTATGAGTTAGGGATGTTAGTGATTGGGCGATTTTTGAAAATCCTTAAATGAATCTTCTGTAGTACCCGACCAGTCCTAAGAATTGTCGCACCTTGGTTGGAGTCTTAGGTGCTTCCCAGTTCTTGATGGCTTCGATCTTGGCTGGGTCTACATGTATTCCCTTCTCGTTAACCACATGTCCAAGAAATTGGACTTCGCAAATCCAAAAATCACATTTTGAAAATTTTGCGTACAACTGTTCGTTCTTCAGCAATTCCAAGACTAGCCTTAGATGTTTAGCATGTTCTTCCTGGTTCTTAGAGTAGATCAGGATGTCGTCAATGAATACTATTACAAATTTGTCGAGATAAGGCTTGCACACCCTATTCATGAGATCCATGAATACAGCTGGTGCATTGGTCAATCCAAAGGGCATAACCAGAAATTCATAGTGTCCGTATCGGATTCTAAAAGCAGTCTTAGGAATATCGTCTTCCTGTATCCTTAGTTGATGGTAACCCGATCTTAACTCGACCTTCGAATAGTAGCTTGACCCTTGCAGTTGGTTAAACAGATCGTCTATTCTTGGTAAGGGGTATCGATTCTTGATCGTCACCTTGTTCAGCTCCCTGTAGTCGATACACATACGGAATGATCCGTCTTTCTTCTTTACGAACAAGACCGGTGCTCCCCAAGGTGAGAAGCTCGGTCTGATAAATTCCTTGTCTAACAGTTCCTGCAACTGGTTAGACAGTTCTTGCATCTCTGTTGGTGCTAGTCGGTATGGAGCCTTAGCAATCAGTGCTGCTCCGGGAGTGAGGTCTATCTGGAACTCGACTTGTCGTTTCGGAGGTAGTCCAGGTAGATCCTCGGGAAACACTTCGGGAAAATCGCGGACTACTGCGATGTCCTCAATCTTCCTTTCCCTCTTTGGTTGTTCTGTGATGAGGGCTAGTATAGCAGTGTATCCCTTCTGTATGTACTTGTTCGCCTTCATGCAAGACATAATGTTCAGAGGTACTCCCCGTCGTTCTCCTTGAATCAAGATCTGTTCCCCGTTCTGCAACGTCACTCGCACGATCTTCTCGTTGCATACGATCTCAGCTTGATTAGCGGATAACCAGTCCATTCCAACGACCACATCGAAGCTCCCGAGAGTCACCGGCATCATGTAGATTTTGAGCTCGTGATCCGCCAGAACCTTGACGCATCCTCGAAAGACATGTTGTGTTTCAATCAGTTTGCCGTCGGCTAACTCTACGGTATACTTATAGTCTAGTGGTGTTGGGATAATATCTAGTAATTTACTAAACTCACCACCATGACACATCCTCGAAAGACATGTTGTGTTTCAATCACAAATGCTCGACCCTTTGCCGCTCCACCTCCGGCCTTTTTCAGCTGAGGGCAATCCCTCCTCATGTGACCTGGCTTTCCACATTCATAGCACCCCTTGAAAGTATTCTGGTTGTTATTCTGATTGTGGTTAAAGTTGTTGTTGTTGTTATTGTTGGGTAGCCTGGTTCTGCACTCTTTGGCCATATGGCCATGTCGTCCGCACTTCAGGCAACAGTACCTCTCGCATTGCCCAAAGTGGGTATAAGAACATCGGTTACTCAGAGGGTATTTTCCCTGATATACACCCTTTCCCTTGTCATCAGGTTGGGTGGCAGTAAAGGCTCTTGTCGGTGCAGATCTTTGTTGTTGTTGGTGAGGTGAGTGAGACTGATGGTGATCGGTCAGTTTATGGGCTAGTCGGATCAACGGTTGGATGGTGGTGAGGTCAGAGGCTGTCACCATGCTCTGAATTTGTTCGGGCAGTCCGCTGATGAACTGCTCGATCTTTTTGTATTCCGGCGTTACCATAGCCGGGCATAGCTTACAGAGCTCATGGAATCGAGTGCAGTACTGCTCGATTTCCGATCCCACCATCTTGAGAACCCAGAATTCTGCCTCCAGGTTCCTAATCTCGCATGAGGACCGTAATCTTCTTGCAGCAACCTGGTGAATTCAGCCCATGACATAGAGTTTGCTCCGTCCAAACCCAGTGTTTGAACATGAGTGTTCCACCAAGTGAGGGCTGGTCCCTCCAGAGTACCGGTCGCATATTTGATCCAATTTTCTTCAGCACATTCGCACATGGCGAATACAGATTCAGCTTTTTCCACCCATCGGAGCATCCCAACATCTCCTTCAGTTCCCTTAAATGTGTGGGGATGGCAGTTCAGGAATGACTTGAATGAACACCCTTTGTTGTTGTTGCCATGCGATCCTGTTTTTCAGAAACCAATGTCGCGTGTTAGTAATCGTGTTAGCTACACTATGTTAGTCAGGTTAAGCGAGTGTTAGTACCGTTTTTCGTCCCACTAGTTTCGCTGTGTTGGCGACTCGCTTCGTACTCGGAAAGCGCCTTGTTGACCTGACTGTCAACCATCATTTTAATGACCGCCGCATCCATTGTTCGCTTGGGGTGGCGTGCATATGTTACTCTTCCAGCCATAGATGGTTTCTATATGGAAGGAATAGAGTGTTAGTCATCATGTGTTAGGGTGTTAGCCAGAAGTCATGTTAGATGTTATGTTAGCAACCAATCATAATCAGAATGTCCAATAAGTAAACAAAATATCATTTTCATTAACAGAAACTTGAAGTACAATGATTTTCAAAAGGTAACAATACTAGAGTTCATACGAGCACATCCCGCTCGTCTAGGCAATACAAAATGAAATACAGAAATAAGATACACTAGCTAATCCGTAGCTATCGTGGAGTGCAAGTCCCCACTGTCAGCTGGACCATCATCGCCGTCCTCCTCGGGATCCTCATCTGGATCCTCATCAAAATCGCCCTCCTCGAGATCCTCGACCTCGAATTGGGGTCCCGGGTCCTGTCCTTGCTCGGGCTCCACTATCAGCTGCTCGGCCCAAGCATTTTGGAGAGCTGCCTGGTTCTCTCCTGCTACGTCCTCCACCACGGCCAGTCGCTCGTCGTGGTCCCCGACCACTGCAGCGACCTCCCCTTGTCGCTCTTCCAACTGCGTTGTCTGGTTACGGAGCGCTGCGATCTCATCAACCACCTGCTCCCGCAGATGATCTAACTGTCCTCGGAGATTCTGGTTCTCCTCTCGGAGAGCCCTGATCTCCTCTGTAACATCAGTGCCGGAAACGTCACCGGAACAGTGATCTCAACAGTAACACGAACAGTAATCAGGTACAAACTATATGTATTTCAGTGTATGTTATATTCATATCATATGTTATTATCATTTCGTGTTATCAAACAGCAAATTCAAAATCAGTTCAGAGAAACAGAACTCAGAAAACATGGTTCATCAGTCAGATAATTATCTGGCAATACAGAACCATCATGTGATTATTTGTTAGGATTTTATTATGTATAAACGTATGTGAGGCTGTACAGAACAAAACAACACGGATGTTGTTACGTGAATGCTAAATCGACGGATTATTCGTATAGGTGACGATCTGTACGAATAAATATGAAAGTTTATCATTCTGAATGATATCCGATAATTAGAAAACAATATTGAAAAGTATAGTTATCGTCGTGTTCGTACGGGTGACGATTCGAACGAATATGCGCGACGACTGTACGATTCGATTTTAAACAGTTACTTAAATATTTCTGAAAATTTAAAATAAATGGAAGATATTTAGTTATTTTACTAGGAATAACCACCTAAAATAATTTTTTGAACTCTTGTTTTAAAACCGTAATGTTTCGTTACGAAAATGACGGAAAACCGACGTTGTACGCGAAACCGAGCGAAACCGAACGGACCCGCACGTAACCGAGTGTTTTAAGGTCATTTATGATGACATTTATTGTCACCATCTTCCCCACCAACCAGCCCCAAAACCCCAAATTCGTTTACTCTCTCTCTCTAGTTTCTCTCTCTAGAAACCATCACCCGATAACCTTCGTTTCTTCATGAAATCTCGAGTTCTTGGTGTCAAAACGACCACTATCACCTGTAGATCACGAAAGTACAAGGGATCTAAGCTTCTATCCATCAGATTTGAGGTAAAACCACGAAACTATACGGTTTTAAGGTTTTGAAAACCCTCATTGTCGCCTACCTTATTAGCCATTTTTAACCCATCTTAAGTCATAGGAAACACATCACAACACCTTAGAACGAAGTGGGAACAAGTGAGACACCATGAAACGGTCTTGAAGTTCGAATCTAGAGGGTTGTATCTGGCAAGATCGAACGGCCGAATGGACCTGGCCACAGATAGGCCGAATGGCCATCCTGGCCGCATGAGCCACCCATTCGCCGAATGATCCTAAGGCCGTATGAGACCTATTCGCTCAGCACCTCCCCTATTCGTCCACCCTGGGTCGGCCTAAGCCCATTCGCACCAACCCCTTCGGTGCAAGCTTCTTCGGTCGGCCATACACATTTGGGCCATTGAGCCATTCGATCGGCCCAGGTCATTCGACCCATCTACTTCGGTCCAGCTCTTATTCGGCCCTGGTTATTCGAACAAGTTGAATCGGAGGGGATGGGTTATGGCTAGAATGAGCATGTATTTCATGCGATATGTGTGTGTTGCATGCATGGGAAATCCTTGGGCGTTTGCATGCATTTCATGTGTGGGCAAGGGAACTACCTTAGGGTTTTCATATACATGGTATCAAATAAGGGGAAACTAGGGGTAATCATAAAAAAAGAACAAGATTAAGGGTGATAGGGTTTAATCATGGTGCAATATTCTAAGGTTTTGAAAGACGAGGGTTTCCTTAAATTATACAATAATTGAATGGATTGGGTTTGTAATAACAAGAATTATCTTAAACCTTAATATCATTTAAAAATAAATGTTGAACATCATTTGGGTTCAACATGCATGGGAATTCATTAAGAATCAAAACGTAGTCTATGGATAAAGTGTTGGCCTCACAACTAACACTACCATTTAGACAACTCATAAGAATATATAATTACATTAGATAGTTATATGAACTATCTAGGATGGATTATACAAAGAATCAATCAAAGAATCATTTGAAAATCAAGAGCTAGTAATTGGGCCTAAGATTAGCCCAATGGGCTTAACCCAAGCCCATCATGTGTAAATTGCATTTTTTTTCATAAAATTCGTTATATTTTAATAAAAGAAAATGATTTATAAACTTTATTAAATTAAAATAAATGATTTTTGACTTAATGTTTAATTTAAAGTGAATTAAATTAGAAACGTCTTAAATTAAGGACTTGTAATGATTAATCGTGGGATAAGGGTTACAAATGGGTAACTATTTAGGCTAATAGGTAGAATCTTGGAACCACATTAGAATATAGGACACTTAGTTGCACACCGAGACCAAACCTTAGATAAAACGACTATTATAAGTACTTATGGTATTCGAATTCTCTTAAAACAACTCAGGAACCGAAGAAACATAGTCTACAACAACGAGCGTGCATTTTGTGGTAATTCCATACCGAGCAACACAGGTGAGTTCATAGCCCCTTTTCTAAACATTTTTGTTTTCAAACGCGGGGCTGAGAAGCATGTGTAAACCTTTTTATTCAGATTGTTTTACGTAAATTCTTTTACTTATTATATGTTTACATATGCTTGTGTATAATCCTAACTCCTGTCTAGATAATTGTTATGCAGAATTAACTAACAAGTTAATTAATTACTCTTATGAGTAATACCTTAATTCTAAAACTCTAAACAAACCCTTAGTCCATCAAGTTCAAATTCAAGAATCTAAATTCAAAGTGAAATCATAAGAACCAAAGCTAAAGATCAAAATCAATGGGATTATCTAATCCAGTGTGTGATTAGAAAACTAAGGATCCTACTCAAGAATCTATAATCATTGTGAAATCATGGAATTCTAAAGATCAGAATCAAGAGAATCAAGTGAAGCATGGGAATCATAACCGTGTGTGAATCATTGAAATAATGAAATCATTAAGACCTAATGAGATCGTTAATTGCTTAATGTCACACCCCAACTCGGGGAACTGGGGCGCAACGATTGATAAACATAATTTAAACTAGCAAAGCGGAAGCATAGCATAAATATCTCATAGCCCAAAGCAATTCAAACTAAAACATTCAACAAATTGTCTAATTTGCCACGCAGGGCTAAATATAACATTATTCATAATTCATAAACTTGTCTTTAACAACTCCAGTTTCAAAGCTAGGCTACTCCTAGAAGTTGTTCCATTCTTCTACTTCTAGCATCAACCTGAAAGACATGCTAAAATACGTCAACTAAAGTTGGTGAGAACATGAGTTTAATATTAAGACACAACAGTACACCATAATAAAGAGTATGTGATAATTCAAAACAATACAACCAACCCTGTGCCATGACCAGGCGTCTGCCTCATACACTGTTAGCCCGTGACATGGCCATCCCAATCTACTTCCCATTCCGAGACCCGTTCCTGTCCTCGGTATAAATGTATCATGATGAATATATGCCACAACGGTTATCATTAACCTCAGTGGGGTTTCAACCCTATTTATGTAGGGCCACCCTTTCGGGCCACTGTGCGTGGGGGATTCCCCAAGTAGTACTACCCATATACTCACTGGCTCATCCTGTGAGTTAATGGTTGTATATTATGCTTCATGTCTAGGGGAAGCAATTAATTTGAACGGTACGTTCATTATCACATATAAAGTTAAATAAACAGTTTGGAGCATGCTTTCAGTATCCCAAAACAGTAAATAGAAAAGGGATCACATGAACTCACCTGTGCTAGTGATGATACTTGGTTAAACCGACTCATGATTGATTGAAGCTTAATCTTGATTGATTCCGTTGCCTAATTTATTTTTAAACTTTTAGCATTTACTCATGCCATAATTATATTAATGTATCACATTGTGCATTTTGTTTATTTGTTCCAAGTTTTTAAACTTTGTTTTCATACTATAGCACTTTTGACGGGTAGTCATGCAGTATTTGGTCATCTATCATAATTCATATTATGTCTTGCATGTATATAGGTATATACATGAATATCTTGAATGTTCTTGACTTTTATAAGTCAAATTTGTTGGATAAGTAATTATATTATTACACAATTTGGCTCTTTTAAAAATAAAATTAAAACGCTTTATCAAATAAGTTTTATACATTTAATTTTTATCAGTAAAGGGTCTGGAAAAATATTATTTAATCTTTCCCTATTATTATTATGTTTAACCTCTTGTAAAATTTATTGTTTTTATATGTTTAACATCCTTAAAAATTCACAGATACTAATTCTGATCACTAAAAATTCCGAAAATATTTGTGTAATCTTATACTGGTGTTATTAGATTCCTGTAAAAGTTTCAGACTTTTTAAAGCTCGTTTACTATTTTAAACTGTTTTAAACATCGTAACTACCATTAATATAATAATAAATATTTCTCGGTTTCTAAAAATTACATAACTTTTTATACAGTAAAATAATCATGTTTTTAGACTACTGTAGAAATTTCAGAATTTTTAGAGATCGTTTACTATTTTAACTGATTTTTGCACTATTTAATATATTAAATATCAAATAAATACTTAACAGTCACTAAAAATTACCATATTTTTACTGAGACCTCTCTGTATTTTTAGAATACTGGGAAAAATATTTACTTCATATTTTTGACAGTAAAAAATTAAATTCGTATTTTTAGCCTTTACAAACATTTTAAATGGCTAATAATTAGTTTAAACTATAAATTTTTAGTTTCAATATTTTTCCCAGGTCTTATAACTATATTTATACAGATATAAATTGTACTTAGGATTTTTATCACTCAGGGCCTATTTTTTATGATTTTATCAAGATTTAAAGAGATTTTAATAACTCTATAACTTATTTTAGACATAACAATAAATACTATAACTTTTTGAGTGTTATCCTAACATTATTATAAGCCTATTTAATTTAACCATTCTGTCCAGAAAGCTGTTAACATAAATTTTGCTATTTTACATACTTATAAACCTTAGAATTTGAGTTTTTGGGTCAAAATTACCAATATAACATTTCTATCATCAATACCCAATCTTTTATACAATATTTCCAACAATAAAATCACATCTAGATCTGTTCAAAATTTCGAGACATATACATTAGCATTTTAAAGTTGTATTTTCCATTTTTACATACATGCATGCATAGATATTATACTTTTAGAGAGGTAAAATCATACCCTTGTGTTGAGGACTTGTGAATGACGTTTCCAAGAAGTTTATAAGGCTGTTAAGATATGTAGCAAACATAGAATGGATTTAGAGTTCATGCTACATACGAAAATGGAAGTTATGGGTCTCCAAGATCATGATATTACACATGCAAGACTTGCATGTGTATGGATACGTCTAGGTACTCATCCCCCATAGTCGTGAGTGTTTTTTTTTATAATGAAATCGATTCTAAGAATGTGTAAAGGTTCATGTAACGAAATCATGGATTTTGTTTAGAAAATGTCGAATTTGCACATGTGTGTTTTTGCAACTTAGAAGTTCTTGGCCATCATTTTAACGGTTCAAAGTGTCAAGGAAAAGAGTTTTAGGGCTGTTCACGAGTTGCAGGGGAAAAGAGAGTAGGTAGAACAAGATTTTCGAGTTTTAGAGACTCACTAGTTAACCTTTGTATCGATGTAAGGCTTGTAGTCGACCCAACTCCTTGAACTCGAGATAGTCTTGTGTTGTGGCCTTCCAACTTGCGAGCTCTTGAGATAGATATGGCTGGAAATCGTGGAGCTCTTAGGGAGGAGAAGAGAGAATGGAATCTTGAATTGTGAAGGAAAAGGATAAGTGGTGAGTGGGTTGGTGTTTGGCCGTATAAGAGAAAGAAGGGGAGAGAGAGATGTGGGTCAAAGGGTGTAAGAAAAAGGAATGGGGGAGATTGGGTAAAATGGGTGGTGGTGTAAGAGATTTGTTTCTTGTGGGTGTATGTAACCGTGTATATATGTGTATATATGTGTATATATGTGATGGTGTATGTATGAACTTAGGAAATTATTCTATTGGGTGTAGTGGGAGGTGAGGCAAAAGAAAAGGATTATTTTGAACATATGGGTGTAGATATAACCGCATATATGCATGTTTTGTATGTGTGTGTGTGCCTAACTTACGTATATATATATATATATATGTGTGTGTGTGTATACATATATTTTGTTTTAAATTTGTTGAGTCTTAGACATTCTATGCATGTATGCATGTATAATTGAAAGGTGAATCTATGTATTAATATGTGTCGTGTACATATATGCACATTTTTAATGTGATAAATATTTATTAGATGTAGTCACGCATAGATAATTTGATCATCAATAATTTAGACATGCATATAATTATATATAATTAAGTGTAATCATTGTTTCGTTTTATTTTAGCACGTTGGGTCACAAAGGTATATATATCATTATGTTTCATAGAAAAATTTCTTGTTTCTAACCTTTATGGCATGTGTATTCTATTGTTCTCAATTAATGACATAATTTCTCTACTTAATGTTTCTAACAAGTGTGTTTATCTAAACAAGATGCGTCGTAATTTAGAGTTTTGATGTAAACCTGATTCGCGTGTTGTCACACTTAAGTTAAGGTGAATGTCAGTTGTATGTAAATCAAGACCACGTGTAACACACGGAAAGTCTCGTCACAATAGTAGACTCTTGTAGTCAAGCTATATGGGCATAACTTAAACTATCAAACGAAATCAAGAGAATCAAAGACGATCAAGAATCAAAGGATATCCTTAAAGTCCCGGCATGTACAGTAGGCCAATGGGTCAAGCTGATATGGGCATCATGAAAGTCCCGACGCATACAGGTAGACTCCTTGTGGGTCATGCCTGATATGGACCACGTGTGAGAGGATACAACTTGGACAACCACCAACAACTAAGACTAATTGATTGAGTCAAATAAGGCCCAATCATCATGTCTTAGTTGTATTTAGATGCTTAATTATTAATTTAATTAAACATTTAATTTTATATTTCTACAAGTGTTTTTGGGGAAATCATGGATACATGACGAACTCAAGAAATCAGAGGTGATTCAATTTGTGGAAATCAAAATCTAAGATGAAGGTGAATGGAGTGAAACGCTTAATTATCATTAACAACAATATGCTAAGCAGTCCGGTATGTGGTGGGACGGTGGCTAGGGCTTGTCCCCTACATATGCCCTATATATAAGCATACTTGATTGAATAGCATAGGTGGTTGTTGATGATGTTAAGGTTGTCATTTCGGGGAATCAAGGTAAACATTTTCAGGGAAAGCAAATACTATGAATCAGATGTTATGGAATCAATGTTATGGGATGAAACGCTTAATTATCATCAGGAACAATATATCATATGGTTTAGTATGTGGTGGGACGGTGGCTGGGCGGGCGGTAAGTTTGACCCTACATATGCCCTATATATAAGCATACTAAACTGGATGGTATAGGTGGTTAATGGTGAGGTTAAGGTTGTCATTCAAGAGGTTATTCAAATTCATTTTTATAAAACTATATGAACTCACCAACCATGTGTTGACTTAATCTTTTTGCATGACTTCTCAGGTGACGAACAGGTCAACTAAGGAGTTAATACTTTTGGACTAGGATACCAGTTAGAGGACCTAGCTTTTGGACCTGCATACTTTTGAAACATCATTTTACAGATATTTTGTATATCTTGTGCAGATACAAGATAGAAGATTTATGATGTTGATAGTAGATTTACATTGTTAAAGTATGAACTAAACTGATGTAATTTAACTTTGTAATTCTATTTTCAATTAGCAGTTTCTCATTTATATATCATGTGCAATGTAAACAATCTGATCATTCCGATTATCATTCCCGATATCGCGCCACGGGAACCTTCCGCCCGACGGGACACACGATCCGGCCCGCCAGCTCGGGGTGTGACAGATTGGTATCAGAGCCATGGTTATAGAGAAATATAGTTCACATGTTTAAACGGTTTGGCCTAGACTATAACCTAGGGACCCTGCATGTAGAGAACACAGGACGTAAGACTTTATTGCATTGTGTCTTCTGCATTCGATCATTGCACTAACCAATATACTTTTGGTTATGATCAGAATGCCACCGAGAAGACCTCCTTCTATTGTGCCACCCCCACAGAATTCAGCTCCACATTCGTCAACGCCATCACCAGCTGACTCACCACCGCCACATCCTCCTCCTCCACTTATTCCTCCTCCAAACCCGAACGCAACTCAGATACTGGATCCTGTTACTGTTGCTTTGGCAACTCTACTGAGCAGCCAGCTGACTAACCAGCTGAGAGAAGTAATTCCGGATATGCTCAATCGTATTCGGAACGACAGCAACAACACCGGGAACTCATCAGGAGAAGCCAGTGGAAATACTGGTAGTACCTCTCACTATTCCTACATGTCTTTTGTGGGATGTAAGCCGCCAAGCTTTAGCGGTACCGAAGGAGCCGTTGGATTAATCCAATGGATTGAAAAGATGGAGACTACTCGGGACATTAGCAGTTGTCCAGAGCACCACAAAGTTCGCTATTCTGCTGGATCATTCAACAAGCAAGCTTTAACTTGGTGGAACTCACAGATCAAGGCTAGAGGAAGAGAAGAAGCAATGGCAATGCCATGGGAAGAATTCAAGACACTTCTGAGAAATGAATTCTGCCCAAAAAATGAGCTGCAAAGACTGGAGGTTGAACTGTCCAATCATGTTATGAAGGGAGCTGATCATCTGGGGTACCCTACCTGCTATCATGAGTTGGTAGCTTTGGTGCCAGACATGGTACCAGCCTTGGAGAAAAGGATTGATCGATATGTAGGTGGACTTCCCGCCTGCATTCAGGGTTTAGTTGTTGCAGCAAACCCTGTTACTTTGGAGTCTGTGGTGAGTTTGTCTGGGAAACTCACTGATCTGATGGTAGCCTCTGGAACTTTGAAGAAAGAGGTTGACACTAGGGGTGTTCACGGTTCGGTTCCAAACCATGAAACCGCCCAAACCGGTCATCGGTTCTGTTTCACGGTCGGTTTTTTATTCAAACATTTGGTCGGTCGGTTTCAAAAGTTCAAAACCGTAATGAACGGTTTGGTTTATGGTTTTCACAAAAAACCGGTCGTAAAAAACCGGACCGGACCGTGTGTATATATATAATGTTTTTTTTTTAATTTTGATTTACATATGTATTTAGATGTGTATAATTGTATGTACTATTTAATTAAGTTGTTAGTTGTTTAGTTAGTACTTAAAATTTTATAATTTTGGAAAGTAAGTTATTTGTTTTTGGACCGCATGTTTTTTTAGCATATATTTTTTTTGGCATTATGTACTCTCATTTGGACAACAATTTTCATAATGTTTTCTACAGGAGGTCATATTTATGGTGTTTTTGAATAATAGGTTGTATATTTGATGGTTTTGTAATGTTTTTTTGATAGTAGTTATTTTTTGCTACTTGTATTTTATACAGGTTTTGTAATGTTTTTTTCACATGTTGTAGTTTCGGACAAGTTAGTGATGTAAAGTTTTTTTCAGAAGTAGGTCTTCTTTTTATTTTTTTAACAGGCCCAAACCGCAAACCGTACCGGAACCAAACCGTTGATAACGGTTCGGTTTGGTTCGGTTTTTATTTTCAACGGTTTGGTTTTGTTTTTCAATATTCAAAAACCGTTATTAACGGTTCGGTTTATGGTTTAACCTTAAAACCATAAAAACCGGACCGTGAACACCCCTAGTTGACACTACCAAGCCAAGGGAAGAGTCTTCCAAGAAACCCCATCATCACCAACACCTGAAGAAGAAGCAAAAGACTATAAAGAACTACACTATGGCTACTCCACTCAACCAAGTAGCCATGGCACCGCAGGATGTGCATAAGAAACAGTATACTGGCCCACACCCACTGTGTACCAAGTGCCAGTACCATCATGCTGCAAACAATCCATGCCGTCACTACACGGGATGTGGAAGAAAAGGACATTGGGTCTAGAATTGCAGGATGACACCAAATCAAGCAGTCAACAATGTTGTTTTAGCTCTCCCTCCACCCAACAACCAGAACAACGGTGGATGCTATAACTGTGGCGAACAGGGCCACTTTGCAAAGAACTGCCCGAAGAAGGCACAACAGGCAGTTCCAGCACCCCGTGGAAGAGCTTTGCTATAGGAGCTCGAGCTACACGCCAAGACCCGAACGTGGTCACTGGTACATTTCTCTTACATGACTTTTATGCATCTATTCTATTTGACACTGGTGCGGATCAGAGTTTTATCTATACCGATTTTGCATGCCAACTAGATTTTATAGAGGAACAGTTAGATTCCCCTTACATCATAGAAGTAGCTAACGGGAAACAGATCACAGTTAGTACCGTATACAGGAATTGCCCATTGACACTTAATGGCCATACATTCACCATCGATTTGATACCGATGAACTTGGGTAGTTTCGACATCATTGTTGGAATGGATTGGCTATCTCTTAATCGAGAGGAAGTCATCTGTTCTGAAAAGATGCTTCGAGTTCCATTGCCGGATGATCGTGTATTGGAAGTTAGAGGGGATCATGCAAAACAAAGTGTCAAAATCATATCTTGCATAAAAGCGTGTAAGTGTCTACAGAAGCAATGTATAGCTTTCTTGGCTCACGTGGTGGAGAAAGAGAAAGACAAGAAAAGAATTCAAGATGTGCTGATAGTGAAGGAATACTCAGAAGTATTTCCTGAAGACTTACCAGGCTTGCCACCTGTGCGACCGGTAGAGTTTCGCATTGACTTAATTCCTAGAGCAACTCGTGCTGCTAAATCTCCTTACAAGTTAGCACCCTCAGAGATGCAGGAATTGTCGTATCAACTACAGGAGCTACTCGACAAAGGTTTTATCCGACCTAGCTATTCGCCTTGGGGAGCCCCGGTTTTGTTCGTAAAGAAGAAGGATGGATCTTTTCGTATGTGCATAGACTACAGAGAGCTGAACAAGCTAACCATCAAGAATCGGTATCCATTACCGAGGATTGATGATTTGTTTGACGAACTACAAGGAGCTCAGTATTTTTCGAACATTGATTTACGGTCCGGATATCATCAGCTCAGAGTCCAAGACGAAGACATACCGAAGACGGCGTTTCGTACCAGATATGGGCATTACGAGTTCATGGTGATGCCTTTTGGATTGACGAATGCACCTGCGGTTTTCATGGATCTCATGAACCGGGTGTGCAAGCCGTATCTGGATCAGTTTGTCATTGTAGTCATTGATGACATACTGATCTATTCTAAAAGTAAAGCTGAACACGAGCAACATCTTAGGAAGATCTTGGAGCTGTTGAAAGAAGAAAAGCTTTATGCCAAATTCTCTATGTGTGAATTTTGGTTAAGAGAAGTTCAATTCTTGGGTCATGTAGTTAACCGTGCGGGAATACACGTAGACCCTGCCAAGATCGAAGCAATAAAGAATTGGGACACTCTGAAGACACCAACGGAGATACGTTCTTTTCTAGGCTTAGCAGGATATTATAGAAGATTTATCTCAAACTTCTCTAAGATAGCCCTACCGCTTACCAAACTAACACAGAAAAGCGAACCATTCGTTTGGGAACAGAAGCAAGAAGATGCTTTTTAGACTTTGAAGCAAAAGCTATGTGATGCTCCAATCTTATCTCTCCCAGATGGTTGTGATGACTTTGTAGTGTACTGTGATGCATCCCATCAGGGACTCGGCTGTGTACTAATTCAGCGGGACAAAGTCATTGCGTATGCCTCGAGACAACTGAAGATTCATGAGAAGAACTACACTACTCATGATTTGGAACTGGGATCAGTGGTATTCGCATTGAAGATTTGGAGACATTACTTATATGGCACCAAGTGTACCATATTTACTGATCACAAGAGTCTGCAACACATATTCGATCAGAAGGAACTCAACATGAAACAGCGACATTGGGTTGAGCTTCTAAATGATTACGACTGTGTAATCAAGTACCATCCGGGCAAGGAAAACGTTGTAGCTACAAGATAGAAGATAGAAGATTTATGAACAGGTGAACTAAGGAGTTAATACTTTTGGACCTGCATACTTTTGAAACATCATTTTACAGATATTTTGTATATCTTGTGCAGATACAAGATAGAAGATTTATGATGTTGATAGTAGATTTACATTGTTAAATTATGAACTAAACTGATGTAATTTAACTTTGTAATTCTATTTTCAATTAGCAGTTTCTCATTTATATATCATGTGCAATGTAAACAATCTGATTATTCCGATTATCATTCCCGATATCGCGCCCCGGGAACCTTCTGCCTGACGGGACACACGATCCGGCCCGCCGGCTCGGGGTGTGACATCCTCATCCCGCTCGCGAGCCCTGCAAGCCTCCCGAGCTGTCCGGGCAACATGGGCCGCAAAGGCCCGCTCAAACGACACTCAAGGTGCCGGTAGTCGGTGTGCTTGGTGATCGTCTGTCCGTACCCGCTGAAGTGGTACCCTCTCCTCAACAATCCAATCCCACACAGTGGGAGGATACCAACTCCATGACCTGGCGCGCTTGGCGATGCATGCTCGCTCAGCCATCTCAGCATCCACCAGAGATACTAGGTAACCGTTCTCTTGATGTTTGGGATGAAAATTGTAATTGTCCATATCCGTGTTGTATGTTAGTTGTACTATGTTTGACTTACAAAAAAGTTAATATGTCATTTTAATTTTTGGGTACAATTGTTCAGAAGATGTGTACAATCAGTATCCTTATTTTATTATAATATGACCCTTAAAACTTCCATATTTATTACATGACAAGAAAAAAATATCAATTATACTAAATTACATTTGTTTTCAATGCTACCTCACTCAAAACATTATCTTTTATTTTAGGAGCACATGTATTCATGTATTCATTTCAATTGTATTACTATAACAAAGAAATATAATTCAAATTCTAAATAAATTCCTGTGTATTATATGGGTCAAAAGCTAATACATATTAAAATGACAAAATATTAATTTGATTAAATATCTTAAAACTAAGAGTTTTACAACTCTAATTGCACATGGTAAAACTTTTAAATCTAATATAAATATATTTTTTTCTCTTTTCACTTTATCTCACTTTGCTAGTCTTTTAAACACTAAAGTAAGGTAGAGTAATTATATAAGAAGAAATCCCTCAAAACAAATTAATCACTTCTTGATATTTTTGGTATATTTGACATTTTATGTTATAAGTTAAAGTTACTTTTAATTAACTACTTAATTAAAAAATTGCTTTTGTTATGGTTATGTCTTAAAATCGAACCATGCAAACATTTTAAATCACTAACATAAGTTTTGTGTTTCCTGTTGTATCTTGCGGATACAATACTAGTATACATCAAATATAAAACACTTCTTGTAAAAGAGAAAAATAATTAGGGTGTAAATGGTAATTTTATTAATGTTCAGGGGCTACAATGTCATATGGTTTCAAACTTTATTAAAGTTCGAATACCATATTATGAGTTTATTAAAGTTAAGAGGTAAGCTAAGATTTAAAAATGAGTCGATTATATGAAATAATGAAATGCAAGTGGTTTACCACTCAAAAATAGTTAGAGGACGAAAAATATATAAGAGAATAAAAAATAAAAATGATAACAAATTTTTAGTCGGGTCGGATTACAGGTTATTTGATTTATTTGAATTGAGTTATTAAGATTTTAATTATTTTTGCCTCTATCTGAGCGCAACGCGAATTCGAATTACATTTGACCCGAACCAATATTCGAGTCAATTTTTTTCAACTACGATTCAGTTTTTGATTTTTTTTATTTCGGATTTTTTTAACATCCTTAAAAAAATAATAAATATATATATAATAAATAAAAATAATAAATGACATGTGCCAACTTTATAGCCAATTGAGTAAATTATTAATACGGTCAATGTGGTTTGCTAGTATTTCATTCTTGGTCCCTAGGTGTCATGAGTTACTCATATGATACCAAATTTAGACATTTGTAACGCATATAATCTTTATATCATAAAATTATACTCATATAATTTGACCAAATTAAACTAACATTATGACTGTATGTGTTACAAATGTTTAAAGTTTGAAACCATATGAGTAATTTATGAAACCTAGGACCAAGAGTAAAATACTTGCAAACAGCTACATCATCAAAATTATCCTCACGTACTTGACCAAATTAAACATAGATAAGAACTATATGTGGTACAAATGTCTAAAGTTTGGAACAATATGAGAAATTTATGCCACCTAAAAACCAAGAGTGAAATACTAGCAAATCACATGAACTACTTTGATAATTTACTCTAGGAAATTAAAAAATTATAGTCTTTATCTCTTTCTTTAATTAAATACTAAATATCACATGCTGATTTTTAATGAAATTTAGATTTTTTTTGCTAATGTGTCTACTATAAATAAGTATTTTTAGGAAACACATGTTGTGTTTTTGTGAAATCCGAATTTTTTCCCTATCTCTATCTCTATCTATATCTATATCTATTATATATTCTATACTATATATAAAGCATATATGAAGGATAAGATGGTTATTTATACAAAACTCTTAAAATTAAGAGCGTACAAGTTTTTCTGGTGAAGGTACAACTTTTTTTTGCACATTGCAACTTCAGTGCAAAAATTTGAGTTCCCGTCCTACAAAAAACCCTATCCATCACCAGCTCCTTCATTCATTCCCTCTTTTCATTCAAGCACTGTCTTCCATTGCTCTTTTATTTTTTTCCAGACGAGTCTTCAGCTTCCTCATCTGCGATTACTCCCTACCTTCTATGGTCTTCACCGATTCTCCCTGGGTACCGTGTTTACGTCGATCTTTGCTGCCAATGTTTTGTCATCGATTGTAAGATTTTGGCTCCCTTATGGCTTGCTAGGAGTTTGCTTTTCATAATCGTTGTTGCTACCTCCTCTAGGTTAGTGTTTTGTAGTCAATTTCAAATTTTAGGGTTCCCGTGTTTGTTTTCTTGCTCTTTTATGGGTTCGGATTCATCTTAAAATGATGTTTGTTTTTCTTGTTATGTTCTTGTCGTTGATTTCGGCTGTTTCAGGTCAGTAATTTGGTTTGCTGTGTTATGGGCTTGATTCTCGGTTGGTGACTTGGTGATACTTGCAGTTTTTGATAAAATGATCATCTTTAATTTCATTAGAATGTTTCATTTGCAGTTTTTGAATACAGATACAAGGTAAATTTTTCTCTTTTGTTAGCTTACCTTTTAGAAAGATGTGATGTAGGAAGGGGCAACGTGGGAGAGACAACATCAAAATCCATGTTTTGAATACATATACAGGGTAAACTTACATTGACCTTTTTTGGTTTATTTCTCTATGTTTTTTTCTTTTGTTTTAAATTTTTAATGTTTTCAAAAATATCCTATTTTGGTCTTATTAGGTTTATTTTTTAGGAATGTTTTTTTTACCAATTCTTGGTCTTATGAGATTGTTCTAAAAGCATATGGCTATTAGTCTTTCCTTAAATCTCCAGACAAAGGATTATGGTCTTTGGTAAAAGGTGTATTAGAGCTAGGAAAGGAGCCATCACGTCTTTATGTTGATGAATTAAATTTGCACAAGATTTGCCACGTCTGTTGTTTCATAAGTTTAAGTTAAATTACATGTTAAAACCCTGTTTATTGGCATGGTTCCATGTATTTGATAGATGCCATTTATGTCTTCATTTGTCATGTTTTTGTATTTTGTTTCATATTAATGTCATTTTCCACTTGCATGTATAATGTTGAAGGCATGCCCAATTACAATAATCGTTTTTTTCATTAATTATTGTTGCCAAAAAGGACTTGAGAACCACCAGCAGGTCAAATGCAATATAACTTTCAATATTTAGTTTCTGTGCATTGAATGTGAGTTTTTATTGTAATTCTATAGGAATATGATGATTTTTTTAAATGTTGTATGTTATGAGGAATTGCTATTGGTTTAGGTGCATCGATTGTTATGTTTCATGGAAACTTGCCATATTTTTCAAAAGCTATTTTAACAAAGTTGGAAACTTTTAATAAAGGGTATGTGATTTGGTTTCAAATTGTTTTTTTGGTTTCTGACATGATCATCTCTTTGTGCAATTTTTTTATTAATCATCTGATGCAGTTGTTATGCAAGCACAAGGGATGATTACAAATTACCAAGTTTACTTTCTTTGCAGAAAAAGAAGAGCTATTAGATTGGGATGCATGACTTAACATAATAATGGAAGCTGCAAAAGGATTGGCATATTTGCATCATGATTGTTCCCCTAGAATCATACATCGAGATACAAAATCAAGTAACATTTTACTTGATTCAATTTTGAGGCTAGGGTTTCTGATTTTGGACTTGCAAAATTGTTAGAGGATGAAGAATCTCACATTCCAACTATTGTTGGTAGAACTTTTGGTTACCTTGTGCTAGGTAGGATGACAAGTTTCAAAAGCAATATTTTAAGTTCTAGCATGTTAATTATTTGTTCATCCACACATTTATTGTTTATCCACACATGAATTGTTTATACTCTATTCACACAAGGATTGTTCATCTGCATTTAACAACAGAAGGATTGTACATTCGCATTTGCTTTATTCAAAGTTGTAAATATTCGTTACCACCGCCGCATCGCGCTGGTTTACTATTAGTCTCCTAATAAATATGAATAATTTATAGTAATTATATTATATAATAAAATATTAAAAGATATATATCTTCTTATTTTAATAATTTATTAACTTAAAAATATAATTTTATAATTATTAAATATTTATTTTTTATATTAATGAGTTATATTTTAGAATTATTTAACACGTGTGTTATACGAATTTATAGGCTAGTATTTAACTAAACAACAATGATTCATTTTAATTTGATAAATAATAATTTCACACCACAAGATTAAACTTTTTTTTAGAAATGTATGATATTTTAAAAAATATTTCGAAAAAAATATTATTTAACTAACATGTGTGAATATGTAATTGCATAGGATTAAAAAAATTAAAACTAAAATATGAAAAAAAATAAAAATCCAAACGACCACCGTAATCACAGAGTACGACGACCACCATCCACCACGCACACAATCAAACCTGAACGGCTGAATCCCCGGCGATCATCACTTCTAAACACCTTCTCCGGCGCCGGTCACTGGTTTACAAGATGTTCAGGGATGAGTCGGCATGCAACACTTACAACTACGGCGACTCCGTTTACTGGGACACTCGATACATTCACGAGGCTTCCGTCGGTTCGTTCGATTGGTACCAGCGGTACGATGCTCTTCGCCCCTTTGTTCGAAAATACATTCCGACCTCTTCTCGCGTACTTATGGTTGGTTGCGGCAATGCGGGTATGCTGTTTGATTCCCAATGAGATTTATAAGTTGATTTGCATTAGATGGAAAGAATTTGTATATTGTTTTATGTGTATCTTAAGGTATTTATTCGAGATTAGAAACTATAATTTTGGTTTATATGTTATCTGGCAGTCCTATTTAATTTTATAGGAAGATATGATAAATCGTGTTTGGTGCTATTTTCAGTTTAGAGTTTGAATTTGTTCAGAAGACACAAGACAGAAACATTGGTGGTTTACATAGTTGAGGTAGTATGGTGAATTGCCTTCTTTTCATTAATATTATGCAGAAAATGTTAGAGATGTTGGGTTTGTGGAGGCTTAAATTTAAATTCACAAGGGGCAGCCAGCCCTAACCCTAAAGGGTTAAATATGTGCCTAATTTATGTTTTTCTTATTCCCAAAGTTATTATGCTAATATTGTATTATATATAGACAAGTAGGCATAATTATTTCCCGGGGCACTATTGCAACCTGTGGGCATAGGTCAAACTGACCTAACATTGCAATATATATATATATGTTTTAATTTTTATTTACTGTTTATTCTTGTGTGCGTGCCACGCGCATTTGCTGATACCCTAACCAGAGATTAGGATATGCATAGTGAAATACTAGTAATTTGTATTGAAATTATTTGATAGCAAATGTGATTTTGTTCTAATCAAGGTGCAACTAACCGTTGAGGTATGTTTAGGTCTTCTGATGACTGCTAATCAGTGTTGTAGAAATCGCTAGGTGCTAGTAGAACGGTGAGGTAGAAACTAGGGGACTAATCCAGATTAATTGTGATTAACCGAATCGGAATTTTTATATGTAATTTTCCAAAATTATATCTATTACCAAATTTTCTGTATGAGTTTTAGAAAAATGTTAAGTTTTGGATTTTTAAAAGTAGTCAGAAAACTTACTAGAATTTAAAGGTTACTGGACTTTTTGCCGGAATTTAAAATGTCGTTATTTTTGCCCTGATGTTGGCTTATTTGGTCACCTAGGCCCGATTTTTAGCTCGGAAAATTAGTCCAAAATCTAAGCGGTAGACGACCGCCTAGTTCCCAGGCCGATTTTACGACACTGCTGCTACTTTTTAATAGTTGCACATGACTTGATGACGTAGTAAACGATTCGGTAGGCTAGCATATAACACTTTAGGCAAATGGCACATTGGCTGTGGACAAATGAGATGTTGGGTTTACAAGAAAGGTCAGATCTCATGTATCACCAAGGCTTGTGGATGAGAGAAAAGTTTCAAAGTTAAGTGTGCTTGAATGAGAGCAGTCCAGGGATGGGTGAACACCTGATAAGTTTTCGATCAGGCAACCAAAAACAAATCCATGAGCTCCTCATGGTTAGCAGACAATATTGGTTGGTATGAGAGGTTGATTTTACATGATATTTGGCAAATACAGAGATAATCATTATTAAACTCATGGGTAAATAGTTAGTAATGGTTATGTCTTAGTGAGATTTATGATTATAATGATTGAAACTTGTAAGGAACAGTGTTGTAAAAATCGCGATTAGGCGGCCAATTAATCGGGATTAATCGGTAATCGCCCCTTAACTGATTAATTTTAGCCTAGTCGGTCGAAAAATCGCTAGTTGGTCAAAGTCGGTCAAAATCGGACCTAATCGGTCAAAATCGGCTCTAGTCGGGATAATCGGACTAATCGGTCAACAAAAATTAGGTCTAATTCGTCTTGCGTTTTGATGATTTGTGTACCTGATTGAAGAAATTCGTGGTCCTGATCGATGGAAATCGTGTACCAGGCAGTGGAAGATGATGATTCGAACATGAAGAGACGATTTGAGATTGAACTTCGACGGGTTCGAACATGGAAATCGCCTTCGCCAGTTTGGCGATTAAACTTCTGCGATTGAACTTCAACGATTTGCGATTGAACTTCGACGATTTGGGATTGAACTTCTGACTTCCGACCGATCCCCTCTTGAAAGCCAATGTCGGAGTTCGGCCATTCCTTCGGCCTTCGCCCTCGCCCGTTCTTAGATTATAGAATGCCAGAACGCTTTTCTTTTTTATTGGGTTTTAACAAATGGGCTGGGTTTTAACAAATGGGTTTTTGAAAAGATAAAAATAAATAAATTAGATATTAATTAGCATATAAATTATCAATTAAGGTGGTAGCCTGGTAGGTTCTTGAAAAACTGAGTTGTTTTCATCAAGTACAGGTTGGAGGAAGGTTGGGATTTGGTGAGTGGATTGTGATTCAATAGCAAGGTGTTGGAAGACTACTGATTTTTGTGGGCCAGAAGATTCCCCCTGTAACTTGTACTTCTTCCCATCAATGGTAAAAACCATGAACATTTCGTTCCAATTAGCCTCCACTGTGTTCAGGGTGGACAACCATTGTATTCCTAGCACTATGTCCGCTTCTCCAATGGAAAACGGATATAAATTTTGTGAAATCTTCATATCAGATATTTGAAGGGGTAAATCCTTACACATCTGCCTGCAACGGATTATATCCCCGTTTCCAATTTGAACCCCAAATGGTGTCACAAATTGAGTTACTATCTTCACTTCCCTTACCAATGAATCAGAAATGAAATTGTGGGCGGACCCACTATCAATTAAGATAAGTACCTCAGTGTTGTTAAGGATGCTATCTTCATAGTAGTTGTGAGAGAGTTGCCAAAGATGGTATGCAAACTGATCTCAGCTAGTTCCTTCGGATCTTCAGTAGGCCCTGCATCATGGTTTTCGGCTGACTCCTCGGAATCCTTTGCCTCGAGCAATTTGAAAGTGCCTGTCTTGCAACGATGACCAGGTTCATACTTGTCTCCGCATCAGAAACATTCCCCGAACAAATACCTGGCTTGCTTCTCAGTGTCCGATAATCGTGGGGTATTCTTTGCAGCCTCTACGGGTTGATTTGGATTATTGGACCCCAGTTCAATTCTGCATTAGCAACCTTAGAAGGTGCGTTCCATGTCAATCCCCTGTTTGTCTTCGTGTGATTGACTTTATTCTCATAATCGAAGACAAGGCTCATTGCATTATAAACCATATGTGGTTTATGTATTCAAACGTCTGCCTTTAATTCTTCAAACGTCTGCCTTTAATTCTTCTTTTAGCCCATTCAGAAAAACACCAAGTAGGCAGTGATCAGGCCAATTGGAAACTCGGGACGACTGTTTAGCAAAATCCTGTCGATACTCCTGCACCAATTCAGTTTGTTTGATGCTACTAAAGAACTCATCTGGATTCTAGAATTCTGCAGGCTAAATTTTTTCTGGAAAGCATGAGTTAAGTCCTCCCAAAACATCATGTGATGGTCCACCGAAAGCCAGGAGAATAGATCAAGGGCATCACCATCCAATTTAGCAGCAATTGCTGCTAACTGTGTCGTGATCGGATCTGCAGTGCCGCTGCTACTTTCGTGCGCCGGGGTGTTCACCATACTGCTCACCTTCGATTCCCGGCAATGGAACCAACTGATAGAATCCAAACAACAATTCTAGAAAATGGTAAAGATTTCGATTGATAGTCAACCTGATTTGAGATGGGTGAGTCTCCAAATTACAATCAAGTAATAATAAAAGAACAGAACAATCCAAAACATGCACCTTCTATGTCTAAAATACTGAACAAAGGAAAGAGAAACTGCAATTAAAATAACTAACATAAAACTACCCACTAACATTAAGCGCCCCACTATTCTTTGACCCGAAAACCAATTCCATCAGCTGCATTGACTTGGACTTATCCTTCTTACGCACATACACCCTAAATGGTGGTGTCGGTGTTGTATCATAGCTTGCATCATTTGTTACTGATTGGACAGAGTTCATATATATAGTCTTTTGCTTAACCATATTAGTTAAATATGAAGTTATATCACCAAAGAGATATGTGCTAGTAATGCATTTTTTGTTTTCATACAAGGCACTGTTTTTACTTGTGTGGTTTCTGCATGGCTTCTTTAAAGCAAGGTCAAAACCTTGATCTTCTTGATCTTTTGCTTAGTTTCCTTTAATTGATTAATTCTGTCTTTCTGTTCTTGTATGGTTGCCAGAATTTGATTGGGCGTCTTTTTTTTTTTTTTTTTTTCTGTGTCTCTTCTTGCTTAAGTCTCACAGTTTGTTTTGTGTGTGGCTTATCAATGAATTGCATTACAGTCTAGGGTTTATTGACTTATATGTTACCATAATTGAACTGATTTTGTTTATAGGGTAAATTGATTTTGTTACCATAACTGACATGTGGCATAACATGAACATCAAAGATATTCTAAAATGCATAAACTTGCATGCAAGCTGATGAGTTGTTGAATTTTTTAAAGAGAAAAAGACTCCCATGTCCTTGCTAAATGTAAAAAACACCCAACTTGTTAGTTGCTATAACTAGCACTGCTACTGAATAGTACTGTCAACAACAGTGACATTGTCTAAAGATCTCTTTTCTCGAACATTTGAATTTTGTAAGAGCAAACAAGCCTAAACACAACAGTTCTTCATGCTAAATGTGAATTTTATATTTTTCACCCTGCATGTAAGAAAGATATTCAGCCGCTCTCTTTCTACATTGCTCTCAGCAATTGCTCTCTTCTCTGTTTCTTCATAGAGGTATTACATAATACATGTCCACCCATGGCCTTGTAGCCTAGTGGCACTGGTGACTGCCCTCACAAAAAAGGCGTGGGTTCAAATCCCTGCAAGCGCAGATTAGGTGGTATTTAGTTTAAAAAATTGCTGTTCAAAAAACATAATGCGTATCCCCTTTTCAATTTCGCACATCTATTCTTTCTCCTGTTAGATCTGTTTTTTATTTTCCATTTCAAATATTTGTGTAAGTGCTTTCTGAAACTTCCACTCTGTGTATGTTTTCAAATAATATCTTGCAAATACATGTTAACATGTCCTGTTTTTTGTTAATTTTTGCAGTTATGTCAGAGGACATGGTTAAAGATGAATATGAAAGCATCATGAATGTTGACATTTCTTGTGTGGCTATTGAAATGATGCGGCGCAAATACGAGCATGTTCCTCAGTTGGAATGTATCCTCTCTTTCTACCCACTGCTTTTCTCTTGTCAGGACATCTGATATCTAAGATGCTCATTATCTTGTGTTACATTACAGTAACTGAATTTTTCTTACCATACTTTAGACTTGCAGATGGATGTTCGGGATATGGGTTTTTTTCTGGACGATTCATTTGATAGTGTAATTGATAAAGGTATAGACATATCTCATTCACTCTTATGCTAGTTTTAAACAGGCACGTTCAACCTATCCCACATATGCTATTCAACGAAAATTGTTGGTTTGAGATGAGAGTTCTGGTATATTCTGTCTTTGCATCCTTCTTTGTAGAGTCTTCTAAATTTTAGTATCGAATATCTTGACTTCAGTTGTGATGTTAACTTTTATTAAATTTTCGTCTAGTTTTCACTATCTTCACATGGGAATTAAAACTCAAATATTTGCGTCATACACTTTGAAGAAATTTTATGGGTTCTATACTAATATAGGAACAGTCATGTAACAAATTTAAGTAGTGTTATACATATTGCACCAATTTTAATGATTGAAATATCACCAAATAAGTAGAAACTCAATAGAAAATAATCACCAGTGTGGTTTTTGTGCAAAACTGAATATATTGGACATGAGATGTTTGAAAGCAGTAAACATTTAATTTAGTAGAAGGGTTTCAAAGTTTTATAGCAACTGAAGGAGAGGGTGTGTCATTTTGTTATAAGGTTGGTACTTAGTAGCATATGCTACTAGGATAAACCTTTATGACTGTTGGTGGAATTTGTCAAATTCAAACGTGTGTTTCTCTATATATTAATGGTCTTTTTTTCTGCCTTCTCTTGCATGGTTTCTGATCTACGGGTTTAGGAACTCTTGATGCGCTGATGGTAAACTACTAAATTTCCACATCAGTTTTTTTCTTCTTTTTTTTTTTTTTATTTTCTAATTTTATTATTGCTACATATGGACTAACTTCTTCAGCTTCATTTGAATTTGAAGTGTGGAACTGATGCCCCAATTAGTGTTTCTCAAATGTTGGGGGAAGTGAGCAGGTTTTAAGTTTCTCTAATTGTCTTTTGGTGTTCTTTTTCATGGAATTTAAAGAGCCATACATAATATGTTTCATTAATCATAAAAGAAGAATATTATGTCGTATTATACATCTTATTACTAATCATAATTATAATACCAGTTTTAATTTTATTTGTAGGATTCTTAAACCTGGAGGGGTCTATATGCTGGTAGGATGATACATCAGTTATAGTTCCTTTTCAAAAACTTCATATAATAGCTAGATACCATTAAACTAAATCATTCTACAGATTACATATGGTGATCCAACAGCTAGGATGCCCCATATAAATCGGCGAACTTACAATTGGAAAATAGGCTTATACATCATACGTAAGTTCATGTTTTATCTTATTGCATAGTGTACATCTTTCTTTTAAATTGTGTTCTCTCATTTATGTTCTTGAATCTTGATACTATTGTTTGTGAACTTTAACTTAACAAATAACCACATATGCTCATTTTCGGGGAAACGTGCGACCCAAGAAATGCCATAGTAATAATATCATGCCTGATTGAAAGTGAAAAAAACAAATACTAACATGGGAATTTAGAGTGGTTCACTTGATTGTTCGTTAGGACATGTCTATGGCTGAACTATATTTTTATTTGAAAACTTGGAACTGTATGGTACACTTTACAATTATAATGTTTATATATAATAGTTAAACAAACAAACATACTAAACAAAAATCCCACTTTTATTTATATCAGCCTGAATAGGGTAATAGCTTGTTCCCTAAGTTAACGTGCTAAAAGAAGAGGCTCATAGTTCTAACTTCCACATAGGGAACATTATTACTCTACATACATTAAGGAGATATGAATAGTAATATGCGGTTTTTCAAGCGCACTGTACCAGCTCTTTATGTGTGGGGTTTTTGGAAATTATTTTCTGTAGGTATACTTTGTTGCACAAATATGCACCAAAGCTTCTTTAGCTTAGTGGTTTGCTTTGAGGCTTTTAAGGCTTTCCCTTCCGCCAACGCAAGTTCGAATACCACCTGTGCCTTTTTTTTGTTTTTTGTTTTTCTTTCGCATTTATTTTCTTTTGACCCGTACCTAGTCTTTGTGTCTCTGTATAAGTTTTTTTAAATGTCGGTTCGTCCAAAGCAAGTCCTTGTTAAACGACCACGCACCCACAACAACGCGCGGTTGCATAATCTAGTCAACTTACATAGGCTATGCATTAAGCCATTGACTCAATCTGAACAAGAGATATGTCCCATATCCACAGTTGACTAACTTGACACACTTAACAATATCCCCCTTAGAAGATAACCACCAATTCTACATGGGGGTGGTGTAAGCTTGAGGGCTGCTGGCCCTAATTGGTTTTTCCTCAGCCACCAAGTCAGAATATTGGCAGATAGGATCGTGAATCAACTTGATTTGATTATTTATATAGCCTACCTTAATTAGATTGATTAAGCACCTATGTTGTCAAAGGCTACAGGTGCACTTAAGGCGCAAAGGCCTTGCTCGAGCCTAGGCGCAAGACGCATAAAAAGCAAGGGACCGAGAAAAAATAAGCGCACATAGGTGAAAAAAAAGATAAAATCTTATTATTTATTTGAAGTTAATACTCTTTCACAAAGATAAAAAAATATTATATTTAGCATATAAGATAATTTAGTCAGTACCAAATTTTCAAAACCTAACACCAAATTTTTAAAACCAATACCAAATGTTCAACAACTAAAACCAAATTTATAAGATAAACAATTCTTTATGATCAAGTAGAAGCATGAAATAAACAATTGCATGCAAAAAGAATAAAAAAAACTAGCATGTTTGCTGTTCATTAGCTTGCAATTTCTTGAATATATGTATAAGAAACAACAATCATAATATATGTCTAGATATTAAATGATTGATAATTGTCTAATACTCTAAATTCTCTAGGTTCAGGAGTTATAGCTAATCTCCAGGTTTAGGAGTTATAGCTAATCTCCAAAAATTAAATAAAATCAAAACCAATGCAAACAAATCAAAACAAAGGAAAAAAGGGTAACATTGCCTTATTTTGTAAAATCCTCTAAATTGTGAGCCTACATCTTGATAAAAGCCCAATTTTCTCTTGCTTTTATAAAAAACAGCCCAGTTATGGGCCTAGACCTTCCAGAGGCGTTATTTTCTGGGCTTGACAATTTATTTGGGGCTTAGGCTCGTGCCTTAAGACTTTTGACAACACATTTAGACACTAATTTTCTAGTCTATAAATTGGGACTTTTGTGGTTGTAATTTATCATCACCTTCAAAAGTAATAAAAGAACTAGAGTTGCAACCTGTGGATGTATGTTAGGTAGACCGAACCATGCTAAAATGTGTTCTCTCTTTTTATCTCTAGTTTTCTGTTTGTGTGTGTTTGAGGTCCAACCAGAAGCCACCAGTGAGCAATTTATATTAGTCACTTGTTCATCAGCAGCCTTTGCGGGCTACAGCAGTCCAATCGCTATTTTAATAACTGTGTTTTTCTGTTTCGGTTGGGAACAGTTCAGAAAAGGTTCTGGACAGCCATATTTCTTCTCTAACAGCCTGTTACCCACCTAACAGATAAGTATCATTCAATACTTGTAATTCTAGTAAACCATATAATCTCCTCTCTATAGCTCATTGCCTTCTTATAAGCTATCTAGTTATCTTATCTAGAAGGTTAGTTGAAGCATGTGACGCTTCAATTTCTATGTTGTCACCATCTAAGCATACATCTATTCACCAAGAAGTTTTCTCGAGTATAGCGTACCTCCAGTGATCCTTGGATTTAAAAGGCGATTAGGTTCCTATAAGATGAGGCGTGAGGTGCGAGTTAAACACACTAGCCTCATGCATGCATAAATAATCTTCATAAACTTTTCCATAGTGTCCAAGCTCTCCGCCACTCCCCCCTCCCCCTTTGCGTGGCGGATCAAGAATTTTTTTTATAGAATCGGACATAAAAATTTTCGGGTTGGTTTGACGGTTTGGGTCTTGTAATGTTTATGACGTAATAACAGTGTGACGTAATAACAGAGTGAAATATTAAGTCAATAATTAAAAAAACATTGTCATTAAAGAGTTTGAAGGTGCGGAGTGCATGCCTGTTTAAGATTTCTGAACTCCAGACCAAGTGGGAGTCAAGGGGCCAGCGCCCCTTGTGGGGGTCCTAAGAGCAACGCCCCTGGCGGGGTCCAAGGTTGTGCTCGGGGTAACGCTGCGGAACCTAAACAAAATTTGGGAAGAAATAATGATTTCTAAAAGTGATTTTAACACAATCGTATATAAATCCAAGCGGGCAGGGGTCAAGGGGGTAGTGCCCCTTGTGGGATTCAGGGCAACGTTCCAAAACCGAAACGAAATTTTGGAAGAAATATTGAATTTGAAAAGTGATTTTAACACGATCCTATAGAAACTCAAACATTGATTATTGAGAATTCTCTAACAAAGATCACTTGCCCCATTCAAGTTGCGAACTGTTGGAGAAAATTACAGTAAGGATTCAGCATAAAAATATACCCGAATACATGTAAATCCACCCCCCCTTCCTGCCAAATAAAGTGAAAACAAACTAACTTACCCAGTATATTTCCACTTTTCAGTAGGGTCTGGGGGGAAGGATGGACACAAACCTTACCTCTATCCTAGTTGGGATAGAGAGGCTGCTCCGAAGGAGTCCCCGGCTCATAGTTATCGTTTGAGGTTAATCATCCCATATGGTTGAATTGTTTCTTATTTGGGTTAACCAAAAACAAGACTATCAACTTCTTTATTGTGACAGTCAAAGTGTAATTCATCACACATAATATCTTCACACTAGGACAAACCATATTTGGTTGAGATCATTATGTGAGGGAATTGGTGAGTGATGGTACACTATCATTCAGGAAATCTTTGGTAAAAAGAATTGATATTTTTAGTAAGGTGGTGATAACAGAGAAGTTGAAACTTTACTTAGTGTCAATTGGTTTCTAGAAAACTGATGAGAAGGTGTCGGGCTAGAGAGAAGAGGATACTTGTATTAGTGTAAAAATAAGTTTTGGAAAATAGTAGGCTTCATGATCAACCTCTTAGTAGGCTTGATGATCAAAATTAATTAGATGATGGGCTTGGCTCATATGCAAATTTAGGCTTGTTTTGCGTTTTTGCGTTTTGAGCGTTCAGGTTTGCGTTTAAGAGTTGTGAATCAACAAACAAACTTACCTAGTATATTCCCACTTTTCAGTAGTTGGAATAAAGAGGCTGCTCTGAAAGAGTCCCGGCTCAAAGTTATCGTTTGAAGTTGATCATCCCAATTTATCAAAAACCTTTATATACTAGCTTGGAGGGGTAAAATGGTCAAGAAAATTCGAAAAAGGTCAAAAACGTAACAAACGGCTATAATTTGAAAAAACGGTAAAAACCATTTCCAGGTCAGGTTTTTTCAGGTCCGGGTCGGGTTGGAACTGGTCTCAAAAATAAAAACTATCCCGGGTTTTTTCGGGTACGAAGCAGGTATGGCCGGAACGGGGTACAAACCGGGTTCAGGTCTGGGTCTTCAACCGGGTATTTTATGCACCTCTAAACCTTGGGAACAAGTTATTTTCCCTAATCCAATTACTACAAACAATAATCTCATGTAATTGTAATCTGTTACGAATTCTGAAATTAAAATCAAAATCTCTGGAGTATCACATCAATCTGTGATTATATTGTTGTGTTCCTTTATTGTTCTTGCACTTTTAGTCTTGAACATTAATTTGTGCATTTTAGCTTGGGGATTACGCATTTCCCCAATATAAATTATATATTTTCTGGGTTACCATTTGGTCATCATCAATCGATATATGAAATTAGTATAATTTGTTCTTGAATTTAGTTCCTCTCTCACCCTTTACAGATCCTACTATGCAAATTTAGGCTTGTTTTGCGTTTTTGCGTTTTGAGCGTTCAGGTTTGCGTTTAAGAGTTGTGAATCAACAAACAAACTTACCTAGTATATTCCCACTTTTCAGTAGTTGGAATAAAGAGGCTGCTCTGAAAGAGTCCCGGCTCAAAGTTATCGTTTGAAGTTGATCATCCCAATTTATCAAAAACCTTTATATACTAGCTTGGAGGGGTAAAATGGTCAAGAAAATTCGAAAAAGGTCAAAAACGTAACAAACGGCTATAATTTGAAAAAACGGTAAAAACCATTTCCAGGTCAGGTTTTTTCAGGTCCGGGTCGGGTTGGAACTGGTCTCAAAAATAAAAACTATCCCGGGTTTTTTCGGGTACGAAGCAGGTATGGCCGGAACGGGGTACAAACCGGGTTCAGGTCTGGGTCTTCAACCGGGTATTTTATGCACCTCTAAACCTTGGGAACAAGTTATTTTCCCTAATCCAATTACTACAAACAATAATCTCATGTAATTGTAATCTGTTACGAATTCTGAAATTAAAATCAAAATCTCTGGAGTATCACATCAATCTGTGATTATATTGTTGTGTTCCTTTATTGTTCTTGCACTTTTAGTCTTGAACATTAATTTGTGCATTTTAGCTTGGGGATTACGCATTTCCCCAATATAAATTATATATTTTCTGGGTTACCATTTGGTCATCATCAATCGATATATGAAATTAGTATAATTTGTTCTTGAATTTAGTTCCTCTCTCACCCTTTACAGATCCTACTATGCAAATTTAGGCTTGTTTTGCGTTTTTGCGTTTTGAGCGTTCAGGTTTGCGTTTAAGAGTTGTGAATCAACAAACAAACTTACCTAGTATATTCCCACTTTTCAGTAGTTGGAATAAAGAGGCTGCTCTGAAAGAGTCCCGGCTCAAAGTTATCGTTTGAAGTTGATCATCCCAATTTATCAAAAACCTTTATATACTAGCTTGGAGGGGTAAAATGGTCAAGAAAATTCGAAAAAGGTCAAAAACGTAACAAACGGCTATAATTTGAAAAAACGGTAAAAACCATTTCCAGGTCAGGTTTTTTCAGGTCCGGGTCGGGTTGGAACTGGTCTCAAAAATAAAAACTATCCCGGTTTTTTCGGGTACGAAGCAGGTATGGCCGGAACGGGGTACAAACCGGGTTCAGGTCTGGGTCTTCAACCGGGTATTTTATGCACCTCTAAACCTTGGGAACAAGTTATTTTCCCTAATCCAATTACTACAAACAATAATCTCATGTAATTGTAATCTGTTACGAATTCTGAAATTAAAATCAAAATCTCTGGAGTATCACATCAATCTGTGATTATATTCTTGTGTTCCTTTATTGTTCTTGCACTTTTAGTCTTGAACATTAATTTGTGCATTTTAGCTTGGGGATTACGCATTTCCCCAGTATAAATTATATATTTTCTGGGTTACCATTTGGTCATCATCAATCGATATATGAAATTAGTATAATTTGTTCTTGAATTTAGTTCCTCTCTCACCCTTTACAGATCCTACTAATAATTTTGCTATTAGGGGGAGTTACCAAGTACGGTTGTTGTCTCTGTTCGCAAATTTAGTGTATATAATTGCTTTTTATATAATGATGATGTTCTATCACAGAAAATGGTATGCAGATTATGATGTAATTGATAAATTTAAAGATACCCAAAATGTTTTTGAAGTCCATTATGATCGATGAAATGTAAAAAATGGTCTAATTGACACTCTGGATTTAGTTTTAGTACTAAAAATACTTAAGCATGTCTGTTGCAGCTCGGCCTGGTTTCCAAAAGTCACCAGGTTCAACCTCTGCTCCTAACTCGTACCTGTCACCTATTCCTATCACCGAGAATGGAATGCTTCCTGCTGATTATGTTGTAGAAGATCCGGATTCTCATTTCATATATGTGTGCACGAAAGTGGACAAGATTTCTGATCTCAGTGATCCGTTGACAGTTGATATTTGATTCACAAAATGAGTTTGTTAGCCTCAAGAAGATGGTTATATGCAGACTGTTATATATTGCAAGTTGTTAAAGTTGGTTAGATGTCTTTAGAATGTCAAATGCTTTGTTTCTTTGCTGTTAAATGGCATGTAAGTTTCTTATTTTATTTGTGGGATAAACAGTGGCGGAGCTTCAAAAAAAGCTCGGAGGGGGCCGAAGGTTTTTTAGGAAGAAAAACAGAGGGGGCCGAAGGATTTTTAGGAAGAAAACGAGAGAAACCGAAGGATTTTTCGACGAAATACTACTGAATCAACTCTTCTGGCCGGAAAAACAGGGGCCCCCTCGGGCCCTCAATAAGCACCGCCCCTGGGGATAAATATATTTATATATCTTATTTATTATTATTTGATTGTTAATTTGACCAAAAAAAAAAACATGAATAAATGATTGACCGTGAAATGGGTACTGTATTATAATACGGTTTGTTCATCTGATGATACTTTTAACCTCTTATATTAAAGACACTTTCTCAGTAGTTGGATTTGCATGACTTTAAACCGGCAAACTTACTTTTTACCTGTCTTGTTCAATTTCAAGATCATTGCAGTCAGTGGCGGACCTAGAAAATTTTTTCATGGGGGGCGGAAATTTTTTAGGTTTATTGGTGTTCAAGTTGGGTTGAGGCGGATCGGGTCGGGTCATGTTAAAAAAAGAGAATAAAACTAAATTTTATATATAAAGACATAATGAAAATACAATACATCTAAAGTTGTTCGCTACGTGATTTTTTTTTTATATCCAAAACAGTGTATAAGGTCCTGAGAATTGAGGGTGCCCAAGACGAGTCGAAAAAAAGCCCCCTTAGTGAATTTGAATATTAAGTTGAGGATATTCAAAAAAACTGAAAACTGTTAATACTAGAAAAATGAACCGTATTCATAACCGAAAAAACGAACTGAATTCTAAATTTGGTTTAAGGTTTGGTTCCTAACTGTATCCGAATTCCGAAGTTGGTTCTTAACCGTATACGAATTTCGGTTACCGGTTCCAAAGTTTTTGAAATTCGTTTTGTTTGGTTAACCTATTAAAGCGAATTCATATTTAAATTTTTTATCTTTATAATATACAAGGTTGAACTAGGTTTATTTATATCAGTTTATTTGGTTTTTAATTGGTATATTTGATTGAATTCGGTTTAATCGGTTTTTAACCAGTTTAGAGGTGGATTTTTTTTATTATAATTAATACTGAACTTAATTTTACATTGGGTTTAAATTATCAGTTGGATATTTTTAAACTTAGTATTCTTAATTAACACTTAGATTTTAAAAGTTTAATGGAGGCGATTGTAAAATTTTATGGGGGGCGATGAGGATTTTAACATGTATATACTACTAATTTTTTTTTCAAAGTGGGCGGCTGCCCCCCGGGGGCATAGTGTAGGTATGCCACTGATTGCAGTTTCTTTTTGGGTAGTTGTAGGATGGATGGCTGCCTATAGGTAGGAGGGTAGGGTGGGTGGTACTAAGATTGCGACCAATCTCTCTAACCATGCTTTGAGCTCATATTGGTCATCAATTGAAAACGAGAATGGAACTTTATGAGGTTGAATCTTCGATTGTTTCTTAGTGGTACAATGGTAGAGTGGTTGATTGTTAACCGATTGATCATAGGTTTGAAGACTACTTAACAATTCAATAGATTGATATGAATTTTGTAAAGATACAATTTGTTTAATCATTATGAACTAAAATTACAAAACGAAGCGCCTTTCTCATCCTTAGAGTAGATCCTAAAGAAATACCACTTAATCATGTAATCATGTCATGAATATATCTTGAATCGTGATCTTTTGGCTCAACTTTATCTTTTATCAATAGAGCAGCCTCAGTTTCACTTTAAATTGGTCAAAATATGCGGAATTTATTAGTTTTTGTGAAGGATTATTTCCATGCTAGTTGATCCTGATTCAACACTAAAAATGTATTGATTTTTTCCCAATAATTGAATACATTTGTCTGTAAATATTGCATACCTGATTCCATCTAAAATCATACTATCAAGTGGATTAACATCCAATAGTATCTATCCCATAGTGCACCCTTTAAATTCAACGTCATATATGCTACAACCCAGGATCGTCGTTAGCAAACATTATAAAACTACACAATATGTTAAACAAACTTTGTGATGATTTATTTGAAATGAATTGCACAATTCATAAAAGGAAATCTTATCGTGAAATTTTATTTATTTTCTAGTTACTTACTGTGTCAATTACCTATTCTTGGTTAGCATTCTCCTACTTCACTTAGTAGCATGATGCTGTAGTTGGATTTGCTCTGTCCTAGTCTCTAGTTAATGATTGAGTTTGAACTCATCTAAATTATAGTAGAAGGGTAATCTACCTAGTCAAAACTATTGTTTCGAAGCCTTTGAATTCAAGCTTTCTCGCATTCACCTTACTCGTTTGGGATCCTTTCTAGGCTCACCTTCATTCATATCATATGGTTATGTTTAGTATGATATTGTTTTGGGTAAAAATTAATTAACCTTAATTTTGTTAAATCCAATATTTAGAAAACTTAAGTAAATACTTTTATTTAATAAAATGGCGATTGTTAATATCAAATCAGATTTATACGATGAGAATCCTTAAATACGCTGAAGGATCCTGGTATAATTAAACCGTGAAAATAGTAGGTACTAGTCTTATAAGATAAAAACAATAAATATCCTTAATATAATTGAGGATACTTAACACACAATATATAAAGTAAAGCAATAGAGACAATCACACAAGAGTATTTATGAGTAAGGCCAGAATATCCTTAATAGGATGAACGATATAAAAACCTCGAGAGCTGACCAAAGTCTAGCTTCCTTGTTTGTTTTATGAACCAAAAAGAATATAAGTGAACATAGAACAGATCGATCTCTAAGTGATTTGTGACCCAAGCAATAAAACGAAGTGATGAGTGAGTAATTATGTAAAAAGCAATGTGTCCTATATGATCAATCGGCTCCCCTTTAAATAGTAAAAAGAGTGCAACATACATTCAAAGATAATCCCTATTTTCCTAAAGGATATATTGATCTTTCTTGGCTCGATGGAAGTCCACTTTAGCTTACTGTTTCGGTAAAAATTAAAAAATATAATTTTTAGCAAAACTGAATTAGTAAAGTGGGGTTTTGTGCTTTATAATCAGAATTATCAATTATATGCAATTTTAGACAAAATTATCCCTGAGGATCCCTAGAGATATTTGAGAATATGAAACAGAAAAAATAGCCGAACACACGAGATTTATACGAGGAAAAGCCCTCAATCCTTTAGGATTGCCTGCATAAAAACCTCGGGAGGTGACAAATGTTACTCTTCCTAATTTATTAATATAAATGCAAATAGAATACAAAGAAAGAGAAAATAAGATCGATGCTAGTCGTGTAAACAATCTCTAGAATAGGCAAGTGTGTTGTGTGTTCCTATTATCGATCATTGCCTCGGTATTTATACTACAATTTTATAACAAACGGTCATAATAGTATCTCCGGTTATTTCGGCATCATTCCATTCGTGAGCGACTTGTTCAAAAATAGTGTCTTTGAGCCCTCATAGTCCATGATCTTTATTTAGAACGTTTGCTGATGTCTCCTGATTTATAGGAAAGTAAGTTGTAGACCTGTTTGACCTACAATTTCAACAACAAATTAAATATAAATAGAGATATGAATTAGACATAATTATATTCCCGAATATCCCTAAATATCCTCGATATTGAAATATTCTAGGTAAATTTTGGTGCTCAAACAATTGCCCTCAAATTTTTACAGTTAGTGTAGTACAGCTGTAAAAATTTAAAATTTTTAAATTCAAATTTGAAATTAATCTTTATGATCGGACGGTTACAAAATTGCAAGCAGTTATCGAGGATAGCAGTTTTTTGCAGGATATAATCATCTTCTTCCCCTGATTCACAAGAATTTCTTAACTAGAATATTCTTCCTTATACCAAGCAGAATATCTGAATGTTCGATGATGATCATATGGATTTCATGCAGTTATCTCATGCTTTTCCTGATGAAGCCATTTTCTGTTGCTTTGATAACACAGTCAAAGCAGATCATAGTTCTACTTCTACTTGGGTTTGTTTTCCAGAATACCCATTTTCTCTGCGTCTTTCTTATCCTTTTCCTCCCTTGATCTCTGATTTCTTCCGTATCACCCAACTTTGTTATCCTCAGTTGATGCCCATACGATATGGTTTAAGAATCGGGGTTCCCGAAATTTCAACCGTTTTCAACTACGTACCCATGGATATTCCTGCTTCCTTCTTTAAAGGAGAAGCAGTCTCCTGTTTTAGTTCCTGGGATAACCATGAACGAAGAAGAGTGGAGAAACAAATTCTTTTTTGTTAAAAGAAGTTACATACCGGAGGGGAAACTTCTTCATGTTAACTGGTTATTGAAGGGTAGGATTAATTAGGTTTATTGTTGAACTTTTTAGGTTAATTTTATACTGATCATATTTTCATTTTATTTTAGCACCAAAGTTTGAATCCCTTGTTGCTGATAATAGAGATAGTGAAAAGAAGATCCAGGCCCTACTGCTTATTGAAGAAAGAAAGAGAAAATTTGGCGTCACTTTGAAGGCTGATATCCGCAACTTATCTCCAAGTCAGAGTATCTCATCTAAGCATTCCTAGACCCAAATGACTTCAGGTATTTATTTATTTTTTGTTTTAATATACATATTTCCTGTATTTGCGAATACAACTGATTTATTTTGTTTAGATCCAAATTTGATCTAGAAGATCTCAACAACTTCCTCACCATGAAGAAGGAAAAATCGAGTCCTGTTGCCCCCAAATCCAGAATCATGCACACCTGCTCTTCCAAAGTTACCAAGAAGCACAAGGGTGCTGAAACAATCAATCTGGATGATGTTGCTGATCTCTCTGTCACTGATCTTCTACAAAAGGTAATAATTATTATATGTTTTTTTATTTGCTGTGTTATATTCTGACATATTTCTACTTCTGGTTGTAGATCACTACTAAAATCAGCCACAAATGTAACACCCCGACCGATGGCGGAAACGTCGGGATGCCACGAGGGATGTGTAGATTGTTCAAAAGCTTGTAGGCATCTAAATTTAATCATGACATATCATTCAATCAACCAAATTAAATACACAAAAATCATGTCTATCATGAATTAGTTACATCAATTACAAAAGAGAATTAGCTATCTAACTAAATTCAAATCGCCAGAATTTCAGTTAATTAGCTAAGTCTAAGATCCTATATGTTGATGTCCAAAAGTGTGAGTTCTTCTTCCTCAACCTACTTAGCTTCATTACCTGAAACATGTAGGAAAATCAAGTGTCAACTACGAAGTAGTTGGTGAGTAATCATAAGTTTTATATTTAAAAGTGTTTTACAAAGTGTTTATATAAAATGAGTTTAAAAGATTACAGTTTTCTGTGATAATCCACATGAGTACCTGTGAGAATATCCAACACCACATCCCAGCACAAAAATCCAAACACATAACCAACACATTATCACATAGTCAATTTAATCATAGTTAATCATAGATAATCATAGACAATAATAGATAATCAACCACATAACCATTCAACCAATCTCAAACATCAATATTCTCAAATAGCATATGTGACAATACATGGAAATTATGTAATTAACATAAGTTAAAGACATGATCCATGGAGTGGTGGCTAACCACGTGACAATACATGAAACCAATGCAATTAACCAAAGTCAAAGGCAATGATTCATGGAGTTGTGATAATCCAAGTGGCAATACATGTAATCATTGTTATTGACCGAATTCAATGACAATGTTACACGGATGTATAATAATTAGTGATAATCCATAATAATGATAATCCATAATTTGAATATCATATTGATAAACATGTATCATCCATGTGTTATCAAAATAATATTTAAATTGGTATACATGTTTCACCTCTGAGTTTTAAAACAAAACAGTTTAACAGGGAGGGTATGAAAACTCACCTGAGTCCTTAGATTCAGTGATCTTGTAATGTGCGCGCTCACGTAAATGAAACCAAAAGCAACTCAATAATATGTAATTATATTGTGTTTCACTTACATAAGTATATGCGTTTCCTTTCTGATAAATGTCCTTAGGTGTCTACCTTTAATTCATTAAATATTTTTATTAACTTAGTTTATTTATTCTAAGTTAGGTCGTAACACCTATGGTTTATCAATAATCGTCCTACAATTGTGCTTTAAACTCATTAGCTCCAATTGTCCAATATATGAGGGTCTTTAAACAATAACCTCAAAAGTTCACAACTTGTAAAGGTATTAACCTTATACTCTATGTACCCTTTTGTATTCATGCATACATAATTAATTAATCGGCCACCTTAACTTAGGTGATAAAATAAATTTCAACTTTTAAGTAATCATATTTAGTCATTCTCTTAATTGTACTCATTAGAAAAAATCTAATAATTTAATATTGATATTAGTAAGGAAAGGTGATAACTATAGATTTCCATGCATGCATAACTATAATTCTTTATGTGTTCTTAACTCATCCCAAACCATTGATTAGAATGTTTAGGTTTTCATCAGAATGAATTTCTTATTAAGTAAAGTCTCCTAATTCAAGGTTTATATTGTTAAGAGAAGGTGTCCACTTCCAATCTTTCATGCATGCATGCGTTTTCCCCATTATGTTATCCCTTGATCACACTTAACCGTTAGTTCGATATCTAGGTTTTATTATCAAAGCGAACCTATGGTCCAAAACCCTTAGGTTCGGCCCACACTAGGTTCGACTAACATGAGAAGGAGGGTTCGGCAGGAGAACCCTAGGTTCGTTTCATGTATTAACAGGTTCGTAGCTACCTACGTTCAAGGTTCGTGGCCCATCATGTGTACAGGTTCGTGCAGAGTGGCTAGGGTTCGCTGAACCAAGCAAGGGTTCGGCCGGTTACACCCTAGGCGAACCTTAAGGTTCGTGAAAGCCCAGGTTCGTCTAGCTTAGGAATGGTCCGTCCCCCTTGTTCAACATGTCTAGGGTTCGTGAGGGACTAAGGTTCGTCTAAGTCCATGCAACCTGAACGAGGGAGGTTCGGCTAAAGCCTTCGGCTGAGGTGGAAGGTTCGTTCGAGATGGAGGTTAGCTAGGCAGAAGAAGGTTCGGCTATTCCTGTTAGGGTTCGGCTAACCTGAAGCCAGCCGTCGTAGGTTCGGCCGAACCTGTGTTGGGCACCTGTTCATCCTCATCTCCGAATCTGATCTATTGCGGGGTCGACTAAGCTTCCACATGTTAGGATTAACTCATTTAACAAGGATCTAGCATTAAAATCGTTTAACAACTAGGGGTACAAGCCGTGTATTCTTAGCATAAGAAAACCGAAAATAAAGTGTTCACTTACCTCTCAAACTCGATCAACAGCTCATCTTCTTCGTATCTTCACGTTCCCCTCGATCACATGAACGCGTGGGTGCCAAGATCTCTTGAATCCACCAAGAAATGAAGGAGAAATCCTAGTGAGAAGGTAGAGAGAGAGAGAGAGAGAGAGAGAGAGTAAAGACGTGAATGAGGGTTTTAGAGAGAGAAAGGGTTTGTTGAAATGAGGAAGAAGATGGTGATCTTCTTCCTTATAACGCGTATTGTCACCACTTGTCCGGTCTCGTTTTTTTTATCGCGATAAAATTTATAAAAATGCTCGGTTTTACTCGTTAAACATTTTTAAAATGCAAAACATTTAAATAAATAAGTTTCGTTTTTAATAAAATAGTTTTTCAAATAAAATCGTCCGTTTATTTTCGTTAAATCAATTATTTAATAAATTAATTTATTCGAATTCGTTTTAGGTTGTGATTCCTAATAAATGTTTTTAATTATTTTTCCTTTTTTTAATATCGTTAATTATTATTTAGTTATTTCATCGAAACGCGTTGCTCGCGTACGTATTCGTAAAGATCGTCACCTTTCCGAATCCGACGCTCGTATCGTATTTCGATTCGATTTACAATTTATGGAACATCGTTTCAGAATCTTATTCTCAATAATTATATTCGTGTGAATCGTCACCCACACGAATACATTTATTAAGTTAATATTTCTGAATTAATATTCGTGTTTAAATTGTGTTCGTAACCTCACCATCGTGTAATTAATTCCAATTATTTTATTATCTTTATTATTATCAATCCCATCCAAAACCCACTAAACTATATCACTGACACATCCATGATAGACCGAAATATGCATATGTATAGGGCATATGCAAAGGTAGATCGCAACCTCCCCTACACCGTCCCACCACTATTTCGATAAACCATGACCATGTGTCCTTGACTACGTTTAGCAACCCAAAACATAAGAAACTCCTAATTCCTTTCATTCCAACCAAATCTATGATCCGTGTATTCATCTGCGATAAACTCTCTGGTTCTGTTTAGTTGGGTTACAACTAAACTTCCCATGGTTTACGCGTATAATAATATGTTATAAATATGTATACCAATAACAGTGATAATCATCAAATCATGCCTCCAGTAATTCATTATCATTAATAATTATTATATCAGGTCGTAACAGTAAAATCGTACATATGTATGGACGACCTGAATTACAGTGATGTTATAGTCTCCCCTAGTTAAGGGAATTTCGTCCCGAAATTCAACTTGGAGCGACCGTAGTGAATAAATGTGGATACTTGAGCTTCATCTGATCTTCCCGTTCCCAGGTGAATTCTGGACCCCGCTTCGATTCCCAACGTACTTTGACAATTGGAATTCTACTGTGTTTGAGCTTTTAGATCTCACGATCCATTATCTCAACTGTTTTTTCAACAAAGTGCGTGGTATCATCGATGCGAATGTCATTGAGTGGTACCTGAAGATCCTGATCAGCCAAGCACTTTCTTAAATTGGACACGTGAAACGTTGGGTGCACGTTGCTAAGTTCAGGAGGAAGTTCTAACTTGTAGGCAACCTTCCCTATCCGTTCAAGAATCTTAAAAGGGCCAACATATCGTGGAGCAAGTTTACCCTTCTTCCCGAATCGTACAACGCCCTTCCAAGGCGATACCTTGAGTAATACCATATCATCAACTTCGAACTCCAAAGGTTTCCGTCTTTTATCCGCGTAGCTTTTCTGTCGACTACGTGCAGCTAACAGATTGTCGCGAATCTGGCGGATCTTGTCAGTTGTCTCTTGAATAATCTCGGGACCAGTGATTTGCGATTCGCGATTCGCCGACCTCGGTCCAACAAATAGGTGACCGACATTTTCTGCCATAAAGAGCTTCAAACGGCGCCATACCAATGCTCATGTGATAACTGTTGTTATACGAGAACTCAACCAATGGTAAATGGCTATCCCAATTGCCACCGAAGTCGATGACACAAGCTCTCAACATGTCTTCCAATGTTTGAATCGTCCGCTCCGTCTGTCCATCCGTTTGAGGATGATAGGCGGTTCTAAGATCCTATCTTGTTCCAAATGCTTCATGAAGTGATTCCCAAAATCGTGCCGTGAAACGAGCATCATGATCCGATATTATGCTTAGGGGAATTCCATGTCGGCTAACGATCTCATCAACGTAGATACGAGCTAATTTCCGCACCGGGTACGTCTCGCGTATCGGTAAGAAATGAGCCGACTTGGTTAATATATCAATTATCACCCAAAATACTATCCTTACCGTTTGCGGTTCGTGGAAGTTTAGTAATGAAATCCATAGAGATATTCTCCCACTTCCACATCGGTATTTTCGGTTGTATTAACAATCCCGAAGGTCGCTGGTGTTTTGCCTTGACTTTTGCACAGTTAAGGCACTTAGACACATAGTCAGCAATATCTTTCTTCATTCCAGGCCACCAGTACAAGGCCCTAAGGTCTTGATACATCTTATCAACACCCGGATGGATTGAGTAACGAGACTTATGGGCTTCATCCATAATCACCATCCTAAGATCACCCCTGTTTGGTGTCCACAACCGATTCAAGTAATACATCAAACCATCATCCTTAGTTTCCAATAAAATCTCAGCCCCGCAAGACATCTCATTTTTCAAGTTATCTTGAGCTAATGAGTGTTGTTGGGCTGTGAGAACATCATTACGGAGATTAGTGTGCACTCGGACACTATGAATCTGAACTTGACTTTTGCGACTAAGCGCATCTGCTACTACATTCGCTTTACCAGGATGGTAGCGAATTTCACAGTCATAATCGTTCAACAGTTCAACCCATCTCCGTTGTCTTATGTTAAGCTCTTTCTGATTGAGAATATGTTGCAAACTCTTATGATCAGTAAAGACTACACACTTTGCGCCATAAAGATAGTGTCTCCATATCTTCAAAGCAAACACGACTGCACCAAGTTCCAAGTCGTGTGTGGTGTAGTTCTTCTCGTGAATTTTCAGCTGTCTTGATGCATAAGCCACAACCTTTCCCCGTTGCATGAGAACACAACCAAGACCGAGGTTGTATGCATCACAGTAGACCACGAAATCATCATTTCCATCAGGTAGTGTTAAGACAGGAGCATCACAAAGTTTCAGCTTCAAAGTCTGAAATGTCTCTTCTTGCTTTGGTCCCCACTCATATGGTTTATTCTACTGAGTCAAAGAAGTGAGAGGGACATCAATCATGGAGAAATTCGAAATAAACCGCCGATAGTAACCGGCAATTCCAAGAAACGATCAAATCTCCGTCGGTGTCTTCGGTGTACTCCAATTCTTTACCGCGTCAATCTTTGCAGGATCCATGTGAACACCATTTTCATTGACTATATGTCCCAAGAACTGAACTTCCTTAAGCCAAAATTCACATTTAGAGAATTTGGCATACAGTCGCTCCTCTCTTAGGATTTCCAAAGCCAACTTAAGGTGTTTCTCGTGTTCTTCCTTGGTCTTTGAGTAGATCAAAATATCATCAATAAATACAATCACAAATTTATCCAATTATGGCCTGCAAACACGGTTCATGAGGTCCATGAAAACCGCCGGTGCATTGGTAAATCCGAAAGGCATTACCAGGAATTCATAATGGCCATATCTTGTGTCACACCCTCGCCACGGCGGAATCGCAAGGATGTAACGAAACTGTATATCTTGAGCACATTGCATATGAGAGAATTCAAAATCATGCATTTAACATATCTAGGTTCATGTTTACAAAATAAGGTAGTATCAATACAAGCTTGAAGATCCTAAAATCATATGACCTACATCTAAACAGGTAATATAATCAAATCTTCATTTGTATTCCAAAAATAAATGCATGCTAACTTCTCCACGCAACTTGTTGCTTCTAATTCCCTGAAATGCATGTTAAATTGAAAAGGGTCAACATATTGTTGGTGAGATCGTAGGTTTTACGACTCGGTAAACTAGTTCAAACGGGTTAGTTGATAAACACATATTTTTGATGAACTTGCATAAGTCCACAACCATACCTTTAACTTCTTGCATACCCTGTTTCTTGCTAATTGTCTTATCACAAAACAATAGTTCTTGTTGGAAATATACCATTCATAAATCATGAATTAGGGGTTGGTGCGACCAACCATGAATGCAGGTTTGTCAAGCCCTGCTAGTACTAACTTATATTAATCCCTTGGCTCATCGCTATGAGTTAAATGGTTGTGTAGAGAGTAGGGCCATTTAAGTGATAAATTCTTGTCTTATGCAATAAATTCTTGTCTTATGCAACAATACTCAAATTCTTTTATAAATAATTTATGTAACATGCATAACACCCCAAAAGTTAAAATAACATTAAAAAGGGGCTACGAAAACTCACTATGATAGTGGTGTGAAACGGATTCTTGAGTCTTGCGGCAATTGATGGTCGTCCTATTCAAGCCCTACAATAGAGTAGGTTTATTGAGGTCAACAACCTACACATTATGCTTAGGTTATTATTATTGGTTGATTATATTTTGTTAGTTTTATGTTCCCAAAGTTTATGTGTTGGGATGGGTATCTATATATATATATATATAGATGTTCATATATGTATTTCTTGTAGCAATATGTGTCTATATACTTATTTTAGCCATAAGTCAGCTATCCTCTTCATCATTCACCCTTTATTAACTTTTATGTCCAGCCCCTCCTCACGAGAATGGCCCTAATGCCTCTTAACTTATGTGTTTGAGACTTAACTTAATTTGCATGGTTTGCATGTGTACACTGGTAGTTTTAAATTTGCAATTGTTAGATGGTTGGTTCATCTTTTAAATAACATTACGTAAGTCATAAGGTGGCTAAACCAAGTAGGTGATTAGTGAAAGAACCAATGCTGGTTAGGGGCCTATTTTAACGAGTATACATGTTCATGCAAGGTGGTGATCAAAACAAAAGAAACTTCTTATTAGGGAGGTTGGTCGGGGGGTTCCTCAATCATCGACACGGGTAGTTTTGGGAGTGTGATGGTTAAGTAAACAAAGGAAGGGACTGGTCTGATTTGAGACCGTCCATTCGCTGGTTAACCCAGGATGGTGGGAGCTGGTTTGAGTAAAATGGCAGTCCTTATACTAAGACATTGTCCCCCCGAGAAGATGCGATTTTTAGTTCGTTGTTTCCGTTGTTAAGTTATTATGGGGAATCGATTAATTGTAGAATCTCTTGGTGGATTATTGTAGATAAGAAAGTAACAGGGAACTCACCAAGACAAGCAAGGATGATGGCTGAAGTGGGTGCTGGTCCGAGAGTTGCTCCTAGCCGCGGGTTGCTGGTCGGTCAGAGGTTGATGTTGGGTCGCAAGGCTGCTACTTGGTTTGTCGCACCCCGAGAAATCCCGTCCCTTCCGGGGCGCGAGCGGCGGCAGATTGTCAGGATCGCAGTCTCCGGTCACACAACATGCGAGACCTATATGTCTGATTTCTTACGTACATCCAATAATTTGGATAAAACAGTTTAGTAATATCAGAGTTGCGGAAGTGAAGTATAAATTAACAAAACAGTTTAATCATTCATAGTTGCGGAAGCGTTAAATCAAAATGGTTTTCAAAACGATACGTGACACTAGTTGCGGAAGCGATTTAAGCTGATTAACAATACATAACAACCAAATGGTAATAAATGTTTGATAAACTAAGACACTTAAATGGATGCATGCGACTCCGGCCTAGCATCCTATTCCTGGTGCGCGTGCCTTAGTTACCTGAGAAAACATGCGAGTAAAAGGTCAACACAATGGTTGGTGAGAGCACAGGTTTGTAATCAGCAGTAAACATCAACATGTTTAAAGTAAATGTATGCAGGTCTATTTTTCAATACAATGCAATATCAATTGATAGCTAGTCAATATGTTTTATATCATATGCGGGTTCGCAACCGAAGCTAACATGCTGCCTCCCGCCATATCCATCCAAGATATGGTAAATGTTGTTTGGTCAATTATGCACTGTTCCGACCTCCAGTCGGGGTGGCCATACGGCTCGCAACAGTGGGGCTTGTCAGGCCCAAATAGTACTATTCAGAATTACCACGCTGAGCGCAATGCGCTATTAACGGTTCGAGGTGTGTTTAATGAGGACTTATCAGTTTGTGGATGAATACCACACATATGCATATATGATATTAGCATGTACAAAAATAACCAAAAGCGTGTAAGTTGTTCCAAAGTAGTTTGTATGCAATGTTTTCTCCCCCAAAGGTAGAAAATGTAAAAGGGGCCGTGAACTCACCTTAGCGAAGTAAACAACGTAAGCGTAAGCTCCTGTGTAGTCAGGTAGTCAGTCACCGGCTACCTATATCGTATACTATACGTGAGTTCGTGTAAGTGATCGTGTTACGTGATCGATAACTCTCGGTCGATCATGTCTGTCCGTGTCGGTCTACATTGACCGTGTTTGACCGTGTGTGTCAACGACCCGTTGGTGAACCTTGTGTTGGTTGTGTTTTGTGAAACATTCGTGTTAGTGCTCGTTGTGTGCAAAACACGTAAGTCGCGTCTATGGACAACTTACCATTTATAGTAAGTTTCCATTTACAGCAAGTTCACAAGCATATTGATTTTAGAGTTCTAGCATGCTCATTGATCCTACGTGATCATGTTAACACATAGCACATCATCATACAAAGTTACATAAGTCGTTTACCACATGTTTGCACATAAAAGTTTCCTAAAATGGAAAGTTTCCATTTGTAGTATTCGTGACAACGGAAACCATCTAACTTAGTATCTAATCATCATACTACAACATAATAAGTCATCTAGCATGTTCGAATCACACATCATGTTTACAAATCGATTTTTGTAAAAATAAAGTTACTAAAAATAGTAACTTTGTGGTTTTTGCATCAAATGACCATCTTAATATTTCTAAACCAATTTTCATGTCACCAATCATCATAATAACCAATCTAACATCATTTAAACATGCAAACATGGTCCATAACATCATCTAGCAATACTTTGACCCGAAAAGTTACTAAATATAGTAACTATGTCAAAATGACCATAAACATTATCAAAATTACATTCTAAGTGTTCAAATCATCATCTTAACATCCTAATAGCAATTCCTCATACATGCATGTTCATCACTCTCACTAAATCATCATCTTGTAACTCAAAAGTTACTAAAAATAGAAATAATCATAAATAAACCATTTTAACATCATCTATTCATGAAATCATCATCCAATGTTATCAAGAAACATATCTATATACTCAAAATCATTCTAACCATCATGGATCATACATGCATGGCATTATAATGTCATAAATCATCATTTCAAGCATATAGGTTCATACTCATCACTTTAGATCATCATAAAACTCAATCTAAACATCATAGATCATCAAGAAACACATTTATATCATCAAACCCAGATTCAAACCACAAGAAATTCGTGCATTGTGATGGGTGGGTGCTTGTATGTGAGTGGATCTTCATGCATGTGGGTTTTTACCCATTGCATGTTCGATCTAACTATCAAGAAGCAAGTAAAACTACCTTAGATGCTCTAGATCGCTGGAATGAAGTTGAATCAGGGATTTGGCAGCTCCAAGGGTGGCTGGAAATAAACTCTTAGTGGCTTCAAGTGGTGATGTGTTGATGGTGATGAGTTCCAAGCTTCCTTCTATGCTCCAATGGCTTCCTAGGAGCTTCAAAGCTTCATCAATGGAGTTTTCTGGTGAAATGATGAAGAAACAGAGGTAGGAACTCGAGATGGAGGTGTTATGACCGAGAGAATAGGATTAGAATGATTAAAGTGAGATAGGTTGAGTGTAAATCTAATTTTTCGATCTGTGCATGTCAGGCGTAACGCCTGACGTGGGCTAAAGGTGTTAGGCGTTACGCGCGGATGGATTTTGTGTCCGGCTGAGTCCCTTGTCCCGCGCGCATCGCCTGAGATGGGTGTTTCGGGTCAGGCGTACCGCCTGGCCCATATGTAAGGCCCAATATGCCTGTTTTGTTGATCTGGGCCCATTCTCGCCCGTTTCTCGACTGTAGAACGTCGTTCGAGTGTCGTTTGGACTCTAATCGTCAATTATTAGCCATAATTGACTTGTGAAGTGCTTCGGTGTTTAGTTGTTGTGATGTTCACTGACGTTCGTGAGACTCGTGTGTGTTTCGGTAATTCCTCGAATTATCGATGATTGTTTGTGTTCGTGTCTAACGAAGTGTTTGCACGCTTGATTAATCCTAATCAACGTGTGATGCACAATTCAATAATTCCCTAATTATTGTTTTGCGTTAGTGTTGTGTTTGCCACACTTGGTTTCCAAAACCAATGTGCAATGTACGATTCGATAGCTCCACGGACTATCGTTTCGCAGTAGTTTGTGTTCAGCTCATCTAATTAAACATAATTAAATGAAATGCAACAAGTATGAATGTGAAATGTAAAGAATATAAGAGCTGCAATTTACCTGAAATTGCCGGGTGTCACATCATCCCCTTGTTGAAAGAAATTTCGTCCCGAAATTTGATTGTTGTTGGTAGTGTTTGAGAAGTAATAGTGTTTGAGAAACAAAAATTTTCTGGTTGTCACATCATCCCCTTGTTGAAAGGAATTTCGTCCCGAAATTTATTCGTTGTTGCCGACGTTCGACGTTGTCTGTTTGAAGAGATGGGGATATTTGCGCATCATCTGATCTTCACGTTCCCACGTGAATTCAGGTCCGCGTTTCGAGTTCCATCGAACCTTGACAATGGGTATCTTGCTCTGTTTGAGTTGTTTGACCTCACGGTCCATGATTTCTACCGGCTCTTCCACGAACCGTAGCTGTTCATCCACCTGGATCTCATCCAGTGGAACTATAAGTGTTTCATCTGATAAGCACTTTTTCAGGTTCGAGACATGAAATACGTTGTGAACTCCATCGAGTTCGGTTGGTAAGTTGAGTTGGTATGCCACTGGACCAATCCTTTTCAGGATCTCGAAGGGTCCAATATACCGTGGGTTCAATTTGCCTCGTTTTCCAAAACGAATGACGCCTTTCCATGGTGAGACTTTCAGAAGGACTTTATCTCCTACTTGAAATTCCAGAGGTTTTCGGCGTTTGTCGGCATAGCTCTTTTGACGATCACGAGCTGCTGCCATGCGGTTTCTGATTTGCACGATTTTCTCGGTTGTTTCATGCACAAGTTCCGGGCCAGTGAGCTGACTGTCGCCCACTTCCGCCCAACAGATAGGTGATCGACATTTCCTGCCATAGAGTGCCTCAAAAGGCGCTGCTTTGATGCTTGTGTGGTAGCTGTTGTTGTAGGAAAATTCTACCAACGGCAGGTGAGTTTCCCAACTATTTCCAAAGTCCACTACGCACGCTCGTAGCATATCTTCAAGAGTTTGTATCGTTCGTTCACTCTGGCCATCAGTTTGTGGGTGGTATGCTGTACTCATATCCAACCGCGTGCCAAGTGACTTTTGCAATGATTTCCAGAAGTTAGAAGTGAATCTGGCGTCTCGATCTGAAATGATGGAGATTGGCACTCCATGTCGTGAGACTACTTCTTTGACATAGATTCTGGCTAGCTTTTCCATTTTGTCATTTTCCTTGATCGCAAGGAAATGTGCTGACTTAGTTAGTCGGTCCACAATCACCCATATTGTGTCACACCCACTTGGGGTACGGGGTAATTTGGTGATGAAATCCATGGATATTTGTTCCCATTTCCACATGGGGATCTCAGGTTGTGTGAGTAATCCAGATGGTTTCTGGTACTCGATCTTGACTTTCGCACACGTCAAGCATTTGCCCACGTAGGTGGCAATGTCGGCTTTCATATGTGGCCACCAGTAAAGTATCTTCAGATCATGATACATTTTATCAGATCCAGGGTGAATGGAATATCGGGATTTGTGAGCCTCGTCCATCACAAGGTCTCGTAGGTTCCCATGATGCGGAACCCAGATGCGTTCCATGAAATACTGTAAGCCATCGGCTTTTTCCGTAAGTTGTTGCTCCATTCCCCTCAGTGATTCAGCCGCTAAGTTTTCAGGTCTAAGTGCCTCCACTTGGGCATTACGTATCTGTTCAGGGAGGTTGGGAAGAATGGTGAGTTGTAAAGCTCTTACCCTCTTGGGTTTCGGTGTATTCTTCCGACTTAGGGCATCGGCCACTACATTGGCCTTCCCTGGGTGATACTTGATGGCACACTCATAGTCGTTTAGGAGTTCGAGCCAGCGACGCTGTCGCATGTTCAGTTCCTTCTGCTCGAATATGTGTTGGAGACTCTTGTGATCAGTGTATATCGTACACTTGGTACCATACAGGTAGTGTCTCCAGATCTTAAGTGCAAATACCACGGCTCCAAGTTCTAAGTCGTGGGTGGTGTAGTTCTTCTCGTGTACTTTCAGTTGTCGAGAAGCATATGCGATCACCTTCTCTCGCTGCATCAGCACGCATCCGAGCCCTTGTATCGAGGCATCGCAATATACTACAAAGTCTTCCGTCCCATCGGGAAGGGATAGGATAGGTGCACTACAGAGCTTCTGCTTGAGAAGTTGGAATGCAGCTTCTGTTCTTTCAGTCCAGAGGTATTTCTTGTCCTTGTGGGTTAAGGCTGTGAGTGGTTGGGCTATCTTTGAAAATCCTTCGATAAATCGCCGATAATAGCCTGCCAAGCCTAGGAATTGTCGCACCTCAGTTGGGGTCTTTGGTGCTTCCCAGTTCTTGATTGCCTCTATCTTAGACTTATCCACATAAATCCCTTGTTCATTAACAACATGTCCCAAAAATTGGACTTCTCGGATCCAGAAGTCGCATTTTGAGAGTTTAGCGTACAGCTTCTCTTTTCGTAACAGTTCAAGAGTCAATTGAAGATGCTCTTTGTGTTCCTCCTGGGTTTTGGAATAAATGAGAATATCATCTATGAAGACAATGACGAACTTGTCGAGGTATGGTTTGCACACTCTATTCATGAGGTCCATGAATACTGCAGGTGCGTTTGTCAGCCCAAACGGCATGACCAGAAACTCGTAATGACCATACCGAGTGCGAAAAGCAGTCTTAGGGATATCCTCTTCCTGAATCCTTAGCTGATGATACCCAGATCGCAGATCGATCTTGGAGTAGTAACTCGATCCTTGCAGTTGATCGAACAGATCGTCGATCCGAGGTAAGGGATAACGGTTCTTGATTGTCACCTTGTTCAATTCCCGATAGTCAATGCACATTCGAAACGTGCCATCCTTTTTCTTCACGAATAAGACCGGAGCTCCCCAAGGTGAGAAGCTTGGTCTAATGAAACCCTTGTCCAGCAACTCCTGGAGTTGAGTGGACAGTTCCTGCATCTCCGAAGGTGCAAGTCGATATGGTGCTCGTGCGATAGGTGCTGCTCCCGGCACAAGGTCTATGCGGAACTCCACTTGTCGAGGTGGTGGAAGTCCTGGTAGATCCTCCGGGAAAACGTCGGGATATTCGCATACGACTGGGATGTCTTCTATCCTTTTCTCCTCTTCAGTCTTGTCGGTGATAAGCGCCAATATGGCAGTGTATCCTTTTCGTAAGCATTTGTGAGCTTTCATGCACGAGATGATGTTCAGAGGAGTGTCACTCCTTTCGCCCTTGATGTCTAGAGTTTCTCCGCTAGGGAGAGGTATGCGCACAACCTTGTCGTGGCAAATGATTTCAGCCTGGTTTTTAGACAACCAATCCATGCCCACTACGACATCAAAACTGCCTAGTGTAACCGGCATGAGGTCAATCTTAAATTTATGGCCTGCTAGCTCTAAAGTGCATTCTCTCAGAATGTGCTTAGTTACAATCAATTTACCATCAGCTAGCTCTACTGTATATTCAACATCTAAGGGTGTTGGGGTTATGGCAAGTATCTCACTAAAGTCCTTAGATATAAAGCTTTTCTCAGCTCCAGTATCAAACAATACAGTAGCATAATTATCGTTTAAGAGATACGTACCGGTTGCAAGGTTGGGATCCCTCCTGGCCTCCTTGGCCCCAATCACGAAGGCTCGTCCCCTCGCTCCATTGTTCCCGTTGTTGTTCGGTTGGTTGTTGTTCTTTTTCAGGTGCGGGCAATCCTTCTTGAAGTGCCCTGGTTTCCCACATTCGAAGCAACCCTTCGGTGCTTCAAGTTGTTGCTGTTGTTGTGGCTGCTGCGGGGTTTTTGTCATTAGTTCACCCCTGCAGTCTTTGGCTGCATGTCCCCCTTTTCCGCAGCGCTGACATTGGAAGCGGCCACATTGACCCGGTGCATGATGGAAGTTGCACTTGTGGCATTTGGGGTGTTTTCCAGCATAACCTCCTTGATTCTGGGTGGTTGGAATGGGTGGGGCATAAGCTTGGGTTGATCCAAACTTACGTTGCTGTGGTGGTGGTTGGAGAGTGGTTGGTTTGTTCTGGGTGTCATCCCATTTTCGTTTGCCCTTGTCGTTGGTTGTGGTCACAGCACCACGGGGTGGCAAGAGTCCTTGTGCAACTGCCGAATCAGTGAGCTTGTGAGTCAGTCGCACAGCTTGTTGCATGGTGATGGGGTCAGCAGAGAGCACCATGCCCTGAATTTGAGGTGGCAGTCCATCAATGTACTTCTCTATATGTTTGAAGGGTGGGGTTGCCATTTCCGGGCACAGATTTGCTAACTCATAAGATCGAGCGGTGTAAGCCTCGACCTCGGAACCAATCATCTTATGGTTCCAGAATTCCGTTTCCAGTTTCTGCACTTCGCCGCGAGGACAGTATTCGCGGTTCAACATCCTCTTAAAGTTATCCCAAGGCAGGGCGTTGGCTGCATCAAGCCCTAGATTCTGGACATTGGCATTCCACCAAGTGAGGGCAGCTCCCTCGAACGTCCCTGCAGCGAACTTGACCCTGTCCTCGTTCCTGCAGTTGCTCATGGCGAAGGCTGATTCCGCCTTCTCAATCCAGCGTAATAGCCCAACGGCTCCCTCAGTGCCGCTGAATGAATGGGGTTTGCAATCCAGGAACATCTTGAACGTGCAGAGAGGTGGGTTAGGGTTTGCTCCTGAGATACGCAAGGAACAAGGTTGAGTTAGGTATAGGATGAACGTGTTGAATTGGAAACAAGTGTTTGTAGTGCAAGGTGAATATGAACAGGTTCATCACCTTGGTTCAGTAGATCTTGGTTACGGGCAGCTTCCCGTGCAGCAAGTACCTCCTCAACTCGTTCGTTGATGAGGGCGTTCAACTCAGCTTGAGTCAGGTTGATGTTCCCACGTCCGCCTGCATTCCTGCGTCCTCCACGTCTTCCAGCCATGATCTTCATAGCGAGAATAAGTGTTAGTGTTTGTCTAATGACTAATGTAGTGTGTGCAGTAGGTACTGTAAAGTACATGTAGAGCTATCGGCTCTCCCCATCACGGGTAGCCACGTGCTGTGATGAACGTAATGCATAAAAGATGTGGCATGTGTGCAAGCATCATAATACTAAGCACTAAGTGTTGTGTGGAGACCAGTGGTTATAGACTAAGTTCACTAAATGCAAACCTAATTCGCAATAACCTGGCTCTGATACCAATCTGTCGCACCCCAAGAAATCCCGTCCCTTCCGGGGCGCGAGCGGCGGCAGATTGTCAGGATCGCAGTCTCCGGTCACACAACATGCGAGACCTATATGTCTGATTTCTTACGTACATCCAATAATTTGGATAAAACAGTTTAGTAATATCAGAGTTGCGGAAGTGAAGTATAAATTAACAAAACAGTTTAATCATTCATAGTTGCGGAAGCGTTAAATCAAAATGGTTTTCAAAACGATACGTGACACTAGTTGCGGAAGCGATTTAAGCTGATTAACAATACATAACAACCAAATGGTAATAAATGTTTGATAAACTAAGACACTTAAATGGATGCATGCGACTCCGGCCTAGCATCCTATTCCTGGTGCGCGTGCCTTAGTTACCTGAGAAAACATGCGAGTAAAAGGTCAACACAATGGTTGGTGAGAGCACAGGTTTGTAATCAGCAGTAAACATCAAATGTTTAAAGTAAATGTATGCAGGTCTATTTTTCAATACAATGCAATATCAATTGATAGCTAGTCAATATGTTTTATATCATATGCGGGTTCGCAACCGAAGCTAACATGCTGCCTCCCGCCATATCCATCCAAGATATGGCAAATGTTGTTTGGTCAATTATGCACTGTTCCGACCTCCAGTCGGGGTGGCCATACGGCTCGCAACAGTGGGGCTTGTCAGGCCCAAATAGTACTATTCAGAATTACCACGCTGAGCGCAACGCGCTATTAACGGTTCGAGGTGTGTTTAATGAGGACTTATCAGTTTGTGGATGAATACCACACATATGCATATATGATATTAGCATGTACAAAAATAACCAAAAGCGTGTAAGTTGTTCCAAAGTAGTTTGTATGCAATGTTTTCTCCCCCAAAGGTAGAAAATGTAAAAGGGGCCGTGAACTCACCTTAGCGAAGTAAACAACGTAAGCGTAAGCTCCTGTGTAGTCAGGTAGTCAGTCACCGGCTACCTATATCGTATACTATACGTGAGTTCGTGTAAGTGATCGTGTTACGTGATCGATAACTCTCGGTCGATCATGTCTGTCCGTGTCGGTCTACATTGACCGTGTTTGACCGTGTGTGTCAACGACCCGTTGGTGAACCTTGTGTTGGTTGTGTTTTGTGAAACATTCGTGTTAGTGCTCGTTGTGTGCAAAACACGTAAGTCGCGTCTATGGACAACTTACCATTTATAGTAAGTTTCCATTTACAGCAAGTTCACAAGCATATTGATTTTAGAGTTCTAGCATGCGCATTGATCCTACGTGATCATGTTAACACATAGCACATCATCATACAAAGTTACATAAGTCGTTTACCACATGTTTGCACATAAAAGTTTCCTAAAATGGAAAGTTTCCATTTGTAGTATTCGTGACAACGGAAACCATCTAACTTAGTATCTAATCATCATACTACAACATAATAAGTCATCTAGCATGTTCGAATCACACATCATGTTTACAAATCGATTTTTGTAAAAATAAAGTTACTAAAAATAGTAACTTTGTGGTTTTTGCATCAAATGACCATCTTAATATTTCTAAACCAATTTTCATGTCACCAATCATCATAATAACCAATCTAACATCATTTAAACATGCAAACATGGTCCATAACATCATCTAGCAATACTTTGACCCGAAAAGTTACTAAATATAGTAACTATGTCAAAATGACCATAAACATTATCAAAATTACATTCTAAGTGTTCAAATCATCATCTTAACATCCTAATAGCAATTCCTCATACATGCATGTTCATCACTCTCACTAAATCATCATCTTGTAACTCAAAAGTTACTAAAAATAGAAATAATCATAAATAAACCATTTTAACATCATCTATTCATGAAATCATCATCCAATGTTATCAAGAAACATATCTATATACTCAAAATCATTCTAACCATCATGGATCATACATGCATGGCATTATAATGTCATAAATCATCATTTCAAGCATATAGGTTCATACTCATCACTTTAGATCATCATAAAACTCAATCTAAACATCATAGATCATCAAGAAACACATTTATATCATCAAACCCAGATTCAAACCACAAGAAATTCGTGCATTGTGATGGGTGGGTGCTTGTATGTGAGTGGATCTTCATGCATGTGGGTTTTTACCCATTGCATGTTCGATCTAACTATCAAGAAGCAAGTAAAACTACCTTAGATGCTCTAGATCGCTGGAATGAAGTTGAATCAGGGATTTGGCAGCTCCAAGGGTGGCTGGAAATAAACTCTTAGTGGCTTCAAGTGGTGATGTGTTGATGGTGATGAGTTCCAAGCTTCCTTCTATGCTCCAATGGCTTCCTAGGAGCTTCAAAGCTTCATCAATGGAGTTTTCTGGTGAAATGATGAAGAAACAGAGGTAGGAACTCGAGATGGAGGTGTTATGACCGAGAGAATAGGATTAGAATGATTAAAGTGAGATAGGTTGAGTGTAAATCTAATTTTTCGATCTATGCATGTCAGGCGTAACGCCTGACGTGGGCTAAAGGTGTTAGGCGTTACGCGCGGATGGATTTTGTGTCCGGCTGAGTCCCTTGTCCCGCGCGCATCGCCTGAGATGGGTGTTTCGGGTCAGGCGTACCGCCTGGCCCATATGTAAGGCCCAATATGCCTGTTTTGTTGATCTGGGCCCATTCTCGCCCGTTTCTCGACTGTAGAACGTCGTTCGAGTGTCGTTTGGACTCTAATCGTCAATTATTAGCCATAATTGACTTGTGAAGTGCTTCGGTGTTTAGTTGTTGTGATGTTCACTGACGTTCGTGAGACTCGTGTGTGTTTCGGTAATTCCTCGAATTATCGATGATTGTTTGTGTTCGTGTCTAACGAAGTGTTTGCACGCTTGATTAATCCTAATCAACGTGTGATGCACAATTCAATAATTCCCTAATTATTGTTTTGCGTTAGTGTTGTGTTTGCCACACTTGGTTTCCAAAACCAATGTGCAATGTACGATTCGATAGCTCCACGGACTATCGTTTCGCAGTAGTTTGTGTTCAGCTCATCTAATTAAACATAATTAAATGAAATGCAACAAGTATGAATGTGAAATGTAAAGAATATAAGAGCTGCAATTTACCTGAAATTGCCGGGTGTCACATGGTTGCTGTTGGCCGAGTGCTGCTGGGTTTTGGTGGTATCTACCAGACTTACAAGGTAGTGAAATTAAGGAAGTGTTGGTGTGAGTTCGTTGGCATTCAAGCACCTCTATTTATAGTGGGTTTATAAGCATGCTGGTTCAGCTTGAGCAGCTGGTTAGGAGGAAAAAAGATGCTCGTTTGAGCTGGGATTTGATAAAAGAGGCCCCTTAGTACAAGTTGCCATGAGATTGGATGTTCTAGGATGAAGGTGGCTGCTAGATTAGGAGTGCTGACAGCTCATTTGTGGTGCCTTGGGGCTGCCAAAACTGTCACCAGCAGCTAAAGTATGGGGGTTTTTGGCAGCTGGAAGAAGCTGTCCTTACTGTTCTCCTACAGTGCATAGGGGCATAATGAGGCTGCCTTATTCCTAAGTATAGTCTTTTTAGGTTAAGTGGTACTAATTTATACGGGAAATGAGGAAATTAGACCATAATATCTCTTCCAAATCTTCTGATGGACAACTTAGGACTTGATTGATTGACTATTTCGTGGGTTCTCCACCAAATGTCCTCTTGTATTGTGAAATTGGTTAAGCTGGTTGAGGAGGAACCCTTCTGGTTCGTTTCATGGAAGGAAATAAGGATGGTGCCTTTGTAATTTAGTTTGATTAAAGTTATTTCATTGAATGTGCATGGTCTAATATGACATGATGTCTTGTGTATGTACTATGTTTAAGGATTCCATATGGAGATGCCATGGTTGCCGATTTCAAGCAAGAAGGAATAAAAATGAATATAAAAGTTAGTAGTTTATGTATAAACATACATACATACATACGTTTCTATACATACATATACATATATATATATATATATATTAATTTGGTAAAGTTTTCAAATTTCGTTTTTAATCACCCTAAAGAGATAAATCTTGAGAAATTTAGTACCTGTTTAATTGTTGGTTGTTACAGTCTCCCCCGGTTAATTGAATTTCGTCCCGAAATTCAGTTGTTGTTAACTGAGGACGGCACATTAGTGAATAGATGAGGATATTTTTGTTTAACTTGATCCTCGCGCTCCCATGTAAATTCAGGTCCTCGTCTAGAGTTCCAACGTATTTTTACAATAGGAATGCGGCTTTGTTTTAGTTTCTTGATTTCTCGGTCCATAATCTCGATAGGTTCCTCGATGAAATGAAGTTTATCGTCCAGACGGACTTCCTCGAGGGGTATGTGTTAAGATTCATCAGACAAGCATTTCTTAAGATTAGAAACATGAAAAGTATCGTGAACTCCACCGAGTTCCTGAGGTAATTTCAACTTGAAAGAAACCGGACCTATTCTTTCCAGAATCTCGAAAGGTCCAACATAACGTGGTGCAAGCTTTCCCTTCTTACCGAATCGTACCACCCCTTTCCAGGGTGACACTTTCAAAAGAACTTTGTCACCGACATCGAATTCCAAAGGCTTTGTCCTTCTATCAGCGTAACTCTTCTGACGGTCTCTCGCGGTCTTTATTCGTTCTCGGATCTTGAAGATCTTATCAGTGGTCTCTTGGATTAACTCTGGACCAGTGAGTTGTGATTCTCCAATCTCAGTCCAACAAACAAGTGATCGACACTTGCGTCCATATAATGCCTCGAAGGGTGCACATTGTATGCTAGAGTGATAACTGTTATTGTAAGAAAATTCAACCAAGGGAAAATGAGAATCCCAGCTACCACCAAAATCTAGCACACAAGCTCTCAGCATATCCTCCAATGTTTGAATGGTTCTTTCACTTTGACCATCTGTTTGGGGATGATATGATGTACTAAGATCTAAGCGTGTTCCCAAAGCTTTTTGCAACGTTTGCCAAAACCTCGAAGTAAAGCGACTATCACGATCAGAGATGATAGACAGAGGAACACCATGTCTAGAAACAACTTCTTTAATATAAATACTAGCAAGTTTCTCCATCTTATAGTCTTCCCTTATTGGTAAAAAGTGAGCTGATTTAGTCAACCGGTCAACAATGACCCATATGGTGTCATAACCTCCAACTGTTCGGGGAAGTTTAGTAATAAAATCCATGGAGATTTGTTCCCATTTCCACTGGGGAATTTCAGGTTGTTGTAACAATCCTGAAGGCTTTTGGTGTTCTGTTTTCACCTTGGAGCAATTTACACATTTTCCCACATATAACGCTATATCCTTCTTCATACCGGGCCACCAATAGTATCCCTTAAGATCTTGATACATTTTGTCGGCACCAGGATGAATGGAGTACCTAGACTTATGAGCCTCATCTAGAATTATCTGTCTGAGGTTATCCAAGGTAGGTACCCAAATCCTGTTCATGAAGTAGGACACATCATCATCTTTAACTTTGAATTGCTTATCCATTCCCCTTAGTAATTCATCTTTGTAATGCCCTTCTTGTAGTGCTATTTTCTGTGCTTCTCTTATTCGGGGAATAAGACTGGACTGTATTGTCAAGCTAAGAGCTTGCACTCGGGTTGGCTTAATTCTCTCCTTGCGACTTAACGCATCAGCTACCACGTTTGCCTTTCCAGGGTGATACCGTATGTCACAGTTTTTGCTTTAGAAGTTGGAAGGCTTTTTCTTGTTTCTCCTCCCAATCAAACTTTCTATCTTTTTGGGTCAGCATGGTTAGGGGTTGAGCTATTTCAGATGGAGTTCTGGGAGCTTCCCACTGTTTGATAGCTTCAATCTTACTGGGATCCACATGGATGCCCTTTTCATTTATTACATGCCCCAGAAATTGTACTTCTCGTAGCCAGAATTCGCAATTTGAAATTTAGCGTACAACTTTTCCGTAGCCAGCAATTTTAAAATCAGCTTCAAGTGTTTCTCATGATCTTCCTTTGTTTGAGAATAGATTAATATGTCATCGATAAAGACAATTACGAATTTATCCAGATAAGGTTTGCACACCCGATTCATTAAGTCCATGAATACGGCTGGTGCATTGGTTAACCCGAAGGGTATAACCAAAAATTCGTAATGTCCGTATCGAGTTCTGAATGCAGTATTTGGTACATCGTCCTCCTGTATTCTTAGCTGGTGATAACCTGATCTTAAGTCGATTTTGGAGAAGTACGTTGCTCCCTTCAGTTGATCAAAGAGATCATCAATTCTCGGGAGTGGATATCGATTCTTGATTGTCAGCTTATTCAACTCCCCGTAATCGATGCACATGCGAAAGGTTCCGTCTTTCTTTTTAACAAACAATACTGGAGCTCCCCATGGCGAGAAGCTTGGTCGGATGAAACCCTTCTCCAATAGTTCTTGCAGTTGGCTTGACAGTTCTTGCATCTCTGCTGGAGCCAATCGATAAGGTGACTTGGCTACAGGTGCAGCTCCTGGCACCAAGTCTATTCGAAACTCTACTTGTCTAGGAGGAGGAACCCCCGGCAAGTCTTCAGGAAATACTTCCGGAAACTCCGTCACCACTGGGATATCTTGAAGTTGTTTCTCCTTACCCTTCTTATCGGTCACGTGAGCTAGGAAGGCTACGTATTTATTATTTAAGTATTTTCTGCCTTCATACAGGAGATTAGATGTAAGCTTCTCCCGGGTCATTCTCCATGTATGACGAGGATCTCCCCATTGTCTAACGGTACTCGGATGACTCTTTCATGACATACTATTTCAGCCTTGTGTTTGGATAGCCAATCCATACCAACTACTATGTCAAAGCTACCAAGGTCTATGGGTATAAGATCTAAACTAAGCATGTGCTTGTTTATATTTAAAGTGCAACCCTCAATTATGTTTCTTGTTTCTAAGGTATCCCCATTAGCTAATTCAATGATGAAACTATCCTTTAACGTTTTATGCTCCTTACCCAGTAATTGTTTGAATTCATTTGACACAAAACTCTTATCCGCTCCGGTGTCAAATAAAATAGAAGCATAATGATCATTAACTAAAAACGTACTCGTCACCACATTCGGGTCATTCCTGGCTTCATTGGCTCCAATGACAAAAGCTCTTCCTCGGGCTGGGTTCCCTTGAGCTCCTGGACCCCTATTCAGTTTTGGGCAACCATTTCTCAGATGGTCTACACTTCCGCACTCGTAGCATGTTCTTGGTTTCCCTGGGTCAAATCAGCATTGCTTCTCAGTGTGCCCATACTTCTTGCATCTGTTACAAACATTGCAGTTTCCATGATGGTGATAGTTGCATTTGTTGCATTTGGGAAACGGCCCGTTGTATGGCTTTCTTTCAGTAGTGGCCATAACAAAATTCTTGGTAGTACCATGATCCTTTCTTGCCTCATTGTTTGTCTTCTTGCTCTGAAATTCCATCCTCTTACGCTTCCCCCAGCTTGCTTCTTGGTGAGTGTACCCGTACGCACCATTTCATCTGTCAGACTTGCGGCTAACAAGATAGCCTTCTCCAGAGTGGTTGGTTCAGCCGAGGTCACCATTCCCCGAATTTGAGGAGTGAGACCCCAAATGTATCAATCGATTTTCTTAGCTTCAGAAGGTACCATGTGTGGTAATAAGCAGGACAGTTCATGAAATCGATTGGTATATGCTTGGTGTTCAGCTCCAATCATTTGGTGGGTCCATAGTTCTTCTTCCAACTTCTGCATTTCATTCTTGGGACAATACTCTTTAATGAGTATTGCCTTCAATTCTTCCCAGGTCATTGCTTCCACTGCCTCTCTACCTCTAGCTTGAACTTGAGTATTCCACAATGTCAGTGCCTTATTCTGAAAAGAGCAGGTGGCATACTTAACCTTCTGGCTATCCAAACAGTCGCTTATGCTGATAACTGACTCCATCTTCTCGATCCATTTCAGGATCCCAATGGCTCCTTCGCTTCCGTGGAAGTCCTTCGGCTTGCAGGAGACAAATGATTTGTATGAACAGCCCTTGTGACTAGTTTCTTCAGTAGTACCACCCTCGACTAGGATGGGACCTTGGTGACTTCCACTCCCATTGGTTCCTGTCTGTCGATTTGGAAAAGCCGTCTTGAGCTGGTCCGCAACAATCCGTATCACATCTTCGGTGCTCAGTGGGGTTTCGATGTGAGGTGGGTCATTGTTTCCAGCATTTTCTCCAGTCTGAACAGTCTTTGGCTTTCTTCCCCGACGTTTTGGTGGCATTTTCTATATAGTTATAGATACAAGTTTGAGAGATATGTACATATGTGTATGTATAGAACAAATGTATAAGAGAAACACCAATATTCATAGCATAGCATACGGTAGATCAAACATTGTCACAGATAACAATAGCACAAATTGTTTTAGGTTTTACATATCCGAATCGTAAGGCAACTTCCGAGCTCTAGCTCTTAAAACAAAAGGAAGTTGGTCTTGACTAATCATATCACATTAAAACATAGATGAATGCAGCCATTCCGATTATTGCCATAAAAAATCAGAACAACATGTGATATAGCATCCATGCCATGGTTAGGAGGATTCCTATGACAGTCCAACAGAACCCTAATTCAGCTATCAATCTAGTGTCCTCACGACGTCGGATGTTCTCCTCCTCATGGACCTTCTGTCGGTGGTCCACTATCTGTAGGCTGTGGGTAATCTCGTGCATTAGTTGCACCAAGTCATCCAGCTCATCTTCAGTGGCGTCCAGTTTTGACTTAACGCGAAGGCCCTCGGCCGTTTGCTGGGCTTCATACGCACGAAGAGCCCTGAGAATGGTTTCGGTCGGAGGGTCTCGGACCCTTGAAGACTCTCCTATCTCGAAATGGGGCGTATTAGGATGTCCGTCGGTAGTCGGGGCTCCTAGGTTGACAGCCTTTAGCTGACTGGTGACTTCCTCCTCAGAGTCGGTGTCGTCTAGTGGTATGACCTCCTCAGCACTGGTGAGGTCCACATAAGTGACGCCATCGACTTTGTATTTTTTAACCATTGCTGCAAAAGATCACATGTTATGTAAAAAGCACTATCTTAGAGTTTTGAGCTTAATGTTATAGTCTAGGCAATCTCTAAGGCATTTTCCTAGTTCTCTATAACCAATGGCTCTGATACCAATCTGTCACACCCTCGCCACGGCGGAATCGCAAGGATGTAACGAAACTGTATATCTTGAGCACATTGCATATGAGAGAATTCAAAATCATGCATTTAACATATCTAGGTTCATGTTTACAAAATAAGGTAGTATCAATACAAGCTTGAAGATTCCTAAAATCATATGACCTACATCTAAACAGGTAATATAATCAAATCTTCATTTGTATTCCAAAAATAAATGCATGCTAACTTCTCCACGCAACTTGTTGCTTCTAATTCCCTGAAATGCATGTTAAATTGAAAAGGGTCAACATATTGTTGGTGAGATCGTAGGTTTTACGACTCGGTAAACTAGTTCAAACGGGTTAGTTGATAAACACATATTTTTGATGAACTTGCATAAGTCCACAACCATACCTTTAACTTCTTGCATACCCTGTTTCTTGCTAATTGTCTTATCACAAAACAATAGTTCTTGTTGGAAATATACCATTCATAAATCATGAATTAGGGGTTGGTGCGACCAACCATGAATGGAGGTTTGTCAAGCCCTGCTAGTACTAACTTATATTAATCCCTTGGCTCATCGCTATGAGTTAAATGGTTGTGTAGAGAGTAGGGCCATTTAAGTGATAAATTCTTGTCTTATGCAATAAATTCTTGTCTTATGCAACAATACTCAAATTCTTTTATAAATAATTTATGTAACATGCATAACACCCCAAAAGTTAAAATAACATTAAAAAGGGGCGACGAAAACTCACTATGATAGTGGTGTGAAACTGATTCTTGAGTCTTGCGGCAATTGATGGTCGTCCTATTCAAGCCCTACAATAGAGTAGGTTTATTGAGGTCAACAACCTACACATTATGCTTAGGTTATTATTATTGGTTGATTATATTTTGTTAGTTTTATGTTCCCAAAGTTTATGTGTAGGGATGGGTATCTATATATATATATAGATGTTCATATATGTATTTCTTGTAGCAATATGTGTCTATATACTTATTTTAGCCATAAGTCAGCTATCCTCTTCATCATTCACCCTTTATTAACTTTTATGTCCAGCCCCTCCTCACGAGAATGGCCCTAATGCCTCTTAACTTATGTGTTTGAGACTTAACTTAATTTGCATGGTTTGCATGTGTACACTGGTAGTTTTAAATTTGCAATTGTTAGATGGTTGGTTCATCTTTTAAATAACATTACGTAAGTCATAAGGTGGCTAAACCAAGTAGGTGATTAGTGAAAGAACCAATGCTGGTTAGGGGCCTATTTTAACGGGTATACATGTTCATGCAAGGTGGTGATCAAAACAAAAGAAACTTCTTATTAGGGAGGTTGGTCGGGGGGTTCCTCAATCATCGACACGGTTTTGGGAGTGTGATGGTTAAGTAAACAAAGGAAGGGACTGGTCTGATTTGAGACCGTCCATTCGCTGCTTAACCCAGGATGGTGGGAGCTGGTTTGAGTAAAATGGCAGTCCTAATTCTAAGACATTGTCCCCCCGAGAAGATGCGATTTTTATTTCGTTGTTTCCGTTGTTAAGTTATTATGGGGAATCGATTAATTGTAGAATCTCTTGGTGGATTATTGTAGATAAGAAAGTAACAGGGAACTCACCAAGACAAGCAAGGATGATGGCTGAAGTGGGTGCTGGTCCGAGAGCTGCTCCTAGCCGCGGGTTGCTGGTCGGTCAGAGGTTGATGTTGGGTCGCAAGGCTGCTACTTGGTTGCTGTTGGCCGAGTGCTGCTGGGTTTTGGTGGTATCTACCAGACTTACAAGGTAGTGAAATTAAGGAAGTGTTGGTGTGAGTTCGTTGGCATTCAAACACCTCTATTTATAGTGGGTTTATAAGCTTGCTGGTTCAGCTTGAGCAGCTGGTTAGGAGGGAAAAAGATGCTCGTTTGAGCTGGGATTTGATAAAAGAGGCCCCTTAGTACAAGTTGCCATGAGATTGGATGTTCTAGGATGAAGGTGGCTGCTAGATTAGGAGTGCTGACAGCTCATTTGTGGTGCCTTGGGGCTGCCAAAACTGTCACCAGCAGCTAAAGTATGGGGGTTTTTGGCAGCTGGAAGAAGCTGTCCTTACTGTTCTCCTACAGTGCATAGGGGCATAATGAGGCTGCCTTATTCCTAAGTATAGTCTTTTTAGGTTAAGTGGTACTAATTTATACGGGAAATGAGGAAATTAGACCATAATATCTCTTCCAAATCTTCTGATGGACAACTTAGGACTTGATTGATTGAATATTTCGTGGGTTCTCCACCAAATGTCCTCTTGTATTGTGAAATTGGTTAAGCTGGTTGAGGAGGAACCCTTCTGGTTCGTTTCATGGAAGGAAATAAGGATGGTGCCTTTGTAATTTAGTTTGATTAAAGTTATTTCATTGAATGTGCATGGTCTAATATGACATGATGTCTTGTGTATGTACTATGTTTAAGGATTCCATATGGAGATGCCATGGTTGCCGATTTCAAGCAAGAAGGAATAAAAATGAATATAAAAGTTAGTAGTTTATGTATAAACATACATACATACGTTTCTATACATACATATACATACATATATATATATATATATATATATATATATATATATATATATATTAATTTGGTAAAGTTTTCAAATTTCGTTTTTAATCACCCTAAAGAGATAAATCTTGAGAAATTTAGTACCTGTTTAATTGTTGGTTGTTACAGTCTCCCCCGGTTAATTGAATTTCGTCCCGAAATTCAGTTGTTGTTAACTGAGGACGGCACATTAGTGAATAGATGAGGATATTTTTGTTTAACTTGATCCTCGCGCTCCCATGTAAATTCAGGTCCTCGTCTAGAGTTCCAACGTATTTTTACAATAGGAATGCGGCTTTGTTTTAGTTTCTTGATTTCTCGGTCCATAATCTCGATAGGTTCCTCGATGAAATGAAGTTTATCGTCCAGACGGACTTCCTCGAGGGGTATGTGTAAAGATTCATCAGACAAGCATTTCTTAAGATTAGAAACATGAAAAGTATCGTGAACTCCACCGAGTTCCTGAGGTAATTTCAACTTGTAAGCAACCGGACCTATTCTTTCCAGAATCTCGAAAGGTCCAACATAACGTGGTGCAAGCTTTCCCTTCTTACCGAATCGTACCACCCCTTTCCAGGGTGACACTTTCAAAAGAACTTTGTCACCGACATCGAATTCCAAAGGCTTTCTCCTTCTATCAGCGTAACTCTTCTGACGGTCTCTCGCGGTCTTTATTCGTTCTCGGATCTTGAAGATCTTATCAGTGGTCTCTTGGATTAACTCTGGACCAGTGAGTTGTGATTCTCCAATCTCAGTCCAACAAACAAGTGATCGACACTTGCGTCCATATAATGCCTCGAAGGGTGCACATTGTATGCTAGAGTGATAACTGTTATTGTAAGAAAATTCAACCAAGGGAAAATGAGAATCCCAGCTACCACCAAAATCTAGCACACAAGCTCTCAGCATATCCTCCAATGTTTGAATGGTTCTTTCACTTTGACCATCTGTTTGGGGATGATATGATGTACTAAGATCTAAGCGTGTTCCCAAAGCTTTTTGCAACGTTTGCCAAAACCTCGAAGTAAAGCGACTATCACGATCAGAGATGATAGACAGAGGAACACCATGTCTAGAAACAACTTCTTTAATATAAATACTAGCAAGTTTCTCCATCTTATAGTCTTCCCTTATTGGTAAAAAGTGAGCTGATTTAGTCAACCGGTCAACAATGACCCATATGGTGTCATAACCTCCAACTGTTCGGGGAAGTTTAGTAATAAAATCCATGGAGATTTGCTCCCATTTCCACTGGGGAATTTCAGGTTGTTGTAACAATCCTGAAGGCTTTTGGTGTTCTGTTTTCACCTTGGAGCAATTTAGACATTTTCCCACATATAACGCTATATCCTTCTTCATACCGGGCCACCAATAGTATCCCTTAAGATCTTGATACATTTTGTCGGCACCAGGATGAATGGAGTACTTAGACTTATGAGCCTCATCTAGAATTATCTGTCTGAGGTTATCCAAGGTAGGTACCCAAATCCTGTTCATGAAGTAGGACACATTATCATCTTTAACTTTGAATTGCTTATCCATTCCCCTTAGTAATTCATCTTTGTAATGCGCTTCTTGTAGTGCTATTTTCTGTGCTTCTCTTATTCGGGGAATAAGACTGGACTGTATTGTCAAGCTAAGAGCTTGCACTCGGGTTGGCTTAATTCTCTCCTTGCGACTTAACGCATCAGCTACCACGTTTGCCTTTCCAGGGTGATACCGTATGTCACAATCATAGTCATTTAACAGTTCGACCCATCGCCTTTGCCTCATGTTTAATTCTTTCTGATCGAAGATGTGTTGCAAACTTTTGTGATCAATGTACACTACACACTTTGTACCGTATAAGTAGTGTCTCCAAATCTTAAGTGCAAACACAACTGCACCTAGTTCCAAATCATGTGTGGTGTAATTCTTTTCATGCACTTTTAGTTGTCGCGAGGCGTATGCGATAACTTTATCCTTCTGTATTAATACACAACCCAGGCCTTGATGCGATGCATCACACTATACTACAAAGTTATCGGTGCCGTCAGGTAGGGTTAGTATAGGTGCATTACACAGTTTTTGCTTTAGAAGTTGGAAGGCTTTTTCTTGTTTCTCCTCCCAATCAAACTTTCTATTTTTCTGGGTCAGCATGGTTAGGGGTTGAGCTATTTTAGAGAAGTTCTCTATAAAACATCGATAATACCCGGCTAATCCCAAGAATTGTCGTATTTCAGATGGAGTTCTGGGAGCTTCCCACTGTTTGATAGCTTCAATCTTACTGGGATCTACATGGATGCCCTTTTCATTTATTACATGCTCCAGAAATTGTACTTCTCGTAGCCAGAATTCGCACTTTGAAAACTTAGCGTACCACTTTTCCGTAGCCAGCAATTTTAAAATCAGCTTCAAGTGTTTCTCATGATCTTCCTTTGTTTGAGAATAGATTAATATGTCATCGATAAAGACAATTACGAATTTATCCAGATAAGGTTTGCACACCCGATTCATTAAGTCCATGAATACGGCTGGTGCATTGGTTAACCCGAAGGGCATAACCAAAAATTCGTAATGTCCATATCGAGTTCTGAATGCAGTCTTTGGTACATCATCCTCCTGTATTCTTAGCTGGTGATAACCTGATCTTAAGTCGATTTTGGAGAAGTACGTTGCTCCCTTCAGTTGATCAAAGAGATCATCAATTCTCGGGAGTGGATATCGATTCTTTATTGTCAGCTTATTCAACTCCCGGTAATCGATGCACATGCGAAAGGTTCCGTCTTTCTTTTTAACAAACAATACTGGAGCTCCCCATGGCGAGAAGCTTGGTCGGATGAAACCCTTCTCCAATAGTTCTTGCAGTTGGCTTGACAGTTCTTGCATCTCTGCAGGAGCCAATCGATAAGGTGACTTGGCTACAGGTGCAGCTCCAGGCACCAAGTCTATTCGAAACTTTGCTTGTCTAGGAGGAGGAACCCCCGGCAAGTCTTCAGGAAATACTTCCGGAAACTCCGTCACCACTGGGATATCTTGAAGTTGTTTCTCCTTGCCCTTCTTATCGGTCACGTGAGCAAGGAAGGCTACGTATTTCTTCTTTAAGTATTTTCTTGCCTTCATACAGGAGATTAGATGTAAGCTTCTCCCGGGTCGTTCTCCATGTATGACGAGGATCTCCCCATTGTCTAACGGTACTCGGATGACTCTTTCATGACATACTATTTCAGCCTTGTGTTTGGATAGCCAATCCATACCAACTACTATGTCAAAGCTTCCAAGGTCTATGGGTATAAGATCTAAACTAAGCATTTGCTTGTTTATATTTAAAGTGCAACCCTCAATTATGTTTCTTGTTTCTAAGGTATCCCTATTAGCTAATTCAATGATGAAACTATCCTTAACGTTTTATGCTCCTTACCCAGTAATTGTTTGAATTCATTTGACACAAAACTCTTATCCGCCCCGGTGTCAAATAAAATAGAAGCATAATGATCATTAACTAAAAACGTACCCGTCACCACATTCGGGTCAGTCCTGGCTTCATTGGCTCCAATGACAAAAGCTCTTCCTCGGGCTGGGTTCCCTTGAGCTCCTGGACCCCTATTCAGTTTTGGGCAACCATTTCTCAGATGGTCTACCCATCCGCACTCGTAGCATGTTCTTGGTTTCCCTGGGTCAAATCAGCATTGCTTCTCAGTGTGCCCATACTTCTTGCATCTGTTACAAACATTGCAGTTTCCATGATGGTGATAGTTGCATTTGTTGCATTTGGGCAACGGCCCGTTGTATGGCTTTCTTTCAGTAGTGGCAATAACAAAATTCTTGGTAGTACCATGATCCTTTCTTGCCTCATTGTTTGTCTTCTTGCTCTGAAATTCCATCCTCTTACGCTTCCCCCAGCTTGCTTCTTGGTGAGTGTACCCGTACGCACCATTTCATCTGTCAGACTTGCGGCTAACAAGATAGCCTTCTCCAGAGTGGTTGGTTCAGCCGAGGTCACCATTCCCCGAATTTGAGGAGTGAGACCCCAAATGTATCAATCGATTTTCTTAGCTTCAGAAGGTACCATGTGTGGTAATAGGCAGGACAGTTAATGAAATCGATTGGTATATGCTTGGTGTTCAGCTCCAATCATTTGGTGGGTCCACAGTTCTTCTTCCAACTTCTGCATTTCATTCTTGGGACAATACTCTTTAATGAGTATTGCCTTCAATTATTCCCAAGTCATTGCTTCCACTGCCTCTCTACCTCTAGCTTGAACTTGAGTATTCCACAATGTCAGTGCCTTATTCTGAAAAGAGCAGGTGGCATACTTAACCTTCTGGCTATCCAAACAGTCGCTTATGCTGATAACTGACTCCATCTTCTCGATCCATTTCAGGATCCCAATGGCTCCTTCGCTGTCGTGGAAGTCCTTCGGCTTGCAGGAGACAAATGATTTGTATGAACAACCCTTGTGACTAGTTTCTCCAGTAGTACCACCCTCGACTAGGATGGGACCTTGGTGACTTCCACTCCCATTGGTTCCTGTCTGTCAATTTGGAAAAGCCGTCTTGAGCTGGTCCGCAATAATCCGTATCACATCTTCGGTGCTTAGTGGGGTTTCGATGTGAGGTGGGTCATTGTTTCCAGCATTTTCACCAGTCTGAACAGTCTTTGGCTTTCTTCCCCGACGTTTTGGTGACATTTTCTATATAGTTATAGATACAAGTTTGAGAGATATGTACATATGTGTATGTATAGAACAAATGTATAAGAGAAACACCAATATTCATAGCATAGCATACGGTAGATCAAACATTGTCACAGATAACAATAGCACAAATTGTTTTAGGTTTTACATATCCGAATCGTAAGGCAACTTCCGAGCTCTAGCTCTTAAAACAAAAGGAAGTTGGTCTTGACTAATCATATCACATTAAAACATAGATGAATGCAGCCATTCCGATTATTGCCATAAAAAATCTGAACAACATGTGATATAGCATCCATGCCATGGTTAGGAGGATTCCTATGACAGTCCAACAGAACCCTAATTCAGCTATCAATCTAGTGTCCTCACGACGTCGGATGTTCTCCTCCTCATGGACCTTCTGTCGGTGGTCCACTATCTGTAGGCTGTGGGTAATCTCGTGCATTAGTTGCACCAAGTCGTCCAGCTCATCTTCAGTGGCGTCCAGTTTTGACTTAACGCGAAGGCCCTCGGCCGTTTGCTGGGCTTGATACGCACGAAGAGCCCTGAGAATGGTTTCGGTCGGAGGGTCTCAGACCCTTGAAGACTCTCCTATCTCGAAGTGGGGCGTATTAGGATGTCCGTTGGTAGTCGGGGCTCCTAGGTTGACAGCCTTTAGCTGACTGGTGACTTCCTCCTCAGAGTCGGTGTCGTCTAGTGGTATGACCTCCTCAGCACTGGTGAGGTCCACATAAGTGACGCCATCGACTTTGTATTTTTTAACCATTGCTGCAAAAGATCACATGTTATGTAAAAAGCACTATCTTAGAGTTTCGAGCTTAAGGTTATAGTCTAGGCAATCTCTAAGGCATTTTCCTAGTTCTCTATAACCAATGGCTCTGATACCAATCTGTCACACCCTCGCCACGGCGGAATCGCAAGGATGTAACGAAACTGTATATCTTGAGCACATTGCATATGAGAGAATTCAAAATCATGCATTTAACATATCTAGGTTCATGTTTACAAAATAAGGTAGTATCAATACAAGCTTGAAGATTCCTAAAATCATATGACCTACATCTAAACAGGTAATATAATCAAATCTTCATTTGTATTCCAAAAATAAATGCATGCTAACTTCTCCACGCAACTTGTTGCTTCTAATTCCCTGAAATGCATGTTAAATTGAAAAGGGTCAACATATTGTTGGTGAGATCGTAGGTTTTACGACTCGGTAAACTAGTTCAAACGGGTTAGTTGATAAACACATATTTTTGATGAACTTGCATAAGTCCACAACCATACCTTTAACTTCTTGCATACCCTGTTTCTTGCTAATTGTCTTATCACAAAACAATAGTTCTTGTTGGAAATATACCATTCATAAATCATGAATTAGGGGTTGGTGCGACCAACCATGAATGCAGGTTTGTCAAGCCCTGCTAGTACTAACTTATATTAATCCCTTGGCTCATCGCTATGAGTTAAATGGTTGTGTAGAGAGTAGGGCCATTTAAGTGATAAATTCTTGTCTTATGCAATAAATTCTTGTCTTATGCAACAATACTCAAATTCTTTTATAAATAATTTATGTAACATGCATAACACCCCAAAAGTTAAAATAACATTAAAAAGGGGCTACGAAAACTCACTATGATAGTGGTGTGAAACGGATTCTTGAGTCTTGCGGCAATTGATGGTCGTCCTATTCAAGCCCTACAATAGAGTAGGTTTATTGAGGTCAACAACCTACACATTATGCTTAGGTTATTATTATTGGTTGATTATATTTTGTTAGTTTTATGTTCCCAAAGTTTATGTGTTGGGATGGGTATCTATATATATATATAGATGTTCATATATGTATTTCTTGTAGCAATATGTGTCTATATACTTATTTTAGCCATAAGTCAGCTATCCTCTTCATCATTCACCCTTTATTAACTTTTATGTCCAGCCCCTCCTCACGAGAATGGCCCTAATGCCTCTTAACTTATGTGTTTGAGACTTAACTTAATTTGCATGGTTTGCATGTGTACACTGGTAGTTTTAAATTTGCAATTGTTAGATGGTTGGTTCATCTTTTAAATAACATTACGTAAGTCATAAGGTGGCTAAACCAAGTAGGTGATTAGTGAAAGAACCAATGCTGGTTAGGGGCTTATTTTAACGGGTATACATGTTCATGCAAGGTGGTGATCAAAACAAAAGAAACTTCTTATTAGGGAGGTTGGTCGGGGGGTTCCTCAATCATCGACACGGGTAGTTTTGGGAGTGTGATGGTTAAGTAAACAAAGGAAGGGTCTGGTCTGATTTGAGACCGTCCATTCGCTGGTTAACCCAGGATGGTGGGAGCTGGTTTGAGGAAAATGGCAGTCCTTATACTAAGACATTGTCCCCCCCGAGAAGATGCGATTTTTACTTCGTTGTTTCCGTTGTTAAGTTATTATGGGGAATCGATTAATTGTAGAATCTCTTGGTGGATTATTGTAGATAAGAAAGTAACAGGGAACTCACCAAGACAAGCAAGGATGATGGCTGAAGTGGGTGCTGGTCCGAGAGTTGCTCCTAGCCGCGGGTTGCTGGTCGGTCAGAGGTTGATGTTGGGTCGCAAGGCTGCTACTTGGTTGCTGTTGGCCGAGTGCTGCTGGGTTTTGGTGGTATCTACCAGACTTACAAGGTAGTGAAATTAAGGAAGTGTTGGTGTGAGTTCGTTGGTATTTAAACACCTCTATTTATAGTGGGTTTATAAGCTTGCTGGTTCAGCTTGAGCAGCTGGTTAGGAGGGAAAAAGATGCTTGTTTGAGCTAGGATTTGATAAAAGAGGTCCCTTAGTACAAGTTGCCATGAGATTGGATGTTCTAGGATGAAGGTGGCTGCTAGATTAGGAGTGCTGACAGCTCATTTGTGGTGCCTTGGGGCTGCCAAAACTGTCACCAGTAGCTAAAGTATGGGGGTTTTTGGCGGCTGGAAGAAGCTGTCCTTACTGTTCTCCTACAGTGCATAGGGCATAATGAGGCTGCCATATTCCTAAGTATAGTCTTTTTAGGTTAAGTGGTACTAATATATACGGGAAATGAGGAAATTAGACCATAATATCTCTTCCAAATCTTCTGATGGACAACTTAGGACTTGATTGATTGAGTATTTCGTGGGTTCTCCACCAAATGTCCTCTTGTGTTGTGAAATTGGTTAAGCTGGTTGAGGAGGAACCCTTCTGGTTCGTTTCATGGAAGGAAATAAGGATGGTGCCTTTGTAATTTAGTTTGATTAAAGTTATTTCAATGAATGTGCATGGTCTAATATGACATGATGTCTTGTGTATGTACTATGTTTAAGGATTCCATATGGAGATGCCATGGTTGCCGATTTCAAGCAAGAAGGAATAAAAATGAATATAAAAGTTAGTAGTTTATGTATAAACATACATACATACGTTTCTATACATACATATACATATATATATATCTATGTATTAATTTGGTAAAGTTTTCAAATTTCGTTTTTAATCACCCTAAAGAGATAAATCTTGAGAAATTTAGTACCTGTTTAATTGTTGGTTGTTACAGTCTCCCCCGGTGGAACGTCTTCAATGCTCTTTCCTTTCTCCTTTTTCTCCACAATGTGCGCTAAAAATGCTATACATTTCTTCCTAAGGTACTTATGTGCTTTGGTGCAGGACATCAACTTAAGACCCTTACTAGAAGTTTCCCCAAAAACTCTTAAAGTTTCACCCGAAGGTAAGGGAATACGAATGTATTTTTCATGACAAACAATCTCCGCGTTGTGGGTGGCTAACCAATCCATGCCTATGATAACATCAAAGCTACCAAGATGCATAGGTATGAGATCAATTGGGAAAACGTGATCACTTAAGTTCACAGTACATCCAATAATAACAGTGTCAATATCAATAGTGTTTCCGTCAGCCACCTCCACGTTAAACGGTTTATCTAAATATGTACGTGTTCTACCAAGCATGCATTCAAAATCATATGAAACAAAACTCCTATCGGCACCAGAATCAAATAAGACAGATGCATAAGAGTTGTTGATCAGAAATGTACCGTTGACCACGTCCTAGTTGGCTTGAGCAGCTGGAGCATTCTATTGGAACGCCCGGCCTCTTGCCACCCTCTGATTGTTCCCAGTCAACTTTGGGCATTGATTTCTGAAGTGACCCACTTCACCACACTCGTAACAGGCTCTTGCCTGTGCAGGAGGTACCTGGCGAACGGGTACAGCTGAAATAGGTTGAGCTTGCGTAGCTGGAAGTGCAAGCGGTGCATGTTGCATCCTTTGTGCTTGCGGTGCACTCCGAAAAACGTTTGCAAAATGACCATACTTGCTGCAGTTGTTGCAGACGCGACATGGCAAGTTAGGTGCATGGTGATATCGGCAGGTATTACATTGGGGAGTATTCCCAACATAATTTCTGGCGGTGGTGTTGTTTGATGATTGCTGCGCAGACTTAGCAGCAGGAATAGTAACAACAAAATTCCTGGTCTTTCTCTTCTTGTTGCTGCTCTTTGATGAACTAGCAGCCTCAGTCTTGACTTCAGTCTTTGTTTCCTTGGTAGCAGTCTTCACCTCAGCCTTCTTCGTTCCCTTTCTTGTGAGTGTTCCAGCCTTTACGTGATTATCAGTGAGTGTAGCAGACAATCGAATTGCAGCCTCAAGTGTTTTGGGGTTGCTTCCGTATACAGTGTCTTGGATCTGCATAGGCAGACCGCCGATGTACTTCTCAATGGCTCTCTCCAATGGTGTCACCAGATGAGGCACCAACAGACTATACTCGTGGAAACGAGTATTGTAGATCACATTCTCTCCACTGTCTTGCTTGAGTTCCCAGAACTCAGTTTCCAGCTTCCTCATCTCGCTATGGGGACAAAATTCAGTGGTCATCAGATTCTTGACCTCTGTCCATGTCAGTGCTAAGGCAGCATCCACTCCCCTAGTTCGCTTTTCCCCATTCCACCAAGTTAGTGCTCTCTTTTGAAAAACACAGGTGGCATAGCGCACTTTCAGGTTATCGGGGCAGTCACTGTTGATGAAGGTGTTCTCCATGCTCTCAAACCACTGCAGTAGACCAGTGGCTATTTCAGAACCTTTAAACTTCAGTGGGTTACAGGAGTTGAAGTGCTTGAATGTGAAAACTGGCGGGTTCGCACCACCTCTGTTCTGATTGATATTCTGATTGGCTTGAGTTAGTTAACTGGTTCACCAATCCAGAAATAAGATTTGCTAACTCTTGTATGCCGAAGTTGGCATTACCATTAGCATCTTCAGAGTTCGTATCATCTCCGTTGTGACGGCGTGGCGGCATGTTTCTGAAGAGGTTAGAAACATGTTACTACCGTTTACAACGTAAGTCATACAGACTATGGTCAAATGAGTTCATTTAAACAGTTAGGATTACTAAGTGTCCTAGTTGGTCATAACTATTATTAGCTAAATATTCCTAAGTTCCATACATTCCCCACCCTATACCAACACTGACAACCTCCCGATGCAATGCAAAAAGCTTATATTTAGGGCATATGTAGGGGTAGATCGCAACCTCCCCTACACCGTCCCACCACCGTTTCATTGCACCACGATTATGCCCTTGTTAGAATTTAGGGTGTATCATGTATCTTACCATAGTCTCACTTCACAACCCTTATCCTAGGTAGGATAATTTTGAGTGAAGGGGTCTTTAGTTCCCTTGGACAATTAGGTTCGCTTAATGTCTAAGTTCACCTGACATGTAGGTTTACCTATTTCTAAGTTCACCTAATGTCTAAGTTCACGTGACATTAAAGTTCCCCTAATGTCTAAGTTCACTAAAAGTCCTTACTAATTCCAATGTCCATAATTATCAATAAGGGTTCATATCATCACTGAGTGCTCTTATTGTCACTAAGTGTTCATATCCTCCCTATAATTTATTCTCATCAAGTGTCCATACCATCACTAAGTGTTAGTATCATCACTATGCGTTTATATTATCCCCAAGTGTCTATATCATCACCCAAGTCTACAGTCAATCACTAATCGTTTATATCGTTCGTTGATCCTATACACTCCACGTGTCCAATAAGTGTGTCTGTTAATGAATTTATATGTGTTCATCAAATGTGATCATCCAAAGTGTCAATCCAACCCAACCTAAATCAACATACCATCAACATCAACCTTACAACATTTCCTAGTAATATCCTAAGTTCCTGATACTAACAGACCCCCAATATACTACAAATGGTATATGTATAGGGCATATGCAAGGGTAGCTCGCAACCTCCCTTACACCGTCCCACCACCTTTGTAGTATACCATGAGTGTGTCCTTGTCTGGAGATCAAGAGATCTAACAGATAATTCTAAAGCAGACAAATTCCTAAGCAGTTAAGTTCTTAGGCAGATAAGTGTCCCAGACAGGTAGTTCCCTTATTCCTCAATACTGACATCCACCCGATGTACTGTAAATGTTATATATATAGGGCATATGATAATGGTATGTCGCAACCACCCAAACCACTGTCCCACCACCTTTACAATACACCACAAGTATGTCCTTATCAAGTCATTAGGGCACAAGTAAGCAAATAATCAGTAAGCAGCATACATAATTCAGATGTATAACAGGAGTTCAGATAACATGTAATAAACACATAAGCATGAAATCCTGAATATACTAACTAGTGTATGAAATAATTCATACTAGGGTATCCTACGTTTATAGACTAGGTAAACCATTTCTTGTAACCTAATTCCCTATAACCCAGGCTCTGATACCAATCTGTAACACCCCGACCGATGGCGGAACCGTCGGGATGCCACGAGGGATGTGTAGATTGTTCAAAAGCTCGTGGGCATCTAAATTAAATCATCACATATCATTCAATCAACCAAATTAAATACACAAAAATCATGTCTATCATGAATTAGTTACATCAATTACAAAAGAGAATTAGCTATCTAACTAAATTCAAATTGCCAGAATTTCAGTTAATTAGCTAAGTCCAAGATCCTATATGATGATGTCCAAAAGTGTGAGTTCTTCTTCCTCAACCTACTTAGCTTCATTACCTGAAACATATAGGAAAATCAAGTGTCAACTACGAAGTAGTTGGTGAGTAATCATAAGTTTTATATTTAAAAGTGTTTTACAAAGTGTTTATATAAAATGAGTTTAAAAGATTATAGTTTTCTGTGATAATCCACATGAGTACCTGTGAGAATATCCAACACCACATACCAGCACAAAAATCCAAACACATAACCAACACATTATCACATAGTCAATTTAATCATAGTTAATCATAGATAATCATAGACAATAATAGATAATCAACCACATAACCATTCAACCAATCTCAAACATCAATATTCTCAAATAGTATATGTGACAATACATGGAAATTATGTAATTAACATAAGTTAAAGACATGATCCATGGAGTGGTGGCTAACCACGTGACAATACATAAAACAATGCAATTAACCAAAGTCAAAGGCAATGATTCATGGAGTTGTGATAATCCAAGTGGCAATACATGTAATCCTTGTTATTGACAGGAGTCAATGACAATGTTACACGGATGTATAATAATCAGTGATAATCCATAATAATGATAATCCATAATATGAATATCATATTGATAAACATGTATCATCCATGTGTTATCAAAATAATATTTAAATTGGTATACATGTTTCACCTCCGAGTTTTAAAACAAAACAGTTTAAAAGGGAGGGTATGAGAACTCACCTGAGTCCTTAGATTCAGTGATCTTGTAATGTGCGCGCTCACGTAAATGAAACCAAAAGCAACTCAATAATCTGTAATTATATTGTGTTTCACTTACATAAGTATATGCGTTTCCTTTCTGATAAATGTCCTTAGGTGTCTACCTTTAATTCATTAAATATTTTTATTAACTTAGTTTATTTATTCTAAGTTAGGTCGTAACACCTATGGTTTATCAATAATCTTCCTAAAATTGTGCTTTAAACTCATTAGCTTCAATTGTCCAATATATGAGGGTCTTTAAACAATAACCTCAAAAGTTCACAACTTGTAAAGGTATTAACCTTATACTCTATGTACACTTTTGTATTCATGCATACATAGTTAATTAATCGGCCACCTTAACTTAGGTGATAAAATAAATTTCAACTTTTAAGTAATCATATTTAGTCATTCTCTTAATTGTACTCATTAGACAAAATCTCATAATTTAATATTGATATTAGTAAGGAAAGGTGATAACTATAGATTTCCATGCATGCATAACTATAATTCTTTATGTGTTCTTAACTCATCCCAAACCATTGATTAGAATGTTTAGGTTTTCATCAGAATGAATTTTTTATTAAGTAAAGTCTCCTAATTCAAGGTTTATATTGTTAAGAGAAGGTGGCCACTTCCAATCTTTCATGCATGCATGCGTTTTCCCCATTATGTTATCCCTTGATCACCCTTAACCCTTAGTTCGATATCTAGGTTTTATTATCAAATTTCCAGCGAACCTATGGTCCAAAACCTTTAGGTTCGGCCCACACTAGGGTTCGGCTAACATGAGAAGGAGGGTTCGGCAGGAGAACTGAAGGTTCGGCCGAGCCAGGAGAACCCTAGGTTCGTTTCATGTATTAACAGGTTCGTAGCTACCTACGTTCAAGGTTCGTGGCCCATCATGCGTACAGGTTCGTGCAGAGTGGCTAGGATTCGCTGAACCAAGAAAGGGTTCGGCCGGTTACACCCTAGGCGAACCTTAAGGTTCGAGAAAGCCTAGGTTCGTCTAGCTTAGGAATGGTTCGTCCCCCTTGTTCAGCAGGTCTAGGGTTCGTGAGGGACTAAGGTTCGTCTAAGTCCATGCAACCTGAACGAGGGAGGTTCGGCTATAGCCTTCGGCTGAGGTGGAAGGTTCGTTCGAGATGGAGGTTAGCTAGGCAGAAGAAGGTTCGGCTATTCTTGTTAGGGTTCGGCTAACCTGAAGCCAGCCGTCCTAGGTTCGGCCGAACCTGTGTTGGGCACCTGTTCATCCTCATCTCCGAATCTGATCTATTGCGGGGTCGAATAAGCTTCCGCATGTTAGGATTAACTCGTTTAACAAGGATCTTGCATTAAAATCGTTTAAAAACTAGGGGTACAAGCCGTGTATTCTTAGCTTAAGAAAACGGAAAATAAAGTGTTCACTTACCTCTCAAACTCGATCAACAGCTCGTCTTCTTCGTATCTTCACGTTCCCCTCGATCACACGAACGCGTGGGTGCCAAGATCTCTTGAATCCACCAAGAAATGAGGGAGAAATCCTAGTGAGAAGGTAGAGAGAGAGAGTGGAGACGTGAATGAGGGTTTTAGAGAGAGAAAGGGTTTGTTGAAATGAGGAAGAAGATGGTGATCTTCTTCCTTATAACGCGTATTGTCACCACTTGTCCGGTCACGTTTTTTTATCGCGATAAAATTTATAAAAATTCTTGGTTTTACTCGTTAAACATTTTTAAAATGCAAAACATTTAAATAAATAAGTTTCGATTTTATTAAAATAGTTTTTCAAATAAAATCGTCCGTTTATTTTCGTTAAATCAATTATTTAGTAAATTAATTTATTCGAATTCGTTTTAGGTTTTGATTCTAATAAATGTTTTTAATTATTTTTCCTTATTTTAATATCGTTAATTATTATTTAGTTATCTCATCAAAACGCGTTGCTCGCGTACGTATTCTTAAAGATCGTCACCTTTCCAAATCCGAAGCTCGTATCGTATTTCGATTCGATTTACAATTTATGGAACATCGTTTCAGAATCTTATTCTCAATAATTATATTCGTGTGAATCGTCACCCACACGAATACATTTATTAAGTTAATATTTCTGAATTAATATTCGTGTTTAAATTGTGTTTATAACCTCACCATCGCGTAATTAATTCCAATTATTTTATTATCTTTATTATTATCAATCCCATCCAAAACCCACTAAACTATATCACTGACACATCCATGATAGACCGAAATATGCATATTTATAGGGCATATGCAAAGGTAGATCGCAACCTCCCCTACACCGTCCCACCGCTATTTCGATAAACCATGACCATGTGTCCTTGACTATGTTTAGCAACCCAAAACATAACAAACTCCTAATTCCTTTCATTCCAACCAAATCTATGATCAGTGTATTCATCTGCGATAAACTCTCTGATTCTGTTTAGTTGGGTTACAACTAAACTTCCCATGGTTTACGCGTATAATAATATGTTTTAAATATGTATACCAATAACAACGATAATCATCAAATCATGCCTCCAATAATTCATTATCATTAATAATTATTATATCAGGTCGTAACATTAAAATCGTATATATGTACGGACGACCTGAATTACAGTGATGTTACAACAAAGTCTGCTAATGCTTGTGACTTAATTGCTGTCCTTGGTTCATAGATTAAATCATAAGTACTGAGTTTCTCTGATCATTTCGCCATCCTTCCTGATTGCTCAGGTTTTCTCAACACGAATTTGATAGGATAATTTGTTTTAATGTGTATTCTATGTGTCTCAAAGTAATGCCTAAGTTTTGTTGAGGCCATAATTAATGCTAAAATTAGCTTTTCTAAGTGAGAATATCTGGTCTCAGCATCTACTAGGCTTTTACTCACATAGTACACGGGATGTTAAGATACCTGATGATCCTTAATTAACACAGCACTTACAGTAGTTCCGAATACTGCTAAGTATAGTGATAGTGGTTCATCATCTTCTGGTCTCATGAGCAACGGCGGTGACGATAAATATTCTTTCAGATCCTGAAGCGCCTTATCATGCTCTTCATCCCATCCTTTAAATTTTTCTGAAGACCTTGAGATGAATCTATTGAGTGCAGCTATCCTTCCTATTAATCTCTGCACTTCCTTTATGTTCTTTGGGGATTTGAGGTTTAAGATAGCTTGAATTTGTTCAGGGCTGGCCTCTATTCCTCTTTTAGTGACCATATATCCCAAGAACTTTCCTGAACTTACCCCAAAATGACACTTAGATGGATTAAGCTTCATATTGTAATGGTCCAGGATATCGAAGGATTCCTGAAGATCCTTAAGGTGATTTTCAGTTATCTTCGATTTGACCACCATATCATCAATATAAACTTCCATAGTGTCCCCCAGTTTGTCTTTAAACATCATGTTGACAAGTCTTTGATATGTAGCTCCAGCGTTCTTTAGGCCAAATGGCATTGCCATATAGCAATATATCCCTGTTGGCATCATGAAGGCTGTGTCTTCTTGGTTTGAGGGTTCCATTTGAATTTGTTGAAAACCTGCCGATGCATCCATGAAAGTTAACATTTCATGTCCTGTTGTTGCATCTACCATGGAGTCTATATGTGGTAATGGAAAGGGGTCTTTAGGACAAGCCTTGTTGAGATCTGTGTAGTCCATACAAACTCTCCACTTTCCATTCTTCTTTTGAACCACGACTACATTGGCTTGCGACCTTGGAAATTTCACCTCTCTAAAATCATTTTTGCTTTGAGGAGCTTCTCTACTTACTCTTGAATGATTAGATTCCTTTCGAAAGCAAACTTCCTTCTTTTTTGGTGGACAAGCTTTATATTCCTATCTATCCCTAACTTATGTGTAATCACATATGAGGATATTCCTGTCATATCCTCATGTTTCCATGCGAATGTGGAAACTCTTGATTTCAGAAACAAAATCAGTTTTCCTTCAATATCCTTAGGGATTGTGACAACCAGTAGCAGATTGTCCGGCAATCCGTACGGTATGTGTACTTTCACCTTTTACTATGTGTAAATGCAATGTGAATAACAGTTGTGGGACAACAGGACTATGAAAACAGGTAACAGTTGTATGTGTTTGAATGAAAATTTAAATACAGTAAAACAACAATTCATGTGAAACAAAAGTGTGAGAACAAATAACGAAAACATATCGGTTGCGATCTGATATTCACAAATAACAGGAATCAGATGGCCGATAATTCTGTGAGTAAGCAAGTGTGATTATGTGCAATTAGGTGTGTTTAGTTGAGTCCGTCAGTGAGGAAACTCAATACAAAGCAAAATTCAGTATCGTTTCGGAATAATAAACGGACAGTGTGTTTGCGTGAGTGACGATTCACACGAACATATCTGTGGGTTTAACATTCTGAACAATAACTGAAAGGTAGAAAACAAAAATCAGAAAGTAAAACCCTTGCCGTGTTCGTTCGGGTGACGATTCAAACGAATACGTGTGATGGCGATACGAGCTGACGAAACGTAATTAATAAACGTTTTTGAAATAATAAAATAAGAAAGATAAATAGAAAATATTTACCAGGAATTGCAACCTTAAAATGGTTTAGAAAACTATTGATTAAAATTACGTAAAATACGCGTTTTACGTTTCTTAACCGTAACGAAATCACAAGCCAAACATCAGAAACGAACCCGAATCCAAGTGGGGTATATAAACCCTAAATGAGTCCATCTACCCACATTTAATACCTTCTTACTCTCTCTAACTTCAATTTTCGGAACCCACTTTCCCTCTCTAGAATTCACCACAAAAATCAACATATCTCACTCGTTTCTTGGCCGAATTGTGTAAATTTGGTATCCATGCGAAGCTCTCAACGTTTCCCACGGGAAAGTACAGAAGATCGGAGCTTAAAACAGCTGAATCGAGCACGAGGTGAGCTTCAAAGTACGGTTTTTCAGGGTTTTCGTGAACCCAGCCTTAACTGTGTTGTAACCTCGATCACAGCCTCAAAAACCCATTGGAATCACATGTAAAAGAGTTCATTACACTTGGATTATGTTTGAATTAAGACTTGGAAGCCTTGGTGATAGTATCAGTGTAAGAACAGGTAGTATCGACGGTTCTTAGCTCAGCTCAATTGAATCGATGATGACTTGTAGAAGGAACTATTTTGGTTCATCGAGACTGTTAAGTTCGATGACCTTCAGGCCTGGTCATTCATCGATACTGATAATCTTGATTGATCCAAGAACTCAGCAACAAAATCCTATCGATATTACTTAATATCAAAGCCAGATCATCGAAATTAGGAGGTTGTTGACACTATCAGTGTCAACAAGGGCTGTTTCAACTTGTTGGTCGATTCTAACAAAATCGATGGCCTGGGAGTAATGAGCTTCTGCCGATACTACTGCCATGGCATTATCCAAGAAACATAAACCAAGAATTAAGAAAATCGGTATACAATTGAAGCTGTAATATCGATGGGAATTATGGGTTTGCAATGGGAGGATATTAAGGCTGCACGTGTAAAATAACTAAATCTTGTAACAACATATTTGTGTTAACATTTTAAAATCAGTTCAATTATTTTAAGGTTAATACAAAATGAGATTCTAAGTTTTAACCTAAATTCCTAAGCTTTTACACTTAGAAAATAGGTTGGTTTTCAAATTAACACCTTATGTAAAAACTATAATTCAAGACTAAAATATTAACAACAAACACTTTAATATATTAATAGTTAACCTAAAATGGGTTGAGTATTAGTATATAATATCACAAGTGAATTAAGACTAAATGAATCACGAGTATAAGTGTTAACCAACTTTAGGGTTAACACGCACACACACATAACTTATACTTATAATTTACGCGCCTTTGAAATCAATACAGGATCGTGAAAACAACCTCAAGAACAACAACGAGTGCGTGCATTCTTTTAACAATTAGTCAACCACTTCAACCACCAGGTGAGTTCATAGGCCCCTTTTCTAATCTTTTTGATTTTAAATTGCAGGGCTGAGATACATGCTAATTCTTTTATTTATTTAAAAGTTTTAGTACAGTATATCATTTATTCTATGATTTAGATAATATCGATTTATCTTTATTATCATATATCATTTCATGTATGCTTGTGTGTTTATGACATGTTTGACATATCAAGGGATCATTATAATAACATGGTTTCATGACTTCATCAATTCAATAGTATAACATAAGTTATAAGATTAATCTTATAACACTTTTTTATTATTACAAGGATGAACAGGAGATGACAATGAGACAAATACAAGTGATATCACGAATGATAATCATGATAATATAATTTCATGATGATGATATCATTCACCACAATTGTTAACATCGTGTCATAAGACTAGTTCTTATAACACATTGTTAACACTATGAGAACACATAACATTGAGGACAGGGAAACATTGAGACAATAACATTCAAGAAACACAATCAATAATTACTAATTAAGACTGTTTGTATTATATCACAACAATCATGTGTTCATGAGTTCATGTCCAGACGTAAGTCCCTACAAGTAAATCGTTTACCAGTTAATTTAGTGCGACTAAATCGACGATAGCGTAGTGGTACCATAGGTTTGACAAACCGCCGGCGAGTGAGGCCGGTACGTTAATCGTATTTTTATCATTGGCCGGTATCGTATGACCAGTAACAGCGCGGCATCAGTTAGGTTTGGTAAACGACACATGGTGATATTAATCTACAGAAACTAATTGTAATTTAATCCTTTGATTTTATTAACTGGTAGACTGAGGAATTGATTTTCTCTCATGTCATAATACTGGTAATAGTTTCGTTGAAGGCACTGAAGTTACAAATGGGATAGAGGTAAATTGGATGCATTGTGGTCTGATTACGTGAGGACCACAATGGACCCCATTTAGGCTCTATACATTCAAGATTGAGAACAATATCAACAAGTTAACTGCCACTTCTATTATTAGAAGCTTTTTACAGTTAACACTACAAATGAGAGAATAATAATGAGGATAAGGGTCAATGAATCTGTTTTCCTCTAAACACTGAGGGTTTATCATTACTTAGGTTTCGATAACTTATTTCCCTCATACTCTTTTATTCTAAATATATAACACAACGGGTGATGAACACAACTTATGGGTGAATATCAAATGGGTTGAACACATGTGAGATAGAAATGGATATCCATGGTTGTATTACAAGTGGTGATGAATTTTGTTAAGTATGTGGTGGGATGTCGGCTGGGGCTTGTTCCCCTACGTATGCCCTATATTTAAGCATAGTTGATTTGGATGAAATACTATTTGTAAGTATAACTACAGAGAGGCCATTGTGTGAGACAAATGAGACAAGAATCAATGACACTTGTGTATGACATTGTGATTGTGTATGACAATAAATCAATCGTTTTCAATTACTAAACTTATGAACTCACCAACCTAGTGTTGACTTTGTTTGAATGCATGTTTTCTCAGGTGATGAACAGGTCTAGATTACAAGCAGCATGATTAAGCTAGTGGACTTTAGAAGAGACCTAGCTTATTTTTGTGTGTGCATATTTTGAATGACATAACTCTGAATCATCTTTTGTAAATCTTGTGCAGATACAAGATAGAAACTCCATTATTCTTTTTGGGTAGATTTACTTAGTTAAATTATGAACATGTATTGTGTAATTTAACTTTGTAATTCTATATCATTGTCATGTTAGCATTTCTCATTATATCTCATGTGCTATGTAAACAATCTGATCACTATGATTACCAAACGATATCGCGACCCGAGAACCTTTCGGCCGACGGGAAAGTCGATCCAGCCCGCTGGCTCGGGGTGTGACAGGGATATTAGTCCCTATAAGGACTTTGATCTTAGGATCATCAGGGTTTAGGAGTACTTCCTTTACTTCCTTTTCCCTATATTCCTGAGTATCCCCAAGGTTGCACTTTGATTGCTATGCTGATAAAGGTCTGGTTGTTGCCTTCATCGAAGATGAATAGCACTCCTTGGCTTCTTGTTGATCACTGTAGATCTTCACTACTCCCCATGGTTTTGGCAGCTTGACACATTGATGATAGGTCGAGGGGACAACTTCCATATCATGTATCCAAGGTCTACCTAGTATAATATTATAACAAGATAGGGAATCTATAATACAAAAATGTTGCATAGAGTTAACCCCTCGATGTATACCGGTAGTTTGATTTCTCCAATAGTGGCTTTAGCTTCACCACTGAATCCAACCAGGATCAAAGATTTGGTAGTTATCTATGATTCAGGGATATTCATCCTTTTGAGTGTTTCCAATTGGATGATGTTGACTGAGCTTCCTACATCTATAAGTATCCTGCGGACATAGTGGTTAGCAACATATAATGTAATGACTAACCCATCATGGTGAGGATCCAGGATATTTTCACGGTCTTGTTCTTCAAATGATACTACTGTCTCAGTAGTGAGTGTTGACGTCTTTGTGGGTCTCTCTCCATTCTCCATCTTGGCTTCTTTAGCATGTTTCCTAGCTGCAGAATAAGAGGTACCATAAATGTTAGAACCACCAGAAATAAAATTTATTACCTTTGCATCCTTAGGTGGGGATGCTGCTCTTTTTGGGAATCCATTGGGATCCTGTCTTCTTTCTTTCTTTTTCCCTAGTAGTTCATTGAGATGGCCTTTGCTTAGTAGGTAGCTTATTTCCTTCCTTAGTGCAATGCAGTCATCCGTTATATGGCCGAAGTCTTCGTGAAAGGCACACCATTTGGATTTGTCCGTTGTTACAAACTTCTTTTCCTTTGGTGGCCACCTGGCTTTTTCACCTAAGTCCTGCATAGCACACATTAATTCAGGAATATCAATAGAAAAACAATAATCAGATATCCTAGGATATTCTTCATCATCCTCATATTCATCCACAGAGTTGATCTTGTTGTTATCAGCCTTGTAGTATGGTTTGGATTTGAATGACTTGTTGGTTGGTGAATCCAATTTTCTTTTGCCTTGATCATTGGGAGGTGTTGTAGTGATCCTCTTCTGGATTTCTTTATCATCCTCCAACCTAATGAACCTCAATGCATGGTTCCGAACTTCATCCATGTTCCTACAAGGATTGACCAAGTCATCATAAAAGGGTGAGTTTCTTTGTAAGCCCATCTTAAATGCTTGAACAGCCGTAGTGATATCCAGGTTAGGGATATCCAGGGATTCTCTGCCAAATTTGTTGACATAGCTCCTGAAGGATTCGTCGGCGGATCCCTGGGTTATCCTATAAAGATCACTTGTCAGCCTTTCAAATGTCCTGCTACAAGAAAACTGATTGTTAAATAGATTAATTAAATGAGCAAATGAAGTAATTGAATAGGGAGGAACATTAAGCAGCCATTTTAGGGCTGCCCCTGTCAATGTTGAACCAAATCCCTTGCATAAGCATGCTTCCTTCAAATGTGGGGGTATAGGGTTAGTCTCCATCCTTTCCCTATACTGTGCCACATGTTCTTCAGGTTCTGTGGTTCCATCATACAACTTCATGGTTGAAGTTGGGAATCTCTTTGGGATCTCAGCATCACATATTGGTGGATCAAATCTAGAGATCCTGTGGGTTGTCATAGGAACCTCAGAAATAGGCTTCACCACTCTGGGAACACTTGAGATCATATCCCTGAGTTTCTGTATTTCCTTAGCCACTTGGGGAGTCAGCCCTGATTCCTGCATAGAACCAAAGTTAGTAATATCAATAGGAGAATAGTTGAAAGTATTGCTAGTAATGTGAGTTAGACAAGAAGTTCCCGGGATATTGGTATTATCCCGAGATATCCTTAACCCTTGGGATCCCGAAGGATCCCCGAGACTAGTCTGCATGGGAATGAAGTCTCCAGAATGATCTCCAGACATCCTTGATGTCCCGAAACTAGGATTCTTGGAGCCAATGGAGTAGAAGTCTCGATCTGCTTATTCTTCTCAGCCCTTAAAGTTTCCATGTCCCTAAGAAGCCTTTGATTCATTCTTTGTTGATCCAACATCTGTTGCGGAACCTGATGAAACATACACAAAATATCATTGTTAGAAACAAGTACATGAGCAGAAGTAGGCATCCTTGTCGATGGAACACTTTCTGTGCACAAGATATACAAAATAATCTGTATAATGATGTTCAAAAATATGCACGTTCAAAATACTAGGTCCTCTATCTGGGCGTCCTAGTCAAAAGCACGAACTTCTTAATTTGACCTGTTCGTCACCTGAGAAGTCATGCAAAAAGATCAAGTCAACACATGGTTGGTGAGTTCATAGAGTTTTGTTTAGAAATAATTCAGTATACTTATATATAGGGCATACGTAGGGTCAAACTTACCGCCAGCCCACCACATGCCAAACCACATGATATATTGTTCCTGGTGATATTTAAGCGTTTCATCCCATACATTCGATTCACAACAATTGATCAACCTGAAATTTGTTAACACTGATCACCCATAATGACAACCTTAACCTCATCAACAACCACCTATGTTATCCAATCAAGTATGCTTATATATAGTGCATATGTAGGGTCAAGCTTACCGCCATCCCAGCCACCAGCCCATCACATACCAAACTGCATAACATATTGTTGTTAATGATAATTAAGCGTTTCATCTCTCATCATCCACACAATGGTTCTTTAGTTCTTAGTTCTTGTAGTTTCACAAAATATGGAAATTCTTTTGATTCCTTAAGTTCATCACACAATCATGATCAACCATAGAATTTGTAGAAAAATAACATTAAATGCTTAAATAAATAAATAGATAAACATTTAATAAAAATCTAAGACCTAACGATTGGGATTGGTCATACTCGAGTAGACTAGTCTAGCAATCAAGGTTCTTATTAGTGAAGGAAATCTGTAAACATCATCAAACATGCGACCTATAATCAATCAGTCTAGCTAGGACATCTTTTGATGTATAGGAATTTATAGTTTGTTTAGATTGTCCATAGTTCGTATAGTTCTTTAGTTCTTTGGCACATGTTATCTTTGAGTATTTTCTAGATGTTCCTTGAAATCTGGTTGGGGGATGCTGTAAATATCATCAAACATGCGTCCCATATTCAATCAGTCTAGCTAGGACATCTTTCGAACATAGGATAGGCACATGCTATCTTTGATATTTCCCACACAGACCCTTGGAAATAGTTCTTTGTACGTAGTTCTTTGAAATAGATCTTTAGTTCTTTGACAACACACCTCCGAACATATTTCTTTGAATAGACCGTTAGTTCTTTGAAAACAGACCACCGAAAATAGTTCTTTGAATAGACCGTTAGTTTTTTGAAAATAGACATTTGAAAATAGTTCGTTGTTTTAGATCTTTAGTTCTTTGGAATTAGATCGTTGAAAATAGTTCTTTGTTTTAGATTAGTTACCTATTCATAATGAATAGATACCCATTTTGAAAACCTACAAATGGTTTACCTAGATAAAATCTAGGATAAAACTATACAAGTAAAACATATATGAAGTAAAAGCATTTTAGTAAATACAATCCAAAGAAAATAATTTACGCATGCTTCTCAGCCCCGCGTTTGTAAAATAAAAGTGTTTAGAAACGCGGCAATGAACTCACCTGTGTTGCTATGTAATGAATCCCAATAGATATGCGCGCTCGTTGTTTGTAGATTAAGTATCTTTAGTACCTGAGTTAATTTAATATGATTTGAATACGATAAGCGTCGAGAAATAATGTATATAGGGTTTTGATCTCGGTGTGCAACTGCGTCCTAAACTTTACTAATGCGTTTCTAAGTTTCTCTAGTCATTCTATGCTAGTTACCCTTTTTGAACCACTATCCCGTAGACAATCACCTCCCTGATCCTTTAAGTAAAATATCTTTATTAAAAATTCGCTTAAAGTTGCAAACATTAAATTTAGAAATCATTTTAGTTGTTTTAAATCATTTTAAATAAGGTAGTTTATAAATCGTTTTGTTTAATTTAAACATAAGTTACTTTTTAGAAAAGTACAAGTTAAACATGTTAGAACTTAAGTTAATCTCACTCGATTAACTCTAAGTCCTTCACTAGTTCGTTGTCCATCCTTGAGTATAATCTATCATAGACCATTTAGTTAAATAATCTAAGTTAGTTATACAATTGTATAATATCACTAAGTATGGAGTATTGATACGTAAAATCAACACATCACTGCTTAGTTTGTTTCTCGTTCTTCCATGGATTTCAACTCGTTCGCTTAGTTCTTTGAACTCATAAGTAATAATCATGTTACCCTTTGTAGAGATCTACTAAACATGATTCACATTTATTGTTTCGGGTAAAAATTAACAAGTATAACTGTAACACCCCGACCAATGGCGGAATCATCGGGGCGTACACGAAGTGTAGATTGTTCAAAAGCACAAGGTACTATATTGTATTTATTTACATTCACTGTCATTACAAAATATTACATATCAACAAACTAACTACTAACTAGGTCCAAGCTCTAATTTTATCATCAAGATAATCTTATATAGCAGTTCCACCTGAAACACGTTTAAAACAAAGAACTAGAAAGTTGGTGAGCTTCACAGGTTTTAAGTACACACACCAAAAATAGTTTGAGAATGATAAGTTGTCACATGTGAATATAAGCTCATATGAAATAAAACATGTAAGTAAACCATACGCAAATCAAAATTTAAGTTGTGACCAAGCTAGCATTCCTAACAATGCCGAAGTAGTAACCTATCACCACAGATTTACCACAAAGGCAAACCCAACCTGGGTGGGATGGTCAATCCAATAGATCTATCATAGTTTACAAAAGTTATGATCAATGCAAGATCAAGCTAAGTTCACTACAATTTATGTCATAAAGCAAAGTTCACATGTAATAAAGTTTAAAGCAAAGTTTATAAGTTGACATGTTTCACCCCTAAAATATTAAAACAAGTAAAAAGAGGGGCTATGAAGACTCACATTGATTGAAGATGTAGCCTTTATAAATGATGCCAAGTCTGTAGTTCGAGCAAACACAATATAAGATATCCTATATGTTTTAAACAATTATAAGCTAATGTGACTCTAACATCCTATGTAATTCCTAGCACAACTAGAATAATGTAATTGTACTTCATGTTCGAATGTCTTTATATTACTTTGTTCAAAAATGTTTTATATGTAAAAACCAAGTCATTTAGAGTTTATGTTTCAAATTAGATATCCCTTTAAAGTTCAATTTATATTTAAAAGTAAATAATTAAATATAATTGTTTAAAATAAATAGATTAAAATAATAGCATTAGTAATAATAATCTTAATATGTTGTAAAGTTTGTATATATATATATATAAAGTCATGGTTATAAGTTTGATATCATATTACTTTTAATAACTATTATGATAAAATATATATATATATATATATATATATATATATATATTTTCAAAGTTAACGTTAGAACTTTGAAAAATATTTTCTTTAGGTAAATATTATTTATTTATTTATTTTTAAAAAAACAAGATTATAAAAATTAAAGTTAATAAATAACTTTAATAATTAATGTGACGTTTAAAAGGTTATATAATATTTAAAAATAAACATTTATGCTGTAAATAATAAGTTTCATAAAATTCTAATTAATGTTATTTGATAGATATAAATATTCTTGTTTTGTAGATAAATATATAAAATATTTATAAGTAAGTTTTAATATTTTAAGTTTTATAGTATTCAAAAATAAACCTTAAGTATAGTTTATATATATATGCATAATATTTATGTTTTATTTACTAAAACCATAAGTATTTATTTAAAAGAATTTGATAGATATAAATATTCTTGGCTCAAAACCCACCCAAATCCGGATTCGAACCTGTGACCACTCGTTGCAAACACCCGGCTTCAACCAGTTAGTCTAGGCCTCAGCCTTATGAATGCTTCTGTTTCTATTCCATAAAACCCGCTCCTCCGTTCAATACCCCCCCATCAGTTTATATGTAATCGAACCCTAACCCCTTTGTCCTCAAAATTCATTCGAATAACACTGTAATAGGATCAAGAATCATAGGGCTTTTATTCCCCACTAAAAACCGAGCAAACTAAGGTATAGAACACTAACCTTTATGTACGAATCAGTGGTTTTCGAGCAATGGGTTTAGATACGATCGGCCGAGCTTAGAACTCCTTAATTCGTAATTTAAATCGTCTGTAAACGTGTTGGAGTTTGCAGAAAGGTTCGACGGTATGTAGGGAATAGTTAGGTTGATTTAATTAGATTTCTATGTTCGTTTATATAGATTTTTGAATGCTTGATCGATTACGGATTATTAGGAACGATTTGTGTGGGATTTTTGAATTTTAAATCACAAATTGAAGCTTGATATCGATCCCATGATGTTCGGGATCGTTAAAAGTTTGAATTTTTTTTAGTTTTATCACCGAATTCGATTGGGGTGGCTTGAGATCCGATCGGGTACACCATGGAAGGTGGGTTTGGGTTGAAGAAGTTAACAAAAATGGAGGTTTGTCACTTCTGGTCCTTCCACTTTTTCTTTCTCATATTAGTTTGTATAGTTGACAGTTCTAGTCCTCATAGGTTTTTTATAAAAGGATTTTATAAAAATCTATAAAATTAGACTTATAAGGTTTAAAAAAAAAATATCTTATCATTTGTATAAATAGTATTATTTATTTATTTTGCTAATTGTTTAATAGAACCTTACAATGAAATGTACATATATATATATACATTACTTTTTGTTTATATAAGTTATCAAAATATCAATATTTATAAAAATACTTATACATTTTAATAATTCTTTAATATAATATATGTGTATCATTTTTTTTAAACATGTTTATCAACTAATAATAAAATGTCGAATGTTATTATTGTTGTCGTTTTAATTATTACTATTATCACCGTATACACAAAATTGCTTCTCGAATTCTCGTGAATTTTCATGAATTATTGAAATGTTACAGTCTCCCCTAGTTTTAGGAATTTCGTCCCGAAATTAGGGAGAGACTACGGAGAATAGATGAAGTTAAATGATGAGAGTTTTATTACCGTTAATGTTTGTTATGATTTTTTGTTCGTTGAATCTAATGAACCTAAAAGATGATTTCTCCTACTTCAGTTAGTTTCATTATTTATTTCTACCGAATTCTAGCTAAAGTAATCTACCATTTATTAACAATGTTTATGTATAGGGTATATGTAGGGCGAACCCAGCCACCAACCCACCACATTGTCAATATTTGATAGTTTCCTCGAGTCAGAATTCATATAGTGATTTTTAATTAATTAGGGTTTGTATTATATTTGGTATTTCAAATTAATGTAATAGAGTGACGGTAAATGAGAAATAGGTTGTGATACTTAGTGTGAGCGTTTTGTTATTTGTGATCAATTGAAATAATAATTAAATCTTCCAATTCCCTTATACCACATATAAACGGTTTTAGGAATTCAGATTGCAAGGAGTCAAGTCTAAAGTCGCAACTTGTGATTAAATCACAATTCTTAGTCACGAAATACTATCGGGGAGTTAGCATCATATGTTGACATTAAATTTAAAGTTTGATGTTTGAAAGATTCCTAATTAAGACAATTATGTTACGTATTCGTCTTTCATGCTTTCATTGCAACAATGACACTTGTCTGATTGCCTCGATATGAGAATAGTAACTAAAGCTTTTGTAGGATACACACATAGAATTCATTGATTCAACTACAATATTTGACTACTATTATCTTTTTAACACACTCATATTTATAAAACCTACAATTGGTCAAGCTTTCGGTGCTACTCCCAAAATATTGTTGGTGCTTATATATAGGGCATACCGCAGCCAACCCACCACATCAACAATACTTTGGAAGCATACCAATCACCTACCAATACCACACAAAATAAAACTGTTTCACATGATAAAAATTTAAAACCAGTTTACATGTCGTTGGCCTTATAAGTATGGTTCATACTTTTCAACCAACTGAGTTTAAGTAATCATCCCAAAGTTTTCAACAGTTGTGTCCTTTATCTTGCATTCGTAGGATCTACATGTACTACAAATTCTCGTTCCGTGTGCACCCATAACGGAAATTTGACATGCATGTTTACCCTACTTGCTAATTTCTGGCACACAACTGGGTGAATACAAGATCCCTAATGTTCACAATACAAACAAGTATAATACAATAAATGGTGATAGAATTATCATCAAACACTTAAACATTAAATGATAATGAAATTCTAGTATTTTGTTCAACCTAATAAACCTCAAATTTCAAAGAAATATAAAACTTTATTAGTCTTAGAATCATAAAAGTATAGAAGCCTAACGGTCCTTAATCAATAATGTGTCATTCTCCATGTTTTGGTTAGCTTGAGCATCTTGGACATTTAGTTGAAAAGTTTGCTCAGAGCACGAGCTCCCCCTTGGTTATTTCGCGCAAGCCTTGGGCATTGATTTCTGAAATGATTAGAGTTGCCACATTCAAAGCAGGCCCTTCCATTTGTTATAGCAGGGATGGTAGGTACAGCTGGTTGGTGGTTTGTTTGTCGTGCGACTTGGGTTTGATTACCTTGTTTCACTGGAGGTCCAATTCGGCAAGTTTGAGCAAAATGACCATACCTCGCGCATATTGTGCTAACACGACAAGGTCGGTTTTGAGGGTGATGCAACCTGCAAGTGTTGCACACGTTGACAAAGGTACAACAGGGATTTGTGAGGGTGACTTGCAACAGAATTGACTTCGTTAGAAGGTTCATCATTGGTGGACTTGGCGTCCACCTTTTTAAGTAAAGCAGCCACAACGAATAGCATCTTCCAATGTAGCCGGTTTGCTCCCATAACAGGTATCTTGGATTTGCATGGGCAGGCCACTAATATACTTCTCAATAGCACGAGAAAGTGGGGTGACCATGTGTGGCACCAACAGACTAAGTTCGTGGTGACGGTTCGTGTAAGCCAGATTTTCCCCACTATCATGTTTTAGATTCCAGAATTCTGACTCCAGTTTCATCATTTCTTTATGAGGATATTATTCTTCTGTCAACAGTTGTTTGACCTCATCCCAAGTTAAGGCGATTGTAGTTTCTGCACCCCTAGTTCGTTTCTCGGTATTCCACCAAGTGAGTGCCCTTTTCTGAAGGACACTGGTGGCATAACGAACCTTAAGGTTCTCAGGGCAGTTTGAATGGAGGAAGGTACTCTCCATGCTTCGAACCACTGAAGCAGTCCAGTGGCCCCTTCAGAACCTAGGAACTTGGCAGGGTGGCAATAGTTGAAATGCTTGAAGGTGCAAGTTTGGTTTGCACCCTCACCATTCTAGTTGTTGTTTTGAACCCCATTGGCTTGATTAAGCTGGGTCACAAGGCCAGGTAGGACTGTGGCCATTTGCTGAGTAATGACAGCAACCAATTCTTGTATGATGGGGTTATTGAGGTTGGTGGTGTTATTAGCATTGTTGGTGTTGGTGTTGTCGGTATTGGTGGTGTTGGTGTTATTGGTGTTTGTGTTGTTGACATTTTCGGCATTGGTGGTGTCATTGCCATTGTTGTTAGCATTCATGTTGTTGGCATTGTTGACATTGGCGTTGTTGGTGTTGTTGGCAACATTGCGACGGGGAGGCATGATTCTACAAGAGTTCAAAATGAAAAGGATCAGAAATAACTCAAGGAGTTCAAAATAAGAAATTGATAGTTCAAAATGAGGGTTCAAGCTTAAATCAATACATAGATTGCATTCCCAAAGGAACATTTTTGACATATCAAAGTGTTTAAGTCCAAATTAACTTTTAGAAAGACATACTTTAGCTATAGGTTCATACTCACTCCAAGGGTTCCCAGGAAAGTATAACAGGTCCATCGGTTGATTTGGATTTATACGAAATACTTTCCTAGACAGAATTCCCCAAAGTACAGGCATTCCTGCTTCCAGATTGTATGTATTTCCTATTCATTAATGTGAACCTAAAGACTATTGACGGGAGTCAAAGATTTAATTAGACTTGTAAGTCTAAGATCAGTCTTCGTAATGACGATCCTCTTGCAAGACGTAAGAAATGGGTCAAGAAGTTCAGAACCCTAAATTCTAGTGTGTGCATGTTAGGCATCCTGAACTAGGTTCAAATAATTGTCCTATAAAATAACTAGTCAAGTAGTACAAGTGGTCACATACTCAAGTTTGACCTATCATGGCAACTATGTAGTTCAAACTTAAAGTTCATGGCCTAGTCCTTACAACTATAAGGTTCAACTTAGAGTTTACAGAAACTACATAGTTCAACTAAGTCATTCAATGGTTATAGTCTAGGTCATTCATTTTTAATAACCTAATTCTCTATAACCCAGGCTCTGATACCAATCTGTAACACCCCGACCAATGGCGGAATCATCGGGGCGTACACGAAGTGTAGATTGTTCAAAAGCACAAGGTACTATATTGTATTTATTTACATTCACTGTCATTACAAAATAAATAGATTAAAATAATAGCGTTAGTAATAATAATCTTAATATGATGTAAAGTTTGTTTGTAGATATAAGCATAATATTACAAGTGTTAATATATATATATATATATATATATATATATATATATGTATATATAGTCGTGGTTATAAGTTTGATAGCATATTACTTTTAATAACTATTATGATAATATATATATATATATATATATTCTCAAAGTTAACGTTAGAACTTTGAAAAATATTTTCTTTAAGAAAATATTATTTATTTATTTTTTTTAAAAAAACAAGATTATAAAAATTAAAGTTAATAAATAACTTTAATAATTAATGTGACGTTTAAAAGGTTATATAATATTTAAAAATAAACATTTATGCTGTAAATAATAAGTTTCATAAAATTCTAATTAATGTTATTTGATAGATATAAATATTCTTATTTTGAAGATAAATATATAAAATATTTATAAGTAAGTTTTAATATTTTATGTTTTATAATATTCAAAAATAAACCTTAAGTATAGTTTATATATATATTAAAATATTTATGTTTTATTTACTAAAACCATAAGTATTTATTTAAAAGAAATTTCTCTGAAAATAACATTTAAACACAAGCATTAAATAAAAAGTTAAAAAGTTTGGTTCAAAACCCGCCCAAATCCGGATTCGAACCTGTGACCACTCTTTGCAAACACCCGGCTTCAACCAGTTAGTCTAGGCCTAAGCCTCATGAATGCTTCTGTTTCTATTCCTTAAAACCCGCTCCTCCGTTCAATACCCCCCATCAGTTTATATGTAATCGAACCCTAACCCCTTTGTCCTCAAAATTCATTCGAATAACACTGTAATAGGATCAAGAATGATAGGGCTTTTACTCCCCACTAAAAACCGAGCAAACTAAGGTATAGAACACTAACCTTTATGTACGAATCGGTGGTTTTCGAGCAATGGGTTTAGATACGATCAGCCGAGCTTAGAACTCCTTAATTCGTGATTTAAATCGTCTGTAAACGTGTTCGAGTTTGCAGAAAGGTTCGACGGTATGCAGGGAATAGTTAGGTCGATTTAATTAGATTTCTATGTTCGTTTATATAGATTTTTGAATGCTTGATCGATTACGGATTATTAGGAACGATTTGTGTGGGATTTTTGAATTTTAAATCACAAATTGAAGCTTGATATCGATCCCATGATGTTCGGGATCGTTAAAAGTTTGAATTTTTTTTAGTTTTATCACCGAATTCGACTGGGGTGGCTTGAGATCCGATCGGGTACACCATGGAAGGTGGGTTTGGGTTGAAGAAGATAACAAAAATGGAGGTTTGTCACTTCTGGTCCTTCCACTTTTTCTTTCTCATATTAGTTTGTATAGTTGGCAGTTCTAGTCCTCATAGGTTTTTTATAAAAGGATTTTATAAAAATCTATAAAACTAGACTTATAAGGTTTATAAAAAAATATCTTATCATTTGTATAAATAGTATTATTTATTTATTTTGCTAATTGTTTAATAGAACCTTACAATGAAATGTACATATACATATATATATATATATATATTTACATTACTTTTTGTTTATATAAGTTATCAAAATCTCAAGATTTATAAAAATACTTATACTTTTTAATAATGCTTTAATATAATATATGTGTATCATTTTTTTAAACATGTTTATCAACTAATAATAAAATGTCGAATGTTATTATTGTTGTCGTTATAGTTATTACTATTATCACCGTATACACAAAATAGCTTCTCGAATTCTCGTGAATTTTCATGAATTATTGAAATGTTGCAGTCTCCCTAGTTAGTTTCATTATTTATTTCTACTGAATTCTAGCTAAAGTAATTTACCATTTATTAACAATGTTTATGTATAGGGTATATGTAGGGTGAACCCAGCCACCAACCCACCACATTGTCAATATTTGATAGTTTCCTCGAGTCAGAATTCATATAGTGATTTTTAATTAATTAGGGTTTGTATTATATTTGGTATTTCAAATTAATGTAATAGAGTAACGGTAAACGAGAAATAGGTTGTGATTCTTAGTGTGAGCGTTTTATTATTTGTGATCAATTGAAAGAATAATGAAATCTTTCAATTCCCTTATACCACATATAAACGGTTTTAGGAATTCAGATTGCAAGGAGTCAAGTCTAAAGTTACAACTTGTGATTAAATCACAATTCTTAGTCACGAAATACTATCGGGGAGTTAGCATCATATGTTGACATTAAATTTAAAGTTCGATGTTTGAAAGATTCCTAATTAAGACAATTATGTTACGTATTCGTCTTTCATGCTTTCATTGCAACAATGACACTTGTCTGGTTGCCTCGATATGAGAATAGTAACTAAAGCTTTTGTTGGATACAGACATAGAATTCATTGATTCAACTACAATCTTTGACTATGATTATCTTTTTAACACACTCATATTTATAAAACCTACAATTGGTCAAGCTTTCGGTTGCTACTCACAAAATGTTGTTGGTGCTTATATATAGGGTATACCGCAGCCATCCCACCACATCAACAATACTTTGGAAGCATACCAATCACCTATCAATACCAAACAAAATAAAACGGTTTCACATGATAAAAGTTTAAAACCAGTTTACATGTCGTTGGCCTTATAAGTATGGTTCATACTTTTCAACCAACTGAGTTGAAGTAATCATCCCAAAGTTTTCAACAGTTGTGTCCTTTATCTCGCATTCGTAGGATTTACATGTACTACAAATTCTCGTTCCGTGTGCACCCGTAACGGAAATTTGCCATGCATGTTTACCCTACTTGCTAATTTCTGGCACACAACTGGGTGAATACAAGATACCTAATGTTCACAATACAAACAAGTATAATACAATAAATGGTGATAGAATTATCATCAAACACTTAAACATTAAATGATAATAAAATTCTAGTATTTTGTTCAACCTAATAAACCTCAAATTTCAAAGAAATATGATACTTTATTAGTCTTAGAATCATAAAAGTATAGAAGCCTAACGGTCCTTAATCAATAATGTGTCATTCTCCATGTTTTGGTTAGCTTGAGCATCTTGGACATTTAGTTGAAAAGTTCGAGCACGAGCTCCCCCTTGGTTATTTCCCGCAAGCCTTGGGCATTGATTTCTGAAATGATTAGAGTTGCCACATTCAAAGCAGGCCCTTCCATTTGTTATAGCAGGGATGGCAGGTACAGCTGGTTGGTGGTTTGTTTGTCGTGCGACTTGGGTTTGATTACCTTGTTTCACTGGAGTTCCAATTCGGCAAGTTTGAGCAAAATGACCATACCTCGTGCATATTGTGCTAACACGACAAGGTCGGTTTTGGGGGTGATGCAACCTGCAAGTGTTGCAGAGGGGTTGTGACCCTGCATAGGGTTTGATGTTTAGGTTTAGTGGGGCTTGTTGATTCAAAGGTACAACAGGGATAGTAGGTGTCACTACCGCGAAATTTTGGCCATTTCGCTTACGTTTGTTGGACTTGGAAGCATTCAAAGATTCAGAATTGACTTCGTTAGAAGGTTCATCATTGGTGGACTTGGCGTCCACCTTTTTAACTCCCTTTCTTGTTTAAGTACCAGCTCTTACATGGATGTCAGTTAAAGTAGCAGCCAAACGAATAGCATCTTCCAATGTAGCCGGTTTGCTCCCATAACAGGTATCTTGGATTTGCATGGGCAGGCCACTAATATACTTCTCAATAGCACGAGAAAGTGGGGTGACCATGTGTGGCACCAACAGACTAAGTTCGTGGTGACGGTTCATGTAAGCCAGATTTTCCCCACTATCATGTTTTAGATTCCAGAATTCCGACTCCAGTTTCATCATTTCTTTGTGAGGATATTATTCTTCTGTCAACAGTTGTTTGACCTCATCCCAAGTTAAGGCCATTGTAGTTTCTGCACCCCTAGTTCGTTTCTCGGTATTCCACCAAGTGAGTGCCATTTTCTGAAGGACACTGGTGGCATAACGAACCTTAAGGTTCTCAGGGCAGTTTGAATGGAGGAAGGTACTCTCCATGCTTCGAACCACTGAAGCAGTCCAGTGGCCCCTTCAGAACCTAGGAACTTGGCAGGGTGGCAATAGTTGAAATGCTTGAAGGTGCAAGTTTGGTTTGCACCGTCACCATTCTAGTTGTTGTTTTGAACCCCATTGGCTTGATTAAGCTGGGTCACAAGGCCAGGTAGGACTGTGGCCATTTGCTGAGTAATGACAGCAACCAATTCTTGTATGATGGGGTTATTGAGGTTGGTGGTGTTATTAGCATTGTTGCTGTTGGTGTTGTCGGTATTGGTGGTGTTGGTGTTATTGGTGTTTGTGTTGTTGACATTTTCGGCATTGGTGGTGTCATTGCCATTGTTGTTAGCATTCATGTTGTTGGCATTGTTGACATTGGCGTTGTTGGTGTTGTTGGCAACATTGCGACGGGGAGGCATGATTCTACAAGAGTTCAAAATGAAAAGGATCAGAAATAACTCAAGGAGTTCAAAATAAGAAATTGATAGTTCAAAATGAGGGTTCAAGCTTAAATCAATACATAGATTGCATTCCCAAAGGAACATTTTTGACATATCAAAGTGTTTAAGTCCAAATTAACTTTTAGAAAGACATACTTTAGCTATAGGTTCATACTCACTCCAAGGGTTCCCAGGAAAGTATAACAGGTCCATCGGTTGATTTGGATTTATACGAAATACTTTCCTAGACAGAATTCCCCAAAGTACAGGCATTCCTGCTTCCAGATTGTATGTATTTCCTATTCATTAATGTGAACCTAAAGACTATTGACGGGAGTCAAAGATTTAATTAGACTTGTAAGTCTAAGATCAGTCTTCGTAATGACGATCCTCTTGCAAGACGTAAGAAATGGGTCAATAAGTTCAGAACCCTAAATTCTAGTGTGTGCATGTTAGGCATCCTAAACTAGGTTCAAATAATTGTCCTATAAAATAACTAGTCAAGTAGTACAAGTGGTCACATACTCAAGTTTGACCTATCATGGCAACTACGTAGTTCAAACTTAAAGTTCATGGCCTAGTCCTTACAACTATAAGGTTCAACTTAGAGTTTACAGAAACTACATAGTTCAACTAAGTCATTCAATGGTTATAGTCTAGGTCATTCATTTTTAATAACTTAATTCTCTATAACCCAGGCTCTGATACCAATCTGTAACACCCCGACCAATGGCGGAATCATCGGGGCGTACACGAAGTGTAGATTGTTCAAAAGCACAAGGTACTATATTGTATTTATTTACATTCACTGTCATTACAAAATATTACATATTAACAGACTAACTACTAACTAGGTCCAAGCTCTAATTTGATCATCAAGATAATCTTATATAGCAGTTCCACCTGAAACATGTTTAAAACAAAAGTCAAATAGAAAGTTGGTGAGCTTCATAGGTTTTAAGCACACACACCAAAAATAGTTTGAGAATGATAAGTTGTCACATGTGAATATAAGCTCATATGAAATAAAACATGTGAGTAAACCATACGCAGATCAAAAGTTAAGTTGTGACCAAGCTAGCATTCCTAACAATGCCGAAGTAGTAACCTATCACCACAGATTTACCACAAAGGCAAACCCAACCTGGGTGGGATGGTCAATCCAATAGATCTATCATAGTTTACTAAAGTTATGATCAATGCAAGCTCAAGCTAAGTTCACTACAGTTTATGTCATAAAGCAAAGTTCACATGTAATAAATTTTAAAGCAAAGTTTATAAGTTGACATATTTCACCCCTAAAATATTAAAACAAGTAAAAAGAGGGGCTATGAAGACTCACATTGATTGAAGATGTAGCCTTTATAAATGATGCCACGTGTGTAGTTCAAGCAAACACAATATAAGATATCCTATATGTTTTAAACAATTATAAGCTAATGTGACTCTAACATCCTATGTATTTCCTAACACAACTACAATAATGTAATTGTACTTCATGTTCGAATGTCTTTATATTACTTTGTTGAAAAATGTTTTATATGTAAAAACAAAGTCATTTAGAGTTTATGTTTCAAATTAGATATCCCTTTAAAGTTCAATTTATGTTTAAAAGTAAATAATTAAATATAATTGTTTAAAATAAATAGATTAAAATAATAGCATTAGTAATAATAATCTTAATATGTTGTAAAGTTTGTTTGTAGATATAAGCATAATATTACAAGTGTTAATATATATATATATATATATAAAGTCATGGTTATAAGTTTGATAGCATATTACTTTTAATAACTATTATGATAAAAAATATATATTTATATATATTTTCAAAGTTAACGTTTGAACTTTGAAAAATATTGTCTTTAAGTAAATATTATTTATTTATTTTTTTAAAAAAACAAGATTATAAAAATTAAAGTTAATAAATAACTTTAATAATTAATGTGACTTTTAAAAGGTTATATAATATTTAAAAATAAACATTTATGCTGTAAATAATAAGTTTCATAAAATTCTAATTAATGTTATTTGATAGATATAAATATTCTTGTTTTGTAGATAAATATATAAAATATTTATAAGTAAGTTTTAATATTTTAAGTTTTATAATATTCAAAAATAAACCTTAAGTATAGTTTATATATATATATATATATATATATATTCATAATATTTATGTTTTATTTACTAAAATCATAAGTATTTATTTAAAAGAATTTTCTGTGAAAATAACATTTAAAAACAAGCATTAAATAAAAAGTTAAAAAGTTTGGCTCAAAACTCGCCCAAATCCGGATTCGAACCTGTGACCACTCTTTGCAAACATCCGGCTTCAACCAGTTAGTCTAGGCCTCAGCCTCATGAATGCTTCTGTTTCTATTCCTTAAAACCCGCTCCTCCGTTCAATACCCCCCATCAGTTTATATGTAAACGAACCCTAACCCCTTTGTCCTCAAAATTCATTCGAATAACACTGTAATAGGATCAAGAATCATAGGGCTTTTATTCCCCACTAAAATCCGAGCAAACTAAGGTATAGAACACTAACCTTTATGTACGAATCGGTGGTTTTCGAGCAATGGGTTTAGATACGATCGACCGAGCTTAGAACTCCTTAATTCGTGATTTAAATCGTCTGTAAACATGTTTGGAGTTTGCAGAAAGGTTCGACGATATGCAGGGAATAGTTAGGTTGATTTAATTCGATTTCTATGTTCGTTTATATAGATTTTTGAATGCTTGATCAATTACGGATTATTAGGAACGATTTGTGTGGGATTTTTGAATTTTAAATCACAAATTGAAGCTTGATATCGATCCCATGATGTTCGGGATAGTTAAAAGTTTGAATTTTTTTTAGTTTTATCACCGAATTCGACTGGTGTGGCTTGAGATCCGATCGGGTACACCATGGAAGGTGGGTTTGGGTTGAAGAAGATAACAAAAATGGAGGTTTGTCACTTCTGGTCCTTCCACTTTTTCTTTCTCATATTAGTTTGTATAGTTGGCAGTTCTAGTCCTCATAGGTTTTTTATAAAAGGATTTTATAAAAATCTATAAAATTAGACTTATAAGGTTTATAAAAAAATATCTTATCATTTGTATAAATAGTATTATTTATTTATTTTGCTAATTGTTTAGTAGAACCTTACAATGAAATGTACATATACATATATATATTTACATTACTTTTTGTTTATATAAGTTATCAAAATCTGAAGATTTATAAAAATACTTATACATTTTAATAATGCTTTAATATAATATATGTGTATCATTTTTTTTTAAACATGTTTATCAACTAATAATAAAATGTCGAATGTTATTATTGTTGTCGTTATAATTATTACTATTATCACCGTATACACAAAATAGCTTCTTGAATTCTCGTGAATTTTCATGAATTATTGAAATGTTACAATAACTTTTAGCGAAACCGAATTAGTTTAGTGGGAAATTGTGTTTTATAATCTAGAAAACAGTTTGTAAGTTAGTTTCAACAAGAATATCCCTAAGGATCCCTAGGGATATTTCAGAATATAAAATAGAAAAACAGCCAAACACACGAGATTTGTATGAGGAAAAGCCCTTAATCCTTTAGGATTGCCGGCATAAAAACCTCGGGAGGTGACAATCGTGACTCTGCCTAGTTTATTTTAAAACAACAAAATGAAATTACAATACAAGAGCACAATCAATCGATCACTAAGTGTAGAGAACTCTGAATCTTGCGAATATCAGCAAAAAAATAAGCAGAAGTCAGCTAAGTGAATCGTGTGTCTTCCTAGATCGATGTTGCCTCAATATATATACAAAAGATAATACAATGATAGTTCAAATGTTGTTCCACATTTTGTGCTCCACTTCCTGATCATGCGCCCACTCTTCCACATAACCGTTAATGGTTTCTTCATATTGTCCACGTTTTTCTTCTTATTCCGAGAAAATAGGCATAGTTGTTATTTATAACCTGTTGACTTATTTCAAAAGTTAGTAGCACGTGCTGAATAATAAAATAACAATAATCATCAATAAATCATTATTATTTATTTTTCAGATCATCAGATCATAGAAAATCATATGCGCAAATATTCCTAATTATCCCGAAATATTTTGTATCCCTAATTATTCTGAATTATAAGGATAAATTTTTACAGGTATAACATTTATAACCCCCGAGTTTTCTAGTTTAGGGTTTATGAACACCACTCATTCACTTAACACTTGTTTAAGTCTCCAACCCTAGCTTCTATATTGCCCTTTTGTTAGCCCATGATCTGAGTTAACAAAATACAAGTTGTTTGAATTCAATTGATTATTAAAACTCATGTTTATATGTTAAAGTAGTTTACAAAAGATTTGGTGTTGAAACCTTAGCATAGATGATTACCAAGACTGGTTATTCCCTTCGGAACCCTAATGACTTCTCACTTCACTAATTCATGTTCCAGCCAAATGCATGGACTCATCCCTTATGGTTCTCAAGGGTTCTTAGTCGTGCAGCCCATCATGCGAATGGATATCCGAATGAATATGGAATCCGAATGAGAAGTCCATGCGAATGAGATCCATGAGAACCGAATGAATAATGCATGCGAATGAAGCTCAGCCGAAAGTGGCTGCCATGCGAATGAGACTCCATTCGGCTGTCTTACTCATTCGATTGAAGGCTCATTCGACTGCCCAGTTCGTGCGAATGGGTACCCAGTCGGCCATGGGGTCGTTCGGCCTATGGTCATTCGTCCCATAGCCATTCGGCCTAGCTGAGCCTCTCTTTCGCCTGGTTCGAAGACGAGTACCCCCTTACCACCATTTTTAAGATTTAGACCAAACTAAGATGTTCCCCAAGTTCCTATAACTTTTGTGACTAGTTTCAAGTGTTCCCTATAGGTTTTTTTTGGAGATCAAAACAGGCTGAGATGGTCGAGGGTTCGAACTAGGGGTAAAACCCTAAAATCGCGAGTTTGAGGTCCATTTTACCTCAAATTTGTTGATCTTGAGCTCGAAATCTCTGTACTTTCACGATCTACACGATGTTGTGGTTGTTTTGACACCAAAATCACTTGATTTGGTGGAGAATTGAAGGTTTTAGGGTTTGAAAGCTTAGAGAGAGAGAGAGAGAGCGCGTAGACAGAGAGAGTGACAAAAATTGGGGAGAGAGAGTGGTAGATGAATGGTGGTAAATGGCATTTAATGCCATTTGTTTCTTTTAATCGTTCCGACGTGTACGGATTCGTTCGGTTTCACTCGATTTCGCGTAAACGTGTCGGTTTTCGACCGTCATCATAACGAAACGTTACGGTTTTAAAAATAGAGTTTATTAATTTAATTTAGATGGTAATTCCTAGTAAATTATCTAATATCTTTTGTTTATTTTCCATTTCTGAAAGCATTAAATTTTACTGTTTAAATCGAATCGTACAGTTGTCGCTCGTATTCGTTCGGATCGCCACCCGTACGAACACGATGATAACTACACTTTTCGATTGATTTTCTAATTATTGGACATCATTCAGAACGTTAAACTTCCAGATATATTCGTACAGATCGTTATCTATACGGATAATCTGTCAATTTAGCATTCACGTAACGACATCCGTTCTGGTTTTGTTCGGTACAACTCTCATACGTATATACGTAATAAAGTCCTAAATACATTCACATAATAGTTCTATGTTGTCAGGCACAACATTAAAGCCGCCCATAAGCTGAATATCAAGGATACCATCGAAGGGGCAAAGAAATCTTCTGCCATTGCCATCCTCAGAGTCAAAATTCAAATGGCCTAAAAGGCTAAAAAGGATGGTACGGATTTATGGGCAAGTGATCTCCCGGAGCGGGCGAAGATTTTGACAAATCTTACATGGGATACTGTAGAAGCCTAAGATGCAGCAGCCACAAAGACGACAAGTGTGGCCGAAGCAAGCAATGTGGGTGACGTCGAGGATAATGGTGCTGGCGTAGGTGCAGGGGAAGTCGCGATGGGCAATGAAGACAGAGATGCTAAGGTATGATCCCGTCATTCGTGGTTCTTTTGATTAACTTTTTTCAATGTATGAACAATGTGTTGGTGAAATCCTCGGGTATAGGGGCAGACAATTTGAATATTTTGGGATATTAAGGTGGAGGGATCATATGTTTCATGGCGAAGTGTGACAACCGGTATACGAGCTATCATTAGTCTGAAATTCAAGGGTGTACACAACAACAACGTAGAAGGCTATGTTAAGAGAGTGATGATAATGATAACAAACATCAAATCAAAATACACGGATAATTCCTAAGACAGTTAGGGAAATCCGTTGAATCACACAAACATGAATCAGAAGAAAAGATAAACACCTTGTGAGGTAAAACAATGAACAAAAATCTGAATGGATAACATTTGGAGTATCGATCCAACGAGATATTCGTATGGGTGACAATCCATGTGGACATGTTGTTAGATTTGGTACACTAAATGATATCTTTACAGTACAAAACAATGTCAGTAGTTAAGTTAAACGCGGCTTTTATACGAGTGCCGATTCACACGAATGTCAACATGAGTCTTAAAACGCTGATATAAAAGGATAACAATTTTAATAAAATTTCCACCAAAATATTTAATAAACAATCAAAATTTTAACACACACCCATTCGCACGAATGGGCACTCATTCGTACAAATATGTTTATTTGGTGAAGCTTTGCAACCATAGAGTCATTCGGCCGAATGGGAGTCATTCGTACAAATGACTCATTCGAGCGACAGCAGAGGTATAAAAGCAACACATACAATTTTCAAACCCATTTTTCACCAAACTCACTCAACCAAAACCCCTTTCGCCCCTCTCGAATTTTTGGCCATTTCCACACGAAATCGAACCATTTCAACGTCCAAATCGTGTGTATTTCAACCCCAACACCTCCATTTCAAGATTTCAACCATTTCCAAGCCATTTTGGTCAAATACGAGCTCGACAGGAATATTAGCACCGATCCTTTGCACCAAAACACTCCAAAATGTTTTGCCGTCATTTTTTACCGTAAAAACACCTTAAACAACCACCGATTTGAAAAATGGCGTTCTTGGTGAATCTGCAGGAGGATGAGCCGTATGAAAGGCTCATTTGTACGAATGAGATGCCTCATCCGATCGAGAAACTCACTAGAATGAACCTATGGACGAATGAGCAACCACACGAATGAAATCGGTTCATTCGCATGGGACAAACATGCGAATGAAGACCCATTCGCACGAATGGATCACCAAAATGAGAGTATGGATTCGCATAATTCCATTCATGTGAATGAAGGTCATTCGCACGAATAGGCCATTCGCACCAAGAGGAGACCAAAAATGGTTAAGTGTTGAACATTCTATCGAGCAACATTCGCATTGATAGAACCGAACCTTAGACCAAAATTTAAATCTAATCAAAATGAAACGAAATGAAAACACAATTTTCAAAATCCATCAAGACACAGAACACATAACCACCTAACACTTAACTAACAAATAAACAATTTATAACACAGGATTCAAACCAAGAGAACATACCGTGTCAATGCATTAATGACCCATAACCCCGGGTGAGTTGATAGACCCCTTTTTCTTTAACTTATTGCCTTCCAAATCATTTGGGGCTGAGAACATGCAACCTCTTATTCGAATGTTATTTGAATAAGAGTTATTTTCAAATAATTTAAAAGAGAAAATCAACCATAAACCTCTAATTCGAATGTTATTCGAATAAGTGCATTTTCAATCATTTTATTGTGTGTTCATCGCATCATTAACAACGTTTTCAAACTCAACAACGATTTTGAGGATTCGAAACACAGCTGTACAGAAGTGTCCGTTAATCATGACAGTTCGAGGCTTTGTGCCCAACAAAGAGGTGAACGAACACAATTCGAGAGATGATGTTACACATCCAAAACAAACAAATAACATATTTGTATGGTATCTGTCTACAGCAATTCACTAGAACATGTGTGCACACAACATACACATCAAGAATTCGTTGAGGAATTCTCAAGTAAGTCCCTTAAAGAGTCATTTACCATTAGTTGACGCGGGTCAACCGACGGTAATGTAGATGGTACCATAGGTCTAACCAACCTCCAGGGATGAGGCAGGTACGTTACACGCATACCTAAAAAAGACAACTATTCGGATCAACTCCATGGGAACTGATTAACAAGGGCATATCAGTTAGGCTTGGTAAATGATCATATGGGTGATATTATAGACAGATCACCCACACATATTAATCCAACAATTATTTCGAGTTTCCAATACAAACAAATGTTCAAGACCTGGTCTTGGATGATTTTCAAACGAGTACACAACAAACAATGTCAAACAACGAGAGAAAGGAGTGTAAACTTTGTAATTTTCAAACAAACAAGATTTTCCTATATTAGGAGACAAAGCATACACTTATTTCTCAAGACATTTCTTTTTCCAAAAACATTTTTCGTGTCGTGTCTGTCACACCCCCTGCGCCGCGTGCGGAAACCACGGCGCGGTGACGATTGATGGTTGAATCATGCACAAGTATTGAATAGAACAAGCACAATGTATTACTAGATTTCATAGAAGTTAGACCATTGTTTAGTTACAGACAATCTATCTATGTTACCAAAAGAATGACAACTACAGACCCAAAAATAGTGTTTACAAAATAAGACTTAAACAAGACAATTAAACAATTAGGATTAAGTGTGTTTCTAAATCCATCCTAGCTTGTTTCTTCATCTTGTTCTATCTTACAACGGTCTCCTTAGTTGTCTTTGAAAGTATACTAAACCTGATTACCTGAAACACGTGAAAAGTAACTGTCAACTACAAAAGTAGTTGGTGAGAACAATAGGTTTAACAATTGTAAATATGAATCTGCAATGTAAGGCATATGTCTAAAACTGTAATTGAAAGTGCATGGATGGTTGCAACCCAAACTAACATCAAGTACGTATACTGTGTCCAAACAGTCATCAGACTGTTTGCTAGAAAACCAGCATATAATCAAGTCCCAAACTACGTTTGGAGTCAGAAAATTAGTCAGCAAACGCATCAACACGAGTTGTACTAACGAGTTCACTCAGAAGACATCTCCGTGTTGACGTAACCCGGTCAATATGACGTATGCTGGTAAACTAAATTAACAGCAATTTCATATTACCGTAATGCAACCAATTCTGCAATTAGCTTTTAAAACAAATTTAAAAGCTAATTCCAGCTTTGGCGTAACCAAGTGTGTCCGCTTTCCCTTATTGTGATCACCCAGTACTAATGCTATATGAATATGAATATGTAACTTGATGTATGTATAAGTTTGTTCACAATGATGAACACCATGTTTTTGAATACTATGACTTGAAACCATTGATTGAAATGCCTTATTTGATTATCATGATTTGAAAACCTTGCTTGAATACCCTGAATTGAAAACCTTGCTTGAATACCATGAATTGAAATCCTTTGATTGAATACCGAGAATAGAGTACTTGTGTAATAACAAGGTTTAAAAATATCATTTTATTGAAAACACTAGATTTTAGTAAAAGAGTTTATAAAACTTATTCCTTAAAAGTATTTATCATTTATAAAACCATTTATGTAAAATTGGTGTAAAACAGTTTAGTGAACCTTTTATAAAACATTTTAGTAGAACTTGTTTAACGGTTGTTAAAACCATTATAAACAGTTGATAATTCCTTTGAAAATAGTTGAGAAATCCCTTGGATTTCTAAAGTGAACCTGTAACAGTTGAACAGTAGCATAACTCTTGTATATGAAATACGATTTGCATAAAGAATATTTGATCACGTGTTCCACCCCAAAACAGTGGAAAAACAGTAAAAGAGGGGCTAATGTTGTAACATCAAGTGCCAGATCGTCCGGCAAGTCCGTACGGTATGTGTACTTTCATTTTATACTATGTGTAAATACATGTGCATGAACAATTATCGCATTAAACAGAATTCAGAATACAATACACAGTTGTACGTATTTTAGTGCAAACTTAAATACAGTAAGTACAACAGACATTGAAACAATAGTTGCGCGTGTTTAAGTGAAAACTTAAACACAGTGAGCACAACGAATCACGAGAAACAACAGTTTACAAGCAAACAACGAAAGCAAATCGGTTGCGATCTGATGTCCACAGATGACAGGAATCAGATGGCCGACGAATCAGTACAAGAACAATGTGATAACAGGATGTCTAGTTGTGTCCGTCAGTGAGGAAACACAATTCAAAACATAATATCAGTGTCGTTTCAGAATAACGAACTGACAGTGTGTTTGTGTGGGTGACGATTCACACAAACATATCTGTGAGTTTAACGTTCTGAAATGATGACTGACAAGTAGAAAACAAAAGTCAGAAAGCAAAACAATCGTCGTGTTCGACCGGGTGACGATTCGGACGAATACGCGCGAAGGTGACGCGATCTGACGAAACGAAAACGAAAACACGACACGAACGAAAATAATTTAATAAAATAAAATAAATAATGTTTTACAATTTTGAAACTCATCAAAGAATAATTAAAACTGTTTAATTTAAGTCCAAAAATACGCGCGTTACGTTCCGGAAACGTAACGAGAACGCGAACCGAGCAACCAAAACGAACCCGAACACCACGCGGGTATAAAAACCCAAAAATGAGAGGGTTTTCTCATTTTTGTCATCCTCAACCTCCTCTCACTTCCAAATTTCCGGCCAAGACAAAACCCTCCCCATTTCTCACCTTCTCTCTTCCATAACTCTCTCATTTCTTAACCAAATCACTCCATTTTTGAACCTACACGAAGCTCTCATCACCCTCTACACGAAAGTACAAAGGATCCGCCCTGAAAACGACCAAAACCGAGGTAAAATCGAGATCAAAGTAGCGATTTTTAGGGTTTTCTACAAACCCGACAAAATCCGAACTTTAACCGGTCTAAAACACCCCCTTTTCGACCCATACACCTTCTAAATGAGTTTACTCACCTAAACCCACTCAAAACGACTATATATACGACTATACCCCGAAATCATCTTCTCCCATGGCTGAAAACCCGTTCGGGCGAATGGCCCATGAGTATGAGCCATTCGGCCGAATGAGTGGAGTATGAGCTCATTCGGGAGTATGAGTGGAGTATGAGCTCATTCGGGAGAATGAGTGGAGTATGAGCTCATTCGGGAGTATGAGTGGAGTATGAGCTCATTCGGGAGAATGAGTGGAGTATGAGCTCATTCGGGAGAATGAGTGGAGTATGAGCTCATTCGGGAGAATGACTCATTCGGGACTCATTCGGGAGACTCATTCGGGTGACTCATTCGGGAGACTCATTCGGGTGACTCATTCGGGACTCATTCGGGAGAATGACTCATTCGGGACTCATTCGGGAGAATGACTCATTCGGGTGAAAACTCATTAGCATGAGCCATTCTTATGAAAATCACAAGAATGAGTCATTTTCACTACACCAACTCAATTAACAACTCAGATTTCAAAAAAGAACAATCAAATAGGGGATCATAACTCAAATAACATTTAATCAAACACAGGACTGTGAATACAACATCAGTACGACAACAAGAGCGCGTGCATCCTCGTTTAAGCTAAGTCAACCCCAATCGCAACAAGGTGAGTTCATATGCCCCTTTTCTTTAATCTTTACTGATTTTAAACTCTCGGGGCTGAGAAACATGCTTTACTTTTATTTACTTAAAAGTTTTGCTTACATATTTCTAATACTTTGATTATTTGATATTAAATTGCTTATTATCATAAATCATTGTATGCATGCTTGTTTGTATTCAAGAATACAGGAAAGTAAAGATGATGATGATATTATATCATAACTCATCAATACAATAGAATAACATAGTGGTAAGATAACTCTTACAACATTTAGTTATTCCTACAAGAAATGACATTGAAACGATTACAAGGAACATGATGACAGGATTACAAGAACAAACATAAGAATGATATAAAGATAACATATCTTTATTACATCATTCGGTACAAGAGTTAAGTAAGTGTAATAAGACTAGTTCTTATAGCATTTAACTTCACAACTTAACACATATTACAAGAGAATAATGAACATGGAATGATAATCATGATAACGTAATTTCATGATAACAACATCGTTCACTCAATTAATTAACATAATCTAATAAGACAAGTTCTTATTTAACTTTGTTAATATCACGGAGAACATATGACAATGAGAACAAGAGTACAAGTGAATACAATTACAATTAGTTACTATTGACCTGTTTGCATTAGATCACTTCAATCATGTGCCAAATTGTTCAAGTTGATCATGTAAGCCCCTTTAATTCGCTGACCAGTTAGTTTGACGGGACTAAACCGACGATAGCATAGTGGTACCATAGGTTTGACAAACCTCTAGCTTGTAGGGCTAGTATGTTGATCGTACTGATTCAATTGGCCGGTAACGTATGACCGGTGACAGGGCGACCTCAAGTCAGGTTCTGGTAAGCGACACATGGTGATATTAATCTACAGTGATAAGTAATTAATCCAGCGAAAACCCTATTGACTAGTAGGTTGAGAAGGTGATCTGCTCTCATGTTACACTACTAGTAATAGATTTCGTTGAGGACAATAGACATACAAAGTGGTAGAGATAAATCGGATGCATTGAAATCTGATTACGTGAGGATTTCAATGGATTCCTTTTAGGCTCTATGCACTATGGTTCAAGAACAAGTTGCAAGGGGTTAACTCACACTCTTAATATTTACTAGAGTATCATCAGTTAACCCACCTCAAGTATAGAATAATTCAAGGACAAGATTATATTAATCTAAAATTCCTTAATACATCGAGGGTTATCAATACTTCGGTTTGATAATTAAAACCCATTCAGTATATTATTCTATAATCAATACAATAACTGAATACATATCAAATACGATGAACAAACGGGTAATGGATATCTTTAGTTGTATCGCAAGTGGGGTGGAACTTGACTGAGTATGTGGTGGGATAGCGTCTGGGCTTGACCCTTTCAGGATTCCCTATATATAAGCATACTTGATCAGGTGATACTCTACTTGTATATATAACTAAGGAGAGGCCATTGGGTGGTACAGATGAAACAAGTATTACAAGTAACAAGTATGACATTGTGGATGTGTGCATGATCAATTCAATGGTTTTCAATTTACTTATTTATGAACTCACCAACCTAGTGTTGACTTTGTTTAAATGCATGTTTTCTCAGGTGATGAACAGGTGTAGATACAATTGTGCAAGTGTTAAGCTAGTGGACTTTAGAAGACCTAGCTTACTTTTGGACTGCATACTTTTGATATGACAAAACAGTGAATCACTTTTGTATATCTTGTACAGTTCAAGATATAAACTCATTGATTCTTTTTGATTAGATTTACTTAGTTAAATTATGATGTACAATATAATTTAACTTTGTAATTCTATTTCATGTCATGATTAGCATTTCTCATTTATATCTCATGTGCTGTGTAAACAATCTGATCAATTGATTATCACCCAATGATATCGCGCCCCGGGAACCTTCCGCCCGACGGGAAAACACGATCCGTTCCCGCCGGCCCGGGGTGTGACAGATTGGTATCAGAGCCATGGTTATAGAGAAATATAGGTCATAATACTTAAACGGTTTGGCCTAGACTATAACCTAGGGACCCTCATGTAGAGTTCTGATGATATAGGATTCTATTTGCATAATGTCTTCTGCTTCTGATCACTGCACTAACCGATTTCTTTTCGGTTATGATCAGAATGCCGCCGCGAAGACAACCACCTCTATTACCGTTGACTCAAGGTTCAGCTCCGCATTCATCGACTCAATCACCAGCTGACTCTCCTCCACATTCACCACCACCTCCTCCACCTCCACCTCCTCCTCCGCACTCTCCACCACCAGGCTCAAGCAATGTTCAGATGATAGATCCTGCTACTATCGCCTTAGCAACCCTGCTGAGTACTCAACTGACAAGTCAGCTAAAAGATGTCATCCCAGAGATGATAAACCGAATTCAAGGCCACGGCAACAATTCTGGCCATACTACAGGAGAGGCTAGTGGAAACACTAGTCATACTTCGGACTACTCCTACAAGTCTTTTGTAGGATGCAAACCTCCAAGTTTCACCGGAGTTGAAGGAGCTGTTGGACTGATCCAATGGCTAGAAAAGATGGAGAATACTCTGGACATTAGCAACTGTCCAGAACACCATAAAGTTCGCTATGCAGCTGGTTCATTCAGCAAGCGAGCACTTACATGGTGGAATGCTCAGATTCGAGCAAAGGGAAGAGATGAAGCAATGGCGATGCCATGGGCAGAATTTAAACTTCTTCTGAGGAACGAGTTCTGTCCGAAACACGAACTGCAACTGCTGGAAACGGAACTCTCGAACCACGTGATGAAGGGGGCTGATCATATGACCTTCACCACTCGCTATCATGAGTTGGTAGCTTTGGTGCCAGAAATGGTACCAACATTGGAAAAGCTGATTGACCGTTATGTGGCGGGATTACCTTCTTGCATCCAAAGTATCGTGTTGGCTTCTTATCCTGCTACTTTGGAGGCTGCTATCTCCCTCTCAGCTAAACTTACCAAGGTGATGGTAAAGTCTGGAGTTTTAAAGGATGAGGCTGAAACAGTCAAGGCTGGAACTTCCAAGAAGTCGGATAAACGTCCGGCTAAGAGACAAAAAGTGGCAAGGAACTTTGCTGCCACTACTCAGGCCCCAATGCTTAATCAGCCACCACCACTGCAAGTCAGGAAGCCCTATACTGGCACTGCACCTTTGTGCAACACTTGCCAGTATCATCACGCACCAAACTCTCAGTGCATGCAATGCACAAACTGTGGAAAGTTTGGTCATTGGGCAAACCGCTGCAGGAGCACGGGAGCTCCAAACAGAAACAACGATGCAGCCACTACTGCTGCTGCCACTGATCGCAGGTCTTGTTACAACTGTGGCGAATCTGGTCACTTCTCTAGGGATTGCCCCAAGAGAAATCAACAAATGGCTCAAGCACCAAGGGGACGAGCCTTTCAGATAGGAGCTGCTGCAGCTAGACAGGACCCGAACGTCATTACGGGTACATTCCTTCTATCTGATTTCTATGCTTCTATATTATTTGATACTGGTGCGGATCAGAGTTTTATCTCATCCGATTTTGCTAGCCATCTTAATCATGTTGAGGAATCATTAGACTCCTCTTATACTATTGAGATAGCTAATGGCAAACAGATTTCAGTTGACACAGTACTTAGAAATTGCCCACTAACACTTGGTGATCATATATTCTCCATTGACTTGATACCGATGGAGCTGGGCAGTTTCGACATCATCATTGGAATGGACTGGCTAACTCGTAACCGAGTTGAGTTCATCTGTTTCGATAAACTACTACGTATTCCTATGGAAAACAATGAGGTCTTGGAGATTCGTGGAGACCAAGCGAAACGTAGTGTCAAGATAATTTCGTGTATGAAGGCTCGCAAGTGCTTACGGAAACAATGTGTGGCATTCCTAGCTCACGTGATTCAGAAAGACAAGAAAGAAATCAAGATTCAAGATGTACCGATTGTGAGAGATTTTGCAGAAGTGTTTCCGGATGACTTACCGGGACTGCCACCCGAGAGAGCGGTGCAGTTCCGCATCGATTTGATTCCTGGAGCAACTCCTATAGCCAAGTCTCCCTACAGACTCGCACCATCGGAGATGCAAGAGTTGTCCAACCAGTTGCAAGAACTTCTCGATAAAGGATTCATCCGACCGAGCTTTTCCCCGTGGGGAGCTCCGGTTCTTTTTGTTAAAAAGAAGGATGGAACTTTCAGGATGTGCATTGACTATCGAGAACTCAACAAACTCACCATCAAGAATCGATACCCGTTACCGAGGATTGATGATTTGTTTGATCAGTTACAGGGAGCACAATACTTTTCAAAGATAGACCTGAGATCAGGCTATCATCAGCTCCGGATTCAAGAGGAAGACATACCAAAGACGGCCTTTCGTACTCGATACGGTCATTACGAATTCATGGTGATGCCATTCGGATTGACGAACGCACCGGCTGTGTTCATGGACTTAATGAACCGGGTGTGCAAGCCGTATTTAGATCAGTTTGTGATCGTCTTCATCGACGATATACTGATTTACTCAAAGAACAAGAAGGAACATGAACAACATCTCAGGACAGTTTTGGAGCTTCTAAAAGAAGAACAACTCTATGCCAAATTCTCTAAATGTGAATTTTGGTTAAGGGAAGTTCAGTTTTTGGGTCACGTGATTAACAGTGATGGTATTCATGTGGATCCTGCCAAGATAGAAGCGATCAAGAACTGGGATGCGCCTACGACACCGACAGAGATCAGATCATTTTTGGGATTGGTAGGTTATTACCGGAGATTCATTTCGAATTTCTCTAAGATAGCCTTGCCTCTCACCAAGCTCACACAGAAGTCTGAACCTTTTGTGTGGACTCAAAAACAAGAAGAGGCATTCCAGACATTGAAACAAAGATTGTGCAATGCTCCAATTTTAACACTCCCAGAAGGCAATGATGACTTTGTAGTTTATTGTGATGCTTCCCATCAGGGACTCGGATGTGTTTTAATGCAACGAGACAAAGTCATTGCTTATGCCTCACGACAGCTGAAGATACACGAGAAGAATTACACGACACACGATCTTGAACTGGGAGCTGTTGTATTTGCATTAAAGATTTGGAGACACTACCTTTATGGTACCAAATGCACTATCTTCACAGATCACAAGAGTTTACAGCACATATTTGATCAGAAGGAGCTTAACATGAGACAGAGACGTTGGGTTGAGCTCCTGAACGATTACGATTGTGTGATCAAATACCATCCGGGCAAAGCAAATGTCGTTGCAGATGCTTTGAGTCGGGAGGAAAGAGTCAAACCTTTACGCGTTCGCGCTATGGGAATGACGGTGCAAACAAGTTTGAGAGATCACATTTTACAAGTACAACAGGAGGCAGTGACAAGAAACAACCTGAAACGCGAGCTCGATTGTGGAGCCGAGAAACATTTCGAGACAAGACAAGACGGAGTTATTTACTATCTGGATCGTGTTTGGATCCCGGCAGTAGATGAACTTCGAACACTCATTCTTGACGAGGCACACAAGTCACGTTACTCAATTCATCCTGGTGCCGACAAGATGTACCAAGATCTTAGGTCATTTTATTGGTGGCCGGGTATGAAGAAAGACATTGCCACTTATGTTGGCAAATGTATCACATGTGCCAAAGTCAAAGCTGAACACCAGAAACCTTCGGGTTTGCTGGAACAACCAGAAATACCACAATGGAAGTGGGAACAAATAGCTATGGACTTCATTACCAAGCTACCCCGCACTTCCAGCGGACACGATTCGATTTGGGTTATCATTGATAGATTAACCAAGTCCGCACACTTTTTACCGATCAGAGAGACATACAAGATGGAGAAACTTGCAAGACTATACATCGATGAAATAGTAGTGAGACACGGTGTGCCATTATCTATTATTTCAGACCGGGACAGTCGATTTACTTCGCGGTTCTGGCAATCATTGCAACAATCCTTAGGGACAAGTGTTAACTTGAGCACCGCTTATCATCCACAAACGGATGGACAAAGCGAACGCACCATTCAAACCCTAGAGGATATGTTGAGAACATGCATCCTAGACTTCGGTGGAAGTTGGGACACACACTTACCTCTCATTGAGTTCTCCTACAACAATAGCTACCACAGCAGTATTGGATGTGCTCCTTTTGAAGCACTTTATGGTAGAAAATGTCGGTCTCCAATTTGTTGGACCGAAGTGGGAGACAACAGAATAATTGGGCCTGAACTTATTCAGGAAACTACTGATAAGATTGCCCAGATACAACAGCGATTACAAGCAACACGTAGCCGCCAAAAGAGTTACGCAGACCAATGGCGCAAGCCTTTGGAATTCGATGTGGGTGACCGAGTTATGTTGAAAGTGTCCCCATGGAAAGGCGTAGTTCGGTTTGGGGCTAAAGGCAAGCTAGCACCACGGTATGTCGGACCGTTTGAGATTACTCAACGCATAGGTCCTGTGGCATACAGACTCAGACTCCCTGATGAACTCAGTGGAGTACACGATGTGTTTCATGTATCAAATCTCAAGAGGTACTTAGCAGACGAAACATTGATCATACCATTGGAAGAGATACAAATTGATGAGCAGTTACATTTCATTGAAGAACCTGTAGAGATTATGGAACGTGAAGTCAAGAGACTGAAACGGAGCCGTATCCCTATTGTAAAGGTTCGATGAAACTCCAAGCATGGACCAGAATTTACCTGGGAACGTGAGGACAACATGAAAGCAAAGTATCCCCATCTGTTCGAGAATTGAAACCCGACTTTGATGCTTAAATTTCGGGACGAAATTTCTTTAACAAGGGGAGACTGTAACATCAAGTGCCAGATCGTCCGGCAAGTCCGTACGGTATGTGTACTTTCATTTTATACTATGTGTAAATACATGTGCATGAACAATTATCGCATTAAACAGAATTCAGAATACAATACACAGTTGTACGTATTTTAGTGCAAAATTAAATACAGTAAGTACAACAGACATTGAAACAATAGTTGCGCGTGTTTAAGTGAAAACTTAAACACAGTGAGCACAACGAATCACGAGAAACAACAGTTTACAAGCAAACAACGAAAGCAAATCGGTTGCGATATGATGTCCACAGATGACAGGAATCAGATGGCCGACGAATCAGTACAAGAACAATGTGATAACAGGATATCTAGTTGTGTCCGTCAGTGAGGAAACACAATTCAAAACATAATATCAGTGTCGTTTCAGAATAACGAACTGACAGTGTGTTTGTGTGGGTGACGATTCACACAAACATATCTGTGAGTTTAACATTCTGAAATGATGACTGACAAGTAGAAAACAAAAGTCAGAAAGCAAAACAATCGTCGTGTTCGACCGGGTGACGATTCGGACGAATACGCGCGAAGGTGACGCGATCTGACGAAACGAAAACGAAAACACGACACGAACGAAAATAATTTAATAAAATAAAATAAATAATGTTTTACAATTTTGAAACTCATCAAAGAATAATTAAAACTGTTTAATTTAAGTCCAAAAATACGCGCGTTACGTTCCGGAAACGTAACGAGAACGCGAACCGAGCAACCAAAACGAACCCGAACACCATGCGGGTATAAAAACCCAAAAATGAGAGGGTTTTCTCATTTTTGTCATCCTCAACCTCCTCTCACTTCCAAATTTCCGGCCAAGACAAAACCCTCCCCATTTCTCACCTTCTCTCTTCCATAACTATCTCATTTCTTAACCAAATCACTCCATTTTTGAACCTACACGAAGCTCTCATCACCCTCTACACGAAAGTACAAAGGATCCGCCCTGAAAACGACCAAAACCGAGGTAAAATCGAGATCAAAGTAGCGATTTTTAGGGTTTTCTACAAACCCGACAAAATCCGAACTTTAACCGGTCTAAAACACCCCCTTTTCGACCCATACACCTTCTAAATGAGTTTACTCACCTAAACCCACTCAAAACGACTATATATACGACTATACCCCGAAATCATCTTCTCCCATGGCTGAAAACCCGTTCGGGCGAATGGCCCATGAGTATGAGCCATTCGGCCGAATGAGTGGAGTATGAGCTCATTCGGGAGTATGAGTGGAGTATGAGCTCATTCGGGAGAATGAGTGGAGTATGAGCTCATTCGGGAGTATGAGTGGAGTATGAGCTCATTCGGGAGAATGAGTGGAGTATGAGCTCATTCGGGAGAATGAGTGGAGTATGAGCTCATTCGGGAGAATGAGTGGAGTATGAGCTCATTCGGGAGAATGACTCATTCGGGACTCATTCGGGAGACTCATTCGGGTGACTCATTCGGGAGACTCATTCGGGTGACTCATTCGGGACTCATTCGGGAGAATGACTCATTCGGGACTCATTCGGGAGAATGACTCATTCGGGTGAAAACTCATTAGCATGAGCCATTCTTATGAAAATCACAAGAATGAGTCATTTTCACTACACCAACTCAATTAACAACTCAGATTTCAAAAAAGAACAATCAAATAGGGGATCATAACTCAAATAACATTTAATCAAACACAGGACTGTGAATACAACATCAGTACGACAACAAGAGCGCGTGCATCCTCGTTTAAGCTAAGTCAACCCCAATCGCAACAAGGTGAGTTCATATGCCCCTTTTCTTTAATCTTTACTGATTTTAAACTCTCGGGGCTGAGAAACATGCTTTACTTTTATTTACTTAAAAGTTTTGCTTACATATTTCTAATACTTTGATTATTTGATATTAAATTGCTTATTATCATAAATCATTGTATGCATGCTTGTTTGTATTCAAGAATACAGGAAAGTAAAGATGATGATGATATTATATCATAACTCATCAATACAATAGAATAACATAGTGGTAAGATAACTCTTACAACATTTAGTTATTCCTACAAGAAATGACATTGAAACGATTACAAGGAACATGATGACAGGATTACAAGAACAAACATAAGAATGATATAAAGATAACATATCTTTATTACATCATTCGGTACAAGAGTTAAGTAAGTGTAATAAGACTAGTTCTTATAGCATTTAACTTCACAACTTAACACATATTACAAGAGAATAATGAACATGGAATGATAATCATGATAACGTAATTTCATGATAACAACATCGTTCACTCAATTAATTAACATAATCTAATAAGACAAGTTCTTATTTAACTTTGTTAATATCACGGAGAACATATGACAATGAGAACAAGAGTACAAGTGAATACAATTACAATTAGTTACTATTGACCTGTTTGCATTAGATCACTTCAATCATGTGCCAAATTGTTCAAGTTGATCATGTAAGCCCCTTTAATTCGCTGACCAGTTAGTTTGACGGGACTAAACCGACGATAGCATAGTGGTACCATAGGTTTGACAAACCTCTAGCTTGTAGGGCTAGTATGTTGATCGTACTGATTCAATTGGCCGGTAACGTATGACCGGTGACAGGGCGACCTCAAGTCAGGTTCTGGTAAGCGACACATGGTGATATTAATCTACAGTGATAAGTAATTAATCCAGCGAAAACCCTATTGACTAGTAGGTTGAGAAGGTGATCTGCTCTCATGTTACACTACTAGTAATAGATTTCGTTGAGGACAATAGACATACAAAGTGGTAGAGATAAATCGGATGCATTGAAATCTGATTACGTGAGGATTTCAATGGATTCCTTTTAGGCTCTATGCACTATGGTTCAAGAACAAGTTGCAAGGGGTTAACTCACACTCTTAATATTTACTAGAGTATCATCAGTTAACCCACCTCAAGTATAGAATAATTCAAGGACAAGATTATATTAATCTAAAATTCCTTAATACATTAAGGGTTATCAATACTTCGGTTTGATAATTAAAACCCTTTCAGTATATTATTCTATAATCAATACAATAACTGAATACATATCAAATACGATGAACAAACGGGTAATGGATATCTTTAGTTGTATCGCAAGTGGGGTGGAACTTGACTGAGTATGTGGTGGGATAGCGTCTGGGCTTGACCCTTTCAGGATTCCCTATATATAAGCATACTTGATCAGGTGATACTCTACTTGTATATATAACTAAGGAGAGGCCATTGGGTGGTACAGATGAAACAAGTATTACAAGTAACAAGTATGACATTGTGGATGTGTGCATGATCAATTCAATGGTTTTCAATTTACTTATTTATGAACTCACCAACCTAGTGTTGACTTTGTTTAAATGCATGTTTTCTCAGGTGATGAACAGGTGTAGATACAATTGTGCAAGTGTTAAGCTAGTGGACTTTAGAAGACCTAGCTTACTTTTGGACTGCATACTTTTGATATGACAAAACAGTGAATCACTTTTGTATATCTTGTACAGTTCAAGATATAAACTCATTGATTCTTTTTGATTAGATTTACTTAGTTAAATTATGATGTACAATGTAATTTAACTTTGTAATTCTATTTCATGTCATGATTAGCATTTCTCATTTATATCTCATGTGCTGTGTAAACAATCTGATCAATTGATTATCACCCAATGATATCGCGCCCCGGGAACCTTCCGCCCGACGGGAAAACACGATCCGTTCCCGCCGGCCCGGGGTGTGACAGATTGGCATCAGAGCCATGGTTATAGAGAAATATAGGTCATAATACTTAAACGGTTTGGCCTAGACTATAACCTAGGGACCCTCATGTAGAGTTCTGATGATATAGGATTCTATTTGCATAATGTCTTCTGCTTCTGATCACTGCACTAACCGATTTCTTTTCGGTTATGATCAGAATGCCGCCGCGAAGACAACCACCTCTATTACCGTTGACTCAAGGTTCAGCTCCGCATTCATCGACTCCATCACCAGCTGACTCTCCTCCACATTCACCACCACCTCCTCCACCTCCACCTCCTCCTCCGCACTCTCCACCACCAGGCTCAAGCAATGTTCAGATGATAGATCCTGCTACTATCGCCTTAGCAACCCTGCTGAGTACTCAACTGACAAGTCAGCTAAAAGATGTCATCCCAAAGATGATAAACCAAATTCAAGGCCACGGCAACAATTCTGGCCATACTACAGGAGAGGCTAGTGGAAACACTAGTCATACTTCGGACTACTCCTACAAGTCTTTTGTAGGATGCAAACCTCCAAGTTTCACCGGAGTTGAAGGAGCTGTTAGACTGATCCAATGGCTAGAAAAGATGGAGAATACTCTGGACATTAGCAACTGTCCAGAACACCATAAAGTTCGCTATGCAGCTGGTTCATTCAGCAAGCGAGCACTTACATGGTGGAATGCTCAGATTCTAGCAAAGGGAAGAGATGAAGCAATGGCGATGCCATGGGCAGAATTTAAACTTCTTCTGAGGAACGAGTTCTGTCCGAAACACGAACTGCAACTGCTGGAAACGGAACTCTCGAACCACGTGATGAAGTGGGCTGATCATATGACCTTCACCACTCGCTATCATGAGTTGGTAGCTTTGGTGCCAGAAATGGTACCAACATTGGAAAAGCTGATTGACCGTTATGTGGCGGGATTACCTTCTTGCATCCAAAGTATCGTGTTGGCTGCTTATCCTGCTACTTTGGAGGCTGCTATCTCCCTCTCAGCTAAACTTACCAAGGTGATGGTAAAGTCTGGAGTTTTAAAGGATGAGGCTGAAACAGTCAAGGCTGGAACTTCCAAGAAGTCGGATAAACGTCCAGCTAAGAGACAAAAAGTGGCAAGGAACTTTGCTGCCACTACTCAGGCCCCAATGCTTAATCAGCCACCACCACTGCAAGTCAGGAAGCCCTATACTGGCACTGCACCTTTGTGCAACACTTGTCAGTATCATCACGCACCAAACTCTCAGTGCATGCAATGCACAAACTGTGGAAAGTTTGGTCATTGGGCAAACCGCTGCAGGAGCACGGGAGCTCCAAACAGAAACAACGATGCAGCCACTACTGCTGCTGCCACTGATCGCAGGTCTTGTTACAACTGTGGCGAACCTGGTCACTTCTCTAGGGATTGACCCAAGAGAAATCAACAAATGGCTCAAGCACCAAGGAGACGAGCCTTTCAGATAGGAGCTGCTGCAGCTAGACAGGACCCGAACATCATTACGGGTACATTCCTTCTATCTGATTTCTATGCCTCTATATTATTTGATACTGGTGCGGATCAGAGTTTTATCTCATCCGATTTTGCTAGCCATCTTAATCATGTTGAGGAATCATTAGACTCCCCTTATACTATTGAGATAGCTAATGGCAAACAGATTTCAGTTGACACAGTACTTAGAAATTGCCCACTAACACTTGGTGATCATGTATTCTCCATTGACTTGATACCGATGGAGCTGGGCAGTTTCGACATCATCATTGGAATGGACTGGCTAACTCGTAACCGAGTTGAGTTCATCTGTTCCGATAAACTACTACGTATTCCTATGGAAAACAATGAGGTCTTGGAGATTCGTGGAGACCAAGCGAAACGTAGTGTCAAGATAATTTCGTGTATGAAGGCTCGCAAGTGCTTACGGAAACAATGTGTGGCATTCCTAGCTCACGTGATTCAGAAAGACAAGAAAGAAATCAAGATTCAAGATGTACCGATTGTGAGAGATTTTGCAGAAGTGTTTCCGGATGACTTACCGGGACTGCCACCCGAGAGAGCGGTGCAGTTCCGCATCGATTTGATTCCTGGAGCAACTCCTGTAGCCAAGTCTCCCTACAGACTCGCACCATCGGAGATGCAAGAGTTGTCCAACCAGTTGCAAGAACTTCTCGATAAAGGATTCATCCGACCGAGCTTTTCCCCGTGGGGAGCTCCGGTTCTTTTTGTTAAAAAGAAGGATGGAACTTTCAGGATGTGCATTGACTATCGAGAACTCAACAAACTCACCATCAAGAATCGATACCCGTTACCGAGGATTGATGATTTGTTTGATCAGTTACAGGGAGCACAGTACTTTTCAAAGATAGACCTGAGATCAAGCTATCATCAGCTCCGGATTCAAGAGGAAGACATACCAAAGACGGCCTTTCGTACTCGATACGGTCATTACGAATTCATGGTGATGCCATTCGGATTGACGAACGCACCGGCTGTGTTCATGGACTTAATGAACCGGGTGTGCAAGCCGTATTTAGATCAGTTTGTGATCGTCTTCATCGACGATATACTGATTTACTCAAAGAACAAGAAGGAACATGAACAACATCTCAGGACAGTTTTGGAGCTTCTAAAAGAAGAACAACTCTATGCCAAATTCTCTAAATGTGAATTTTGGTTAAGGAAGTTCAGTTTTTGGGTCACGTGATTAACAGTGATGGTATTCATGTGGATCCTGCCAAGATAGAAGCGATCAAGAACTGGGATGCGCCTACGACACCGACAGAGATCAGATCATTTTTGGGATTGGCAGGTTATTACCGGAGATTCATTTCGAATTTCTCTAAGATAGCCTTGCCTCTCACCAAGCTCACACAGAAGTCTGAACCTTTTGTGTGGACTCAAAAACAAGAAGAGGCATTCCAGACATTGAAACAAAGATTGTGCAATGCTCCAATTTTAACACTCCCAGAAGGCAATGATGACTTTGTAGTTTATTGTGATGCTTCCCATCAGGGACTCGGATGTGTTTTAATGCAACGAGACAAAGTCATTGCTTATGCCTCACGACAGCTGAAGATACACGAGAAGAATTACACGACACACGATCTTGAACTGGGAGCTGTTGTATTTGCATTAAAGATTTGGAGACACTACCTTTATGGTACCAAATGCACTATCTTCACAGATCACAAGAGTTTACAGCACATATTTGATCAGAAGGAGCTTAACATGAGACAGAGACGTTGGGTTGAGCTCCTGAACGATTACGATTGTGTGATCAAATACCATCCGGGCAAAGCAAATGTCGTTGCAGATGCTTTGAGTCGGGAGGAAAGAGTCAAACCTTTACGCGTTCGCGCTATGGGAATGACGGTGCAAACAAGTTTGAGAGATCACATTTTACAAGTACAACAGGAGGCAGTGACAAGAAACAACCTGAAACGCAGCTCGATTGTGGAGCCGAGAAACATTTCGAGACAAGACAAGACGGAGTTATTTACTATCTGGATCGTGTTTGGATCCCGGCAGTAGATGAACTTCGAACACTCATTCTTGACGAGGCACACAAGTCACGTTACTCAATTCATCCTGGTGCCGACAAGATGTACCAAGATCTTAGGTCATTTTATTGGTGGCCGGGTATGAAGAAAGACATTGCCACTTATGTTGGCAAATGTATCACATGTGCCAAAGTCAAAGCTGAACACCAGAAACCTTCGGGTTTGCTGGAACAACCAGAAACCTTCGGGTTTGCTGGAACAACCAGAAATACCACAATGGAAGTGGGAACAAATAGCTATGGACTTCATTACCAAGCTACCCCGCACTTCCAGCGGACACGATTCGATTTGGGTTATCATTGATAGATTAACCAAGTCCGCACACTTTTTATCGATCAGAGAGACATACAAGATGGAGAAACTTGCAAGACTATACATCGATGAAATAGTAGTGAGACACGGTGTGCCATTATCTATTATTTCAGACCGGGACAGTCGATTTACTTCGCGGTTCTGGCAATCATTGCAACAATCCTTAGGGACAAGTGTTAACTTGAGCACCGCTTATCATCCACAAACGGATGGACAAAGCGAACGCACCATTCAAACCCTAGAGGATATGTTGAGAACATGCATCCTAGACTTCGGTGGAAGTTGGGACACACACTTACCTCTCATTGAGTTCTCCTACAACAATAGCTACCACAGCAGTATTGGATGTGCTCCTTTTGAAGCACTTTATGGTAGAAAATGTCGGTCTCCAATTTGTTGGACCGAAGTGGGAGACAACAGAATAATTGGGCCTGAACTTATTCAGGAAACTACTGATAAGATTGCCCAGATACAACAGCGATTACAAGCAACACGTAGCCGCCAAAAGAGTTACGCAGACCAATGGCGCAAGCCTTTGGAATTCGATGTGGGTGACCGAGTTATGTTGAAAGTGTCCCCATGGAAAGGCGTAGTTCGGTTTGGGGCTAAAGGCAAGCTAGCACCACGGTATGTCGGACCGTTTGAGATTACTCAACGCATAGGTCCTGTGGCATACAGACTCAGACTCCCTGATGAACTCAGTGGAGTACACGATGTGTTTCATGTATCAAATCTCAAGAGGTGCTTAGCAGACGAAACATTGATCATACCATTGGAAGAGATACAAATTGATGAGCAGTTACATTTCATTGAAGAACCTGTAGAGATTATGGAACGTGAAGTCAAGAGACTGAAACGGAGCCGTATCCCTATTGTAAAGGTTCGATGGAACTCCAAGCGTGGACCAGAATTTACCTGGGAACGTGAGGACAACATGAAAGCAAAGTATCCCCATCTGTTCGAGAATTGAAACCCGACTTTGATGCTTAAATTTCGGGACGAAATTTCTTTAACAAGGGGAGACTGTAACATCAAGTGCCAGATCGTCCGGCAAGTCCGTACGGTATGTGTACTTTCATTTTATACTATGTGTAAATACATGTGCATGAACAATTATCGCATTAAACAGAATTCAGAATACAATACACAGTTGTACGTATTTTAGTGCAAAATTAAATACAGTAAGTACAACAGACATTGAAACAATAGTTGCGCGTGTTTAAGTGAAAACTTAAACACAGTGAGCACAACGAATCACGAGAAACAACAGTTTACAAGCAAACAACGAAAGCAAATCGGTTGCGATCTGATGTCCACAGATGACAGGAATCAGATGGCCGACGAATCAGTACAAGAACAATGTGATAACAGGATGTCTAGTTGTGTCCGTCAGTGAGGAAACACAATTCAAAACATAATATCAGTGTCGTTTCAGAATAACGAACTGACAATGTGTTTGTGTGGGTGACGATTCACACAAACATATCTGTGAGTTTAACGTTCTGAAATGATGACTGACAAGTAGAAAACAAAAGTCAGAAAGCAAAACAATCGTCGTGTTCGACCGGGTGACGATTCGGACGAATACGCGCGAAGGTGACGCGATCTGACGAAACGAAAACGAAAACACGACACGAACGAAAATAATTTAATAAAATAAAATAAATAATGTTTTACAATTTTGAAACTCATCAAAGAATAATTAAAACTGTTTAATTTAAGTCCAAAAATACGCGCGTTACGTTCCGGAAACGTAACGAGAACGCGAACCGAGCAACCAAAACGAACCCGAACACCACGCGGGTATAAAAACCCAAAAATGAGAGGGTTTTCTCATTTTTGTCATCCTCAACCTCCTCTCACTTCCAAATTTCCGGCCAAGACAAAACCCTCCCCATTTCTCACCTTCTCTCTTCCATAACTCTCTCATTTCTTAACCAAATCACTCCATTTTTGAACCTACACGAAGCTCTCATCACCCTCTACACGAAAGTACAAAGGATCCGCCCTGAAAACGACCAAAACCGAGGTAAAATCGAGATCAAAGTAGCGATTTTTAGGGTTTTCTACAAACCCGACAAAATCCGAACTTTAACCGGTCTAAAACACCCCCTTTTCGACCCATACACCTTCTAAATGAGTTTACTCACCTAAACCCACTCAAAACGACTATATATACGACTATACCCCGAAATCATCTTCTCCCATGGCTGAAAACCCGTTCGGGCGAATGGCCCATGAGTATGAGCCATTCGGCCGAATGAGTGGAGTATGAGCTCATTCGGGAGTATGAGTGGAGTATGAGCTCATTCGGGAGAATGAGTGGAGTATGAGCTCATTCGGGAGTATGAGTGGAGTATGAGCTCATTCGGGAGAATGAGTGGAGTATGAGCTCATTCGGGAGAATGAGTGGAGTATGAGCTCATTCGGGAAATGACTCATTCGGGACTCATTCGGGAGACTCATTCGGGTGACTCATTCGGGAGACTCATTCGGGTGACTCATTCGGGACTCATTCGGGAGAATGACTCATTCGGGACTCATTCGGGAGAATGACTCATTCGGGTGAAAACTCATTAGCATGAGCCATTCTTATGAAAATCACAAGAATGAGTCATTTTCACTACACCAACTCAATTAACAACTCAGATTTCAAAAAAGAACAATCAAATAGGGATCATAACTCAAATAACATTTAATCAAACACAGGACTGTGAATACAACATCAGTACGACAACAAGAGCGCGTGCATCCTCGTTTAAGCTAAGTCAACCCCAATCGCAACAAGGTGAGTTCATATGCCCCTTTTCTTTAATCTTTACTGATTTTAAACTCTCGGGGCTGAGAAACATGCTTTACTTTTATTTACTTAAAAGTTTTGCTTACATATTTCTAATACTTTGATTATTTGATATTAAATTGCTTATTATCATAAATCATTGTATGCATGCTTGTTTGTATTCAAGAATACAGGAAAGTAAAGATGATGATGATATTATATCATAACTCATCAATACAATAGAATAACATAGTGGTAAGATAACTCTTACAACATTTAGTTATTCCTACAAGAAATGACATTGAAACGATTACAAGGAACATGATGACAGTATTACAAGAACAAACATAAGAATGATATAAAGATAACATATCTTTATTACATCATTCGGTACAAGAGTTAAGTAAGTGTAATAAGACTAGTTCTTATAGCATTTAACTTCACAACTTAACACATATTACAAGAGAATAATGAACATGGAATGATAATCATGATAACGTAATTTCATGATAACAACATCGTTCACTCAATTAATTAACATAATCTAATAAGACAAGTTCTTATTTAACTTTGTTAATATCACGGAGAACATATGACAATGAGAACAAGAGTACAAGTGAATACAATTACAATTAGTTACTATTGACCTGTTTGCATTATATCACTTCAATCATGTGCCAAATTGTTCAAGTTGATCATGTAAGCCCCTTTAATTCGCTGACCAGTTAGTTTGACGGGACTAAACCGACGATAGCATAGTGGTACCATAGGTTTGACAAACCTCTAGCTTGTAGGGCTAGTATGTTGATCGTACTGATTCAATTGGCCGGTAACGTATGACCGGTGACAGGGCGACCACAAGTCAGGTTCTGGTAAGCGACACATGGTGATATTAATCTACAGTGATAAGTAATTAATCCAGCGAAAACCCTATTGACTAGTAGGTTGAGAAGGTGATCTGCTCTCATGTTACACTACTAGTAATAGATTTCGTTGAGGACAATAGACATACAAAGTGGTAGAGATAAATCGGATGCATTGAAATCTGATTACGTGAGGATTTCAATGGATTCCTTTTAGGCTCTATGCACTATGGTTCAAGAACAAGTTGCAAGGGGTTAACTCACACTCTTAATATTTACTAGAGTATCATCAGTTAACCCACCTCAAGTATAGAATAATTCAAGGACAAGATTATATTAATCTAAAATTCCTTAATACATCGAGGGTTATCAATACTTTGGTTTGATAATTAAAACCCATTCAGTATATTATTCTATAATCAATACAATAACTGAATACATATCAAATACGATGAACAAACGGGTAATGGATATCTTTAGTTGTATCGCAAGTGGGGTGGAACTTGACTGAGTATGTGGTGGGATAGCGTCTGGGCTTGACCCTTTCAGGATTCCCTATATATAAGCATACTTGATCAGGTGATACTCTACTTGTATTTATAACTAAGGAGAGGCCATTGGGTGGTACAGATGAAACAAGTATTACAAGTAACAAGTATGACATTGTGGATGTGTGCATGATCAATTCAATGGTTTTCAATTTACTTATTTATGAACTCACCAACCTAGTGTTGACTTTGTTTAAATGCATGTTTTCTCAGGTGATGAACAGGTGTAGATACAATTGTGCAAGTGTTAAGCTAGTGGACTTTAGAAGACCTAGCTTACTTTTGGACTGCATACTTTTGATATGACAAAACAGTGAATCACTTTTGTATATCTTGTACAGTTCAAGATATAAACTCATTGATTCTTTTTGATTAGATTTACTTAGTTAAATTATGATGTACAATGTAATTTAACTTTGTAATTCTATTTCATGTCATGATTAGTATTTCTCATTTATATCTCATGTGCTGTGTAAACAATCTGATCAATTGATTATCACCCAATGATATCGCGCCCCGGGAACCTTCCGCCCGACGGGAAAACACGATCCGTTCCCGCCGGCCCGGGGTGTGACAAATGTTCTCACCTGACAGCAGTAGACTCTGAACCAGAACAAGTAGCAAGTAGCAAACAACAAGACTTCTAACTGGTTCCTATATCATTGTAATCATACATAGAATATAAGATTTGCGATATTGTACACTTTTGATTGATTGACTGATATGTATGAACTTTGATTTGATGGTTGCCTTATGTTAAGCGGTTGACTTAAGAAAATATTGCGTCATGTTATTTTATGCCCAACTTGTACACATAAAAGTGACATGTGTTTATGAATGTGATAACTCTTGTTTAACTTGCAATTGAGTGATATGTTAAAATGCTCTAAACCTTTGTGTTTATGACTTGATCACATAATTGGGTTAAGTTAAAATTAAACCAATCACGATCCCCTCATAACAACTTTAAGTTGTATTAGGCGTTGACCACTCTTAACCATCCCATTATTCCAAGTGAGTCATATAATTTAGGTGACCTAATTCATAGTTATTGGGCCAAGTTCAATTGAGGTGGGCCGAACATTGGGCCTTGGGTCGCATGGTTATCCCGGTCCAATCCATAGAGTGGGCCACATCTATTTTTATTGGGCCGAAGGTGATCTATTTGGGTTGGGAATCACTTGGGCCGAATAATACAAAGTTTATGGGCCGGTTGTTTTCTGTTGGCTATCAGCGAACCTCGGTGACCATCTAACCAAGGGTTTGGCTAAGGTTCGGTCGTAGGGTTCGGGACAGCATCAGGGTTCGGCCAATATCAATGTGCATGGTTCGGTCACCATTGGTTCAGGAGTATGGTTCGTGAGTCCTTGAAGGTTCGTGAATGAGGAGGATTCGTCTGCACTGCACTAAGGTTCGGCGGCATGAGGTTCGGCTCTTTCCCGACCAACATGGGTTCGTGGCCATATGAGGGTTCGCCTGAAGGTTGAAGGATCGGCTGGCTTTGGTATCAACAAGGTTTCGTCGCACTTGCAATAAGGTTCGGCCAAAGTGTGAGTAGGTTCGTGACATGCTTAGCCTTGCAAGGTTCGTCCGGTACTAGGTTCGTCTGTTGCTACCTCGATCGAGGAAAGGTTCGGGGATGATGATGGTCAAGGGTTCGGCCGAGAGCCATGCAGGTTCGGCCAATGGTTTCGCCCAAAAAGGTTTGGCCGGCGTGTTTGTTTCCACACAGGTTCGCCCGAACCTGTAACTTCACCATCATCATCATCGATTTTAAGGTTGTTTGCTCTAGTTTTCCATGATCATCAAGAGATCTGAGATGTTCTCGAGTGTGTAAAGTCATGGAGGTGGTCTAGAACAGGCTAACATCAAATTCGAACAACTCAATTACAAAAAAACCCTATTTTTCGAGTTTTTCAAGCTCAAATACCTCGAGATTCTATGGTCAAAACTTCAGATCCGTGGTATCTTCTTGTAGAGGACGTCGAGGGCTACGCGTGGACACCAAGAACACCCAAATCCATCCACAATCGGGTGAGATACGAAGCTCGAAAGGTTGAAAATGGTGGCTTCTTTTCTAGTGAGAGAAACGAACGTGGGAAGGTTTTTAGAGTGAGAGAGAGATGGAAATAAATGAGGAAAATCCCTCATTTGTTGCTTTTATACCCCGAGGGTAACCGGGTTCGTTTCGGTCGCTTGATTCGCGTTTTCATTGTGATTCCGGAATGTAACACGTAATTTACGCGTTTTTTAAAATAAAAGAGTTGATTATTTTCATTATTATGATGAGTTTCAAAATTGAAAAAAAATGTAAAATAAACTATTTCACTTATTTTTACTTTTCGTTCGTTGCCAGACCGTTAAACGATTACGATTACGTGTATACCCGAAATCGCGTACGTTTTTCAGTCGTATTATTTATTTATTATCGTTCACTCGTAATTATAAGTTCAACATTCGTATCTTTATGGATCATCACCCATAACCATACTCAGTCTCGCTTATGTATTACGATTCTTGTTTGATTAATTTGCTTGTCATACTATTCGTCATAACGCTACGCACTAACACTATCCCATTACACCGAACGCAGTATATGTATAGGGCACACCCAGAGTCCAGCTAACTGCCTTATCTACGCCAGCCCACCACTGTTTCGATATAATACGATACTGTTCTTGCATAGCGTAATCGACAGTAAATAAATAATACATACTTGTTCCTAACTAAATAAGATCCTAGATCACACAAACACAATCATGAACACTTGAATCACGTTGTAAATACTGAATCAAATATGCATTGTACTAACACTGTTTATGACTGCTATGACTATATGCACAGATGTTACAGTCTCCCCTAGTTAAGGGAATTTCATCCCGAAATTAACTAGCCGAAGGTACTGTAAAAAGGTGAGGGTACTTAAGCTTCATCTGGTCTTCACGTTCCCAGGTGAACTCAGCACCACATTTGCCCTCCCATCGTACCTTTACGATCGGGATACGGCTACGTTTGAGTTTCTTGACTCCATGATCCATGATTTCAACCGGACGTTCTATGAATTGCATGTTGTTTTGAACCTGAATGTCTTCCAGTGGAATCCGAACATCATGATCGCCCAGCATTTCTTAAGATTCGATACATGAACGTATCGTGAACATTGCTTAGCTCCACCGGAAGTTTGAGTTTATAGGCTACGGGACCAATCCTTTCCAAGATCTCAAATGGTCCAACGTACCTTGGTGGAAGTTTCCCTTTCTTCCCTAATCGGACAACGCCTTTCCAGGGAGAAACCTTGAGTAAGACTCGGTCACCGACTTGAAACTCAAGCGGTTTCCGACGTCGATCGGCATAACTCTTTTGTCGATCCATTGTGGCCTTAAGCCTTGATTGAATGATTTTGATCTTGTCTGTTGTTTCTTGAATGAGCTCAGGTCCTACAACCTGTGAGTCACCAACCTCGGTCCAACAGACCGGTGATCGGCACTTCCTACCATATAAAGCTTCGAATGGTGCACATTGAATACTTGTATGGTAGCTGTTGTTGTATGAAAACTCAATGAGTGGAAGATGAGTGTCCCAACTCCCACCGAAGTCGATCACACAAGAACGAAGCATGTCCTCGAGTGTTTGGATAGTCCTTTCGTTTTGACCATCGGTTTGGGGATGATACGCTGTGCTAAGATTAACACCGGTTCCCAAAGCATTCTGCAATGTTTGCCAAAAGCGAGAAGTGAAACGACTATCACGATCAGAAATGATTGATGTTGGAGTACCACGACGAGCTATGATTTCGTTGATGTACAAGGTGGCTAACTTCTCCATTTTATAATCCTCTCAGATTGGGAGAAAATGAGCAGATTTGGTGAGTCGATCAACGATCACCCAAATCGAATCGTAACCCCGCGGAGTTCTCGGCAACATTGTTATGAAATCCATGGAAATTTGCTCCCATTTCCATTGAGGAATTTCAGGTTGCTGCAGAAGTCCTGAAGGTTTCTGATGTTCTGCCTTGACTTTGGAACATGTTAGACATTTTCCCACGTACAATGCTATGTCTTTCTTCATTCCGGGCCACCAGTAAGATGTTTTCAAGTCTTGATACATCTTATCGGCTCCAGGATGAACTGAGTATCACGACTTATGAGCCTCATCACAAATGAGTGTGCGTAATTCTTCTGACTTTGGAATCCAAATGCGGCCGTTGAGATATAACACACCATCAGATCGAGGTTCTAGTTTCTTCTCAATTCCGCAGTCTAAGTCTGTTTTCAGCTGATTGTCTATCACCACTTGTTGCTGTGCAATACGAATCAAGTCCTTCAAGTTTGGCTGTGTGTTGATCTCCATGGCTCTTACACGCATCGGTTTGACTGGTTCTTTACGACTAAGAGCATCCGCTACCACATTGGCTTTACCCGGATGGTAACGAATCTCGCAGTCATAGTTAGTTAGAAGCTCAACCCAACGCCGTTGTCTCATGTTGAGTTCTTTCTGATTGAGAATGTGTTGCAGGCTCTTGTGGTCCGTATAGATGACACATTTAGTACCTGTTGGACCGATCGGGAGCTCGGAAACAATCCGAATCCAATAGAAAACTACTCGATAACCTCTGGGATAGTGCGGAATCCTATTCCAGGGTTTTCCAATCGAAACCAACAGGAACCGTGGTGATTCGAGGCTGTAGAAACAACTTGGAAGCAACAATCGAACACCACGGGTTGAGAATCGAACTTGCATGATCAAGAACCACTCAGATCTTCTAGGGTTTTGACACTGGAGTGCTAGGGAAGAAGGAGGGCTCTCAAAAGTTTTTTTTTTGAAATGATTTGAACTTCTATATATAGGCTGTAGTCATTCGGCCGAATGAGTGGCCGAAACAGCTCATTCGGCGAATGACTAAGCTCGAATGAGCAGTCATTCGAATGAGTCATTCGGCGAATGACTCATTCTGAACTCAGACATTCGCTATAACCTTCATTCGCCGAATGACTTCATTCTAGAGTCATTCGGCCGAATGAGTAAACTTCATACTCAAACAGTTTATAATCAAATCAAACACTAGATAAACATTAATAGACAATAATCAATAGAAATAAACATTATGAAATGGATATAAACAACTTCCATTAATACTTGAACATTTACATGATAAGAGTACAAACCGAACTAGGGACAATAAACATGCATCAACAACTCCCCCTTGGACCTAGTTCAACTCTTGGAAGTGTCTTTCTTGAAATATTTTCTGAAATAGCTTTCCAGTCTGCTCCAGCGTGGATCTTGAAAATGCTGCAGAGACGGATCACTCTCATAAATGCAAAGCTTGCACCATGTCTGGAACGTCGAAGAAAATCTGGTTTCTGAACAAGCTTGAACATCCTTGTGAGACAAGTTAGTCAGCCACATAGGATCAAAAATCCTAATAGTCTCCCACTGTTTGTCTTTGCACAAAACTATCACAGCTTCACCTGTGCGCCCATCATAATACCACCATCGGAAGCCATCCATAAAGTCTTGTCGCATCTTCTGAGTCAGAGTTATCGTGTCTCCATCTTCTTCCAGCCGGAGGCCCTGTAATCGGGTCGAGAGAGGTGACCAAATAGAGATCTCGTAGAGGGCTTCCTCTCCTTCCCTCTGTATGACAAAACTCTGTTGAGAGTTATGTCATTCATGTGCTCCAATCGAATGATGTCAGCATTAAGCTTTGGAAGATCTGGAATCTGGGCATCAATAATCTGCTGTATAAACCTAGGGTACATCAGGAACTTCTTGTCACCCTTAAGCCCCACATTCTCCTTCATGTGTATGAAAAACCATCTCGGAGAAGTTGAATGGTTTGTTGAGCACCAAAGCAGCAAATGCGCACTGAATGGTCTCTCGCGCATGTCATCAAAACCCCTCTCCTCGAGCCAAGGCAGTGAACTAGTACATGAGCCAAGTACTTGAACTGCGGGGACATGAACGCCTTGTTCAGAATCCCGGCTCCAATATCTCCCTCGTACTTGCATCGGAGAGAAAGCATCCACGAACTAGGAATCTGTCAAGTAGAGCAGGATGATCCGGAGAGTCTTGAAAACCACAGATTCTCCGTATATGCTCAGCAGAAATCACAACATCCTGACCCCTGACCTTGCCCCGTATGACTGTAGGCTCGGCCTCACAATCGATATCAGCCGATGACCAGAAATCCTGCTGATGTGATAAGTAGGGCACATGAACTGTCGATATGGCTGTGAAGATCCTGGAACGCCTCAAGAATGTGATAATATCTGCGTAGTGCTTCGCGTTCGGGGTAGTCAAGTCAAGATGAGCACAGATGTTGTGCTTCGGAACTGATTTGTATCCTGCCATACTGCACAATACAAGAAATACACATATCAGTACAAGATAATCAATCAAACATTGAAATTTAACAAAAATCAGATTCATGTAATCTGATATGTCGAATGAGTCCATTCGCCGAATGAGTTAACTGTCGAATGAGGTTCATTCGTCGAATGACTCTCATTCGTCGAATGAGACATGAGTATGACTGGTCATTCGCCGAATGATCCATTCGCCGAATGAGGTTCATTCGCCGAATGAGTCATTCGCCGAATGACGACATTCGGCAATTCACTGAGTTCAAAATCCCTTTGCAAAATCTCAAATTAATCCAAAAAATCTGGTGTAAACAATCCTCAGAATCGACCGATTAGCATTTTTAAAACTTGACATTTTGAGTTTAAGGTCCATCTTTACAGTTTATTAGTTGGGCGAATTTCAAAACCCTAAAACCCTAAATGTCAATCGGTTTGACATGATTTCATGGATGAAATTGGCTGAAACTTGATCTCCATATACCTGAGAATAAGTATAAATTGATTATCAGAAGCAGGATCTATCAAAGTCACAAGAAATCGAATGAGAAGTCTAAGTGTGTGTTTCGCCGAATGAGGTTTAACTGATATCACGAAAGAGGAAATGGTCGAATGACCCTCATTCGGCCGAAACACAGTTATATACTGTATACTCATTCGCCGAATGAGCTAGGCGAAAGGTCACATAGCCTCTGTTCCATTCGCCGAATGAAAGTGGCGACTGAGTCATTCGTTGAGGTTCATTCGCCGAATGAGAATGTCGAATGAGACATTCGACACTCTTCATTCGTCGAATGAAGTTCATTCTGTGTAACTTATTCGGTCGAATGACTCATTCTTATTCGGCCGAATGAGTCCATTCTGCCTCTCATTCGTACGAATGAGAGATGAACTTCTCCAAAACTCCAAAATTTCAAGAATTTGACATTTTGAGCACCAAACTTTTAACTATTTATGAAGATATGTCTAGTTGGTTCAGGATTCAGATATGACAGACATCCGAATCTACAAATGATCATCTAAAACAAAATTGAAAATAGAAAATCTTTTTGTATTTTTCTGAAACAACCATACAACTGTACAAACACAAATTAAAAGCAAATAAAAACATATTTTTGTGAGAAGCCCATTAATAAGATAACACATATCTCTGATCACATCATATATCCTTCAATGAATGCTTCACTTCAAACACAATTTCATTTTGATACGATTACTGATATATTTGTCCAAGTTTAAACTGAACAATACACAACTCTTAAACAAACTAAATGATCACTCATATTTTCTGATTGAGTTCCCCAATTCATTTCATCAATCAAGATCAAAATAAGTTCAAAACTCATTTCAGCATATCTTAATACCAGTCATCATGAATTCAATAAGATTCAATCATTTATTATCTTTTTGTGTTTTTCTTGTTCTATCCAAATGGATGGCTTCAGCTAGGTCCGTCCCAGCAATATGGCACATGTATGGAATCGAACTTTATTTGTTTAAGTTTTTCTCAAGCTTAATACCAGTTTGCGTTAGGTTTTCTTCAAGCTTAATACCAGCTTGTTTTTAACTTCTCTTTACCAAGCTTAATACCAGCTTGTCTTTGATTTTCCTCAAGCTTAATACCAGCTTGCCTTTATTTTTCTTTGAATGAAACCTCATTTGATTCCATGATGACAGGTGTATGCTTGATTTAAGTCAAAAACCATTTCTTACTCAAAAGCCTTAATGAGATGGATCCCACAAATCAAACTTTCTAAGTTCTCATAAGTTGTTTATTAATTTTGTATAGCCAGCCTATCAGTACATCCCATCATCATTTTCTTGTGATTTTAGTTCATGCATTCATTTCTGCTTCTATGACATGATGAAATCAATGTACTATTTTATTAATCAGGACTATCTCATTTTTAATTTTTCTATTGTTTTTGGATTTTCAAATTTTCTATTGTTTTTGGTTTTTCAAATTTTCTATTGTTTTGGTTTTTCAAATTTTCTATATCTCCCCTAAAAATCTAAAAATAGAAAATGTTTTTGTGTTTTTGATAATAAAAGTAACTATACAGGAGAAAATGAAAATACTAGCAATAAAGAAAACTATCTAAGTAAAATGATGATCACTTGTTAGACTCAGATGAGGATTGAACTTCATCCTTTTGGAAAAACACCATTAGCCGATAACAGATATAAAAATCTGGGTTTATCAAAAGCTTTTGTAAAAGATCGGCTTTTTGGTGATCGGTGTGAATTTAACAACATCGATTAATTTCTTTTCAAAACAATCACGTATGAAGTGATATTTTATGTCGATGTGTTTGGTTTTGGAGTGCTGCACTGGATTTTTAGTGACAGCAATGGCGGCAGTGTTATCAACATAAATCGGAGTGTTAGAAAAATGTAACCCATAGTCCCTGAGTTGCTGTTGAATCCAGATGATTTGAGAACAGCAACTTGCAGCAGCAATATATTCAGCTTCACAGGTTGAAGTAGACACCGACGTCTGCTTCTTGCACTGCCAGGTGACTAAACGGTTTCCAAAGAACTGACATCCCGCAGATGTTGACTTGAAATCTCTTTTGCATCCGCCATAATCTGAATCACTGTATGCAGTAAGCTCAAAGTTATCATCATTAGGGTACCATAAGCCAAGTTCAGGTGTACCCTTCAGATAACGCATAATCCTTTTGACAGCAATCAGGTGAGATACTCTTGGTTTGGATTGATAACGTGCACACAAGCAAGTGGCAAACATGATATCTGGCCGAGAAGCAGTGAGATACATGAGAGAGCCGATCATTCCCCGGTACAGAGTGGCATCAATTAACTCCCCCTTTTCGTCTGGAGTAATCCCGTGATTAATCGCCAGTGGGGTACCAGCAGGCTTCGCATCAGACATACTGAACCGGCTCAGAATGTCACCAACGTATTTGGTTTGATGAATAAAGATCCCTGCCTCAGACTGATCCACCTGCAAACCAAGAAAAACTTCATCTCTCCCATCGAACTCATTTCAAATTTTTCTTTCATCACATTCTCAAATTCCTTGCACAGATTATCATTTGTGGATCCAAAAATTATATCATCCACATACACTTGTACCAAGAGTAAATCACTGTCCTTCTCACGGATGAATAAAGTGCAGTCAATGACACCTCTTCTGAACCCGTTGTTCAGAAGGTGAGTGGAAAGTGTCTCGTACCACGCTCTCGGAGCTTGATGTAATCCATACAAAGCTTTGTCTAGCTTGTAGACTTTATCACGATGCAATGGATCTTCAAATCCGGGAGGTTGATTGACATACACTGTTTCACTGATAACTCCGTGAAGGAACGCGCTCTTTACATCCATTTGATAAACCTTGAACTTTTTGAAGGATGCATAAGCCAGAAAGATACGAATGGCTTCTAGACGAGCGACCGGAGCAAATACCTCATTATAGTCCAATCCCTCTATCTGTCTGAATCCTTGAACCACCAGACGAGCCTTGTTTCTCACAATTATCCCGTGATCATCCTTTTTGCAACGAAGAACCCATCTAGTGCCAATTACTTTTGCACCTTTGGGTTTATCAACTAGTTGCCAGACCCCTAACTTCTTGAACTGCAAAAGTTCCTCTTGCATGGCGTCTACCCATGATTCTTCTTTGAGGGCTTCAGTGACGGTACGCGGTTCCACTTGAGATATAAAGCAGGAATGAGCACAAAAGCTTACATCTGCAAAATCAAGAATGTCTGCAAGACCACCTGAAGAAATCTGACTACGAGTCTTCACTCCTTCTAAAGGACTCCCAATAATGTTGTCTTGAGGATGAATTCGATTGATTCGTCCAACAGGATGAGCAGGAACCTCAACCTCAGGATCTAAGTTATTCAAATTCAAATCCTCAAGACCTGGTACAAGATTATCAACAACTGGTTCAGGAGCAGCTGGGGGATTGTCATCTGTGTCTGAGCTGTCATCATTTATCTGTGTAGAGGGACCAGATGTAGATGTAGGTTGAAAAGTAGTATCGGGGGCATTTTGTACATCATACAACATCTGAACTGCTACATCTTCATCTGAGTACATGGGGGGCATATTGAATGAGTCAAAAAGACTGGAATAGTCAAACATCCAATCTGGCCCTTTTCCAGGTGGGGGCATTGTATACTTTTGAACATCCACGTGGTACCACTCCTCCACATTATGAGTTGCAATGTTGTAAACTCGTTTATTTGGAGTGCTATACCCAAGAAAGTACCCTTCTTCCACCTTTTCATTAAACTTGCCCTGCTCATGTTTCTTAAGCATAGTGCATGGAGCACCAAATGGTTCTAGATACTTCAGATTTGGCTTTCGATTATGGAGCAGTTCAAAGCAAGTCTTCCCATGTCTCTTCACAATAAGAACCCGGTTCAGTGTGTAACAAGCATTGGCAACAGCTTCATTCCAGAATTGAACCGGTAGTGAAGAATCAGCAAGCATAGTTCTAGCAGCCTCAATCAATGTCCTATTCTTTCGTTCAGCAACACCATTCATCTGTGGAACGTATGAAGCACTAAACTGTTGCACGATGCCTTTTGCATTACAAAAATTCTCCATGTTGTGATTTTTGAACTCCGTTCCATTATCAGTTCGAAACTGACGAATCTTGAGCTTATAAAGAGATTCAAGTTTGGTAATCAGAACTTGAATGCAATCAAACGTTTCTGATTTCTCTTTCAAAAAGAAGACCCAAGAGTATCTGGAATATTCATCAGTAATAACAAGGCAGTATTGATCTCCAGCTATACTCTTCCGATTCACTGGACCAAACAAATCCATGTGGAGAAGCTCAAGAGGAACATTGATTGAATGATACTTTTTCAGCTTATGAGACTGCTTAGACTGCTTTCCTTTCTTGCATGATACACAGATATCAGACAACTTAAAATTTTTCAAGCTAACTCCCTCAACCAGACTGTTGTGTACCAAATGATTCATCTTGCGCAAACTCAAATGGCCCATCCTCTTATGCCAAAGGATTGAATCTTTCTCAGTTGCCTTTGTCATAAAACATGAAGCTGTGGAGGATGTAGTTGAAGCTGTGGCCATATTGAGAACGTACAAGTCTTGTTTTCTTGGAGCAGACATTAAAATCCAATCTTCAGGTATCTGCACACCTTGCTTGAGAATATAACACTTTGAGTCATCAAATAAAACCTTGTACTCTTTGTCACAAATCTGAGAGACTGACAGGAGATTGTTTTCCAACTGTTTGACATATCTGACATTATCGAACGAAACCTGTCCATTTGTCAAGATACCCTCTCCTGTAATGAAACCACCCTTGTCTCCAGCAAAAGCTACATAGCCACCTCGAACTGCGTTCACATTGGTGAGCAGAGAAATATCACCAGTCATGTGTCTGGAAGCCCCACTATCAACGATCCAATTGCTGTTTACTCCAGCTTTTGGGGCAACCTGCACAATAAAGAGACTATCAGTTTACATTGGGAACCCAAGCCTTTACAGTCTTGGGTTGACCCATTGAGTCTCGGATCCAAACATCGATCCATTTTCCCTTAGAAGTAGGTTTATCTGAAATTTGTGGAACAGACACCTCAGATGATTTAACTTTCCAAATTGCATTTTTATCAAAAGAGGTTTTCAGATAAATGGATGATGATGTTGATTGGTTAATTTTAACCCCATTTGGAACAACCAAAGTTTCCAACTTTCCCTTTCCCTTGTCTGAAATCTTAGACTGAGTGTGAGATGTAGATTTTTGCTGAAAAGACTTAGGCACATATTTTACTGGTTTTGGTAAAGCAGACTTTAAGTTTTTGAAAGGGACAACCTTAGGTCTAATCAACTGAGGACAAAACCTCACAATATGCCCTGGTTCACCACACTCAAAACAGACTTTATCACCTTTTTTATGAAAATGTTTCAAATCTGAAAAAGACTTTTTAGTTGATTTAAAAACATTTAATTTCTGACAATCTGGCTCAAAACCCAAACCCTTTCTTCCTTTGTTACCAAACTGAGCTGATTTGGTAGCACAATTAGCTTCAGACCCCTGTGAAGCTTTAACAAAGCATAATTCTTTGTAAATCTTTGATTTGGAGATTGGGTCACCTTTCATGACAACAGGGGTTTGATTCCGAGGAGTGCTATACTCTGATTCATCCTCGGAATCCGAGACCCAATCTTCAACAACTCCATCCACCCGAGATCCAGCAGTCTTTGATGAACTCTGAGTTGTACTCAGACCAACTGGATCAATTACTAATGGAGTAGTAACTTGAAAATCCTTTACATCTTTGTCATTTGGAGTATTGACAAAGGCATTGAGGATTGGTGGAGGACACTTTTGATAGTTAACCTGTTCCTTCCCCTGATCAGTACCCCTACTGATCATGTGCTCAATGATATAAGAAGAGCTCTCATAGCTCTTGAGCTTCTGACCTAAAGTCTCATAATCACATTCAACAATTGCTAACTTCTTCTTGATCTCATTTATGGTATTGAGATAAGAAGTTATAGCATCTTGCTTGTTCAGAACAGCGATCTCAGCCTCATGCAATTGTCGATTTAAAAGATCAATTTTATTTTGAAAATCCTTTTCATTAGATTTTAAAACTTTGTTTGCTTCAATGCACAGGTCGAGATCGGTCATCAGATCACTGTTATGCTTCTGATAAGCAAGAACCTTACTACTAAGGTCAACACAATTGAAACAATCAGATTGAGAGGATGAACAATCAGTGTATACCTGCTCAGAAGAATCTGTAGAAGCAGAAGAGTTTGCCATCAAGGCAAATTGAATCGAAGAATCAGCAGCTTCACCATCAGATTCTTGAATGTCAGAATCAGTCAAACTGTCTGATTCTGAACTTGATATCTTATCATCAATCTCCAAAGACTCCTCCTGAATGCTTTCCTTATCAATATCTTCAGAATTCTGAATCTCTGCCACACATGCTTTCTCTTGATCTTCCTTATCAGCATTAAATCTGAAGTCCCAGTTTACCCCTTCATCTTGTTGAACCATTAAAGCTTTACTACCAGAAGATGAAGATCCAACTGAAGAAGGAGAATCAATAGGAACTAATCTCCTTTCAGAATTGGCAGGAGCTGACTTCTGATGCTGAAATGGGTTCTTGTTTCCAGCTTTCTTAGGCTGCTTGCACTGTCTGGCAAAGTGACCCTTCTCACCACAGTTGTAGCAAGTAACAGATGCCATATCAAATCCAAACTCGGACTCCTTGTTTAGATTGATGTCCTTCCCGGTTCTCTTCACAAACTCCTTAGCTCTTCTAACTGCACTAGCCAATGCCCACATGATGTCAATTCTTTCCATATCATCAGGATCAATCTGAGAGTAGTCATCATTGGTCAAATATGGATTGCCGATCTGACCAGCAACTAATCCATCATATGAACTAACCAATGTTGACAGAAGACCCATGTGCTCTTTAGCAATCTCAACTGTGACCTTATCAAAGTTATCTGTTTTCAGACTTGCAGTAGGCTGATGATGCTCCTGTTGTGAGCAAGATGAAGAAGATGGGCTAAAGTGCATCTGAGCTGCAGATGGAGCTTCAGATGTTTTAGATACAAAAGCAGTCTTCAGAGGAGCATGAGTTGTAGCTTTGTCAACTGTGGGTGTGGAGTAGTATAGAGAAGAATCTTGAACTTGCACAACTCTTTTGGCCTTCCACTTGTTCTCTATCTCCTGTTCCTTCAACTTCTGAATAAAATCATTAATGTCCATATGAGCCATCATCTGATTTTGCTTAAGGACCATCAAAAAGGACTCCCACTTTGGAGGTAGTGCATCTGCCAAGCACTGAATCTTCTCTTGAGTTGTAGTTTTAACCTCGTGGTTGAACAACTCACTCAACAGGTGATAGAACCTTGCAATCAACTCATCAAGGGACTCATTACCCACATACATAAAGCTATTGAACTCTTTCCTTAAAGCTTTAGACTTAATGCTCTTTAAGGCATCATTCCCTTCATATCTTTGTTGCAAAGTATCCCAGAGTTGTTTAGAAGAAGAAAACTGTCTAAATTGATGAAAGATGTCTGTAGCAATGGACTGTGACAAAATAGCATAAGCTTTCTTCTCATAGTCATACAGTTTTCTTTGAGGCTCGGTCATCCGTGTAACCATCATAGGAGTTCCATCCTCATTTAAAGGCCTCAAATATCCTCCCTCTATCATCATCCACAGATTTGTATCCACTCCATTGATGTGAATCTCAAATCTATACTTCCAGTGAGGATAGTCATCCAAAGTCAACAACTTAGGAGCTTTGTTTGAGTTCCCGGTTTCATTCTCTGTCAACAAGAGAGTCTGAATGCGATGGTTTTGGTTAGCCATGAGTGCTAGACCCTCCATTTGATCAGAATTAATAAGATTCAATACTTAGAAAAATTTCAGAGGTGACTGGCGAATGACTGCTATTCTGGCGAATGTCAGGGGCCGAATGAGTAGAAACTGGCGAATGACAAGCTGAGTATGACAACAGACGAATGAGTGAGTCGAATGACCTATTCGGCGAATGGCAGATCGAATGAGGTCTTTCGCCGAATGAGAATGGAGAATGAGGCTTATTCGGCGAATGTGAATGGCGAAGGAGCTATTCGCCGAATGAGACCTATTCGGCGAATGAAGGGCTATTCGGCTGAACTTATTCGGCCGCCAGAGTCATTCGGCGATCTGAGGTTTTTGACAACGAAAATCGTGATATCTTGCGATTTTGACCAGATCTAACCACCAAATTTTGCACAGAACTTCAAGACATGATAATAAACCAATTGGGAATGAATCTGATCAAACAAACCACAAAAACAATTGATATTTCAATGAAATAGTGACTTGGGAAGCAAGAAAAATAGGGTTTTTGGAAGTTACGAAAATCAGGGTTTTGGGAATCTCAGATCTGTTGATTTTGACTGGAAATCGAGTAGAATCAAGAGCCAAAGCTCTGATACCACTTTGTTGGACCGATCGGGAGCTCGGAAACAATCCGAATCCAATAGAAAACTACTCGATAACCTCTGGGATAGTGCGGAATCCTATTCCAGGGTTTTCCAATCGAAACCAACAGGAACCGTGGTGATTCGAGGCTGTAGAAACAACTTGGAAGCAACAATCGAACACCACGGGTTGAGAATCGAACTTGGATGATCAAGAACCACTCAGATCTTCTAGGGTTTTGACACTGGAGTGCTAGGGAAGAAGGAGGGCTCTCAAAAGTTTTTTTTTTGAAATGATTTGAACTTCTATATATAGGCTGTAGTCATTCGGCCGAATGAGTGGCCGAAACAGCTCATTCGGCGAATGACTAAGCTCGAATGAGCAGTCATTCGAATGAGTCATTCGGCGAATGACTCATTCTGAACTCAGACATTCGCTATAACCTTCATTCGCCGAATGACTTCATTCTAGAGTCATTCGGCCGAATGAGTAAACTTCATACTCAAACAGTTTATAATCAAATCAAACAACTAGATAAACATTAATAGACAATAATCAATAGAAATAAACATTATGAAATGGATATAAAGACAACTTCCATTAATACTTTGAACATTTACATGATAAGAGTTACAAAACCGAAATAGGGACAATAAACATGCATCAACAGTACCATAAAGGTAGTGCCTCCAGATCTTCAATGCAAAGACCACAGCCCCTAACTCAAGGTCGTGAGTAGTATAATTCTTCTCGTGAACCTTAAGCTGTCTTGAAGCATATGCAATCACCTTGTCCCGTTGCATAAGTACACAACCGAGTCCAAGGTTTGAAGCATCGCAGTAGACAATAAAATCATCACTACCTTCTGGAAGACTAAGGATAGGAGAGTTGCATAACTTCTGTTTTAGAAGTTGGAATGCATCTTCTTGTTTCTATCCCCATATGAAAGCTTGACTTTTCTGAGTCAGAGTGGTAAGTGGCAAGGCGATCTTTGAAAAGTTCGTGATGAACCTTCTGTAGTAACCTGCCAGACCCAGAAATGAACGAATCTCTGTTGGAATAGATGGGGTAGTCCAGTTCTTAATCGCTTCAATCTTCGCTGGATCCACGTGTAACCCATCACTATTTATAACATGTCCCAAGAAATGAACTTCTTTTAGCCAAAATTCACACTTTGAGAATTTAGCATAAAGCTGTTCAGCTCTTAGTAGCTCTAAGACTTTCTTCAAATGATCTTCATGTTCGTGCTCCGTCTTGGAGTAAATCAGGATATCATCAATGAAGTCGATAACAAACTGATCTAAGTATGGCCTGCAGACTCGATTCATCAGGTCCATGAACACTGCTGGTGCATTGGTCAGTCCAAAGGGCATAACCACGAACTCGTAGTGTCCATATCGAGTCCTAAAAGCAGTCTTTGGTATATCCTCATCATTTACCCTGAGCTGGTGATACCCGGATCGTAGATCAATTTTAGAAAAGCAAGTTGCTCCCTATAATTGATCAAACAGATCATCGATCCTAGGTAGAGGATATATGTTATTGACTGTCAACTTGTTTAACTCACGATAATCGATGCACATACGGAATGAACCATCTTTCTTCTTGACAAAGAGAACTGGAGCTCACCAAGGAGAGAAAATCGGTCTTATGAAACCTTTGTCTAGAAGCTCTTGGAGTTGACTAGACAGTTCTTGCATCTCAGACGGTGCTAATCGATATGGTGACTTCGCCACTGGGTTTGCTCCAGGGACGAGATCGATTCTAAACTCCACTTGCCTAATCGGTGGTAGTCCAGGCAAGTCTTCTGGGAATACGTCCGGATAATCTCTGATGACCGGAACATCTCCAACTGCTTTCTTCTCAGGTTTCTTCTCTACCACGTGAGCCAGGAATGCGTAGTATTTCTTCTTCACGTACTTCCTAGCCTTGATGCACAACACAATCTTCAATCCGCGGCAGGGTTTCTCGCCGTAAACTTGCATCATTTCGCCGGACGGTAAGGGAATTCGAATAAGTTTCTCTGAGCATACCATCTCGGCGTGGTTTTTGGATAACCAATCCATTCCTACTACAACTTCGAAGCGTCCGAGTGTCATAGGAATGAGATCGATAAGGAAAAGATGATCGTTCAATCTGAATTCACAATCACGAATTATCGAATTCACTAATATGGTCTTACCATCCGCTACTTCTACGGTGTAAGGATCAGTAAGTATAGATGGTTGTATATTAAACAGGGAAGCAGTATTAGTAGAGACAAAACTCTTATCAGCACCAGTGTCAAATATGATTGAAACGTAGTGATTATTAATGAGAAATGTACCCGTGATGACTGCCGGGTCCTCGCGTGCTTCGGAAGTTCCGATAACAAAGGCACGAGCAGTAGCAGTTGTAGCGGCTGTGTTGAGTTTCGGGCACTGGTTTCTGAAGTGTCCTTCTGCTCCACAGTTATAACAGGTCCTTCCACCTATAGTAGCAGGAATAGCGGTGGTAGTTGTAGCAGCAGCTAGATGAGCAGATCGACATGTTGCAGCCAAGTGTCCAAATCTTCCACACTTGAGACATTTTCTGCATGGAATAGTGGGTAGGTGATGGTATTGGCATTTGGTGCAAAGTGGGAACGGACCAGTACAAGGATTTCTGGCCGTAGCTGGTTGTGGCATGGCATTAACAAGAGTGGCTTGCACAGGTGTAGCTGCAGTCAAGATTGCATAGTTCTTCATCATTTTCTGTTTTTGCTTCTTCTTCTTGGGTTGATTTTGTTTAGGCTTCTTTCCTTCATCATTCTGCGCTCTCTTATACCCCTTTCGAGTGAGCACACCAGCCTTTACATATTCTTCAGTAAGAGTGGCACCAAGATGAATTGCCGCTTCCAGAGAAGTGGGATTACTCCCCATCACAGTTCCCCTGATGACTAAGGGCAAGCCCTCAATGTACTTCTCTATCCTGCGGGATAGAGGAGTAACTAGATGTGGCACCAGAATGCACAACTCATGGAACCGAGTTGTATATTTAGCGCTCTCGCCACTGTCCTGAACCAAATTCCACATTTCCACCTCGAGTTTCTTCAGTTCATGAAGTGGACAAAAATGTTCCACAAGTACCTTCTTGAAATCTTCCCACGGTAAGGCCAAAGCAACTTCCCGTCCTCTGGTGTTCTTCTCCGAATTCCACCAAGTGAGTGCGCCCTTGTGAAAAGCGCTTGAAGCCATCTTGACCTTTAGGTTTTCTGGACATCCGGTGAAGTCTAGGATGTCCTCAATGCTTTCCAGCCATTGCAGTAGACTGGTAGCTCCCTCAGTACCAGCGTACTTAGGAGGTTTAGCATCATTGAACTGCTTATAAGTGAAGGTAGCAGTTCCGGCGTTATTGACATTTGAGTTGTGTGCTGAATCACTGGTACTGCCCCGAAGATTCTGGGTGATATCAGTGACCATACCCGGAATGACATCCCTCATATGTAATGAGATAGCTCGGGCAATTTTGTTAATCTCATCATCGTTGCTACTTGTTGAACCCCCTCCGTTAGGGTCACGTCGAGGAGGCATTCTACGAATAGAAGCCACAAGTGGTTCAGTAATGAGAAAGAATACAATTGAATTTACATGATAAAGTTAGTAATATGTCCATACTACTAATATTATCATTCAATTGCAATATGAGCAAATACACATATAAGCAATTAACTTATTAGTATACTTCTCATGTCATGTACGATGTCTCATGATTTCACTCCACCAAAACTACACACTGACACTTTCCCAGTGTACCGAAGATAGTTTATATATAGGGCATACGAAAGGGCCAAGCAAAATGCCAGCCCAGTCGCCAGCCCACCACCGCTTCGATATACCACGATCATGCCCTTGCTAGCATTTGGCAATACGATTGTACTGACTTCCAAGTATGTTCCATTGATTAAGAATCCCATGGTCTTTGATCAATTGAACTGTGGTTGAGTCTATGATTGAATTATGGTTGAATTATGTGTGCACCTACTAACAATTGTTAACATGTAGAACTAAATCATATGTGTGCTCTACATTTTTCTTGTTAACCTATGTTAGTAAGTACTAAACATGTAATCACTTAAGAATTTCGCTTAAGGTTTACATTTAAAGAATGTTCACAACTTGATTGATTCACACACAATGGTTGACTCATCTACGGTTGATTAGCACAACGATTGTTTCACACACTTGTTTGATTCGTCTTTGATTGTTTCACACAATGGTTGTATCTCAAATGATTGTATCTCATATGTTTGACTAATGTTCAATGATTCCAGTTGCTCCCTAATCTTCACTTCAAATACGAGTGCCGAATTCCCCCTGTCATACTGAAGATAGCTTATATATAGGGCTTACGTAGGGTCAAGCAAACTGCCTGCCCAGCCGACATCCCACCACCACTTCAGTATGCCAGAGCTTGGCCGCCATTTGTATTTGAAGCTAGGATCCCAACTCTTGATTGATTATGATTGATTCATGATTGTCTCTTGAACTATGAATATGATTATGTTTGTCTAAATTGAGGTTCTTGATTTACTTGAAACCAAGACCTTAGGTTTTAGTATGTGTGTCCTAGGTTAATTAACCTAGGTTCTCAATACTTACAGTATTGAGTATAATGATCTCCTTGTATGAACTTCAACTAAAGAATGCTGTTACACAGATTCTAAGTTATGACGTCCTAATGATGATGAATACATGATAATGATAACATGATGAGAATTTCAGATCAAAGATACTAAGAATACAGATCTTTGCCTCTGAAACTCTTAATGAACTCTGATTAAGAATTCCAGATCAAGGATACTAAGAATACAGATCCTTGCCTCTGAAATCCTGGAATGAACTCTGATTAAGAATTTCAGATCAATGATACTAAGAATACAGATGCTTTCCTCTGAAACCCTTTAATGAATATGCATTTGGGAACTTAATTTGGTTTCTAAAATTATAGAAATTCCAAATTTAATCCCTTGACCTTTAACTAACTCTGAAAAGTATAGTCCCTAAGATCATGCAAGCTTATTGTAGACTTAATGCTTAACTTAAGTTTACTTAGATCCTAAGTATCCTCAAGCCTATAGCATTTAGTCCTATAGGGTAGTGTGACAATCCGACTTTTCACACTAACTTTGTTAACAGAAGTTGGTGCAATCAGGCCCAACAAGGTCAGTCAAGGCCAATAAGACCAATGAAGGTCCAACAGGCCCAACAAGACCAATCAAAGCCCAATAATACCAATGAAGGCCTAACAAAATCAAGGAAGGCCCGGTAAGGCCCAATGGAGTCTATGAAGGCCCAATAAGATTAATTTAGGCCCAGTAAAGCCAAAGAAGATCCAGTGAAGTCAAGGAAGACCCAACAAGACAAATTAGTTCCAATAAAGTCTATGAAGGCCCAACAGAACTAAGTTAGGCCCAACAGGGGCAAATGAGGCCAATGTAATCAAATTAAGGCCCAATAAGGCCCAGGGAGGCCCAAGGAAATCTAGGAAGGCTCAGTTAGGATTATTAGGCCCAATTGAGTTAACTTAGCCTAATAATGATCAATAGGCTCAATTAGTGGCAATTCGATATCGTGGGGATAATTCGGTTAATAAGAATTAGTAGAAATGACCATGATGGTTCAAAATATCATGTTGGAAAGTCCAAAATATTGAAAAATCAGCCTCTAAACATGTTGAATTGTGAGAGTGGATTGTAATTAAAATAAAAGGGTCAATTTTGACTTTAGGAAGTCAAAATGTCGCATAGAAATCAAATGGTGATTTAAATTCGTAACACTTGGGGGTTTGTAACTGAAATTGAAGCATCCTAATCATCACCATTATGATGATAAACAGTTTTCAGGCGTTATAGAATCGAATCATTAGCAAATTGATTGAAAACGGTTACATTAACTTGAAACCGTGGCCCTAATCATAAAACTCATAGAATTCGATAACATCTTGAAAAATTGAGCATTCCTTAACATTAGTCGGCATTATTAGAGGAGGTTTCAAGCATCAATTCGATCGGGGAAGTTCTGTGGTGAGGAATCGGTCTTCAAGGGGGCCGAAACTAGGGCTATAAGGGGATCTTCAACAATTCGACATCTAATCAAGTAAGAAATCAATCCTACACCTCCTAAAATGGTCGATTAAGAGTTCTAATACATCAATTTCAACTGTTAACAAAGAATTGATAGAACCCGATTGTTAGGGTTCTTAGTAAAATCGGTTTTGGGGGTTTTCTATCAATTGAGTTTAGAAACGAAATTAAATGGTTCTATTAGTTTCAGAAGGGTCCGACTTAGGTTAATCCTATGTTAATTGTATCAAAGTTCAACGAATTAGGAGGTTTCGATTCTAGGGTTCATAAGAGGAAAATAAATTTGGGATTTTACTTAAAATGGTTATAATAATCGAATTAATCGTGTAGGTAGGATCGGAATGGTTATGTTAATGAAAACCAAATGGTTTTAGACTGGATCGAATTCGAATTAAGGGCCAATTTGGAGTATGATGCTTCGGCTATGTTATGGAATAAGAACTAGGCTGGATGAGGAGTTAAAAGAATTATTTTCTGGTTTATTAACGCGATACCCTAGCGGGCGTAGTGGTTAGGTGCGGTGTGTGTGATGTTGAGGGTCGCGGGTTCGAGTCCCGGGCCAACCAAGTTTTGGAGTTTTTTTAATATTTTTAGTGTTTTAATCATAACTTCCACATGCGAACTCCGATTTAACCCGTTCAAGTTGCGTTGGAACCGTAACGAGAATACGAACGCGTTAGAAGGATAAAATTTATATTTTAGTCCGAACACGAAATCGCGTATAATTACGATTAATTGAATAAAATCAAATATGATTTTATTTAATCGATTTCAGTGACACGCGTACTTCCGTATGCCTAATTCTCACACTTTAACATACGTATGTTGATACGTATGTGATTTCAAGCACAAAACGATTATTCGAATAACAATAGGTTATTGTTTAAATCACAGATTCTTCGTAGAGGATTTCTACGCGAGTTTACACATACTTGATCATTCTGCTAAAAACAAAGGTGCGTACACGGCCCCTTTCTTATTTCAAACTGTTTTGGGGGAGAAAACATGTGCAACAAACTGATTTTTAGATACATAACACTTGCATGAGTTATCTGTTTACATTATGTGAAAACATATCAACTTGAAAGTCCTTACACACCTCGAACCGTTTAGTTTGCTGTAATGCAAAGCGTGGTAGTTAGAAATAGATCTATTAGGTTTGACAAACCTCACCTGGTAGATGGGATCTACGCAGGTGTTTGACTGACCAAACACATTCTTTTACTATTGTTGTGATAGACAATAGTGGCAAGGCGAAAACATGCTATAGCATGGCAACTAGTCAGCTTCGGTGTCGAACACGTATGTAAATAGTTATATGACTAGCTATCATGACTGTGCAATTGTGATTATGTTATCTACAACTTGTTATTCAAACTGATGATTTGAACACTATGATTACTTAAAACCTGTGTTATGCACCAACCTTTGTGTTGACTTGATTTGCATGTTTTCTCAGGACGCTAAGGCGCGCGTAACAGCTGGCATGGACTAGGAAGATAGAGTCTCATGCATTTCTTTCACTTTGATTATTTAAATCTGAATATTTAGTACTTTGAATTGTAATGTTTGATTTACAACTGTTTATGGTTTTTAAACGCTTCCGCACTTTTTGTAAACTCTGGTTATTATGTTTGTTTTAAAGACCAACGTATGTTTTTGAAATTCATATAGAGGTCTTCGCTATGTCTAATGATCTGAGATCCTGGTTTGTCACGTTCCCAAACGGTATGATTCCGTTAGTTGAAATTGGGGGTGTGACAGATTGGTATCAGAGACATTGGTTATAGCGAACTAGGTTTGCATTTGTAGGCCTAGACTATGACTGTTAGACATTAGACACATCTGCTTATACACATTGCTTAGAAATTACATATGACGTTATGTAATTGACTTGCTTACGTATTCCATGGCACTGCACTTACATATGATGTTATGTAACAGGCATGGCTTCATCATCAGTTCCTTATGTTATCATTGATGATTCCGAGGACGAGGAGCCGATGGTTCCGGCACCACCATCATCACCACCACCACCCATTCCATCACCACCACCATATGAGATGGAGGACTCCGATCCAGAGGAGGATCCGGAGGAAGACCCAGAGGAGGATCCGGAGGAGGATCCAGACGAGGATCCTGATGAGGATCCAGAGGAGGATCCAGACGAGGATCCAGTTGAGGACCCGGATGAGGATCCGGTGGAGGCACCGTGGGTGAATAACCAGGGACTCTATGCTGCAGGACCATCTACACATCCACCACCCGTACTGGACGCTCCTGAGCCTAAGAGGCAAAGGACGGATGCAGAGGAGATCGCCAAGTTGCGCGAGGACGTGGATACAGCAGAGGAGAAGCTCTATCAGAGATCTCAGGAGTTATGGGATGCCATTGAGAGGCAAGAGGAACTTGCCCAACTGGTTCATGACATGCGAGATGAGATGTGGAACATGATTGGTCGTTTAGAGGAGTCAGAGAACCGAGCCGAGATCTTGGAGGGCAGGATTGAAGCTTTGGAGGATTTGGTGGTAGTTGAGAATGAGGAACAGGATGAGGACGAGGATGAGGAGGAGGAACCAGCACCAGTTGCTGAGTCCGATCCTGAATCCACTGTTGAGGACGATTGATTCTCTTTCTTTTATTTCTGTTTTGTTTAAACTTATTAGGAACGGGTTGTGTTCCTACATTAGTAGTTTGAAATTTTGTATTTCATTTCAAAAGTATTGTACTCAAAGAAAGTTTCTATTTATGGAAGAGTTATCTTTTATTTTTCAACAACTGTGTTGATTATACTACATGTTATGTTTGTTGTTTTACTTACACATGTTACATTGGATTTTGACTTCGTGCTAACACTTCTTATAAATAGGAAACTGATGGCTGAGGGAAACGTACATATGACTGTTGCTGAGCTCAACGAGCTAATTAACAACAGAGTCGCAGAGGCTATTGCACAGTATGCTCAGACACACAACACAGGACCACAGGGTCCAGCTGGGGGAGTGATTAACCCACAAGTCTGCACGTTCAAGATGTTCTTGGACTGCAAACCTCACAACTTCAAAGGGTCGGAGGGAGCCATAGGACTTCTCCGATGGATTGAAAAAGCTGAATCTGTGTTCGAGATGTGCAACTGCCCGGATGACAGCAAAGTAAAATTTGCTACTGGAACTTTGGAGGGTCCAGCCCTGACTTGGTGGAACTCCAATGTTCAGACCCTGGGGTTGGGTGAAGCAAATGCATTGACCTGGAACAACTTCAAAACCTTACTACAAGAGGAGTATTGTCCTCGTAGTGAAATGCAGAAGTTGGAAGAAGAGTATTGGCACCTCAAGATGGAGGGGTCAAACATTGAGGAATACACGACCAGATCGCATGAACTGGCCAGACTGCTACCACACATGGCTACTCCAGCCAGTAAGTGGATTGAACGGTATATTGGAGGACTAGTGCCTCAAATTCAAGGTTTGGTGACTTCAGCAAATCCCACCACTATCCAACAAGCTGTTCGTTTAGCACATCAGCTTACGGACCAGGCAGTGTTGCAAGGGACCCTGCCTAAGCGAACATCTGCTACCAAGGTAGGAGATCACAAGAGAAAGTGGGATAGTAACAATTTCAAGGGCAACAACCAACAATCACATCAGCAAAACAGGAAACAAGACTCAAACAAGTCTTATCATGGTTCAAGCAGTGGTCAACAATCATCATCATCGGGGGGCTATATTGGTAAGCACCCCAAATGTAACAAGTGTGGTTACCATCATGCGGGTAACCAATGTGATAGAGCTAAGTGCCAGAGGTGTGGCAAGGTTGGGCATGCGGCTAAGGATTGTCGCGGAGAGCTGCAGAACCATAACAACAACCAGAACAATAATCAAAACAACGCGCAGAAAGGTTGTTTTGAGTGCGGCAAGATGGGCCATTTCAAGAAAGATTGCCCACAACTTAAGAAAGGAGGGGACAACAATGGTAATGGTAATGGGAATGGCAACGGTAATGGCACCAACAACAACACCAACAACAACAACAATAATAATAACAACAATAACGGTGCTAGAGGCAGGGCGTTTGTGATCGGAGGACGTCAAGCGCGGGAGGATCCCAACATTGTTACGGGTACGTTCCTCTTAAATAATCGCTATGCTTCTATGTTATTTGACACTGGTGCCGACCGGAGTTTTGTATCTAGTTCACTTGCTAAGTCACTAGATGTTAGTCCCACTGCCTTAGATAGTACCTATACTGTGGAGTTAGCTGATGGTAAATTGATTGTAGTAGAAAACATTTATAAGGGATGTATCCTTGATTTGATGGGTCAGACATTAGAGATTGATTTGATGCCTATTGCCTTAGGCAGTTTTGATATAGTTATTGGCATGGACTGGTTGTCCAAAAACCAGGCTGAAATTGTATGCCATGAAAAGATTGTTCGTATAAGGAGAGAAGAGCAGTACACCACTGCGTCTCATATCTTGTATGAAAGCACACAAATGTCTGCGGAAAGGTCATACGGCAGTTATAGCACTTATAACTGAAAAGCCGGTAGCTGAGAAGAAACTTGAAGATATACCTATAGTTTGTGAATTTCCGGAGGTGTTTCCAGAAGACTTGCCGGGATTACCGCCTGTCAGACAGGTGGAATTCCGAATCGACCTTACACCAGACGCAGCACCAATAGCTAGGGCGCCTTATCGACTTGCACCGTCAGAGATGCAAGAGTTATCCACACAATTGCAAGAGTTGTTGGATAAGGGGTTCATACGACCTAGTTTTTCACCATGGGGAGCTCCAGTATTGTTTGTCAAGAAGAAGGACGGAACTTTTCGTATGTGTATCGATTACCGGGAATTGAACAAGGTTACTATCAAAAACCGGTATCCGTTACCCAGGATTGACGATCTGTTCGATCAGTTGCAAGGTTCGAGTTACTACTCGAAGATTGATCTCAGGTCGGGTTATCATCAACTAAGAGTCCAGGAGGAGGATATTCCGAAGACAGCATTCAGGACGCGATATGGCCATTATGAGTTCTTGGTCATGCCATTTGGGTTGACAAACGCTCCAGCCGTATTCATGGATCTCATGAATCGTGTTTGTAAACCTTATCTTGACAAGTTTGTCATTGTTTTCATCGATGACATTCTCATCTATTCAAAGTCTGAGGAGGAGCATGCTGAACATCTTCGATTACTGTTAGAGCTATTGAAACAGGAACAACTGTACGCTAAGTTCTCGAAATGTGATTTTTGGATGCGAGAAGTACAGTTCTTGGGGCATATAGTTAATGAAAAGGGTATACATGTTGATCCGGCGAAGATTGAAGCGATTAAGAATTGGGAAGCGCCAAAGACCCCTACCGAGGTACGACAATTCCTTGGTTTGGCGGGTTATTATCGACGATTCATTGAGGGTTTCTCAAAGATCGCTCAACCACTTACAGCTCTGACGCACAAGGGAACAAAGTATAACTGGACGGATAAACAGGAAGCTGCATTCCAGTTATTGAAACAGAAACTCTGCAGTGCACCAATTCTATCTTTACCGGAAGGAACGGAAGACTTTGCGGTGTATTGTGACGCATCTGGACAGGGTTTGGGATGTGTGTTGATGCAACGGGATAAAGTGATCGCTTATGCTTCCAGACAACTGAGAACACACGAAAAGAATTACACTACTCACGACTTGGAGTTGGGAGCAGTGGTTTTTGCTTTGAAGATTTGGAGGCATTACTTATATGGAACTAAGTGTACTATTTATACTGATCATAAGAGTTTGCAACATATCTTTGATCAGAAGGAACTTAATATGAGGCAACGACGATGGGTAGAGTTGTTGAACGATTATGAGTGTGCGATTAAGTATCACCCGGGAAAGGCTAATGTCGTAGCCGATGCTTTGAGCAGAAAAGATACAACGGGAACAAGACGGGTTCGTGCACTTATGATGACAATACATACTGATTTACCTGACAAGGTACACAGTGCTCAGATTGAGGCATTGAAAGCGGAAAACTTAGTACCGGAATCTTTACGAGGAATGGAAGAACAATTGAATGTTAAACCTGATGGAATTCGTTATTTCATTGATCGAATGTGGATACCTTTGTATGGAGGTTTAAGGGAACTCGTGATGGACGAAGCGCACAAGTCCAGATATTCAGTCCATCCGGGATCAGACAAGATGTACCATGACTTGAAGGCACTGTATTGGTGGCCTCATATGAAAGCTGATATTGCTAAGTACGTTAGCAAATGTTTGACTTGTTCGAAAGTCAAAGTTGAATATCAGAAGCCATCTGGTTTACTGCAACAACCAGAGATACCGATGTGGAAATGGGAACAGATTTCAATGGATTTTATCACTAAGTTACCCCGTACACCGAGCGGTTGTGATACGATATGGGTAATTGTCGATCGTTTAACGAAATCTGCACATTTCTTAGCAATCAAAGAAACTGACAAGATGGAGAAGTTGACTCGTATTTACATTAAGGAAGTAGTAGCACGACATGGTGTGCCAATCTCTATCATATCAGATCGGGATGCCCGGTTTACTTCAAATTTTTGGAAATCTCTTCATAAGTCATTGGGGACTCGCTTGGATATGAGTACAGCTTATCATCCACAGACCGACGGTCAAAGTGAACGTACGATTCAAACGCTCGAGGATATGTTACGAGCTTGTGTAATCGATTTTGGTGATAGTTGGGAGAATCATTTACCGTTGGTGGAATTCTCTTACAACAATAGTTATCATACAAGCATTCAAGCAGCACCGTTTGAAGCTTTGTATGGTCGCAAATGTCGTTCACCAGTTTGCTGGGCTGAAATTGGTGACAGTCAGTTAACAGGTCCTGAACTGGTGCACGAAACAACAGAGAAGATAGTTCAAATCCGGAACCGTATGGCAGCGGCTCGGGATCGCCAGAAGAGTTATGCAGATAAACGTCGCAAGCCGTTGGAATTTCAAGTAGGAGACCGAGTTCTTCTAAAGGTATCACCTTGGAAAGGTGTGATACGATTCGGCAAGCGAGGCAAGCTTAGTCCACGTTACGTCGGACCTTTTGAGATTCTGAAAAGGATTGGTCCGGTTGCGTACCAACTCAAACTACCGGAAGAACTCAGTGGAGTTCATGATGTTTTTCACGTATCGAACTTGAAGAAATGTCTTTCTGACGAGACATTGATTGTACCGTTGGAAGAAATACAAGTAGATGAACAACTGCGATTCATTGAAGAACCAGCAGAAATCATGGACCGAGAGGTCAAACAACTGAAGCAAAGCAAGATTCCGATAGTCAAAGTCCGATGGAATTCAAGACGGGGTCCTGAATTCACATGGGAACGGGAAGATCAAATGATGAAGAAATATCCTCATCTATTCAAGACAGCTACTGCTAACACTGCGAGCGCACGTTAAATTTCGGGACGAAATTTCCTTCAACAAGGGGATGACGTGATGCTTTCACATAACAACACTGCAAATTTCAAACTGTAAGCACAAACGTTTTATTTATTCAATTGATTTTGTTACAAATATTTGTGCTACATTACATTTTATATGTTTTATGTGCTACATTTCATATGTTACATGTTATGGTAGTACATACACGATTGATTACATACATTTTGCTATGTGCGGGGTTGCATAGTACATTGGTTATATACATTTTGCTATGTGCGGGGTTGCATAGTACATTGGTTACATACACTTTGCTATGTGCGGGGTTGCATAGTACAAACAGTTTCAGACACTCACTATGTGTGAGGTTACACAACACAGTATGATCACACACAAATAGTCACAGTTAGGTGAACTAACTAGTGTACACGCAAAACAGTTACATTGAACGATCACAATTGAGTTGTGATGTTGCAAGCATTAGACTTTGTGTGTGAGTACACACAAGCACACAGAATGATCAAATCACACTAACAAGTACGATTTAAACTCGTAAGTAGTTTCCTAACTACTCTTAACACTTGCTAATTTTCGGGACGAAAATTCCTTCAACAAGGGGATGATGTGACAATCCGACTTTTCACACTAACTTTGTTAACAGAAGTTGGTGCAATCAGGCCCAACAAGGTCAGTCAAGGCCAATAAGACCAATGAAGGTCCAACAGGCCCAACAAGACCAATCAAAGCCCAATAATACCAATGAAGGCCTAACAAAATCAAGGAAGGCCCGGTAAGGCCCAATGGAGTCTATGAAGGCCCAATAAGATTAATTTAGGCCCAGTAAAGCCAAAGAAGATCCAGTGAAGTCAAGGAAGACCCAACAAGACAAATTAGTTCCAATAAAGTCTATGAAGGCCCAACAGAACTAAGTTAGGCCCAACAGGGGCAAATGAGGCCAATGTAATCAAATTAAGGCCCAATAAGGCCCAGGGAGGCCCAAGGAAATCTAGGAAGGCTCAGTTAGGATTATTAGGCCCAATTGAGTTAACTTAGCCTAATAATGATCAATAGGCTCAATTAGTGGCAATTCGATATCGTGGGGATAATTCGGTTAATAAGAATTAGTAGAAATGACCATGATGGTTCAAAATATCATGTTGGAAAGTCCAAAATATTGAAAAATCAGCCTCTAAACATGTTGAATTGTGAGAGTGGATTGTAATTAAAATAAAAGGGTCAATTTTGACTTTAGGAAGTCAAAATGTCGCATAGAAATCAAATGGTGATTTAAATTCGTAACACTTGGGGTTTGTAACTGAAATTGAAGCATCCTAATCATCACCATTATGATGATAAACAGTTTTCAGGCGTTATAGAATCGAATCATTAGCAAATTGATTGAAAACGGTTACATTAACTTGAAACCGTGGCCCTAATCATAAAACTCATAGAATTCGATAACATCTTGAAAAATTGAGCATTCCTTAACATTAGTCGGCATTATTAGAGGAGGTTTCAAGCATCAATTCGATCGGGGAAGTTCTGTGGTGAGGAATCGGTCTTCAAGGGGGCCGAAACTAGGGCTATAAGGGGATCTTCAACAATTCGACATCTAATCAAGTAAGAAATCAATCCTACACCTCCTAAAATGGTCGATTAAGAGTTCTAATACATCAATTTCAACTGTTAACAAAGAATTGATAGAACCCGATTGTTAGGGTTCTTAGTAAAATCGGTTTTGGGGGTTTTCTATCAATTGAGTTTAGAAACGAAATTAAATGGTTCTATTAGTTTCAGAAGGGTCCGACTTAGGTTAATCCTATGTTAATTGTATCAAAGTTCAACGAATTAGGAGGTTTCGATTCTAGGGTTCATAAGAGGAAAATAAATTTGGGATTTTACTTAAAATGGTTATAATAATCGAATTAATCGTGTAGGTAGGATCGGAATGGTTATGTTAATGAAAACCAAATGGTTTTAGACTGGATCGAATTCGAATTAAGGGCCAATTTGGAGTATGATGCTTCGGCTATGTTATGGAATAAGAACTAGGCTGGATGAGGAGTTAAAAGAATTATTTTCTGGTTTATTAACGCGATACCCTAGCGGGCGTAGTGGTTAGGTGCGGTGTGTGTGATGTTGAGGGTCGCGGGTTCGAGTCCCGGGCCAACCAAGTTTTGGAGTTTTTTTAATATTTTTAGTGTTTTAATCATAACTTCCACATGCGAACTCCGATTTAACCCGTTCAAGTTGCGTTGGAACCGTAACGAGAATACGAACGCGTTAGAAGGATAAAATTTATATTTTAGTCCGAACACGAAATCGCGTATAATTACGATTAATTGAATAAAATCAAATATGATTTTATTTAATCGATTTCAGTGACACGCGTACTTCCGTATGCCTAATTCTCACACTTTAACATACGTATGTTGATACGTATGTGATTTCAAGCACAAAACGATTATTCGAATAACAATAGGTTATTGTTTAAATCACAGATTCTTCGTAGAGGATTTCTACGCGAGTTTACACATACTTGATCATTCTGCTAAAAACAAAGGTGCGTACACGGCCCCTTTCTTATTTCAAACTGTTTTGGGGGAGAAAACATGTGCAACAAACTGATTTTTAGATACATAACACTTGCATGAGTTATCTGTTTACATTATGTGAAAACATATCAACTTGAAAGTCCTTACACACCTCGAACCGTTTAGTTTGCTGTAATGCAAAGCGTGGTAGTTAGAAATAGATCTATTAGGTTTGACAAACCTCACCTGGTAGATGGGATCTACGCAGGTGTTTGACTGACCAAACACATTCTTTTACTATTGTTGTGATAGACAATAGTGGCAAGGCGAAAACATGCTATAGCATGGCAACTAGTCAGCTTCGGTGTCGAACACGTATGTAAATAGTTATATGACTAGCTATCATGACTGTGCAATTGTGATTATGTTATCTACAACTTGTTATTCAAACTGATGATTTGAACACTATGATTACTTAAAACCTGTGTTATGCACCAACCTTTGTGTTGACTTGATTTGCATGTTTTCTCAGGACGCTAAGGCGCGCGTAACAGCTGGCATGGACTAGGAAGATAGAGTCTCATGCATTTCTTTCACTTTGATTATTTAAATCTGAATATTTTAGTACTTTGAATTGTAATGTTTGATTTACAACTGTTTATGGTTTTTAAACGCTTCCGCACTTTTTGTAAACTCTGGTTATTATGTTTGTTTTAAAGACCAACGTATGTTTTTGAAATTCATATAGAGGTCTTCGCTATGTCTAATGATCTGAGATCCTGGTTTGTCACGTTCCCAAACGGTATGATTCCGTTAGTTGAAATTGGGGGTGTGACAGGTAGCATAGGTTATAGTCTAGGTTCTTAAGTATTGGGTTTTTCCTAGTTCTCTACAACCTTGGCTCTGATACCAACCTGTCACACCCCTTGCGCCACGTGCGGAAACCACGGCGCGGTGACGATTGATGGTTGAATCATGCACAAGTATTGAATAGAACAACCACAATGTATTACTAGATTTCATAGAAGTTAGACCATTTTTTAGTTACAGACAATCTATCTATGTTACCAAAAGAATGACAACTACAGACCCAAAAATAGTGTTTACAAAATAAGACTTAAACAAGACAATTAAACAATTAGGATTAAGTGTGTTTCTAAATCCATCCTAGCTTGTTTCTTCATCTTGTTCTATCTTACAACGGTCTCCTTAGTTGTCTTTGAAAGTATACTAAACCTGATTACCTGAAACACGTGAAAAGTAATTGTCAACTACAAAAGTAGTTGGTGAGAACAATAGGTTTAACAATTGTAAATATGAATCTGCAATGTAAGGCATATGTATAAAACTGTAATTGAAAATGCATGGATGGTTGCAACCCAAACTAACATCAAGTACGTATAATGTGTCCAAACAGTCATCAGACTGTTTGCTAGAAAACCGGCATATAATCAAGTCCCAAACTACGTTTGGAGTCAGAAAATTAGTCAGCAAACACATCAACACGAGTTGTACTAACGAGTTCACTCAGAAGACATCTCCGTGTTGACGTAACCCGGTCAATATGACGTATGCTGGTAAACTAAATTAGCAGCAATTTCATATTACCGTAATGCAACCAATTCTGCAATTAGCTTTTGAAACAAATTTAAAAGCTAATTCCAGCTTTGGCGTAACCAAGTGTGTCCGCTTTCCCTTATTGTGATCACCCAGTACTAACGCTATATGAATATGAATATGTAACTTGATGTATGTATAAGTTTGTTCACAATGATGAACACCATGTTTTTGAATACTATGACTTGAAACCATTGATTGAAATGCCTTATTTGATTATCATGATTTGAAAACCTTGCTTGAATACCCTGAATTGAAAACCTTGCTTGAATACCATGAATTGAAATCCTTTGATTGAATACCGAGAATAGAGTACTTGTGTAATAACAAGGTTTAAAAATATCATTTTATTGAAAACACTAGATTTTAGTAAAAGAGTTTATAAAACTTATTCCTTAAAAGTATTTATCATTTATAAAACCATTTATGTAAAATTGGTGTAAAACAGTTTAGTGAACCTTTTATAAAACATTTTAGTTGAACTTGTTTAATGGTTGATAAAACCATTATAAACAGTTGATAATTCCTTTGAAAATAGTTGAGAAATCCCTTGGATTTCTAAAGTGAACATGTAACAGTAGAACAGTAGCATAACTCTTGTATATGAAATACGATTTGCATAAAGAATGTTTGATCACGTGTTCCACCCCAAAACAGTTGAAAAACAGTAAAAGAGGGGCTAATGTTCTCACCTGACAGCAGTAGACTCTGAACCAGAACAAGTAGCAAGTAGCAAACAACAAGACTTCTAACTGGTTCCTATATCATTGTAATCATACATAGAATATAAGATTTGTGATATTGTACACTTTTGATTGATTGACTAATTTGTATGAACTTTGATTTGATGGTTGCCTTATGTTAAGCGGTTGACTTAAGAAAATATTGCGTCATGTTCTTTTATGCCCAACTTCTATAGGTTTGGTGAAACCGTTCAGGATCGAATCACAAGTTCTACAAACTATCAACTACGTGCGGAATCCATAGTCAATATGTATAAAAGTCAAGAATACAAGCAAATCCATAAACACATCTTTGATTATCAACAAATGATAACAAAATTCACTCAGAATTACAGACTTCTCACACAGAGAGAATCAGCAGATCTATCTCAAAGTTCTACTGAAAATAACAAACACAACTTGTATTTATATTACAGACCGGCGAACCTTAGGTTCGTCAGCCGAACCCTAAGGTTCGCTGAGCAAACCCTTAGGTTCACTAGACGAACCTAAGCAAACCAAAAGGTTCGCCGAACCTTCTCAATGTTATAGGTTCGCCAAACCTGCCTAGGTTCGTGGGCCAAACGAACCTTGGCAAACATTAAACGAACCTTTACAAAATCAAAATAAATACAACTTTTGAATAGCAAACAATTACAAATATGCACTAACAAACTCCCCCTAAATGTTTGCTATCAAAATCTTCATTCTTGATCTGCAACTTTGTCTTTAACACCACTTGATTCTCCAACATCTTCAGTCACCACATTATCCACCGCTCGTATAACAACTGAGCGGGGAATCTTTGCAAGTCTTTCTGCCTCCAATCTATCATCTCTTTCATCTCTTTCCTTTTGCAATTGCATCAACTCAGTATAAAAATAATTCACATCATTCCAATTGCAACCAGAATGTATACGCAAAGTAAAACACATTCGTGCAATGGTCTGATACTGCATTGCCATATCTTTGTAGCTCACTCCAACATCATGAAATCCATCTTTAGCATATATCTGAGCTGAATCAAGCAAAATAATATCTTCTCTTGAACAATTAACAATCCATATAGGATCAAGCATTCGTATCACCCTCCAATCATCATCCTGCTTCAATACAATAACACCTTCTGAAGTTCTTTCATCATAAAACCAGAATTTGAAATATGGATTCCAATCTTGTTCAACTTTTCTGAGCCTTGGCCTTTTGTAAACTATTGGCTTTTCATAATTTTTAAATCTTTCTCTGAACTGAGGAGATAACAAACTCCATCCAAACCTTGCTTCTTTCTTTAACAAGTTCTCAAAAATCTCATTGTGTCGAGTCTGTATAGGCTTTATCATTCTTAGTCTTGAAAGATCTTTGCACTCGAAAGCTGTTAGACTTATCAAATCAGTAGCCTTGCCAAAGTATTAGCATCCATCAATTATTTTAACCACATAACAACCCTTATCAGATAAACTTCCAGGAATGTAATGAAAATAACCATAACTAATAATCCTTCCAATCATCTTGGATTTAGATCCAATCTTGAACTTCTTGGATTGTTTAGTTAGGTTTTCTGGATCTTTATCTTCAAACACTTCTCTCATAATCTTGAAAGAATGTAAATGATCAATAATGTACTTAGTCTCATCTTGAATCTCATTCCATAAATCTATGTTTGTCTTTACTTTAACTGGATTCAAAGTTGTACTTGACATACTTCCAGCTTCAAACATTTTCTTCATCATGTTTAAATTCAGCAATTCTTCATCAATAACATCTTTATCAAAATCAGATAAATCAGTATCATCATATTCTTCAAAATCAAACATCAAATCATCATCATCATCATCCTTATCATCATCAAGTACAGATTGATAGTCTTGAACTGAATAATCACAAATAATTTCTCCTTCTTCTATCTCCTGATCAACTTGAATCTCAACAATGTTTCTCTGCAAATCTATATCAGAATGCATTTTAAATAAATCAAGAAAAGTAGGCAGAGAGTAATCAAGAATAGCCATGGGATGTTCTATTGCATCTAAATCTTCAAAAACAACTTCAGTACAATCCCTAGCCCTATCAGAAGATACAGAAGTAATTGGAACAGCATCCTTAGCAAGCTTGGAAGGAGAATACACAACTATAGCTCCAGTCACACTATCTAAACCATTAACATTACAAGTAACTCCACCAGCACCATCTGCCCCATCATCACCACCACCATTAAAATCAGAATCATCAGGATGTTCATCTATATCAGTATCTCCATAATCAACCTCTTCTTCTTCTTCTTCTTCTTCTTCTTCATCTACATTCTCTTCCTCTACTTTCTCATCAACATCAATATCCAAATCAACCACCACCTTTTCAACTTTAGAGCTTGAAGCTTCTGACTTTACAGTCTTTGACTCCAATTCTATTATCTTAATCCTTAAATTCATGTTCTCATTCTTCAAATCAACAATATCCTCATAATGCATCTTCACAAAAAATTCTAACTCAGAAATTTTATCTTTCAACACTTTCTGCTCAGCAACCTCTTCTTCTTTCCATTTCATCATCAAATCCATTTGAGCTTTTAACTCATTCAACTCAGAAGTAGAAGAAGATGGTTTCTCAGCAACATTCTGTTCCTTTTCCTTTCTATACTCTTCAAATTCTTTTGTCAAAGCAGATAATCTTCTTTTAATCTCTGAATCATCATAATCAGTAAAGTTGATGTCTCCTAAATCATCAAGTCCTGAAAACAAATCATCTCTGGGAAGATCACCATGATGAGTAGAAGTCTCTGGTACTGAAGTAGTAACTGTAGTAGCCTCAACAAAAGAAGATATAAAAGTAGCTACATTTACAAACTCTGGAGTTTGTAAAGTAGAAGTGTGAATAGTAGAAGTTGAAACTGAAGAAGTAACAACAGGAGAAACAGAAGTAGGAGCTAAAGTAGAAATCACAGGTGAAGACACAATGGTCTTAGCAGTCTTAGTCTTTTTCTTCTCATAAGGCCCTCTCTTGGCCATTCTCTTAATCTTCTTTGGCTTCGAAGACTCAGGCTCATCAGGAATAAAGATAGGATCATCTTTTTGTTCTCTTTCTTCTGCAGCCTTTTCAACAAACTTCCTCTTCAGTCTTTTCACCATCTGGTTTCCTTCCTGAACCATTTCATACTCTGACTCTGTGTCAGAAGATTCACTTTCATCATCATCAGCAACAACAGTCTCTGTCTGCATCTCAGACATATCAACTTCCAACGGTTCCTGAGAACTCTGTTCTTGTGATGACTTGGCTTGAGAAGTAGATCGAGATGATTGACCAGGAGTCTTCCTTGGTTGTTGTCTTGGTGGAGGTGGAGGTGGTGCTTGATTATCATCAGCTGCAACATCTTCATTATCAGATTCTGACTCATCATGCCTCCATGCATCATTCTCAGGCGCAACATAATTTGCCCTGGCACAATGACCTATAAGATCTTTCTCCAACACAGCATCCCCAGTCCTCTGGTAAACTCTGACTTGGCCCAAACTTGAATCAGTCATATGTTTGAGTTTCAGAAGATCCCCTGCTTCCCTGGGTAGCATATCTTCAGGCATCCTCTCATCAATAAGCATCTGTACGAACCTAGGATACATGTAGAATCTATCCTTAGCCTTCGTCACATTGTCGCACATATATCGAAAGATCATGCCGGAGAAATTGAACGGTTTGTTCAATATAAGAGCAACCATGGCAGATCTCATGAAATCTCTCAACTCATCAAACGTGCTTTTCCTCATGCGAAGGCAATGGAGTAGAACATGAGCAAGAAACTTATACTGCAACGGTAGCTTTCCCTTCTTCACTGATATGGAGTTATAAGCTCCAAAGTAACGAATACGAAGAAAACAACCTTTGATGCACCTCTCAGGAATGAGAGTTACACCATTCGGTTCTCCTCCAAATTGCAGCACCCTCCTTATGTCAGCCTCTGATATACGAATTGCTTGTCCAAGCACATTCGCATCAATGACATGATCTTCATCAACAGAAATCACTCGAGCTGATTCCCAGAAGCTCTGAATATGAGATCTATATATCTGGTATGAATTGGAGATAGCATAATAAATCCTTGATCTCCTAAGAAACTCGATCATCGGTCTGAAATCTTGACCATTCTTTGTTGTAGGATCCAAGTAAGCACAAACATTATGTTTGTCTCCAAATACTAGGTTTGCCATTTCTACAAATAGAAATAAAAACAATTAGAAACAAAAATTAATCAAACATCAAAAATGAAAAAAATTAAAAAAATATCTAAGTAGACCAGCGAACCTATCCTTCTTAGACAAACCTAATGCTAGGCGAACCTAATTCAGACGAACCTGTTAATCAGACAAACCTTTTGAACGAACCTTATCATGAACGAACCTTTGGATGAACGAACTTTCTGAATGAATGAACCTTCTGATGAACAAACCTCAGAATGAACGAACCTTTATATGAACGAACCTTGTTGGTCAAACGAACCTTGACCAAAAGGTTCGATTCATTTGAAATTCATAGGTTCGCCACAAACCTATCAGATAAGGTTCGGCGAACCTTTGTTCATCCAACGAACCTATTCATCAGCGAACCTTTTCCAGATTTCAAATCAAAATTTCAAAACTTTGAATCTAATGATAAAAATCATACACCCAGGTTCGAAATACACCGATGAACAACTTTAATAAAGATGGTTTGTTACAAATTTTAGATTTTAACCAGTTTTAAGTCAATTTACAGGCTCAATCTAAAAAATCCTAAAATCTTTCAGATCTCTCAAATTAGCCGGTCAAATTCAAAAATTTCTACCTAGAAATGCTCACGAGATGATTCTGATTCTAATGATGTCAATAAAAAGTTCTGGGAGGATCTCAATCGAAAAATGAAAAATTCTTTCTAGAGGGTTCGTCGTCTGTGAAACAGATGAAAGTGACGAACCATTTTCACGAACCCTATATTTATACCTCACGAACCTTTACAGCGAACCATGATAACGAACCTTTTTCCAGCGAACCATGATAACGAACCTTTGCAACGAACTATTCTCAACGAACCTTTCTTACGAACCATTTCAGCGAACCTAGCTAACACACCTAGCTAGCGAACCTAAGATGATTGTCAGTATACAATTTTCAACACAAAAATTTGAATTTTTCTTTAAATTTCAAAACAAATTCATGTTTAATCATTCCAAAGTCAAACAAATAATCAAAAATTATTGATTTAACATCAAATGAAAAATTAAAATCTTTTTGGAATTTTTTCAAATTTTTAGAACAAATAAACTACAAAATTTAACAAAAAATAACTATCCTAAAAAATAAAATCTTTTTGTTTGAGAAAGATCCTGACATGAGATCATATTATTTTACAATTTTCAACACATCTGTTTGTATTATTTCAAATATTATCTGCAAATTACAAGTCTAAGATGATTGTCAGTATACTTATCCTTTTAAATTTATCACCTAGTCAAGAAAACAGTTTAAAACAAAATTATGAAAACACTTTATAATATTCCATTTACTTGAACGCATCCCCAATTTGTGAATAACTAATCAAACATAAATGTTCTCAACCTTATAATTTCAATTTTAACTAATTTGATCATGCAAAAATAAAGCAGAATTTCTTTTTGAAAATAACAAAATAGAAATCAATTTGAAATGTTCAAAATCTTGGAATCAAGGTTGATACTTACGTATGCTCAAATGATCCAGAAAATGAACGAAACAATAATTTAAGATTAAGCTTTTAACAATCAGTTCGATATTTTGATATACGCAGAGATTGTCAAATCTTAATCAGAACCAAGAAAACAAATTTGAATTGTTTAAAGTTATAACAATCAGGTCGATACGTAAGTATACACAAAGAATGTTCCAGCTTTAAACTAAAATAAAAGAAAACAAACAAAGTCAGAATTTCTTTTAAAAATTAAACACATGATCAAACTAGTACTTTGACTTTTTGTTCAAGAACATTTTGTCAGAAAAATTACCACTCTTTCAGGACAAAACTAAGTACTGCATTCTAAGCATCTGTTTCTTATAAAATATAATCAAAACTTTGTTTAAACTTATCCTGACTAAGTTATAAACCTATCAACACATCATTCGTAGTACTTGTAATTATTTTATAAATTTTAATAACACAAACATATATTTCCAAATGCAAATAATGTACTATCATTTCTCACTAAATCGAATCAATTTCTCAGATTTTAATTTTTTACTGTTTTTGTGTTTTTGTTTTTTAATGTTTTTGTATTTTCTACAACTATTCTCCCCCTGAAAACTAAAACACAAAAAATGAAGAAAAATATGATGTTAAGTCAATAAATTTGATTACGAAGGAATTTGATTCTTGATTACCTCACCCATGACCCTGATCCCATTTAATTTGAGTAAGTACTCAAAACGTTGTTTATCAAAGGCCTTGGTGAGAAGGTCTGCCCTTTGCTCGTTTGTGTGTATGTTCACTACATCAATCAGTTTCTTTTCATAACAGTCTCGTATGAAATGAAACCGAATGTCAATATGTTTTGAACGTGAATGATACACTGGATTTTTGGTAATCGCAATCGCAGCCTCATTGTCTACATAAATCGGGGTAGTTAGGAAATTAAGTCCATAATCTCTCATCTGTTGTTGTATCCACAAGACTTGGGAACAACAACTGGCAGCTGCTACATATTCAGCTTCACATGTAGATGTAGCAACAGATGTTTGTTTCTTACACTGCCATGAGACTAACCTCTCCCCCAGAAACTGAGCACCTCCAGTAGTAGATTTGGAGTCAGTCTTGCATCCTCCATAGTCAGAATCACTGTAAGCATGAAAGGAGTAGTTATCATCCTTAGGATACCACAGACCAGTGTCTGTAGTACCCTTCAGATAACGTAAAATCCTCTTGACTGCAATCAGATGAGAAACCTTTGGTTTTGATTGATAGCGAGCACAGATACTTGTAGCGAATACAATATCTGGTCTAGATGCTGTCAAATACATCAAGCTCCCAATCATTCCACGATATAATGTAGCATCGATTAGCTCCCCCTTAATATCCGGCTCAATCCCGTGATTGGGCTGAATGGGCGTGGAAATGGGTTTACAGTCAAGCATGCTAAACCGTTTTAGCACATCTTGAATGTATTTGGTCTGATGGATAAAAATACCATCATCAGACTGATCGATTTGTAAACCCAAAAAGAACTTGATGTCAGACATAGCACTCATTTCAAACTTCTCAATCATAACCTGCTTAAATTCTAAACACATCTGCTCATCGGTAAATCCGAAGATGATGTCATCCACATAGATCTGAACAAGGAGAATGTCCTTGCCCTTTTCCCGATAAAACAGAGTTTTGTCTATCTAACCCCTATTGAACCCGTGTTCAATAAGATGAGTCGAGAGGGTCTCATACCAAGCTCGAGGAGCTTGATGAAGACCATACAGTGCTTTGTCGAGGATATAGACCTGATCCCGATGGATAGGATCCTCAAAGCCCGGTGGCTAACAAACGTACACTGTCTCCTTCAATGAACCATAAAGGAATGCAGACTTAACATCCAGTTGAAAGATAAAAATAATCTTATCGCTTCAAGCCGCGCCACTGGTGCAAAAACCTCATCATAATCAATTCCTTCTATCTGTTTGAACCCTTGTACAACCAAGCGTGCCTTGTTTCGAACAATCACGCCTCTATCGTCTCGCTTACACTTCAACACCCACCTGGTGCCAATCTTCTTTTCACCTTTTGGCAAATCTACCAAATGCCAAACTCCCAGTTTCTGAAACTGATTAAGCTCCTCTTGTATGGCCTCCACCCAGGCAGGCTCATGCAGGGCCTCAGTTACAGACTTAGGCTCAATCTGAGAAACGAATGCAGAATGCATCCATAACTCTTGAGTCCCATGATTACGCTCCAGCTCGACATACAAACTCTCCTCGTTTGCAACTTGCCTTCTCGTCTGTACTCCAACAGACAGGTCTCCAATGATTTGCTTCACAGGGTGATTCACATGTACTCTAGACACTGGCACTTGCAGGACTCCAACACCATGATCAAGATTTGTGATATTCTGATCTTCATCTTGATCTTGAGAAACTGCATCTTCAAAAATATCTTGATCATCCTCCGATGACCAATCAACATTAACAGCTTCTGAAGTGCCTTCCCCTGTTGGATGAGTATCTTCAGCTGGATGAGAAATTCCTGTATCTTCACAATTTTGTAAATCGTATAACATCTGCAAAGAAATTTCATCATCAGTAACAGTAGGAGACAAGTTAAAAGACTCGAAAAGTTTATCATAATCGAATAACCAATTTGGACCTTTGCCTTCCGGTATAGGTGTATGTCGTTGAACATCCACATTATACCAGAGTTCCACAACACCCGTGCGTTTGTTAAACACACGTTTATTTGGAAGACTATAGCCCAGAAAGAAACCTTCTTCAACCTTAGAGTTGAATTTAGCATCTTTCTTGAGCATGGTACAAGGAGCCCCGAAAGGTTCCAAGTGTTCCAAATTTGGTTTCCGATTCTGAAGAAGTTCATAACAAGTCTTGTTATGTCGTTTGACAATCAGCACTCTGTTGAGAGTAAAACAGGCGGTCGCTACAGCTTCACTCCAGAAAGTAATGGGCAGCTTAGAATCAGCAAGCATCGTCCGAGCAGACTCTATCAATGTACGATTCTTCCTTTCAGCTACACCGTTCATTTGTGGTTCATACGGTGCACTAAATTGCTGCTGGATGCCCTTTGAATCACAGAATGCTTCCATGTTCTGATTCTTAAATTCTGTTCCATTGTCTGATCAAACACGCCTAACCCTCAGCTTGTACAAAGTCTCCAATCTGTTCACAAGCAACACAAAATTTTCAAAAGTTTCAGATTTAAATTTTAAGAACATAACCCATGAAAATCTAGAAAAATCATTGGTCACTACAAAACAATATGATTCACCTCCAATACTTTTCACATTAATCGGTCCAAACAGATCGATGTGAAGAAGTTCTAGAGGTTTATCAATAGAAAAAACAGTTTTAGTCTTATGTGACCTTCTTTTCTGTTTGCCTTTCTTACATGAAACACACACATCAGGTAATTTGAAATGTTTAACCGGTACACCATCAACCAAGTGATGGTGTACAAGATGATTCATCTTTCTGATGTGTATGTGACCCATTCTCCTGTGCCATGACCGAGTATCCTGCTCTGTGGCCTTCGACACCAGACACATCTCAACTTTATTAACTGTCTCCGCCTTCGCCATGTCCAACACATACAGATCTTTACACCTGTCTGCAGTCATCAGAATCCAGTCATCAGGAATTTTAATTCCTTGTTTGAGCACATAGCATTTCTTCTCGTCAAACAAAACCTTGTAACCTTTATCACTTATCTGAGACACACTCAAAAGATTATTAGTTAACTCTTTGCAGTAATTCACATTGTCAAAGGAAACTTTACCATTAGTCAAACTACCACTCCCGGTAATCTGACCACCTTTGTCACCTGCAAAGTTAACATAACATCCGTTCATCTCTCGAAAATCTTTCAACAAACTGATCTCTCCTGTCATATGCCGTGAACATCCACTATCAACAATCCATCGACTGTTGATATGGCCCGTGAATGCCACCTGCATCATAAATTAAAACAAAATACTATCAGTACCAAAAGGGATGACTCCCGCCATTCCGGCGTTGAGTCTCCGTGAACAGCCTCCTGCCGTTCAATCTTGATGAACTACTTGAAGACCCATCTTCCAAGTATTCATCATTTCTCACACCAAAACTATCACCTGACCTGTATCTGGATTTCCAACAAAACTTTGAATTAACATTTTGTTTTGAAAATCCTTTATGAAGAAAATTATCATAAAATTCATCATCAGATGATGATGACCTGTTCAAAACTCTTTTACCTTTTAATTGATTATCAAAAACTTGTTTTTTATGAAATTTTTCATCCTTAACCCAGACACACTCAGGATCAAATTTCCTAAGAATTTTCATCTCTTCCTTACTAGGCTTTATCCTCCTAGTGTTCCCACTTGTATGTATTACACAACTCTCATTAACTAAAGTTTTCTTCTTGACCTTATGATTTGGACAATTAACAGAAATATGCCCTTTTCCTCCACAAGTGAAACACTTTCGTGTTTCTCTTGGAGTAAATGTATGAAATCTGTTATAATTGTCCATATCACATTCAGCAATGACATGACTCAGTTTCCCGCATTTGTAGCATTTTCTTGATGACATCTTCTTTGGCTTTTCATCACTTCCCTTAGATGAATCCAAAGATTTAAATGCTACAGACGGAGATAAAATCTTTTTCTTCAAATCAGTGACTTTGTTTTTAACATTCTTTTGATAAGTCTTTGATTTTCCCTTGTTTCCAACCCCACTCTTGTTAACTTTGTCAACAACTTTGACAAACTTCTTGTCAATCTTTTTAGAAAATTTCTCTGATTTTTGAAAAACTTTGCTTGACTCTCCTTTTTGTGTAGTTGAAGATTCAACAAACACAATTGGCTTGACAGTAGAAGTAGTCTTGACTTTTAGGTTTGATTTAGAAACAATCTTTTGTTTAGCCATTGAATTCCCCGCAGATTTTACTTCAGATTTTGATTTCTGAAAAACTGGACTCTTCTTTTCAACAGACTTTGCCTTTTGATGACCAATCATCCTTAGAATATCATCTGGATATTCTAAATCAGTAATGTCCTCAATTATAGGAGCATCATTGTCAACAAATTCACTCTCATGATCAGATTCACTATCCTTTAATGAAATAGGATCAATTTCTAAATCCGGTTCAAGTTGTGGTCTCGGTGCAAAACTAAAAGGAGGTGGAACAGAATGAAAACCAATCCCAGAATTATCACGAGATCTTTGCATAGCTGCAAAATGATCAATGACATATGCGAATTCTGATAATTCTCAAGCTTGGCTTTGTTCAACTCAGCTTCAGCTTTTGCAGCCGATAACTCAACTTTCAACTTCTGAACTGAATCCAGATGCACAGAAACAGCATGGTTATTCTGTAAAACCTTGATTTTTAAATCTTCGTTCTCTTTACTAAGATCAATTATCTTCTTATCAAACGCCTTTTCTTTTGAAATCAATTTCTTGTTTGCTTCTGTGCATACTCGAAGATCAGAAGTCAACTGTGAGTTCATCTCTTTGAGTCTATCTATCATCTCATACAAATCACTCTGTACCTCAGTCATCTCATCAATCTTCTCCTTTCCTTTTCCTGATTCTTCTTCCAAAGAAGCCATGAAAGCACCCATAAGATCATCATACTTAACCCCCCAGTCATAGCCCTCATCAGCTTGACTTACCAGTGCTTTAGAAGGTGATTCTTCAGATTTCTCTTTCTTTTTCTGATAATCTTCCTTAGGCTTAAATGGATTCATATTGCCTTGCTTCTTGGGATTTTTGCACTCTCTTGCAAAATGACCATGTTCACCACAGTTATAACACTGTGTAGATTTTGGATTAAATCCAAACTTTGTGTTCCGGTCAAAAGTGAATTTCTTCCCTGTTTTCTTCTCATATCTATTAATTCTGCGAATAACACTCGCCAATGCCCACTGCGTATCTATCAACTCCATCTCATCCTCATCAATTTGTGCATAATCTTCAAAAGTCAGATTTGCATTTCCGATTCTCCCAGCCACCTGCTCATCATAAGCACTCACGACACATGACAAAATAGACATATGATCTTTAACAGCTTCAACTGTCACTTTTCCTAAATTTGTTGTGTTAAGCTGAACTGGAGGTGGTGTAGACTCAGACTTTTTCTCATTGACAGGACAATGTGAGCTAGAACTTGTAGGCACTGAAGAACTCTGAGTAGATTCAGAAGTTCTAGACACAAAAGCAGTCTGTATCTTCGTAGATGCAGCAGGAGGTGTAGCAACTGAACCACCATACAAGGAAGGGTCTTGAGTGACATTTACCCGTCTTGCTTTACGTTTGTCCTTCATTTCTTGTTCATCCAGTTTCTGAATAAACTCTACCAATGTCAATCCAGGTAGGTTTTCTCTCAATATGAGCACCAAAGAGTTCCATTTGTCAGGTAATGCATCAGCCAAACAGTCTATCTTCTCATCCTCTGAATACTCGATACCATATTTTCTCACTTCAGTTAACAAGTGTCTGTATCTGGTAATTAAAGCATCCAAAGTTTCATTTCCTATGATATTGAAATTTTCAAACTCCTTTGTGATGTCAGTAGCCTTCATTTTCTTCAGATTGGTATTTCCTTCAACTCTTGCCTTTAATGCATTCCAAAGACTGTAAGCCGTCTTGCGTTCATCAAACTGATGCAAAATTTGATTGGGAATGGCTTGACTCAATAATAACCAATACGCTTTCTTCTCTGAGTCATACTTTTTCCTTTCATCTACATCCAATCTTTCCAAGAGTTGAAACAAATCAGTACCAACTACTCTTGGTCTCTCATAAGGAGATAAGATTCTTTCCCATAAATTTGTATCCGTGCCATTCAGATGAGTCTCAAATCGTCCTTTCCAACTGTTATAATCAGCTAAATCCAATAGCTTTGGCACTTTATTTGTACTACCCACTTCATTCTCACTGATTAAAATGTTCTGAAGTTTGGAATTCTGACTTGCCATCGCAGCGTACATGTCAGACATGATTTTAGAAATGTAAGCAGCGAACCTTTTTCCAAAATATCACTAGCCGAACCTCAAACGAACCTCAGCCGAACCTTCAGATAAAATTTTGTCTTAGCCGAACCTTCAGACAAACCTCAGCCGAACCTATGGACTAAAATTCGTCTTTTGAGCAGCGAACCTTTAAGCAACGAACCTTGAACTCACGAACCTTTGCACAGACAAACCAAGAAACTGGCGAACCTTTAGTTCAAACGAACCCTCAGCCGAACTATACACAGTAAACAGCGAACCTCTGCCGAACCTTCGCCGAACTATAGCCGACCTCTGCCGAACCTTCAACGAACTATCAAACGAACCCTCTGAAAAACCTTCTAGCAGCGAACCTTTGTCTTCAGCAAGTCACAGGTTCGTCCCACGAACCTGTAGCGCAGATTTTGAAATTTTTGAGCGGGAAACCTTCCTAAACTTCAAAAAATCCTCCCAAATCTCTACCAAAACACCTCCAACACTTCAATTGTTGTAATTCAACAACAATTGATGATAAACACAGTCACAAATCACCAGAAAATCAATCAAGAAGAAAGTAGAAAGTAGCCATTGATGAACTTCATATCTTCAAATCTTCAATTGCTTGAAATCCTTCAATTTGTAGTGTAGAACTTCACCAAACGCTCTGATACCATTGTAGGTTTGGTGAAACCGTTCAGGATCGAATCACAAGTTCTACAAACTATCAACTACGTGCGGAATCCATAGTCAATATGTATAAAAGTCAAGAATACAAGCAAATCCATAAACACATCTTTGATTATCAACAAATGATAACAAAATTCACTCAGAATTACAGACTTCTCACACAGAGAGAATCAGAAGATCTATCTCAAAGTTCTACTGAAAATAACAAACACAACTTCTATTTATATTACAGACCGGCGAACCTTAGGTTCGTCAGCCGAACCCTAAGGTTCGCTGAGCAAACCCTTAGGTTCACTAGACGAACCTAAGTAAACAAACCAAAAGGTTCGCCGAACCTTCTCAATGTTATAGGTTCGCCAAACCTGCCTAGGTTCGTGGGCCAAACGAACCTTGGCAAACATTAAACGAACCTTTACAAAATCAAAATAAATACAACTTTTGAATAGCAAACAATTACAAATATGCACTAACAAACTCCCCCTAAATGTTTGCTATTAAAATCTTCATTCTTGATCTGCAACTTTTGACATGTTTAGCCTTGCAAGGTTCGTCCGGTCCTAGGTTCGTCTGTTGCTCCCTCGATCGAGGAAAGGTTTGGGGATGAGGATGGTCAAGGGTTCGGCCGAGAGCCATGCAGGTTCGGCCAATGGTTTCGCCCTAAAAGGTTCGGCCGGCGCGTTTGTTTCCACACAGGTTCACCCGAACCTGTAACTTCATCATCATCATCATCGATTTTAAGGTTGTTTGCTCTAGTTTTCCATGATCATCAAGAGATCTGAGATGTTCTCGAGTGTGTAAAGTCACGGAGGTGGTCTAGAACCGGCTAACATCAAGGGCTACGCGTGGACACCAAGGACACCCAAATCCATCCACAATCGGGTGAGATACGAAGCTCGAAAGGTTGAAAATGGTGGTTTCTTTTCTAGTGAGAGAAACGAACGTGGGAAGGTTTTTAGAGTGAGAGAGAGATGGAAATAAATGAGGAAAAGCCCTCATTTGTTGCTTTTATACCCCGAGGTAACCGGGTTCGTTTCGGTCGCTCGATTCGCGGTTTCGTTGTGATTCCGGAATGTAACACGTAATTTACGCGTTTTTTAAAATAAAAGAGTTAATTATTTTCATTATTATGATGAGTTTCAAAATTGAAAAAAAATTTAAAATAAACTATTTCACTTACTTTTACTTTTCGTTCGTTGCCAGACCGTTAAACGATTACGATTACGTGTATACCCGAAATCGCGTACGTTTTTCAGTCGTATTATTTATTTATTATCGTTCAATCGTAATTATAAGTTCAACATTCGTATCTTTATGGATCGTCACCCATAACCATACTCAGTCTCGCATACGTATTACGATTCTTGTTTGATTAATTTGCTTGTCATACTATTCGTCATAACACTACGCACTAACACTATCCCATTACACCGAACGCAGTATATGTATAGGGCATACCCAGAGTCCAGCTAACTGCCTTATCTATGCCAGCCCACCACTGTTTCGATATAATACGATAATGTTCTTGCATAGCGTAATCGACAGTAAATAAATAATACATACTTGTTCCTAATTAAATAAGATCCTAGATCACACAAACACAATCATGAACACTTGAATCACATTGTAAATACTGAATCAAATATGCATTGTACTAACATTGTTTATGACTGCTATGACTATATGCACAGATGTTACAGTGTCGGATAGAGGTACAGAAATGACGAGGTTTGATTTCCATTAAGGACATCCTCGTGGATTATCGAAGGGGTGGTGGGCTGGCGGCTGAGTTTTGGCTCTACGTATGCCCTATACATAAACTATCTTCAATGATTTGGGATGGTGTCAGAAATGAGGTTCATATTAAATCACTTATGTAATTCAATCATGCTTTCAACACCATTTACACACCATTTTCAAAATCGTTGTAAATGGAAAGAGTTTTCTTCAAACCTCTTACAAAACCTAATATTTTAAAACTTGTGTGAACTCACCAAGCTAGTGTTGACAGATTTTACGTGTTCTTAGGTGAAGAACAGGTGAAAGCAAGATGACTTTTAGAGAGAGAAAGATAGGATCCCTTAGAGGAACCTACAACTCCTGCATGGAATCTTACAAGGCCTCACATGTATAAGATTCAAAACTTGCACCTCTGCAAGACATTTTAGCGAGACATCTGGGATCACGCCCCAGATGCCCAAGTCAAGTTGTAATAAAATTAAATTATAAAACAATTGTAATTTTATTTTATTTTATCAATGTATTTTAGTGTTCTCATCTTATCATGCGTTATGTGAACAATCTAATCACTCAGATTCAATCACGCCTCGAGACTATTTCGCCCGATGGGTTTCTGATCCAGCCCGCTGGCCCGAGGTTTGACACGAAGCCTTAGTTATCCCCAGTAGTCTATTAACAATACTTATATACTCGGTGGAGGGACCATGAGTTTCATGGCGAAGCCCAATATACTAAGTTTAACTGCTTATGGTTTATGATATGACAATTGGTATTTTGGCGTTTTATCCTTGACTACAGTTGAATAGTTTCAAACATTTCAATAAGTATAAGATTTCTATTTGATTTTAATAGGAATATATTAATTGTTGTTGACAATATGTTAAACATATGTCTTTAAGTTCTCAAATATTCTCAATATATCTTTTGAAGAATTTTAGAGTATTTTCCTTTAATAGATGTTTTATATATTTCAGGTATAACTTATAATAACTAAGATAAGTTTAAGTTATACTTAGTATAACTTGTACGAGGGTATTATAATAATAACTTAGACATAATTTAGGTACATTAATTCAGGATATATGTATTAGTCGTATAGAATCGTACAAAGCATGACATATTCCCAAGTATAAATATGTATAGGTCATTTTGTCTAATAAAATATTCCTGATCAGAAATAAGTTATAGAATATTTAAAAGGTTGAGAAATAAATACCACCTCTTTGGGATAGTAGAATTATTTCCAATGTCATTTTTGTCCTTGTTAAAGTACTAAACCAATTCTATATCTTAATATCCCAAAGTATGTTGAATGTAGATGTCATATCTCGAAATATTCTTGAAAGTTAGTTCCTACACATATTCAAGAAACAAGAAAACTTGGGACGAGCCCAATATACTAGCGACAAGGCCGATTAAACTGGCGACTAAGGCAGAGAATACTGGCGACTATGGCCATAATACTAGCGACTAAGGCTGGAGTACTGGCGACAAGGCCAATAAAACTGGCGACTAAGGCCGGGATACTGGCGACTTGGCTGGAATTCTGGCTACTAAGGCCCGGTTGTATAGAAAGTGACTGCTATTTTTTGGAGGATCCCTGGTTATAGTCTTCAAAAGTGAAATTGTCAGCCACTAAAGCGTGCACTGGTCCCATAATTTCCAGCTATACCGGGATTATTCGGAGGATCCATGATTATAGCCCTTGATAATGAAATTTTCAGCCACTAAAGCGTGCACTGGTCCCATTATCTCGAACTATAACATGATAATCGTGCGCTACTGGCGAGGGTGTATAAACCCTAGTTCGGTTGAGAGACAAAAGTCTCTAAAGTTTTAATTTCAGGTCAAAACTTGCATCAGACGAATAGTCTATGCATTGGTCTTCTACAAAGTTTTGATCTTAGGTCAAAACTTGCATAAGATGAGTGGTCTTTGCTCTGGGTCTTGATCAAGTTTTGAATTCAAGACAAAACTTGTATGAGACTGTCGCACCCCGGCCCTCCCGTCCCGGACGGGGGCGCGATGGCTGGCTGATCTTGCAGGATCGCAGTCTCCGGTCACACAGTGTTGTGAGACCAACATGTCTGGTTGCATACGTACGTCCAATAACTTGGATAAAACAATTTTGTAAAATCATAGTTGTGGAAGTTTGATAGTGTCAACTTAGATAAAGTTCATAAGTTGCGGAAACATAAGATTAATACGGTTTTCAAAACGAAACAGAGTATTAGTTTCCGGAAGCGATTAAAGTAGTTTTACAATACTAAGCATATCAAAACAAAATGATAAGTGTTCTCAACATCCTAAGACACTAAAGCTGATGCATGGGACTCCATCCTAGCATCCTATCCTTGAGTGCGTGCCTTAGCTTCCTGAGAAAACATGCGAGTAAAAGGGTCAACGCAATGGTTGGTGAGAGCACAGGTTTTTCATATGCAATAAACATCCAATGTTTAAAGTAAGAGTTTGCGATTTTCATATCATTACAATGCAGTATCGATTGATAGCTAGTCAATACAGTTATATTATATGCGGGTTCGTACCGAAGCTGATAGTTGTGCCTCCCGCCATGTCCATCACAAGACAATGGCATAGTGTTGGTCAATATTGCACCCATTCCGACCTCCAGTCAGGTTGGCCTCCCAGGCACGATGGGTGGGGCTTGTCAGGCCCAAACAGTACTATTCAAGATTACCACGCTAAGCGCTATGCGCTACTAACGGTCCATGGAGTATCGCGAGGACTTTTTGTTGTGATGTGGTCCACACATATACATATTGTGATAAAGCATGTCCATATGCAAATAAAATGAGTTGTTGTTCATAAAACAGTTTAGCATGCAATGTTTTCTCCCCCAAAGGTAGAAAAGTAAAAAGGGGCCGTGAACTCACCTGTTAAGCAGTTCCGGTGTGATTGTGGGTTCGCGTCTGCGAATGCTAGCACCTGCTAGTAAGCACCTATAACCATATAGGTGTGAGTATGTGTTTTGTGGTGCATTGTATCCCATACAACTCCAAGTGTCGGTGTGCTCAACCGAGTGTGTGTGTTAAGTAGTGGGACTCGACGAATCGTTGGTGACACGATTGTTGTGTTATGACCGTCCAATGTGTCATAAGTAACAAGCAGGACACTTACGTGAATCCTTTGACCCTTATCGTACAAGTTACCATTTTTATAAAGTTTCCGCTTTAGGAAAGTGTGGTTATGAAATCCCATTTCATAAAGTTAATACTTCTAATAAGTTTATAAAACATGCTCAAACCCTTAAAACATGTCGTTTGCGCATAAATCACCATTTATGCCGTTTTGCCCAAATAAAGTTTCCTTATTTGGAAAGTATCCGTTTAAAAACTCGTTTTCACATATTCAAGTTCCCGATATGCTTAGAAATCATTTTTAAACATATTTCAAGAATCAAAGTTCATCAAATCACTTTAAAACATCAAAAACCCTCTTTTGATTTTGAAAAGTTTCCATATTTGGCAAGTTTATACAAAATCATGTTTTTGACAAAATCAAATAATCAAATGTGTTTGTAAACACCTCAATATACATTTAACAACATCTATACATGTCTAACATGTCTAGATCATCACAAATCCATGACTTGCAACATAAAAGTTTCCTTTTATGGCAAGTGTACCTAAATCATCACCAAATCAACAAATACTCAACAAAACTTAAATCTAACATTCTTAGACTTTAAAATCAATATATCTAACTCATATATTACACCAAATCACCAACAAATTCGTGCACAACAACCATATGGAGTTGCATGTCCCATTGCATGTACAATCTAACAACTATTAAACAAGTAAAACTACCTTTGATGCTAGGATTCGAGTTATAATAGATGCAACAGGTCCTGGAAATGGATGGGGATGATTCTTCAATGTGTTGATGGCCTTCAAGAACTCCTATGATGCTCCAATGGCTTCAAATCACCAAGGATGGCTTCCAATAATGTCAACCGAGGTTTGGGGCTGATTTTTAGAGATTTGGGTCGAGGATTGACAAAGAGAGTCGGAGAAAATGAAAGAAGTTCGACTGAAAATGAAAGGGGTTGGTTTAATAAGAAATTTTGATCTGCATGGCCTTCACGTACCGCGAAGGCCGATCAAAATCTTTTATCGCGTACCTCGATGGAATTCGGGAGTCCCGACTCCCGGTTTGCTTCGCGTGCCGCGAAGCCTTTCGCCATGGGGTTATCACGTACCACGACGGGTCCATTTTCATGTTTTTTGATTACGTCGCTCGTACTCGATTCCTAATGCTTATTCTAAACATCTAATACATGTTTAAGCTCATAAACATAAAATAGGACATAAATTTGATTGATCACCAACGTTCGTGAGACTCGTGTGTGTTTCGATAATTCCTCGAATTATCTTTGGTAGTTTGTGCTCATATCTTACGAAGTGTTTGCACGCTTGATTAATCCTAATCAACGTGTGATGCACAATTCAATAATTTCCTGAATTATTGTTTTGTGTTAGTGTTGTGTTTCCCACACTTGGTTTCCAAAGCCAATGTGCAAATGTACGATTTGATAGTTCCTCGAACTATTGTTTCGCAGTTGTGTGTGTCTGACTCATCTAGTCAAACATAATTAAATGATATGCAACAAGTATGACTATTAAATGTAAAGAATGTAAGAGTCGCAATTTACCTGAAATTGCCGGGTGTCACAGAGACAAATAGTCTCGTCTCTTCTCCAGCTATACCTGCAAAACACTTAACACCTCGGCGAAGTTGGGCGTTAGGAATCCTAACGCCCCTCCGATGCTTAAGTTAGTATCAGGATTATTAGGAATATATCAGAAAAATATAAGAATATTGAGAGATAAATGTGTAAGTATAAAGTATTAACAAACATTATATAAAATATGTTTTAAGGTGAATGGCATTCCATGACCTTAGAAGAGGTTCTCCATCCATAGTGGTTAATTTATATGCCCCCTTTCCAGGTTAGGATTCAATTTTATAAGGTCCTTCTTATTTTGTGGCAAGTTTCCCATCTGCCGGATTGGTGGTATTCTGAAATGCTTTCCTTAAAACAAATCTCCAATTTGGAATCTACGGATCCTTATATTCTTTTTATAGGATTTAGCCATCTTTGGTTGATAGGTTGCCATCCTAATTCTTGCAATATCCCTAAGTTCATCAATAGTATCTAGATACTGAGATAGTATCTCATTATTGGATTCTAAAGTTTGTAAACTTGACCTTGTGGTAGGAATAACCATTTTAGTTGGGAGTACGACCTCAGAACCAAATACTAATGAGAATGGCGTTTGACCAGGCACATTTTTTGTGGTTGTTCCATCTGCCCATAGGACAAATGGAAGTTCTTCAGCCCATTTTCATTTCTTGGATCCCAACTTTTTCTTAAGATTGTTAATAATGATCTTATAGCTTGATTCTGCTTGATCATTGGCTTGAGGATGGACATATGTAGAAGTAATCATTTTTATGCCCCAACTTTCGCAAAAGCTTGTAGTTCTTTTACCAATAAACTGAGATCCATTATCACAAGTGATTTCCGCGGGCATCCCGAGTCTGGTCAGGATATTTCCTTTTATGAATGAAATTACTTTTTTCTCTCTAACCTGTGCAAAGGCTTCAGCCTCAATCCATTTTGGGAAGTAATTGGTCATGGCAAGCATAAACAACTTTCCACTGGGTGATTTGGGTAATTTGCTTACTATATCTATTCCGCATTTCATGAATGGCCATTATGAGACTATTGGATATAAAGGTTTAGCTGGTTGATGGAGAATATTACTATGTCTTTGATAGGAATTACATCTCTGGGAATTAGACATCGCATCTTTTCTCATGGTTGGCCAAAAATATCATGTTCTCAGGATCATCGAAAATAAAGCTCTGCCCCCATTGTGATTTTCCCAATCTCCTTCGTGAATATCTTTCATTACTTCTAAACTTTTATGTTTTTCCAAACACTTTAGGTATAGACCTTCTACTGATTTGTATACAAGATATCCTGGATGATTGTGTATTTGGATACTTTAGTCTTAAAAGCTCTAGGGTTTACTTCTTCATCAGGTATTTTTCCTATTTGGAGATAATTTCTAATAGGGATAGTCCAGTATATTTGATGTACTTTTGAATCCTGAACCACAATATTCTTAGGTTCAAGAATCTAATATGTATCCTCTGTTTCGATCGCTGAATTTAAGATATGTAAGATAGGGATATTGATACCATCAGGAATCTTTGGGGATGAAGCAAGGTTTTCTAATGCTTCTGCTTTGGCATTTTCCTCCCTTGGTACCTGAGTGATATCAAAGATGTAAAAATATCCTGCTATATCCATAACTATCTCCAAATATTTTGCCAATTTATCTCCTTTAGCTGTATAGGATCCATTAAATTGATTGGCTATCAGTAAGGAATCGACAAATACATGGAGATTTCTGATGTTCATATCCTTAGCTAATTGAAGTCCTGCTATTAAGGATTCATATTCTGCTTCATTATTAGTCGCTTGAAATGTACAACTAACCAATTAGGGTATTATGTCCCCCTGCGGTGATTTTAGTATGATTCCTAATCCTATTCCTTTTATATTTGAGGTTCCATATGTGAACAACGTCCATTCATTAGTATTTTCATCCAAAAGTTTGATTTCTAAGTCTACTTCTGGTTGTAGATCGCTACTAAAATTTGCCACAAAGTCCGCTAATGCTTGAGACTTAATTATCGTTCTTTGTTCGTAGATTAAGTCATAAGTGCTAAGCTTTACTGACCATTTCATCATCCTTCTTGATAGCTCAAGTTTTCTTAACAGGGACTTAATAGGATAGTTTGTTTGTATATGTATTATATGTGTCTCAAAGTAATGCCTAAGTTTTTGTTGAAGCCATGATTAAAGCTAGAATTAGTTTTTCAAGATGAGAGTATATGGTCCCAGTATCTAATAGGCTCTTACTTACATAGTATACCGGATGGTGTGATCCATGGTGATCCTTACCTAGTACATCACTTACAATTGTTTGGGATACTGCTAAGTAAATGATAGTGGTTCACCATCTTCTGGTTTCATGAGCAATGGCGGTGAGGATAAGGACTCTTTCAAATCCTGAAGCGCCTTCTCATACTCTTCATTCCATTGAAGCTTCTTATTCTTTTTGAGGATATCAAAGAATCCTTTGAATTTTTCAGAAGATCTTGAAATGAATCTGTTGAGTGCAACTATCCTTCCAGTCAGTCTCTACACCTCCTTTAAGGTTTAAGATAGCTTGAATCTGTTTTGGGCTACCTTCCATTCCTTTTTTGGTGACCATATATCCCAAGAACTTTCATGATCTTACTTTAAAATGACACTTAGAGGGATTAAGTTTCATATTGTATCGGTCCAGGATATCGAATGATTCCTGAAGATCCTTGAGATGATTTTTAGTAATTTTTGATTTATCTACCATATCATCAATATATACCTTCATAGTCTCCCCCCAGCTTTTACTTGAACATCATGTTGGCAAGCCTTTGGTAGTTAGCTCCAGAGTTTTTCAGGCCAAATGACATTGCTGTATAGCAATATATCCCTGTCGGCGTCATGAAGGCAGTATCTTCTTGATTCGAAGGTTCCATTTGAATTTGTTGAAAGCCTCCTGATGCATCCATGAAAGTTAACATTTCATGTCCTACTATTTCATCCACCATAGAGCCTATATGTGGTATTGGAAAAGGGTCCTTAGGACATGGTTTGTTAAGATCTGTGTAATCTACATAAACTCTCCACTTTGCATTATGCTTTTGTACCACAACTACATTAGCTTGCCTTCTTGGAAATTTCACTTTCCTAATCATCTTTGCCTTGAGGAGTTTCTCTACCTCCTCTTGGATGATTATATTCCTCTTAGGGGAAAATTTCCTTCTTTTTTGGTGGACAGGCTTAAAACTGCGATCTATTCCTATCCTATGTGTAATTACGTCTGGGGATATTCCTATCATATCCTCATGTTTCCATGCGAATGTGGAAATTCTTGATTTCAGAAAGGAAATCAATCTCTCTTTAGTATCCCTAGGAATATCAGTTCCTATGAGAACTTTAGTTTCAAGATCATCAAGATTTAGGAGTACTTTTTTTACTTCCTTTTCCCTAGATTCATGAATATCTCCAAGGTCACACTTTGATTGATATGCTGATGATGGTTTCGTTGTTCCTTTCATTGAAGATGAGTAACACTCCTTGGCTTCCTGCCGATCGCTGTTTATCATCACCAATCTCCATGGTGTAGGTAATTTGACGCATTGATGATCGGGTTGATGGGACAACTTTCATATCATTTCCGAGTTTGAACACAAATTTCTTCAATCTCACCAATTTATAATTTTTCCAAGCAATGCCAATGTTTTGGCGAGTTTTGTTTACCATAAACAAAATCAACCATGGCCATTTTCTTGGCATTGGTATTCCTGATATTGCTTGTGCATACACTGCGAGAAAAGTGATCTTTAGCGACTAAATTCTTAGGGAATGATTTATCAGTCTTAGATACATACTAACTAGGACTGAATTTTTAGTTACTAAAAATATTGGAGACTGACTTTATTGGTGTAAAATTTAGTTACTGATAATCAGTCTCTAATATTGTAACTATTTATTTAAGACTGTATTTTAGTTGCAAATTTGTTTTTGAAAAAAATATCGTTATATACGTAAACTTTTTAGCTACTGAATTTTAGTCTTAAGCATGTCATTTGTTTTGAAAAAATTAAACAAATGTGTTAGAGACTATTATTTTGTCTCTAATATATAGAGAAAATATTGGGGGGCTAACAATTAGTTGTTAAAATTTACAATATAGACATAATGAAGAACTAATATTCATTTTTTTTTGTTAATTAAGGAAAAGACCAATGATTAATATTTTAGTGTCATAGTTTGTGACAAGAATCTATATATGTTTAGAAGTATGGAGGACTAAAAAGTCATTCTTAAGAAGGTTGTTTGTAAACCTTATTTGGGACTAATATTTAGTACTCAAAGGGTTTTTGACGACAAAGAAACTATGATATGTTATTTAGTCCCTAATAAACACATCTTCTAGTATTTTAAAGAAACTATTACGAAATGAAAATCAATTTTTATAATTACTATAACAAATACTGATATTTAGTTACAATAATTATTTTTAAAAATTAAGCCAAGCATACTGAGTTATAATTGATTGCCAATGCATAATATAGAAATTGTTTCATTTTTTTTTGTTAAATGAAGTTGTATCCCTCATGGAAACAGTTTACCAATAGAGTGGATAGAAATGGGTAGGATACTTAGATTTCTGTTATTTCCTGACTTTTGTTCCAATTTTGATTAATTAATTTGTTACCTGCCAACATTTTGAGGAAGTGATTTTACTCTAATAGGATAACACTGATAGATATAAGGATTTTTGAAGCCTGCTATTTCCATATGGACCTTTCGATTAGGATCCCCAACCGCTGAAAGTAGTACCGCTCAACTCTTCACACAAATGTCAATAGGTAAGTTTTCCATGTATATTGTTGCTTTCCAGGACCCTTGACTTCTATATATTTATCTACATAGTTCGCCACCTTAGAAGCAGAATTTGATCCGGATGACCTTGATCTAATAGTCAAAAAACCCAAAGTCAGCAAGTAGCCAATGAAGTAGGGCTCTTCCTTTGCACACTCGTTTAGGCAAGAAGAAAAGATCATCTGATGTGATCGACCTGGATATCAATGAGGATCTTGGGCATGACGAGGTCCTTGACAAATTTCATGCCATACTAACTCTGGTAATATTCAGAATTTTACTTTTTTTTAGTATTTAGTTTAAGGATTTATTTATTTGGACATGATTTCCTTAGGGTCAGGAAAAGCTTGCTGTGGAAATGGAGGATCATGCTAAGCAAGTTCAGCATTTAGATGATCTCTGGAAGAGTGCTATGAATATGGCCAGTGAGCTGGAAAAGGATCATAATAAGTTGACCAAGCATTTGCAAGATCTTGAAGCCTGCTTCAATTAAAAAATGAAGGATATTATGTGGCAGGGGGGCTAAGAAATCCGCAAGCAAAGCTATTCTTCAATCCAAGATAACAATGACATCATAAGCTAAGGCTGAAGGGCTATACATCTGGGCTATTGATCTCTAGTGATGGATGGACAAATTTGCTTAGTTCACTAGAATCACCATAGGCCTAATTCATGAGTGACACATTATAGCAGGGAGGCTGAATCAAGCAAGAATGTTGAAGGGAGAAGGAGATGGAGACGACAGGTGCTGGTGCTAAAAATACTGAAGCCGATGCAATGAAGGATGGTGTGGAAAAAGTTGCCTGAGAGGTAGGTAAATGGGCGATAATGACGTTTGTGACTAGGCCTGAGCCCATTTTTTAGTGAATCGTTTATAAATCTTGGGTTTGTTCATGTTCTTAAACAACGTGTGATGGATAAGTCCCTTTCGTTGGGAAGACAATTATGGCTAAGTCCCCTATGTTGGGCAGACAATTTACTTTTAAAAATATGAACTGGATGGAAGAATCCTGAGTTTGAGGAGGTCATCAAAATCATATTCTAGTCTAATTACTGCTAAACACTTCACGTATTTCATGGATGTTAAAAGAAATTATAAATCAGGTGGAGGGATCTTGAATTTTCAAGACGAAGTTTGATTTATAGATTTTTTAATGCATAAAATTATGTTTTAACTATCCTGGTTGTCTTATGCTATATTTATTCCAATAACTAAATATTATGGATAAAATAAGTAAAAAAATTAAGGTCAAGAGATAACTTGCTCCTTTATTCGGAATCTGAATTCCTAATTTTAGGATCCTTTACTGTCCCCAGTAAGAAAAGTCAATACGGAAATGTCCTCGGTATGGATTAGTCAATCAAAAAACATTTTCAAGAAAATTTCTTATGGATACCGATGACAAGTTCTTTTATTTCTTAACAATGATGAAGTTTAAATATTCTAGTATTATCACGATATAGGAAAATTTTGAGGATATTTGACATTAAAATACTGGCGACATGACCCTTTATGAAAAATAGTGTATGAAACCAGTATGTTTTAAGTAGACTACTAAATGTAGAGATTGTATAGGTTACATAATGTATTATAGTGTGTGGTTATATAACATTTTATTTTGGGATATACTTTGATTTTGCAATATTGAGAAATCATGCTTGAAACACATATACTAATGGGAAGTTGTAGGCAACATGGACAATATATTATATTTTGGAAGTAATAGTAGTGTAGGATTCTATCACTAAATATAGGCAAAGGCATAGGTCATGATCCATCAAAGAGGTGGTGGGCTGCCAGCTGAAGCAACTGCGATTGACTTCTACGTATGCCCTATACGTAAACTTTTTTCAGTCTATCATGAGTGTGACAATTGGTACCCGATCGTCCGACAACCGTACGGTATGTGTACTTTCATTACTATTCCATATGATTACTTATGTGAATAGCTATTGTGTGATAACAATTTGGTGAATGCTATGACAATTGGGATTACAACAAACAACATTACTTGTTGAATAACAAACAAAACTGTGAAAGAATGAGAAAACAGTGCGGTTGTGATACGAATCCCTAGGTAACAGGGATCAGAAAACTGAACAAAACAATGTGAAAACAGTGGGAAATCACTGAGACCAAGTGAGACAGTAAGTCAAGTTGTGATCGTCAGTGAGTATCAAATCTAAAACGAAATCTGATATCGTTTATGAATATTAAACTGACAATATATATGTGTTGATGATGATTCGTACAAATATATGTGTGGGACTAACGTTCTAAATGATATATGTTAAATATATAACCACATCAAAAAGTAAATCCATCGTCGTGTTCGCTCGGGTGACGATTCGTACGAATACGCGCGAAGGTGATACGATCAAACGAAACCACTAAAATAAACGTTTTCAAAACTTTAAAAGTAATAAAAGGGAATTTAAATTATTTACTAGGTATTACCACCTAAACACACCCAAAATGACCCGTGGGTACATAAACCCTTAATTCCCCTCATCTTCCTTATTTAATCACCCAACTACCGCACTCTCTCTCAAGAAATCCGAAACTTTCTCTCTCTACACTCTCTCTAGATTTCAATCACTCAAACACCTCAAAACTCAACTAAATCAAGAGATCTTGGTACCAAAAAGATCCTTGGAACATCAAGGACACAAAAGTACAGTGGATCGGAGCTTAAAACAATCATAAACAAGGTAAAAATCAAGTGGAAGTCTCGGTCTCTAGGGTTTTCAACTAACCCAGAACACTTAGATATTAAACCGGTTTTTAAGCCTTAAAACCTTGCATAATGAAGTTAAAAAGTCCATGGAACCCTGGAATTAAGTTAGAAAAATGTTTGGAAGGTTAGTCATCGGTTGAAGTGACCTAGAAATTAGTATCGACGGATAAGATGGTTGAAGATGATAGTTTCGATGTATCATCTGAGAAGTTGAACTTGTTCATCGAAATTAACGAGTTCGATGGGCATCCACCCTCACCCATTCATCGATACTAATATTAACGACAGGTCCAAGGATTTTGACACGAAGTATGGTCGATATTACTAGTATCGGTGGCTGTGAGGTTCGATGGAAGCCATGGTCGATACTAGTAGTATCGACAAGGGGTACTTGGGTTCTTCAAGCCTTGGTCGGACTTAGTTTCATTGATACTAATCAAAGAGCATCGATACTAGCATCTTAAACTAATCCCAGTGATATGAACTAGAAAGCACTCAATATAAATCGAATATAAGATCATGGGGTTGGTTAAAATGCAATAGTATTGGCATGAGATTATTAGGGTTTGTCCATGTGTTAACCAAAATGAGGAACGATCAATATTGTAATAAACCCGTAATTATTACCATGAAGCAATCGATGCAAACACACCAAGTAACTCCAAGTGTTCCAAGCTCAAAATCTAATGATAATAACCATGTATGAAACCATGAGAGTGGGTTGAATGTGGAAGTATCGATGGAGGGCATTAGGGTTTACTAATTGATCCTATCATCATTGACACTGTCATATACCTACCCATACTCCTTTTTTAAGTATTTTAAATGTAATCTTTTCCTAATCCATTTATAGTTTTGATGAAGCACTTTAACCATAGTAGAAACTAGTAATAATTAAGGTTACATGGACTTGTTTACACTTACCTGGTTATCTTTAAAACTAATGACAAAGGCTTTTGGAAAAAAAATCACATCTTTTATTATTTCATTAGATAATAACCTATGATAGTCTCAATGGTTTCAAGGCTCATCATAAGTGTATTGTCTTAGATCAAGCTAAACTTTAATTTGCTAAACTTAAAGTACACGATTAAATATTAGTATATTTTATTTCAAGTAAGATCAAAGTTAATATAATCAACAAAGAGTATAACAAGTTAAAGTACCACTAGGGTTCGTTATAACATAAACCCATATTTACAAGTTAAGAAACTCAAACAAATCGAACACATGGCTTTGAATACAATACAATACAATATCAATGAGCGCGTGCGTTCTTTATAATAGTCAACCAATACAACAACACCAAGGTGTTCATTTGCGCCTTTTTAATCTTTTTCATTTCAAAAGGCGGGGATGAGAAGCATGCTAACCCTTTTATAAAGGTTTAGTACATTTATTCATTATTCATAACAATGATGTATCAAAGGTTATACCTTTGTTAATACATCTATATCTATTTATGTTTAAATCAATATTTATATCTATGTGATTATCAAGAGTTGATAACAATGATTGTGGTATATCAAAAACAAGTAAGACAATGTTCATGATAAAATTAAATTCTTTTGAGCTATCAATGGGATTGAGATGACAATATATATATATATCCATGGGATGATAACATATATCTATGAGATGACACCATAAAACTACATTTGATTACTAGTAAGACTGCTTGTATTATATCACTGTGATCATGTGCCAATTGAGAATTCAACTACATTAATTCCCTTCCATAGTTTATTTACCATTAAGTGGCAGAGGCCAGGCCGACGGTAACATAGTGGTACCATAAGTTTGACAAACTTCCGGTGAGTGAGGTCGGTATGTCATGCGTAACATAGATGACATTTGGCAGGTATCGTATGACCGGTAACAGCTAGAGAAAAGTCAGGTTTGGCAAACAGCCACGTGGGTGATGTTAATCATACATAAACTATTAATAATTCTGCCACATTTTATCTGTGGACTGGCAAGGCTGATTCGACTATAAGTCACTTATGCCATTGTTTGGTGATAGATCGTTGTGAAGACAAGTGAAAAACATGCAATTTCAAATGAATAGGTGTAAATAGGAGGTATTATGGTTTGACTTGGTGTTGACCACAATGCAGACCCATTTATACTTTATTTATCAATAATGGGAACGCATAAAAGGAGTTGACTGTCACTTCTAAAATTTGAAGTGGATAACAGTAAACTCTACATCTGTGAATACAAATAGAGATTTAGATTTATTAAAATCTTATATCCTTAAAACACTAAGTAACTACCATTACATATGTCTTGGTAGTACATACTTTATAAAACAGTTATGTCTATATAACGTTTTTGGAATAAGATCAAAAAAATATGGGGAAAACAAATGATGGGAATGATACGTGTTAACCTTAGTTACAATATATGTAGTGTTGTATTAAGTCAAGTGTGTGATGGGCTGGCGGCTCTACTTGTTGGTACGTATGCCTTATATATAAGTATTACTTAACTGAATGGGGCTCTATCTATATTGGGAACTAAGGAGAGGACATTGATGGGAGATAAGACTTGAGAACAACAAATTCTTAAATATTTCTAAACTACAAAACATATGAACTCACCAACCTCGTGTTGAATTGTTTTACTTGCATGCTTTCTCAGGTTATGAATAGGTTTAGTCACCAAGATTCAGGAGTTATAGCTAGTGGTCCTTGATAGTGGACCTAGCTTCTTTTGTGTGCATACTTTTGATGACATCTTGTGAATCTCTTTTTTATATCTTGTCCAGCTACAAGATAGTTAGTTATGATTCTTTTTGATAGATTTACATTGTTAAATTATGAAACATGAGTGATGTAATTTAACTCTGTACTTCTATTTTAATTTAGCATTTCTCATTATATATCACGTGCCATGTAAACGATCTGATCATTTTGATTATCACAAGATACCGCGCCCCGAGACTATTCCGCCCAATGGGAAAGTCAATCCAGCCCGTCGCCTTAGGGTTTGACAATGAGTATGTCGGTGATATGATTTACTGAGGAGAATCTGGAATTTTGAATTGGATGGAAAATGAATAAGACAAAATAACGAAGAAAGTAAACAATTAATGTTGGTAATGATACGAATACCAAAGAAGCACGTGGATAACATTTTTGGAATCTTAAACTAATAGTGTATTCGCGTGAGTGACGATTCACAGAAATACATTTGTTAGGATTAACATTCTAAAGTGATATCTCATAATTTTATAAGCAAGTCAGAATGTAAGACGAGCGTTGTATTCGTGTAGGAGACGACCTTTGTGATTATAAACGTAAGTTACACACACTGACAAAAGATTAAAAACAAATGTTTTACGAAATTTGAAAATAACAAAAAGGATTTAAAAATATTTATTAGGCATTACAAACTAAAAGTTTATAAACAAAACTATTTTATACAAAGAAATTCATGTTCAAATATTACGTTTACAAAACTGAAAGGGTATCGTGTAAATGAACCAAACGGAAAATACACGCGTTAAATGTTGGACCGATCGGGAGCTCGGAAACAATCCGAATCCAATGAAAAACTACTCGACAACCTCTGGGATAGTGCGGAATCCTATTCCAGGGTTTTCCAAACGAAACCAACAGAAACCGTGGTGATCCGAGGCTGTAAGAACAACTTGGAAGCAACGATCGAACACCACGGATTGAGAATCGAACTTGGAAGCACAAGAACCGCTCAAATCTTCAAGGGTTTTGACACTGGAGTGCTAGGGAAGAAGGAGGGCTCTGAAAAGTTAGGTTTGAAATGATTTGAACTTCTATTTATAAGCTGTAGTCATTCGGCCGAATGAGTGGCCGAAGCAGCTCATTCGGCGAATGACTAAGCTCGAATGAGCAGTCATTCGAATGAGTCATTCGGCGAATGACTCATTCTGAACTTAGACATTCGATACAACTCTCATTCGCCGAATGACTTCATTCTAGAGTCATTCGGCCGAATGAGCAGTTTTCATACTTAAACATTTAATAATCAAATCAAACACTTAGATAAACATTAATAATCAATAAACATAAACATGATGAATTAGATACAAAGACAATTTCCATTAATACTTTGAATGATTACATGATAGCCATTTACATAACCGAACTAGGGACAAAACATGTATCTACATACTCCCCCTTGGACCTAGTTCAACTCTTTGGAATGTCTTTCTTTGCAATCTTGTCTGAGATAGCTTTCCAATCAGCACCAGCATGAATCTTTAAGCAGATACAGAGACGAATAACTCTCATATACTGAAGAGCCTGCTCCATATCCTGTACGTCGAAGAAAATCTGATGTCGATAGAAAGCTTTAACATCATTCAATGAAAGATTGGTCAGCCACATGGGATCAAAAACTCTGACAGTTTCCCATTTCTTGTCTTTGCACAGCACGATCACAGCCTCACCGGTTCTCCCATCATAGTACCACCATCGGAAGCCCTCCATAAAGTCTTGACGCATCTTCCGTAAAGGAATCTTCTTCATGACTTTAGGGGGAAGCCACTTCTGGATTACTTTATGCTTCCGGGTATCTCCGTCAATCTCTGGTAGATAGTACCTCTCTGGCTGCTGCGGCTGAAAATTCACCCATCTCTTCCGGTATTCATACTTGATTTGTCGAGAGAACCAAGCAGACATCCCGGAGTCTTCACAGTATAGCATGTTCAGACGTGCTAGTTGATTGACCTCGAATCCAGGCAGCGTCTTGAAATCATGCGGGTGTTTGAAGTAATCTATACCCTTTTCCCTCTTTACTGCGTAGCACCCAAGATCATGGAAGTATGCCCAGCTGAGTATCTGACCTCCAGCCTTATATCCTTTGGTCCTGTAGACTTTCTTGTGCGTTGCTGGCATCTTCTCAGTGCTTTGTTTCTTTAGTACCTCCCAGTACGCAGCCCATTCTTCCTTTCTTTTCTTTAAGTCATCAGCTTCAGCCTTGCTAGCCTCTACTTGCTCTTCAAGATATCTGACCAAGAGATCCTCCGTTTCCTGATCAAATGGTTCAGTGAATGTAGGCAACTCAGCTTCAGCCGATGTATACTTCGGGTATTCTTCATCAGTGATGTCTTCCAGAATGACATCATCTACATCATCAAAGAATTCTGGTTCGGGCTCTTCAGTACTAGGTACAGAGGTGTCATCAGTGACCACCTCGTCAGGATTCAACCTGAACAGCTCGGCTATCTGCTCCTTAGATAAACAGTGTATGATCTCACCCTCCTCCTTGTCGTAGCTGACCGAGTGCTGTATAATGCCCTGAGCGTCCAAGATCATAGTCAACGTCTTATCTAGCTGACGTCTCAACGGCACAGCTTCTACTTCCTCGGCTGCTTTGGGTTCATCTGTCTGTGCAGGAAGAGGTGGAGCAGAGGCTTTCTTCTTATCATTTGCCTTCTTGGATCGAATCTCTGATGAGGGAGGGGCCTGATCATCATCGTCATCATCATCAGTACTCGATGAACCAGAAGACCCATTCCCAGATCCGTCCTTGGCCTCATCATCATGATCATCATCATCATCAGACTCATCGTCTTTGTCTGAGTCTTCGTAATCTACCTGTTCCTCATCAGACTCTTCTTCATCTTCTTCTTTGTCTGAATCATCGGAACGATCCTCAGCTCCTTCCAGTCTGGGAGTACTCTCCTTCGAACCCTCGACAAGTCCAGCTAGACGAGCATTCTCAGACTCTAGCTGCAGGATCCGATCACTGAAACCAGAGGCTGTCAGAGCCAACTGGTTGTGCTCATCAATGTATTTCAGGAGCTGCTCCTCCTGTTGTGCAGACCTGGCCCTCAAATCGGCCCTCTGGTCTGCAGCTTGAAGCAGCAGAGTATCCTGCTCTTCAATCCTCTGCGTGAGCTGAGCAATAACCAACTCCTGCTCTTTATTCTTCTTCTCTTGCTCCATGCTCCTCTCCATCAGTCTCAAGACCATACTGTTCAGTGTACTAAGCTGATCTACAACCGAAACAGCAGGTATATGAACATCAGCACGAACTGTGGAGGGGCCAGAGGAAGCAGCAACATAAACAGGCTCTCGAATGAAAGGAGTGGACAGAGGGGCAGTAATGGCCTGAGTGTGAATGGCCCTTGTCCTCGTCAGTGAAGAAACTGACACAGCTGCTACTGATGTGACAGTAGTTGCAGCAGCTGTAGTCAGTTCTGACCTCCTTTGGAAAGAGAATCGGGTTCTCTTTCCCCTTCCAGCTCGGGATGAGGTGTAAGCACCAGCAGAAGATATCGTAGCTGTGGAAGTAGGAGCAGATGACCTTGGAGTGGGAGAAATGTCAAACTCTGGAGTAAATATCGTATCAGTAATATCCTCCAAATCATCATTTGTCCTCCTTCTCTTCCTCATCACCACTCTTCCACCCTCATCCACCTTCTCAAACTCATCATCATGAGTCTTCTCAGAATCAGAACTATCTTCATCACCTTCACCTGCTACACCTTCTTCCTCACTCGAGTCCTCTGACTCACCATCACCACCTGAGGAATGTGGAATAGAGACATCGAGAGGAGCAGTCACTGATGAAGTAGTAGTAGACAAGAAATCCAAGTCCATCAGTGACTCGATATCCACATCCTCCTCTTGAGCTGTAGACACAGCAACATCAGCTCCAACACCAGAAGCAGTAACATCAACCATGCTCACTGAAGCAGCAGTGGTTATGTGTACTGATGACATCTCACCCGCACCTGTGCTCTCAACAGCAACAGTGCTCACCTCCACACCAGCACCACTCGGGCCTGCATCACCATCTCCCTCATCACCATCACTGTCATCATCACCAACTGGGACCACAATGTCCTCCACATCTGAATCGGAGTCATCGTGTCTCCATCTCCTTCCAGCTGGAGCCCTGTAGTCAGGTCGAGAGAGGTGACCAAATAATGATCGAGTAGTAGGCTTCCTCTCCTTCCCTCGGTATGACAAAACTCTGTTGAGAGTTATGTCATTCATGTGCTCCAATCTGATAATGTCAGCATTCAGCTTCGGGAGATCTGGAATCTGTGCATCAATGATCTGCTGTATGAATCGAGGGTACATCAAAAACTTCTTGTCACCCTTCAGCCCCACGTTCTCCTTCATGTGCAGAAAAACCATCTCGGAGAAGTTGAATGGTTTGTTGAGCACAAGGGCAGCAAATGCGCACTGTATGGTTTCGCGCATATCATCGAAACCTCCTCTCCTGGAGCCAAGGCAGTGTACAAGTACATGCGCCAAGTACTTGAACTGCGGGGACATGAACGCTTTGTTCAAAATCCCGGCTCCAATATCTCCCTCGTACTTGCATCTGAGGAAGCATCCACGTACTAGAAATCTGTCAAGAAGAACTGGATGATCCGGAGAGTCCTAAAAACCACACACCCTCCGTATGTGCTCAGCTGACACTACAACGTCATGACCCCTGACCTTGCCCCTAATGACTGTAGGCTCGGCCTCACAATCAATATCAGATGATGTCCAGAAATCCTGCTGATGAGATAAGTATGGCACATGAATGGTCGAAATGGCAGTGAAAATCCTGGAACGCCTCAGGAAAGTAATGATATCAGCATAATGCTTCGCGTTCGGAGTCGTCAGATCAAGATGGGCACAGATGTTATGCTTCGGTACTGATTTGTATCCTGCCATGCTGCACAATACAAGAAATACACATATCAGTACAAGATGATCAATTAAACAATGAGATTTAACAAAAATCAGATTAACTTTCTTCTGATATGCCGAATGAGTCCATTCGCCGAATGAGTTATCTGTCGAATGAGGCTCATTCGTCGAATGACTCTCATTCGTCGAATGAGACTTGAGAATGACTTGTCATTCGCCGAATGATCCATTCGTCGAATGAGGCTCATTCGCCGAATGAGTCATTCGCCGAATGACGACATTCGGCAATATGACAGTTCAAAATCCCTTTTGTCCAAAATCTCAAATCAATCCCAAAAACTTGTTATACAGCACTCAGAAACGACCGATTAGCATATTTAATACATGACATTTCGAGTTTTAGGTCCATCTTAACAGATTATTCGTTGGGCGAAATCAAAAACCCTAAAACCCTAAATTTGAATCTGTTAGAGATGATTTCATGGATGGAATCGGCTGAAATTTGATCTCCATATACCTGAGAATGAGAACAATAAGATTATCAGTGGCAAGAACTGTCTCAGTCACAAGAAATCGAAAAGGATGACTAAGTGTGTGTTTCGCCGAATGGGGTTTCTTCTGATGTCGCGAAAGAGTAAATGGTCGAATGACCCTCATTCGGCCGAAACACAGTTATATACTGTGCACTCATTCGCCGAATGAGCTAAGCGAAAGGTCACAAAGATTATGTTCCATTCGCCGAATGAATATGGCGAATGAGTCAATCGATGAAGTTCATTCGCCGAATGAGAATGTCGAAAGAGACATTCGACACTCTTCATTCGCCGAATGAAGTTCATTCTGAGAAGCTTATTCGGTCGAATGACTCATTCTCATTCGGCCGAATGAATTCATTCTGTCTTTCATTCGTACGAATGAGACATGGGCATCTCCAAAATCCAAACTTTCAAGGATTTGACATTTTGTGCACCAGACTTTAAACAATTATGAAGATATGTCTAGTTGGTTCAGGATTCAGATATGACAAGCATCCGAATCTACAAATGATCATCTAAAACAAAATTGAAAATAGAAAATCTTTTTGTATTTTTCTGAGACAACTAAACAACTGTACAAACACAAATTAAAAGCAAATAAACACATATTTTTGTGAAAAGCCCATTAATAAGATAACACAAATCTCTGATCACATCATATAACCTTTAATGAATGCTTCACTTCAATCACAATTTCATATTGACACGATTACTGATATATTTGTCCAAATTTAAACTGAACAATACTCAACTCTTAAACAAACTAAATGATCACTCATATTTTCTGATTGAGTTCCCCAATTCATTTCATCATTTAAGATCAAAATTAGTTCAAAATTCATTTCAGCATATCTTAATACCAGTCATCATGAATTCAATAAGATTCAATCATTTATTATCTTTTTGTGTTTTTCTTGTTCTATCCAAATGGATGGCTTCAGCTAGGTCCGTCCCAGCAATATGGCACATGTATGGAATCGAACTTTATTTTTATTTGTTTAAGTTTTTCTCAAGCTTAATACCAGCTTGCGTTAGGTTTTCTTCAAGCTTAATACCAGCTTGTTTTTAATTTTTCTTTATCAAGCTTAATACCAGCTTGTTTTTATTTTTCTTTAAATGAAAACTCATTTGATTCCATGATGACAGGTGTATGCTTGATTTGAGTCAAAAACCATTTCTTACTCAAAAGACTTAATAAATTGGATCCCACAAATCAAACTTTCTAAGTTCTCATATATTGTTTATTTATTTTGTATAGTCAGCCTATCAGTACATCCCATCATTATTTCCTTGTGATTTTAGCTCATGCATTCATTTCTGCTTCTATGACATAATGAAATCAATGTGTTATGTCATTAAACAGGACTATTTCATTTTTCATTTTTCTATTGTTTTTGGATTTTCAAATTTCTATTGTTTTTGGTTTTTCAAATTTCTATATCTCCCCCTAAAAACCTAAAAATAGAAAATCTTTTTGTGTTTTTGTTAATAAAAGACAACTATACTATAGAAAATGAAAATACTAAAAATAAATAAAACTATCTAATTAAAGTGATGATCATTTGTTAGACTCAGATGAGGATTGAACTTCATCCTTGTGAAAAACACCATTAGCCGATAACAGATATAAAAATCTGGGTTTATCAAAAGCTTTTGTGAAAAGATCGGCTTTCTGGTGATCGGTGTGAATTTTAACAACATCGATTAATTTCTTCTCAAAACAATCACGTATGAAGTGATATTTTATGTCGATGTGTTTGGTTTTGGAATGCTGAACTGGATTTTTAGTGACAGCTATGGCGGCAGTGTTATCAACATAGATAGGAGTGTTAGAAAAATGTAACCCATAGTCCCTGAGTTGCTGTTGAATCCAGATGATTTGAGAACAGCAACTTGCAGCAGCAATATATTCAGCTTCACAGGTTGAAGTAGACACCGACGTCTGCTTCTTGCACTGCCAGGTGACCAATCGGTTTCCAAAGAACTGACAACCCGCAGATGTTGACTTGAAATCTCTTTTGCATCCGCCATAATCTGAATCACTGTATGCAGTAAGTTCAAAGTTATCATCATTAGGGTACCATAAGCCAAGTTCCGGTGTACCCTTCAGATAACGCATAATCCTTTTGACAGCAATCAGGTGAGATACTCTTGGTTTGGATTGGTAACGTGCACACAAGCAAGTGGCAAACATGATATCTGGCCGAGAGGCAGTGAGATACATGAGAGATCCGATCATTCCCCGATACAGAGTGGCATCAATTAACTCCCCCTTTTCATCTGGAGTAATCCCGTGATTAATCGCCAGTGGGGTACCAGCAGGCTTCGCATCAGACATACTGAACCGGCTCAGAATATCACCAACGTATTTGGTTTGATGAATAAAAATCCCTGCCTCAGACTGATCCACCTGTAAACCCAAGAAGAACTTCATTTCTCCCATCGAACTCATTTCAAATTTTTCTTTCATCACAGTCTCAAATTCCTTGCACAGATTATCATTTGTGGATCCAAAGATAATATCATCCACATATACTTGTACCAAGAGTAAATCACTGTCCTTCTCACGGATGAATAAAGTGCAGTCAATGACACCTCTTCTGAACCCGTTGTTCAGAAGGTGAGTGGAAAGTGTCTCGTACCACGCTCTCGGGGCTTGATGTAATCCATACAAAGCTTTGTCTAGCTTGTAGACTTTATCACGATGCAGTGGATCTTCAAATCCGGGAGGTTGATTGACATACACTGTTTCACTGATAACTCCGTGAAGGAACGCGCTCTTTACATCCATCTGATAAACCTTGAACTTTTTGAAGGATGCATAAGCCAGAAAGATACGAATGGCTTCTAATCGAGCGACCGGAGCAAACACCTCGTTGTAATCCAATCCCTCTATCTGTCTGAATCCTTGAACCACTAGACGAGCCTTGTTTCTCACAATTATCCCATGATCATCCTTTTTGCAACGAAGTACCCATCTAGTTCCAATGACTTTTGCACCTTTGGGTTTATCAACTAGTTGCCACACCCCTAACTTCTTGAACTGCAAAAGCTCCTCTTGCATGGCGTCTACCCATGATTCTTCTTTGAGGGCTTCAGTGACGGTACGCGGTTCCACTTGAGATATGAAGCAGGAATGAGCACAAAAGCTTACATCTGCAAAATCAAGAATGTCTGCAAGACCACCTGAAGAAAGTTGACTTCGAGTCTTTACTCCATCTAAAGGACTCCCTATAATGTTGTCTTGAGGATGAATTCGATTAATTCTTCCAACAGGATGAGCAGGAACCTCAACCTCAGGATCTAAGTTATTCAAATTCAAGTCCTCAAGATCAGGTACAAGATTATCAACAACTGGTTCAGGAGCAGCTGGGGGATTGTCATCTGTGTCTGAGCTGTCATCATTTACCTGTGTAGAGGGACCAGATGTAGATGTAGGTTGAAAAGTAGCATCGGGTGCATTCTGCACATCATACAACATCTGAACAGCTACATCTTCATCTGAGTACATGGGGGGCATATTGAATGAGTCAAAAAGACTGGAATAGTCAAACATCCAATCTGGCCCTTTTCCAGGTGGGGGCATTGTATACTTCTGAACATCCACATGGTACCACTCCTCCACATTATGAGTTGCAATGTTGTAAACTCGCTTATTTGGAGTGCTGTACCCAAGAAAGTACCCTTCTTCCACCTTTTCATTGAACTTGCCCTGCTCATGTTTCTTAAGCATGGTGCATGGAGCACCAAATGGTTCTAGATACTTAAGATTTGGCTTTCGGTTATGAAGCAGTTCAAAGCAAGTCTTCCCATGTCTCTTCACAATAAGAACCCGGTTCAATGTGTAACAAGCATTGGCAACAGCTTCATTCCAAAATTGAACCGGTAGAGAAGAATCAGCAAGCATAGTTCTAGCAGCCTCAATCAATGTCCTATTCTTGCGTTCAGCAACGCCATTCATCTGTGGAACATATGGAGCACTGAACTGTTGTACAATGCCTTTTGCATTACAAAAATTTTCCATATTGTGATTTTTGAACTCGGTTCCATTATCAGTTCGAAACTGACGAATCTTGAGCTTATAGAGCGATTCAAGTTTGGTAACCAAAACTTGAATGCAATCAAACGTTTCTGATTTCTCCTTCAAAAAGAAGACCCAAGAGTATCTGGAGTATTCATCCGTGATAACCAGGCAGTATTGATCTCCAGCTATACTCTTCCGATTTACTGGACCAAACAAATCCATGTGGAGAAGCTCAAGAGGAACATTGATTGAATGATACTTTTTCAGCTTATGAGACTGCTTAGACTGCTTTCCTTTCTTGCATGAAACACAGATATCAGACAACTTAAAATTTTTCAAGCTAACTCCCTCAACCAAACTGTTGTGTACCAGATGATTCATCTTACGTAAACTCAAATGGCCCATCCTCTTATGCCAAAGGATTGAATCTTTTTCAGTTGCCTTTGTCATAAAACATGAAGCTGTGGAGGATGTAGTTGAAGCTGTGGCCATATTGAGAACATACAAGTCTTGTTTTCTTGGAGCAGACATCAAAATCCAATCTTCAGGTATCTGCACACCTTGCTTGAGAATATAACACTTTGAATCATCAAACAGAACCTTGTACTCTTTGTCACAAATCTGAGAGACTGACAGGAGGTTGTTTTCCAACTGTTTGACATATCTGACATTATCGAACGAAACCTGTCCATTTGTCAAGATTCCCTCTCCTGTAATAAAACCACCCTTGTCTCCAGCAAAGGCTACATAGCCACCTCGAACTGCATTCACATTGGTGAGCAGCGAAATATCACCAGTCATGTGTCTGGAAGCCCCACTATCAACGATCCAATTGCTGTTCACTCCAGCTTTTGGGGCAACCTGCACAATAAAGAGACTATCAGTTTACATTGGGAACCCAAGCCTTTACGGTCTTGGGTTGACCCATTGAGTCTCGGATCCAAACATCGATCCATTTTCCCTTAGGAATAGGTTTATCTGAAATTTGTGGTACAAACACCTCAGATGACTTAACTTTCCAAATTGCCTTTTTGTCAAAAGAGGTTTTCAGATAAATGGATGATTGTTTTGATTGATTGACTTTAACCTCATTTGGAACAACCAATGTTTCCAACTTTCCCTTACCCTTGTCTGAACCCTTAGGCTGAGTGTGAAATGAAGATTTTGACTGAAAAGATTTAGACACAGATTTGCTAGGTTTTGGTAAAGCAGATTTTAAGGTTATGAAAGGGACAACCTTAGGTCTGATCAACTGAGGGCAAAACCTCACAATGTGCCCTGGTTCACCACACTCAAAACAGACTTTAACACCTTTTTTATGAAAGTATTTTAAAACAGAAAATGACTTTTTCGTTGATTTAAAAACATTTGATTTTTGACAATCTTGCTCGAAACCCAAACCCTTCCTTCCTTTGTTACCAAACTGAGCTGATTTGGTAGTACAATTAGCTTCAGACTCCTGAGAAGCTTTAACAAAGCAGAGTTCCTTGTAAATCTTTGATTTGGAGATTGGGTCACCTTTCATGACACTAGTAATTTGATTCCGAGGAGTACTCTGCTTTGATGAATACTCTGATTCATCCTCGGAATCAGAAACCCAATCTTCCACAATTCCATCCACCCTTGAATCCTTAGTCTGAGTTGAACTCTGATTTTCACTCAGACTAATTGGATCAACTACTAACGGAGTAGTAACTTGAAAATCCTTTACATCTTTGTCATTTGGAGTGTTGACAAAGGCATTTAGGATTGGTGGAGGACATTTTTGATAATTAACCTGCTCCTTCCCCTGATCAGTACCTCTACTGATCATATGCTCAATGATATAAGAGGAGCTCTCATAGCTCTTGAGCTTCTGTCCCAAAGTCTCATAATCACACTCAACTAATGCTAATTTCTTCTTAATCTCATTTATGGTATTGAGATAAGAAGTAATAGCATCTTGCTTGTTCAGAACAGCGATCTCGGCCTCATGCAGTTGTCTATTCAAAAGATCAATTTTATTTTGAAAATCTTTTTCATTAGATTTTAAAACTTTGTTTGCTTCAATGCACAGGTCGAGATCGGTCATAAGATCACTGTTGTGCTTCTGGTAAGCAAGGACCTTGCTTCTAAGATCAACACAATTGAAACAATCAGATTTAGAAGATGAACAATCAGTGTATACCTGCTCAGAAGAATCAGTAGAAGCAGAAGAGTTTGCCATCAAAGCAAATTGAGTTGAAGAGTCATCAGCTTCTCCATCAGATTCTTGAGTGTCAGAATCTGTCAGACTTTCTGAGTCTGAACTTGATGCTTTGTCATCAGTCACCAACACATCTCCCTGACAGCTTTCTTCAACAATGTCATCAGAAATCTGAATCTCTGCCACACATGCTTTTTCTTGATCATCCTTGTCAGCATTGAATCTGAAGTCCCAATTTACCCCTTCATCTTGTTGAACCATCAAGGCTTTACTACCAGAAGATGAAGATCCAGCTGTTGTAGGAGAATCAATAGGAACTAATCGCCTTTCAGAATTAGCAGGAGCAGACTTCTGATGCTGAAATGGGTTCTTGTTTCCAGCTTTCTTTGGCTGTTTGCATTGTCTAGCAAAGTGTCCTTTCTCACCACAGTTGTAGCATGTAACAGAAGCCATATCAAATCCAAACTTGGACTCCTTGTTTAGATTGATGTCTTTTCCTGTCCTCTTCACAAACTCCTTAGCTCTTCTGACTGCACTAGCCAATGCCCACATGATGTCAATTCTTTCCATATCATCAGGATCAATTTGAGAGTAGTCATCATTGGTCAAATATGGATTGCCGATCTGACCAGCAACCAATCCATCATATGAACTAACCAATGTTGACAGAAGACCCATGTGCTCTTTAGCAATCTCAACTGTGACTTTATCAAAGTTCTCTGTCTTCAAACTTGCAGTAGGCTGATGATGCTCTTGTTGTGAGCTAGATGAAGAAGATGGGCTAAAGTGCATCTGAGCTGCAGATGGGGCTTCAGAAGCTTTAGACACAAAGGCAGTTTTCAGAGGAGCATGAGTTGTAGACTTATCAACTGTTGGAGTGGAGTAGTATAGAGAAGGATCTTGAACTTGTGCAACCCTCTTGGCCTTCCATTTGTTCTCTATCTCCTGCTCTTTTAGCTTCTGAATGAAATCATTGATGTCCATATGAGCCATCATCTGATTTTGCTTGAGTACCATCAAGAAGGACTCCCATTTTGGAGGTAGTGCATCTGCCAAACATTGAATCTTCTCTTGAGTTGTGGTTTTGACCTCGTGGTTGAACAGCTCACTCAACAGATGATAAAACCTTGCAATCAACTCATCAAGGGACTCATTTCCCACATACATAAAGCTGTTGAATTCCTTTTTCAAAGCTTTAGACTTAATGCTCTTCAAAGCATCATTACCCTCATATCTTTGCTGCAATGCATCCCACAGAAGCTTAGCCGAAGGAAACTGTCTAAACTGATGGAAGATATCAGTGGCAATGGACTGTGACAAAATAGCATAGGCTTTCTTCTCATAATCATACAACTTCCTCTGAGGCTCAGTCATCCGTGTGACTAGCATAGGAGTTCCGTCTTCATTCAGAGGCCGCAGATAACCTCCTTCAATCATCATCCACAGATTTGTATCCACCCCATTGATGTGGATCTCAAATCTATATTTCCAGTGAGGGTAATCATCTAAATTCAACAACTTAGGAGCTTTGTTTGAGTTCCCGGTTTCATTCTCTGTCAGTAAAAGAGTCTGAATACGATGATTTTGATTAGCCATGAGTGCTAAATCTTCCATTTTATCAGAAGAAATGAAATTCAACACTTAGAAAATTTTTCAGAAGCAAATGCCGAATGACTGACAAACTGGCGAATGTCGGGGGCCGAATGTGTAAACTGGCGAATGAGAGACTGAGTATGAGAACTGGCGAATGGGTAAGTCGAATGACCTATTCGGCGAATGGCAGATCGAATGAGGTCTTTCGCCGAATGAGGATTGAGAATGAGGCTTATTCGGCGAATGTGAATGGCGAAGGAGCTTATTCGCCGAATGAAGAGTGTCGAAGGAGCTATTCGCCGAATGAGAGCTATTCGGCGAATGGAAGGCTATTCGGCTGAACTTATTCGGCCGCCAGAGTCATTCGGCGATCTGGGGTTTTTGACAACAAAAATCGCGATATCTTTCGATTTTGACCAGATCTAGCCACCAAATTTTGCACAGAACTTCAAGACATGATTATTAACCAATTGGGAAGAAATTAGATCAAATGAACCACAAAAAACACTTGAAATCTCAATGAAATAGTGACTTTGGAAGCAAGAAACTCAGGGTTTTTGGAAGTTACGAAAATCAGGGTTTTGGGTAACTCAAATCTGATGGTTTTGGATGGAAATCGAGTAGAATCAAGAGCCAAAGCTCTGATACCACTTTGTTGGACCGATCGGGAGCTCGGAAACAATCCGAATCCAATGAAAAACTACTCGACAACCTCTGGGATAGTGCGGAATCCTATTCCAGGGTTTTCCAAACGAAACCAACAGAAACCGTGGTGATCCGAGGCTGTAAGAACAACTTGGAAGCAACGATCGAACACCACGGATTGAGAATCGAACTTGGAAGCACAAGAACCGCTCAAATCTTCAAGGGTTTTGACACTGGAGTGCTAGGGAAGAAGGAGGGCTCTGAAAAGTTAGGTTTGAAATGATTTGAACTTCTATTTATAAGCTGTAGTCATTCGGCCGAATGAGTGGCCGAAGCAGCTCATTCGGCGAATGACTAAGCTCGAATGAGCAGTCATTCGAATGAGTCATTCGGCGAATGACTCATTCTGAACTTAGACATTCGATACAACTCTCATTCGCCGAATGACTTCATTCTAGAGTCATTCGGCCGAATGAGCAGTTTTCATACTTAAACATTTAATAATCAAATCAAACACTTAGATAAACATTAATAATCAATAAACATAAACATGATGAATTAGATACAAAGACAATTTCCATTAATACTTTGAATGATTACATGATAGCCATTTACATAACCGAACTAGGGACAAAACATGTATCTACATTAAACTCGCACTATATAAAGCTTGACTTCTCTCTTCCTCCTCATTTTTTGCCATCATTCTCTCTTTTTCTCAAGATTTTCATCCTCTCTCTACTGCTTTCTCTCTCAAAAAACTAAAAAGTAAACTTTTCATTTATTCATCAAAACTTGTGAATTTGGTGTCAAAATGATTCTCCACTTGACAAGAAGCTGAAAGTACAATCCAAACAAGCTCAAACAACTTCGAACAAGGTAGATCTAGTTGCCATTTTTTGGTGTTTGTGATAAATACTAACAGGACACCACATTGTCAAAATAGGTTTTAAACCTAGTAAATCTCCAAAAGAAACATATATGCACCTATAGAATCACTTGCATAAACTTGGAAAAGGATTCAGAAGCTGGGGAATAATCAGCTCATTCGAACAAAGTAATATTGAAGCAAGAAACTTTGATAGTAGTAAGTTCGATACAAGTGAAAACCACAAGGTATTCTTTGATATTAATAGGTTCGACGAGCTTGGTCTGACAACTGGTGCCTAACAGTCATGGTAGTGTACAGTAGATTATGTGTACGATAAACATTTTTGTGTATTCATAGTTCAAATTATTCAAAGTAATGTGTGAAATCAACGAAAGAACGAATCTGATAAACTGATGTATGCTAAACACAACAATCATAATACATATTCTCTGTAAACAAGGATCATACGACTGACAACGCAAAAAGTAAGACAATGAGATCATTACAGTGATACGAAAAACCATAAACGTATGTGAGAATACAATGTCAAACAATAATCGGATACCATTACGAGAGTGTTAAACTGATAGTGTATTCGTGTGGGTGACGATTCACATTGATATATCTGTGAGTTTAACGTTCCTAGTGATATCTGTAAGTAGAAAACCAATTAAAAATGTGAAATGAACGATGACGATATGTACGAATGCACGCGTAAGTTTCGTTGTCTGACGAAACGATTTAAAACTTAAACGTTTTCGAACTTTAGAAATAACAAATAGATAGTTAAAATATTTATTAGGAATTACAACATAAAATGATTGAATAAAATCTACTTTTACGAAAGAAATAATATTATAAAGTTACATTTCAAAAATAACGCGATTCGCGTAACCGAACGACCTCGAATGTGCGTGTATTGACATGGGGTATAGATACCCTAAATTCTTTCCTCCCCCTATCATTATTGCAGATCCAACCTCCCCCTCCCCCTCTCTCTCTCTCTCAATTCGGATCTTTCTCTCTCTAGGTTTCTCTCTATAGAAACCCACTTCATAACTTCCTCAATTCTTGACCATATCACGTGTTTTTGGTGTCAAAATGTTCCTCCAAGTGTCTACATTACAGAAGTACTGAGGATCCATGCTCAAGCAATCATGAAATAGGTGAATCTAAGCTCCCAAGACTCGGTTTTGAGGGTTTTCAACTAACCTGGTTTAACTCGAATTTAAACCTGTTTTATACCCAATAGTACTCGAAAATAACCATAAAATAAACTATGTAATTGCTTGGATTAGCTTAGAAAAGGATCTGGATGATGATGATTGAATACAGCTGGTCGAGGTCATTAGTATCCACATAAGAACATCGAAATTACTAGGTTCGACACCATGGGGAAATCGGCCAGTCTTGTTCGATACTAATAGGATCAATGGGTCTGAAAATTGACTAAGGGTCTTCGATACTAACATGTTATATTAGATACAAGGACACTTGACTAAGTACCCATCGATGTTAACAAGTTCGATGGCTTTGAATGTGGTTCCAAGCTCATGTTGATTCTGCTAGTTTCGATGGGCCTCCTTGAAAGTTCTAAGTGATTACATCGATACTATTAGTATCGACACTTCACTTAACCATCCATACCCCTCGACATTGAACTATAAATGAAGTTCAAATTTTTCAACATAAAATGGGCCAAGGGTAACCGGTTTTAAGGAATAAACAACTAGGGTAGACATAGTAGTATTGAGAGGTTCCTTTGGAAACCTCTATGGGTTTGGTCAATATTATTAGTATCGACACACCCCTTGGACAAAACTAGCCCCTTCGACACTATTTTTATCCATGCAATCGAAGTAATTTGAATCCAAAATGGGTTAAATCAATAGGGTAAACATCAAAGAGGAAAAAGGAAAACAAGGAGGTTCAAAATGCCCTAATATGGGTTAGTTTGGATTCTAAGTGTTCGTGACTTTTAAGACTTGGATAACCAAGTTATTAACTTGATTATAACTTGGTTATACAATGTATCACGTGATGAAGAATGGAAACGTGTGCATGGAAACCCTTGCAAGTTGGTAGAGTATAAGGATTTTAATGCCAAAACATGTTTTAAGAAGTTAAATAAATTTTACCTATAATATAGCATAGGATCCTAGATGCTATATTAATTGTGCAGGATGGCCTAGTACCTCACACACGCCTAATTTAGATCGCTTAGATGATCACATGATTTTCAAACACAAACCAGAACAAACGTACATGACACAACGATAACAATTACTCATGATGATAAACATAAACAAATGAAACACAGGTTCTGAATACAACACACTACCAAAAATGAGCATGCGTAACTGTAAGCAAGTCAAAAAACCAACACAAACAGGTAGTTCATTGCCTCTTTTCAACTGCTTTGTACTGTTTTGTTTTACAAACTGCGGGGCTGAGGAACATGCCACTTATTCTATTAGGATGATAACATGTTTCTATTTAGTACTATTATGATTGCTCAATACTTTTATGTAGGGATTTGTGCGCATATTTGATAAATACTTTGAATACTTACAATACTTAAAATACTTACTACACTTACAATACTTAGAATACTTAGAATACTTACAACACTTACAATACCTACAATACTTAGAATACTTACATTCATGATCAATACTTACAACACATATTCAATACTTTCAACTCATTGTTTTGGGAAACGTAAGGGTGAAATTAGTGGATATTCATTGTAACTACGCACAATTAACTGCTCTTTTGTGGAGCAACACTATTCACTGGTAGAACATATGGAGCACTAAATTGGTGTAAAATACCACGTGCATTGCTGAATTCCTCCATATTATGATTTTTAAATTCAGTCATGTTATCTATTCTGAACATCTGACCTTTAAGCTTATATAGAGACTCTAGTTTTGTGACAAGAACTTACATGCACTCAAAGCTCTATGATTTCTCCTTAATGGAGAAAACCCAAAAGTGTCTAGCAAACTCATCGGTGACAACCAGACAGTATTGATCACCAGCGATACTCTTGCGACTTACAGGACCAAATAGTTCCATATGGCGAAGCTGAAGTGGAATAATGATAGAGTGACCCTTCTTTAGTTTGTGAAACCTCTTGGTTTGCTTTCCCTTTTTTCATGAGATGCAAACATCAGACAAATCGAGTCGGATTCGGATGACTTCATAGGTATGTCCGTTTCGAATCCCTTCTGTGTATGTATATATAGTAAGGTACTAGTATACCAAAAAAAAACTGTACATCTTGCCTTAGCCTTTAAGATTATTAATTTGAATTATCACTAGACTTAGTAGGTGTTATATAGATAACGGAAGGTAAGATGTGCATTTTCCACACCCTATTTAAGAAACTATTGTAATACCTTAAGGAATGGACATTAGATATAAAACTCTTTTACAAGGAGAGAATCAATATGGATTTTACTCAGGGACAAACTAGAAGATGATCATAAAACTTTGAAATAAAGATGGTGAAAATATTCTAAATCAACTCTTCTAGGGGATAAGGATTCCATGTATGTCACACCCCGAGCCGGCGGGCTGGATCGACTTTCCCGTCGGGAGGAAGGTTCTCGGGGTGCGATATCGTGTGATAATCAAAATGATCAGTTTGTTTACAATGCGCATGATATATAATGAGAAATGCTAAAATGACATTGATATAGAATTACAAAATTAAATTACACAAGTCATGTTCATGATTTAACTAAGTAAATCTACCCAAAAGAATCATAGAGTTTTCTATCTTGTATCTGCACAAGATTTACAAAAGTGATTCACATAATGTCATCCAAAATATGCGCAATACAAAAGAAAGCTAGGTCCTCTATAAAATCCTGTCACACCCTGAGCCGGCGGGATGGATTGACTTTCCCGTTGGGCAGAAAGGTCTCGGGGCGTGATATCGGGTGATAATCATAGTGATCAGATTGATTACATTTCACATGATATGAAATGAGAAAATACTAAATGAAATAGAATTACAAAGTTAAATTACATTAGTATCGTTCACAATTTAACAATGTAAATCTACTAACAACATCATAAATCATCTATCCTGTACCTGCAGAAGATATACAAATAATTTGTATACTGATGTTCAAAAATATGCATAACCAAAATACTAGGTCCTCTATCTGGGCATCCTAGTCAAAAGCACAAACTTCTTAGCTAAACATGTTCGTCACCTGAGAAGTCATGCAAGAAAACAAAGTCAACACATGGTTGGTGAGTTCATATAGTTTAGTTATTGAAAAATGAATTTGAACAAACCTGACCAGATGATACCCTTAAGCTCACCCTCAACCATCATCGCACTTGTTTCATTAGATTCGTCCCCACACTAGTTCCATTAGATTTGTCAAACCACTTGTTTCGTTAGTTCCGTCAACACAGACAACAACACCATAGCAAATGTGGAAAAATGTGGAAGTTGTTAATTTGAAATGCTTAAATAAATTAATAGTTAAAAATTTAAATTAAAGCTAAGTCCTAATGATTGGGCCTTGGTCAACTCGAGTAGACTAGCATGTCAATCAAAGGTTCTTAGAAGTTAGGGGATTTTGTAAATATCATTAAACATGTGACCTACAAATCAAACGGTCTAGCTAGGACTTCTTGAAATGTAGGGTTTTTGTTTCATTCTTGATTTGTCTAGATTCGTCCCTTGTTTCGTATAATTTCGTTCACACATGTTATTTTTGACATTTCCCAGACTTTCCCCTGAAAAAGATTTTTTGATTCGTCTAGATTTGTTGCAAGATGCACTTGATTCGTTGATCATTGAATACTAGATTCGTTGAACAAATGTAGACTTGATTCTTTGAAAATTTTTTAGTTTGATTCGTTTAACTCACACACTTGTTTCGTTGAAATAGTTTCATTTGATTCGTTGAAAATAGCTTCGTTAATCATATATACGTTGGAAATAGTTTTGTTGAAAATTTTTATTTGATTCGTCAAAATGTTTATTTGAACATGAAATAATCATTAGCTTATTATATAAGTAGATGACCTTTTGTAAAACCTGCATAAAATTTACCCAGACATAATCTAGGATAACATTTATACATACATACAAAAAATATATGATTTAAAAGCATTTAGGTAAAATATAATCCAAAGAAAATAATTTACGTATGCTTCTCAGGCCCACGTTTTTAAAACAAAAATGTTTAGAAAAGGGGCAATGAACTCACATGTGTTGTAGCTCTTGTGATTCAACCAAGAAAGATTTGTGCGCTCGTTTGTTGTAAGCTAAATATCTTCAGCACCTGAGTTGATTTATTATGGTTCGAATACTATACGTATTTATAGTTTGACGCATATAGGGTTTTGGTCTCGATGTGCAACTAAGTGTCCTATATACTTTCTAATGCGTTGCTAGGATTTCTCTAAGTTATTCTAAGTTATCATACCATTACCCTTAACTAATAACGAATTAACCTTATTTACATAAGGTATATGATTATAAAAGATACAACTTTTAAATAAGTCATCATTTATGAAATCTTATTTAAGTTATAAAAGTTAAGTTTAAAATTCTTTAAATTACTTTAAAATGTTTAAGTAACACAAGTCTTGATGATCTTTATAAAACTATGTTTACATATTAAAAGTCATTACATTTTAGTAAAACATAAGTTATTTTTATAAAAGTACAAGTTAAACATGTTAGAACTTAACTTAATCTTACTATATTAACTCAAAGTCATTTGACAGTTCTTTGTCACCACTCTTTCTTTCGTTCATGATTGAGTTGATCATCACTAAGATTGTTCAGGTAGAATATCCTTAATGAGCCACTTGCATGAAAAACTCTAAGTGTTGGATATTGACCTTGTAGTATCCAGTTCCATACTTAGCTAGTTTCTTTGAATCCAAATGATCTCACTTGTTACTTTAGTTATTTGATACTATAGATACTCATCATGTTACTCTTTGATGTAACTCAGCACTTTAACTTGGTTTGTTAACTTCCAATGTTGCTAAATTAGTACTTGTTTAACCACCCAAGTCCATCATCGATATTGACCTTGTGTTCTATGGTTTCTTTTGATAAAGCTTTAACATTTCAAACTCAAGTACTTGTTAAAACATATGTTTGTGTATTTCCATAATTTATAGAAGATTTAGGCGTTAGAAAAACTTAGAGTTTTTGAACACTAAATCGGTTAACAAAACCAATTAGTCACATTGGACCATGGTCGAGATTAACAACTTCACTTATGATTTTCATTAAACAAATTCAGGTATTTTAAACCCAAATGATTACTAAAAACACTTGTTTAATTGTTAAGTTAGCTTATAAAAAGTTTTGGGTTTCAAATCTTTAGTAACGATATGATATTTAAAATTATAGTTTTCTAACTTATTTTAGGTTGTTATTCTTAGTAAATTAACTACATATCTTTGGTTTATTTTTAAAATTCTAAAATCGTTTAATTTAACTGTTTCATCAAATCTTACGGTTTTCGCGCGTATTCGTACAGATTGTCACCCATGCGAACACGACGACAACTGTACTTTTCGATTTTATTTCCTAATTATTGGACATCATTCAGAATGTTAAACTTACAGATATATTCGTGCGAATCGTCATCCACACGAATACTCCGTCAGTTTAATATTCACATAACGACGTCCGTTATTATTTTGTTCTGTACATTCTCAGATACGTTTATACATAATATATCCTAACAATCATGCACATATAGTTTTGTGTTGTCAGATATGATTCTGACTGTTATGCGATGGATTCACAACATGTTTCTGAAATAGATTCAAAATAGTTTTGTATTGAATATCAAATAGCAAGTAATACACATAGTTTCGTACCTGATCTACTGTACAAATTATTGCTCTGACTACGTTTCGGACACTGATGTTACAGTCTCCCCTTGTTAGAGAAATTTTGTCCCGAAATTTAAGAATCGTTATCGGGTACGGCTTCCTCTGCAAACAGATGGGGATACTTGGACTTCTTATGATCCTCGCGTTCCCAAGTAAACTCAGGTCCACGTTTAGAATTCCATCGAACCTTAACGATCAGAATACGGCTTGGCTTTAGTTGTTTAACTTCACGATCCATAATTTCCAAAGGTTCTTCAATGAAATATAATTGTTCGTCCATTAGAATTTCCTCAAATGGTATGAAAAGTGATTCATCTACTGGGCATTTCTTAAGGTTTGAATGTGAAATACGTCATGCACACCGCTAAGCTCATCGGGTAATCTAAGCCTATACGCCACATGACCAATTCGTTGGATGATTTTGAGCGGTCCAACGTATCTCGGTGCTATTTGCCTTTCTTTCCGAAACGGACTATGCCCTTCCATGGGGATACCTTCAACATAACTCGGTCTCCCACCTGAAATTCCAACGGCTTGCGCCGTTTGTTAGCGTAGCTCTTTTGTCTACTTCTAGCTGCTTATAACTTTTGTTGTATCTGAGCGATCTTATCAGTGGCTTCCGGAATAAGCTCTGGCCCAGTTATTCGATTTTCTCCTACCTCGGTCCAACAGATCGGTGATCGACATTTCCTAGCATAAAGTGCCTCGAATGGTTCGCATCTGATGCTACTATGGTAACGGTTATTATAGGAGAATTCTATGAGTGGCAAATAGGAGTCCTAATTCCCACCGAAATCCAAAACACATGTTCGAAACATGTCCTTTAAGGTTTGTATTGTTGGGAATTCTAGGTTACTTTTAATTGAATCAGTTTCAATTAATCGCATTAATTGACAAGATCAGTTTTCACAAAACTGGATTAAACTATCAGATCAGATCTGACACAGCAGAAGCATTATAAATTTTATAACCTTTCTATTCACAATCGAAATAATTCCCAAATCAGGATCCAGTTACAAATCGTTTAAACAACAATTAATTCTAACAACACAACCATAGGGGGTTTTAGAAATCGACCTTTACGAAGCAGTTCCAAATACACACGATGGATCGGCAACAGTCTCGCTATTTGACACAATACGATCTCCCGATTCCTGATTTCGTCCTACGAATCACCAGAAACAACCAAAACTGGTTTTGGCTCGGTTTGGCTCGAATAGCACCACTCACAACTTGATGGTTCAACCCACGGCTTGGTTCGGCTCGACGGTGCAACCCACGGCTCACCACGACTTGATCCGGCAAGTGGCTAGTTGACCAAAACACCACCAATTATGGTGGTGATGTGCGACGGCAATGGGGCAGCCCCAAATAGGGTGTGCGACGGCCAAAGGGTGGGGGGAGAAAGAGAATTAGGGTTTTCAAGTGTGTTTGTAATTGTGGTGATTTGAACTATAAGTAGTGAAATGTGATCCACAATTTTAGGATCTAGGATTACCAATTCAAAATTGGTTTCCCACCCTTTTATGTAATTCAAATTAAAACCCTTTTAATTTGATTAAACACCTTTTAGTAATTAAACCATTTAATTACTACAATCTCCATTTAACTAATTAACAATTAACCAGTTAATATCCATTAAATAGTTAATGTTTAATTGATTTAAACATTACTTATTTAATCAATTCTCCTTTTATTAATTAATAATTAATTAATAAATAACCGTTTGATAAAGTTCAAAACTTTATTCGTCTAATGAATTAATAATCTCTATAATCAATTCCCACCGATTTATTATTTCCCAAATAATAAAATCACCAAATCCATAAAGCCGATTGTTTGTGATCGTATATTATGTTTAACAATTAAACATTAATTCATTTCCTTCCAAAGTGTAACTCTTTGGATCATACCTATTATAGTAACGTTGAATTTATCGTTAATTGGACATCTAATATCCAACAGACTCCCACTTGGACGATTCATCGACTAAGTGATTCATCGTAGACGGTGTTGGACGCCTAGCTGCATCACGCTGCCCCTAGTAAGGTATGACTTCTTACGTCGACTAAAACTCCTTAGTTTAAGTAACTCTTTACTTTAACTTACAATTATAGTCTCAAAAAACCTTTATCTGTATATCCTTTCTATTTCGATATTCCTTGAACATGAGACATGGATTTCTCTTCAATCTCATATATTGTTCAAGTATTCTCATTCTCATTCTCAATTTAAAATGATCCAACAAACTACTTTTAGTTTGAGTGTGGCCACGCCTTTACATCAGTTAAAATCAACGAGGGCGCCAGAATATCTTCTCTTATCTGTGTAAGTGTATAGAATCCCTTTGGCAGCATACAACTCCCACTTAATCTTAGAATCATTCCCAATCGTTACCCTTATTACTGCCTATTTTTCAAGACAGCGTTAGATAAGATCAAAGAGTGACCTTTGATTAATGTTAGTTCAATATACTCATTAGATCTAAGGGTATTTGTGTATATCGAATATACTATAATATCAAAACATCTTATGACAACGATCCATGAAGAATGTTTTGAAACGAGTTACGTCCGGCATCATTCTCTAATGAATGCCTATGAATCTTGGTTCTCAACACTTGAGCTTTTATCACTATAAACTAACCAAGCATTCAATTAGTCTTAGTTCAGATTGATTCCCATGAATCTGATCGACTACGGACATTTAGAATACTATATTCAAGGATACTAAAATGTATAAAATTTCGAATTCAGAAACATAATTCATTTTGCCTTTAACCATTAAATCAAAATGAACTTTCAATGTTTCTCGTTTCGATTGTAGAGCACCCAATACTAAAGTTAAATCAGATTCCCCATCTAGCATATCTAATATCTATTTATTAGCATCATCCTCATATTCAGCTATATAAATAGATTTAGTGAATTGAATTGTTAGATTCTGATTTACGAATTCTATTTACTATTATGTCTTTCTTTCAGTTCTTTCTCATAATTCTTCTACTATAATATGACTACAATTTCATAGTCTTAACTATGTTACATTGTTGTCATATGATTTCTCAATCCATTCCTAGTCATTAGGAATCTTATTGAGATTAGTAATGAACTCTTTCATTCTAAGCATTCTGATGCGTTTATTTGTGTTTTCTCTAACCTTTAGTGAACACTTCATGCATTGACATAGAAAATTTGCACGTGACTCTTCATCTTATGCAAGATTTATCTAATTTTTTTATTTTCAATCTCTATTGAAAATGTCATTGGAAAAATTATATATTAACCATTAATATATATTCAATTTTATCAAATAAAATTGTTACTTATTTCGTATAACATCATATGTTAAAGTTTATGTCTTTATTATATAAACTCCTTTCTATAATTAATATGTCATCTACATACTTACATAACGCTATCATTAGAATTTACTACGCTCCCATTAGCCTTGACATATATATGTTGAACATCTTTGTCCTTTAGGCAAAACTAACACCTTAGTTTCTTACCATGACAAAGATTCCCACTTGAGATGCTTTTATCAACCATGGACTTGTCGCAACAAGTTTGTCATATTAGGATTTAAAAACTTTCTAATTACTTATAAGAATACTCAATTAAGGTGTTCTTATGGTCATTTGGTTTTGACATTTAACTACTTATCTGTCAAACAACTCTTGTTTACAGAATTTGTAGTATCCTAATATATTCATGTTGATTTTGTCATTGAAATTATCTAATTTCAACCACACAACATCTAAATGTTGTTAAACAAGTATCTTAACTTGTTTTATTGCATCCTTAGTGTTTATGGTTCCAAACCATAAATTATATTTATCAATCAATAGTTACATTTCTGCCAGTTTTGGGTTCACAGTGATCCCATGAGCTTTTGCAGATGTCATGTGTAACAACTGGTTCTTAAACTCATTTAAGATCCATTCAAACACTTTGAGTTGATTGAAACATATATATTATATCATTGCAGAATTGAACTCTTTCAATCTACCCTATCTAATTTTCAACCATACAGTTCCTTGCACTAGGAAGTAATTGATGAAAATTCTATCTATTCCATTTTAGGGATTTATGATAACTATCTTTATCATTTACGAGGATCCAATTTTAAATAAATTGTCAACAACTCTTTGTTAAATCCTCAAACCCCTAAATAGGAATTTATACAGGTTTATTTTACAACTCTTTATAATATACCTGCAATTAAAGCTAGTGTAGTAATTCATATGATAAGTTTATTGGGATATTCTTTCGTTGGATCATATTCAAGAGAAGGACACATTATGTATTGGTATTTATCAAATAACCTACATCATTGTGTACTTGTTTGTGAAACAATTTCACATTATATGCATTAATTTGGCAACCTTTGGTTACATCTCATATATAACTATTGTTGCTTTTAGATCTTCATTTTATGTAAATCTTCTTTGAACTCTTTCAAAGATTTTATTAGGTTCACAACCTTATGAAATATTCATATTTAATCTTTATACAAATTATGCAACAAAATTGCATTTTAAAGATCACAATCTTTATAACCTTCCTTAAGCATGTTGTGTAATAATCAAACTCTTGTAACAATGAATTCCATTTTCAATCGTTTAGAGATTCATGTATTACACCTTGCTTTAAAGGTTAATCCTGTCTAATTATAATTATTTAAACACTTTAAATTATTCTATTAATATGAATCATGAGTATTGCCTTTTTATTAATTCTATCATATAGAATTCACTTAGCATTATCAATAATTATTATCAATTATGCTACTAAAACAATTTATCAAGCATAAATATAATTAATCAATCAATGCATAAATAATACTAGAAGCAATATTCTTAGTCAAACTAAGAATGTCAAAAGTATTCATAATTGTTTTAAACCATTTAAGAAATCAATGAAAAATGAATAAAAGAACATTTCTTCTATCTGTCTTGTCTTCCATCCCATGGAATTCAAGACTCAAGCTCCCAGCTTATCAACCACCTCGAATATTTGCAAATAATTGAAATAATTGTGACACTCACATTATTATCAAAGATTTGCTAAATCAAGAAATATGTTGAAGTAACAAGTCATACTAAAAGATCCCGGCATATCTGAACTCTTCAGACGTCGAGCAACAATGTATTGGACCTCATCAACCTCGGTCAATGGCCTCTTCCTCCCACTGCTCACCACTATCCTCATCTTGGTTTCCTAAACCAAGAGCATCCCCTTGAGTTCATCAATTGTCCCTCCAAAGATATTTCTCTTGTAACTCTTTACAAAAGATTATATTCATCTGGTAGGGAAATAAGGATGAAATCTAGCAATCTCAAGGTTCATGGGATAGCCTAGTTTGCCAAGCCTATCAAAATAGCCTTGCAATCTATCAACGTGAGCCCCTACATCTCCACCCAGTCTCAAACCCTTTTGGACCTTTTAAGAATTTCAAATCGCCAAAATCTGTTTGGCAGGAAACTCTTTTTGATCTCCTTAATCATCTCATGACTAAAGAGATACATAAGCTGATCCACAAATTCAGGAGACACAGAAGTTAATATGAGATATTTATCTCACATTCGTGTCCAATGTGCTTCATCCTTTCATATGTGGTGCAACTTATAGGTGGCTCGGGAGTAATAGGGTTATCCAAAGCATACAATATTCCTTCTTTTCTAAGGACATCTCTAAGGTGATGCATCCAAGTAGAAAAGTTATTCCCATTGAACTGATTTCGAAATAGATTTATCCTATGTGATTTAGTAGCATCAATGAAAGAAATCTATAAAATTCAAAAGAAAAGTTTTAGTATTTCATGCTTTATATAATCCCAAATTAATTATGACTCATCAACAATATTAATTTAGAATTGTGAGATCCTGTTTATTTAATGAACAGTGAATTGGCTAAGCTCTCTATTTACTGTTCACAATAATACAGGAGGGTTACGATAACCAATTATGACAATCATAATCCTCAAGTTTTGGGGTTTGTTTGAACACTCATTTCTAACTTTGTACATTTACCCCAACTATGCCAACTTGACTCTTCAAGTATACACCTTACGATTTTTGACTAAATGACCGGCCTAAGTGTATTAGGAATCGCGATCATTCCTTTTTCAATAAAACCATAGACCTAGTGCAGGGTAAGCACTAACACTAGATGTTAGGTCAAATTGACAAAGTGTCTCAAATCTAAGGTGGCATTTTAAATCAAAATGTTTATCCTTTTCTAACATATATAAACCTATAGAAGGGTAAGCACTAACTCTAGGTTTACATATTTATAATATAAACATCTTGACCAATGAGTCATTTAATTACTTTAATTAATCACTTTTATGTTTCAAAAACATTATGAACAACTAATTTTAAATGAGGATAGTTGTGCATTTCATAAAATCACTATTTTATTTATTCGCTATCTAATTGAAATCCTATTTCAATTTTGATCTAATTTTGTTTTAATACCTTATTAAAACTAAATTGATCATAATCGCGAATTTGTTAGTTCAATCAATCGTATTGATTTTATTGTTTTTGTTTAAAACTATTGAACAATTTGAAGCCTGACACAAATCGTACAATTTCATATTAACAAAATCATATTTTGTTCATGATTTGCGATAGTTTGAAACTCCTTTCAACGCTCGACTCGATTAGTTTTAAATACCTTATTTAAACTAAGTCGGTAATTATTGCGAATCATTTTAAACTAACTGTTGGTTTGGTGAATGTAATCTCCAAGTGATTAGGATCGAATAAGAAGTTCTACAAACTATTAACGATGTGCGGAATCCATTGTTAATATGTATAAAAATCAAGATCACAAGCAATTCATCAAACAAATCTTGTATTATCAACAAATGATTACAAGACTCAATCAGAATTACTGACTTCTCACACAGAGAGAATCAGTAGATCTATATCAAAAGTTCTGTCAAAAGTTCTAAACACAACTACTATATATACTACAGACCAGCGAACCTTAGGTTCGTCAGCCGAACCCTAAGGTTTGCTGAACAAACCTTTCGGTTCGTTAGACAAACCATCTCAAGGTTATAGGTTCGCCGAACCTATCAACACAATAGGTTCGCCGAACCTGCCTAGGTTCGTGGGCCAGACGAACCTTGGCAAACCTTAAACGAACCTTTACAAGAACAAAATAAATACAACTTTTGAATAGCAAACAATTACAAAAATGCACTAACAAACTCCCTCTTAATGTTTGCTATCAAAATCTTTAGTCTTGATCTGCAACTTTGTCTTTGACACCACTTGACTCTCCAATATCTTCAGTCACAACATTATCCACCGCTCGTATAACAACCGAACGTGGTATCTTTGCCAATCTTTCTGCCATTAATCTATCATGTCGTTCATCTCTTTCCTTTTGCAACTCCATCAATTCAGTATACAAGTAATTCACATCATTCCAATTACAACCAGAATGTATACGTAAAGTAAAACACATTCGTGCAATGATCTGATATTGAATTGCCATATTATTAAAACTCATTCCATAATCATGAAATCCATCTTCAGCATATATCTGAGCTGAATCCAACAAAATAATATCATCTCTCGAGCAATTCACAATCCATAAAGGATCAAGCATTCGTATCACCCTCCAATAATCATTTTGCTTCAAAACAATCACACCTTCTGAAGTTCTTTCATCATAAAACCAGAATTTGAAATATGGATTCCAATCTTGTTCAACCTTCCTTAATCTTGGCCTCTTGTAAACTGTTGGCTTCACATAATCTTTGAATCTTTCTCTAAACTGAGGAGATAACAAACTCCACCCAAACCTTGCTTCTTTCTTTAACAAGTTTTCAAAAATCTCATTGTGTCGAGTCTGTATAGGCTTTATCATTCTTAGTCTTGAAAGATCTTTACACTCAAAAGCTGGTAGACTCATCAAATCAGTAGCCTTGCCAAAGTATTGGCATCCATCAATTCTTTTCACCACATAACAACCCTTATCAGGTAAACTTCCTGGAATGTAATGAAAATAACCATAACTAATAATCCTTCCAATCTTCTTGGATTTAGATCCAATCTTGAACTTTGTGGATTGTTTAGTTAGGTTTTCTGGATCTTTATCTTCATACTCTTCTCTCATAATCTTGAAAGAATGTAAATGATCAATGATGTACTTAGTCTCATCTTGAATCTCATTCCATAAATCCATGTTTGTCTTTACTTTCACTGGATTCAGAGTTGTACTTGACATACTTCCAGCTTTAAAAATTTTCTTCAAAGTATTCAGATTCAACAACTCTTCATCAATAACATCTTTATCATAATCAGAAACATCATCATCTTCATCTTTTTCAAAATCAAATATCAAATCATCATCATCTTCTATAAAATCTTGAAAATCTTGAACTGAATAATCTCCAATAATCTCCCCTTCTTCTATCTCCTGATCCACTTGAATCTCAACAAAATTTCTCTGCAAATCTATATCAGAATTCAGTTTGAATAAATCTAGAAAGGTAGGCAACGAATAATCAACAATCCTTTTAGGATATTCTATTAAATCCAAATTCTCAATTTCAACAGACATACAATCCTTAGCCCTATCTGAGGCTACAGAAGAAACTGGAACAACATCAGTAGAAACCTTTGGAGGAGTATAAACTATTATAGCCCCTGTCACAGAATTCAAGCCATCAGAATTTCCAGTAACTCCACCAGAATCACCACCTGCTCCACCAGCACCATCAAAATCAAAATCATCATGATGTTCATCAATATCAGTATCACCATAGTCAACCTCTTCTTCTTCTACCTTCTCCTCCTCATCATCAACATCAACCACCACTTTTTCAACTCTTGAACTAGAAGCTTCAGACTTTGACATCTTTGATTCTAAATCTTTGATCTTGAATCTCAACTCAGTATTCTCATTCTTCAAATCAACAATATCTTCAGATTGTAGCTTGACAAAAAATTCTAACTCAGAAATTTTGTCTTTCAAAACTTTCTTCTCAGCAGCATCTTCTTCTTTCCATTTCATCATCAGGTTCATTTGAGCTTTTAACTCATTAAACTCAGAAATAGAAGAAGATGGTTTCTCAGCAACTTCCTTTTCTTTTTCTTTCTTATACTCTTCAAACTCTTTTGTCGACACAGATAATCTCCGTTTGATCTCAGAATCATCATAATTAGTAAAGTTGATATCTCCAAAATCATCCAGTCCTGTAAATAAATCATCTCTAGGAATAGAATCCTGAGGAATAAAAGTCTCTGGCAATGAGGTAGATACAGTAGTAGTCTCCACAAAAGATGTTGTAAAAGAAGCTACATGTACAAACTCAGGAGTTTGTACAATAGATGCATGAGTAATAGACACAGGAACTGAAGTAATGACTGGTGAAACAGAAACAGAAGTAGGAACTGAAGTAGCAATCACAGGTGAAGACACAGTGGTCTTAGCAGTCTTAGTCTTTTTCTTCTCATAAGGCCCTCTCTTGGCCATTCTCTTTATCTTCTTTGGCTTAGAAGATTCAGGCTCTTCAGGCTCATCAGGTATAAAGATAGGATCATCTTTTTCTTTCTTTTCTTCAGCAGCCTTTTCAACAAACTTTCTATTTAGTCTCCTCACCATCTGGTTCCCTTCCTGAACCATCTCATACTCTGACTCTGTGTCAGAAGATTCACTTTCATCAGCATCAGCAACAACAGTCTCTGTCTGCATCTCAGACATATCAACTTCCAATGGTTCTTGAGAACTCTGTTTTTGTGATGATTTAACTTGAGGAGTAGATCGAGAAGATTGACCAGATGATTTCCTTGGTTGTTGTCTTGGTGGAGGTGGAGGTTGATCATCATCAGCTACAAACTCTTCAGTGTCTGATTCTGAATCCTCATGCCTCCAGGCATCACCATCAGGAGCAACATAATTTGCCCTGGCACAATGACATATCAAATCTTTCTCTAAAACAGCATCTCCAGTCCTTTGATAAACCCTGACTTGACCCAAACTGGAATCAGTCATATGCTTAAGTTTCAGAAGATCCCCTACTTCCCTGGGTAGCATCCCTTCAGGCATCCTCTCATCTATAAGCATCTGTACGAACCTAGGATACATGTAGAATCTATCCTTAGCCTTCGTCACATTGTCGCACATGTAGCGGAAGATCATGCCAGAAAAATTGAACGCTTTGTTCAATATAAGAGCAACCATAGCAGATCGCATGAAATCCCTGAGCTCATCAAATGTGCCTTTCCTCATGCTAAGGCAGTGAAGTAAAACATGAGCGAGGAATTTGTATTGGCGAGGCAGCTTTCCTTTCTTCACAGAAATGGAGTTATAAGCTCCAAAATAACGTATACGAAGAAAACAACCTTTGATGCAACTCTCAGGAATAAGAGTTACACCATCAGGTTCACCTCCAAACTGTAGTACTCTCCTTATATCAGCCTCTGAAATACGAATTGCTTGACTAAGCACATTCGCATCTATAACATAGTCTTCATCAACAGAAATAACACGAGCTGATCCCCAGAAGCTCTGAATATGAGACCTATATATCTGGCATGAATTGGAAATAGCATAATAAATCCTTGATCTCCTCAGAAACTCGATCATCGGTCTGAAATCTTGACCGTTCTTGGTTGTAGGATCCAAGTAAGCACAAACATTATGTTTGTCTCCAAATACTAAGTTTGCCATTTCTACAAATAGAAATAAAAACAATTAGAAACAAAATTAAAAAATAACAAAACTTAAAAAATTAAAAAATTTCTAAAGTAGACCAGCGAACCTAATACTTTTAGACGAACCTAATATTGAACGAACCTAAATCAGATGAACCTAATGTTAAACGAACCTAAACTAGACAAACTTAATCATCAGACAAACCTTTTGAGCGAACCTTCATGTGAACGAACCTTATATCAAACGAACCTGTTGGTCAAACGAACCTTGACCAAAAGGTTCGGTTGATTTGAAATTCAGATGTTCGCCACGAACCTTTTAGATTCAAACGAACCTTTAAGGTTCGGCGAACCTTTGTTCATTCACACGAACCTGTTCAACCAGCGAACCATTTCCAGATTTGAAATCAAAATTTCAAAACCTCGAATTTGATGATAAAATTTAACACCCAAGTTCGAAACATGTCGATGAACGACTTTAATGAAGATGATTTGTCCAATTTTTAGATTTTAAATCCAATTTACAGTTTCGATTTAAAAAACCTAAAAACACTCAGATCTCTCAAATTAACCGGTCAAATTCAAAAACTTCTACCTAGAAATGATCACAAGATGATTCTGAATCTAATGATAACAATAAAAAGTTCTGGGAGGTCAAAGATCGAAAATCGAAAAAAATCTCTCGAGGGTTCGTTGTCTGTGAAAAAGATGAAAGTGACGAACCATTTTCACGAACCCTGTATTTATACCTCACGAACCTTTACAGCGAACCATGGTAACAAACCTTTTTCAACGAACCATTTAGCAACGAACCATTTAGAAACGAACCATTTAGGAACGAACCATTCTCAACGAACCTTTCTTGCGAACCATTTCAGCGAACCTAGCTACACACCTAGCTAGCGAACCTAAATGGCGAACCTTACCAACGAACCCTTTCTTGCGAACCATTTCAGCGAACCTAGCTACACACCTAGCTAGCGAACCTAAATGGCGAACCTTACCAACGAACCCTTTCTTGCGAACCTTCTCAAACCTTCACCAAACGAACCTTTTCCAAAACTTGAATTTTCTTTTAATTTCAAAACTAATTCATATTTAATTGTTTGAAAGTCAAACAAATAATCAAAAATTATTGATTTAACATCAGATGAAAAAATTAAAATCTTTTTGGAATTTTTCAAATTTTTAGAACAATTAAACTACAAAATTAACAAAATAACTACACTAAAAATAAAATCTTTTTGTTTGAGAAAAATCCTGACATGAGATCATATTATTTTACAATTTTCAACACATCTGTTTGTATAATCTCAAATTTAATATGCATATTACAAGTTTAAGAAGATTGTTAGTATACTTATCCTTTTAAATTTATCACTTAGTCAAGAAATCAGTTTAAAACAAGATTATGAAAACACTTTATAATAATCCATTTAATTGAACACATTCCCTATTTGTGAATAACTAAACCAACATAAATGTTCTTAAACTTATAATTTCAATTTTAACTAATCTGATCATGCAAAAATAAAGCAGAATTTCTTTTTGAAAATAACAAATAGAAAACAATTTGAAATTGTTCAAAATCTTGGAATCAAGGTTGATACTTACGTATTCTCAAATGATCCAGAAAATGAACGAAACAATAATTTAAGATTAAGCTTTTAACAATCAGTTCGATATTTTCATATACGCAGAGATTGTCCAAATCTTAATCAGAACCAAAAAAAAAACAAATTTGAATTGTTTAAAGCTATAACAATCAGGTCGATACGTAAGTATACACAAAGACTGTTCCAGCTTTAAACTAAAATAAAAAAAAAACAAAATCAGAATTTCTTTTAAAAAATTAAACACATGATCAAACTAGTACTTTGACTTTTTGTTCAAGAACATTTTGTCAGAAAAATTATCACTCTTTCATGACAAAACTAGGTACTGCATTCTAAGCATCTGTTTCTTATAAAATATAATCAAAACTTTGTTTAAACTAATCTTAACTAAGTTATAAACCTACCAACACATCACTCTTAATACATGTAATTACTTTTAATTTTTTATAACACATACAGATATGTTTCCAAATGCAAATAATGTACTATCATTTCTCATTATGTAGAATCAATTTCTCAGATTTTTAATTTTTATATATTTTTTTAATTTTTTAATGTTTTTGTATTTTTCAAACTTTTCTCCCCCTAAAAACAAAAACACAAAATAAAAAATAAAAAATCTGATGTTAATTCAATAAAAAATGATTATGAAGGAATTTGATTCTTGATTACCTCACCCATGACCCTGATCCCATTTAATTTGAGTAAGTACTCAAAACGTTGTTTATCAAAGGCCTTGGTGAGAAGGTCTGCCCTTTGCTCGTTTGTGTGTATCTTCACTACATCAATCAGTTTCTTTTCATAACAATCTCGTATGAAATGAAACCGAATGTCAATATGCTTTGAACGTGAATGATACACTGGATTTTTGGTAATCGCAATTGCAGCCTCATTGTCTACATGAATCGGGGTAGTTAGGAAATTAAGTCCATAGTCTCTCATCTGTTGTTGTATCCACAAGACTTGGGAACAACAACTGGCAGCTGCTACATATTCAGCTTCACATGTAGATGTAGCAACAGATGTTTGTTTCTTACACTGCCATGAGACTAACCTCTCCCCCAGAAACTGAGCACCACCAGTAGTTGATTTGGAATCAGTCTTGCATCCTCCATAGTCTGAATCACTATAAGCATGGAAGGTATAGTTATCATCCTTAGGATACCACAAACCGGTGTTTGGTGTACCCTTCAGATAACGTAAAATCCTCTTGACTGCAATCAGATGAGAAACTTTAGGCTTTGATTGATAGCGAGCACAGATACTTGTAGCGAATACAATATCTGGTCTAGAGGCCGTCAAATACATCAAGCTCCCAGTCATTCCACGATATAATGTAGCATCAATTAGCTCCCCCTTAATATCCGGCTCAATCCCGTGATTGGGCTGAATGGGCGTGGAAATGGGTTTACAGTCAAGCATGCTAAACCGTTTTAGCACATCTTGAATGTATTTGGTCTGATGGATAAAAATACCATCATCAGACTGATCAATTTGTAAACCCAAAAAGAACTTGATGTCAGACATAGCACTCATCTCAAACTTCTCAATCATAACCTGCTTAAATTCTAAACACATCTGCTCATCGGTAGATCCGAAGATGATGTCATCCACATAGATCTGAACAAGGAGAATGTCCTTGCCCTTTTCCCGATAAAACAGAGTTTTGTCTATCTGACCCCTATTGAACCCGTGTTCAATAAGGTGAGTCGAGAGAGTCTCATACCAAGCTCGAGGAGCTTGATGAAGACCATACAGTGCTTTGTCGAGGATATAGACCTGATCCCGATGGATAGGATCCTCAAAGCCCGGTGGCTGACAAACGTACACTGTCTCCTTCAATGAACCATAAAGAAATGCAGACTTAACATCCAGTTGAAAGACTTTAAACTTCCTGTGAGCAGCAAAAGATAAAAATAATCTTATCGCTTCAAGCCGCGCCACTGGTGCAAAAACCTCATCATAATCAATTCCTTCTATCTGTTTGAACCCTTGTACAACCAAACGTGCCTTGTTTCGAACAATCACGCCTCTATCGTCTCGCTTACACTTCAACACCCACCTGGTGCCAATCTTCTTTTCACCTTTTGGCAAATCTACCAAATGCCAAACTCCCAGTTTCTGAAACTGATTAAGCTCCTCTTGCATGGCCTCCACCCAGGCAGGCTCACGCAGGGCTTCAGTTACAGACTTAGGCTCAATCTGAGAAACGAATGCAGAATGCATCCATAACTCTTGAGTCCCATGATTACGCTCCAACTCGACATACAAACTCTCCTCGTTTGCAACTTGCCTTCTCGTCTATACTCCAACAGACAGATCTCCAATGATTTGCTTCACAGGGTGATTCACATGTCCTCTAGACACTGGCACTTGCGGGACTCCAACACCATGATCAAGATTTATGATATTCTGATCTTCATCTTGATCTTGAGAAACTGCATCTTCAAAAATATCCTGATCATCCTCTGATGACCAATCAACATTAACAGCTTCTGAAGTGCCTTCCCCTGTTGGATGAGTATCTTCAGCTGGATGAGAAATTCCTGTATCTTCACAATTTTGTAAATTGTATAACATCTGCAAAGAAATTTCATCATCAGTAATAGTAGGAGACAAATTAAAAGAGTCGAAAAGTTTATCCTAATCGAATAACCAATTTGGACCTTTGCCTTCTGGTATAGGTGTATGTCGTTGAACATCCACATTATACCAGAGTTCCACAATACCCGTACGTTTGTTAAACACACGTTTATTTGGAAGACTATATCCCAGAAAGAAACCTTCTTCAACCTTAAAGTTGAATTTAGCATCTTTCTTGAGCATGGTACAGGGAGCCCCGAACGGTTCCAAGTGTTCCAAATTTGGTTTCTGATTCTGAAGAAGTTCATAACAAGTCTTGTTATGTCTTTTGACAATCAGCACTCTGTTGAGAGTAAAACAGGCGGTCGCTACAGCTTCACTCCAGAAAGTAATGGGCAACTTAGAATCAGCAAGCATCGTCCTAGCAGACTCTATCAATGTACGATTCTTCCTTTCAGCTACACCGTTCATTTGTGGTTCATACGGTGCACTAAATTGCTGCTGGATGCCCTTTGAATCACAGAAAGTTTCCATATTCTGATTCTTAAATTCTGTCCCATTGTCTGATCGAACCCGCCTAACCCTCAACTTGTACAAAGTCTCCAATCTGTTCCCAAGCAACACAAAATTTTCATAAGTTTTAGATTTAAATTTTAAGAACATAACCCATGAAAATCTAGAAAAATCATCGGTCACTACAAAACAATATGATTCACCCCCAATACTCTTCACATTAATTGGTCCAAACAGATCCATGTGAAGAAGTTCTAGAGGTTTATCAATAGTAAAAACAGTTTTAGTCTTATGTGACCTCCTTTTCTGTTTGCCTTTCTTATACGAAACACACACATCAGGTAATTTGAAATGTTTAACTGGTACACCATCAACCAAGTGATTGTGTACAAGATGATTCATCTTTCTGATGTGTATGTGACCCATTCTCCTGTGCCATGACCGAGTATCCTGCTCTGTGGCCTTTGACACCAAACAAGTCTCAACTTTGTTAACTGTTTCCGCCTTTGCCATGTCTAAAACATACAGATCTTTACACCTGTCAGTAGTCATTAAAATCCAGTCTTCAGGAATTTGAATTCCTTGCTTGAGCACGTAGCACTTTTTCTTGTCAAACAAAACCTTGTAACCTTTATCACTTATCTGAGACACACTCAAAAGATTATTAGTTAACTCTTTGCAGTAATTCACATTGTCAAAGGAAACTTTACCATTAGTCAAACTACCACTCCCGGTAATCTGACCACCTTTTTCACCTGCAAAATTAACATAACATCCATTCATCTCTCGAAAATCTTTCAACAAACTGATCTCTCCTGTCATATGCCGTTAACATCCACTATCAACAATCCATCGACTGTTGATATGGCCCGTGAATGCCACCTGCATCATAAATTAAAACAAAATATGATCAGTACCAAAAGGGATGACTCCCGCCATTCCGGCGTTGAGTCTCCCTGAACAGCCTCCTGCCGTTCAATCTTGATGAACTACTTGAAGACCCATCTTCCAAGTATTCATCATTTCTTACACCAAAACTATCACCTGACCTGTATCTGGATTTCCAACAAAACTTTGAATTAACATTTTGTTTTGAAAATCCTTTATGAAGAAAATTATCATAAAATTCATCATCAGATGATGATGACCTGTTCAAAACTCTTTTACCTTTTAATTGATTATCAAAAACTTGTTTTTTCTGAAATTTTTCATCCTTAACCCAGACACATTCAGGATCAAATTTCCTGAGAATTTTCATCTCTTCCTCACTAGGCTTTACCCTCCTAGGATTCCCACTGGCATGGATCACACAATTGTCATTAACAGAAGTTTTCTTCTTGACTTTGTGATTTGGACAATTAACAGAAATATGCCCTTTTCCTCCACAGGTGAAACACTGTCGTGTTTCTCGTGGAGTAAAGGTATGAAATCTGTTACAAATATCCATATCACATTCAGCAATAACATGACCCAGTTTCCCGCATCTGTAGCATTTCCTTGATGACACTTTCTTTGGCTTTTCATCACACACCTTAGATGATTCCAAAGACTTGGATGCTACAGATGGAGATAGAACCTTTTTCTTCAAAACAGTGGCTTTAATTTTGTCATTCTTTTGATAAGTCTTTGATTTTCCCTTGTTTCCAACCCCACTCTTGTTAACCTTGTCAACAACTTTGACAAACTTCTTGTCAATCTTTTTAAAAAATTTCTCTGATTTTTGAAAAACTTTGCTTGACTCTCCTTTTTGTGTAGTTGAAGATTCAACAAACACAATTGGCTTGACATTAGAAGTAGTTTTGACTTTTAGGTTTGATTTAGAAACAGTCTTTTGTTTAGCCATTGAATTCCCCGCAGATTTTACTTCAGATTTTGATTTCTGAAAAACTGGACTCTTCTTTTCAACAGACTTTGCCTTTTGATGACCAATCATCCTTAGAATATCATCTGAATATTCTAAATCAGTAATTTCCTCAATTATAGGAGCATCATTGTCAACAAATTCACTCTCATGATAAGATTCACTCTCCTTTAATGAAATAGGATCAATTTCTAAATCCGGTTCAAGTTGTAGTCTTGGTGCAAAACTAAAAGGAGGTGGAACAGAATGAAAACCAATCCCAGAATTATCACGAGATCTTTGCATAGCCGCAAAATGATCAATGACAAATGCGGAATTCTGATAATTCTCAAGCTTGGCTTTGTTCAACTCAGCTTCAGCTTTTGCAGCCGATAACTCAACTTTCAACTTCTGAATTGAATCCAGATGCACAGAAACAGCGTGGTTATTCTGTAAAACTTTGATTTTTAAATCTTCGTTCTCTTTACTAAGATCAATTATCTTCTTATCAAATGCCTTTTCTTTTGAAATCAATTTCTTGTTTGCTTCTGTGCATACTCGTAGATCAGAAGTCAACTGTGAGTTCATCTCTTTGAGTCTATCTATCATCTCATACAAATCACTCTGTACCTCAGTCATCTCATCAATCTTCTCGTTTCCTTTTCCTGATTCTTCTTCCAAAGAAGCCATGAAAGCACCCATAAGATCATCATACTTAACCCCCCAGTCATAGCCCTCATCAGCTTGACTAATTAGCGCTTTAGAAGATGATTCTTCAGATTTCTCTTTCTTTTTCTGATAATCTTCCTTAGGCTTGAATGGATTCAAATTGCCTTGCTTCTTGGGATTTTTGCACTCTCTTGCAAAATGACCATGTTCACCACAGTTATAACACGGTGTAGATTTTGGATTAAATCCAAACTTTGTGTTCCGGTCAAAAGTGAATTTCTTCCCGGTTTTCTTCTCATATCTATTAATTCTGCGAATAACACTTGCCAATGCCCACTGCGTATCTATCAACTCCATCTCATCCTCATCAATTTGTGCATAATCTTCAAAAGTCAGATTTGCATTTCCGATTCTCCCAGCCACCTGCTCATCATAAGCACTCACGGCACATGACAAAATAGACATATGATCTTTAACAGCTTCAACTGTCACTTTTCCTAAATTTGTTGTCTTAAGCTGAACTGGAGGTGGTGTAGACTCAGACTTTTTCTCATTGACAGGACAATGTGAGCTAGAACTTGTAGGCACTGAAGAACTCTGAGTAGATTCAGAAGTTCTAGACACAAAAGTAGTCTGTATCTACGCAGATGCAGCAGGAGGTGTAGCAACTGAACCACCATACAAAGAAGGGTCTTGAGTGACATTTACCCGTCTTGCTTTACGTTTGTCCTTCATTTCTTGTTCCTCCAGTTTCTGAATAAACTCTACCAATGTCAATCCAGGTAGGTTTTCTCTCAATATGAGCACCAAAGAGTTCCATTTGTCAGGTAATGCATCAGCCAAACAGTCTATCTTCTCATCCTCTGAATACTCAATACCATATTTTCTCACTTCAGTTAACAAGTGTCTGTATCTGGTAATTAAAGCATCCAAAGTTTCATTTCCTATGATATTGAAATTTTCAAACTCCTTTCTGATGTCAGTAGCCTTCATTTTCTTCAGATTGGTATTTCCTTCAACTCTTGCCTTTAATGCATTCCAAAGACTGTAAGCCGTCTTGTGTTCATCAAACTGATGTAAAATTTGATTGGGAATGGCTTGACTCAATAACCAATACGCTTTCTTCTCTGAGTCATACTTTTTCCTTTCATCTACATCCAATCTTTCCAAGAGTTGAAACAAATCAGTACCAACTACTCTTGGTCTCTCATAAGGAGATAAGATTCTTTCCCATAAATTTGTATCCGTGCCATTCAGATGAGTCTCAAATCGTCCTTTCCAACTGTCATAATCAGCTAAATCCAATAGCTTTGGCACTTTATTTGTACTACCCACTTCATTCTCACTGATTAAAATGTTCTGAAGTTTGGAATTCTGACTTGCCATCGCAGCGTACATGTCAGAGATGATTTTAGAAATGTAAGCAGCGAACCTTTTTCCAAAATATCACTAGCCGAACCTCAAACGAACCTCAGCCGAACCTATGGATAAAATTTTGTCTTAGCCGAACCTTCAGACGAACCTCAGCCGAACCTATGGACTAATATTCGTCTTTTGAGCAACGAACCTTTAAGCAACGAACCTTGAACTCACGAACCTTTGCACAGACAAACCAAGAAACTGGCGAACCTTTAGTTCAAACGAAACCTCAGCCGAACTATACACAGTAAACAGCGAACCTCTGCCAAACTATCACACAAACTTGCCGAACCTTGACAAAAATCTTTGCCGAACCTTCGCCGAACTATAGCCGAACCTTCAGCGAACTATCAAACGAACCCTCTGAAAAACCTTCTAGCAGCGAACCTTTGTCTTCAGCAAGTCACAGGTTCGTCCCACGAACCTGTTGCGCAGATTTTGAAATTTTTGAGCGGGAAACCTTCCAAAACTTCAAAAAATCCTCCCAAATCTCTACCAAAACACCTCCAAAACTTCAATTGTTGTAATTCAACAACAATTGATGATAAACACAGTCACTAATCACCAGAAAATCAATCAAGAAGAAAATAGAAAGTAGCCATTGATGAACTTCATATCTTCAAATCTTCAATTGCTTGAAATCCTTGAATTTATAGTGTAGAACTTCACCAAACGCTCTGATACCACTGTTGGTTTGGTGAATGTAATCTCCAAATGATTAGGATCGAATAAGAAGTTCTACAAACTATTAACGATGTGCGGAATCCATTGTTAATATGTATAAAAATCAAGATCACAAGCAATTCATCAAACAAATCTTGTATTATCAACAAATGATTACAAGACTCAATCAGAATTACTGACTTCTCACACAGAGAGAATCAGTAGATCTATATCAAAAGTTCTGTCGAAAGTTCTAAACACAACTACTATATATACTACAGACCAGCGAACCTTAGGTTCGTCAGCCGAACCCTAAGGTTCGCTGAACAAACCTTTAGGTTCGTTAGACAAACCATCTCAAGGTTATAGGTTCGCCGAACCTATCAACACAATAGGTTCGCCGAACCTGCCTAGGTTCGTGGGCCAGACGAACCTTGGCAAACCTTAAACGAACCTTTACAAAAACAAAATAAATACAACTTTTGAATAGCAAACAATTACAAAAATGCACTAACACTAACAAGTTCTAATTTTATAAAATAAACCTTTTATTTTATAAACTTGATTTATTAAAATAAAACACTTTTATTTTAAAACCCCTTTTAAAGTAACTACAAAACTCCTTTTGTATTACTTATCGTTTTGCAATGATTGTGAAAAAAATTTTTTTACTAGCTTTATATTTCCCAAATATTAAACAACCAAAAAACAAAATGTGATTATGAAACGAGCCAAAGTCTCATTTGTTCGGTTTAGTTCGAGTCATCAAACACAAACCGAACAATTCTAGGGTTTACAATTCAACGCCTTGAATCTTGTCTCCCACTTGATCCAAGATCTCCATCTTCGATCTCCCCAATTGTCTCTATCTTCTGTCTTGTATCTATTGCTTGATTACATTTGTAAAATACAAATTACATTACAAAATTGAAACCTATTCTATTACATCGGGTCCAAATACCCGTGGAAATACATGATTTCAAATACACCAACCAATCAAACAAAACAAAAGATACAATCACATGGGTCGGATCCTAGGGCTCGATTCATAACCATAATCACAATCATCACATTTATAGTTTCGATCTTTTTGTCAAACAAAAGTTTTGACAAAACAAAAACAAACAAAGATCGATTATTAATTGCATTTAAACGTTTGTAAAAACCTGGCTCTGATGCCACTGTTGGGAATTCTAGGTTACTTTTAATTTAATCAGTTTCAATTAATTGCATTAATTGACAAGATCAGTTTTCACAAAACTGGATTAAACTATCAGATCAGATCTGACACAGCGGACGCATTTTAAATTTTATAACCTTTCGATTCGCAATAGAAATAATTCCCAAATCAGGATCCAGTTACAAATCGTTTAAACAACAATTAATTCTAACAACACAACCACAGGGGGTTTTAGAAATCGACCTATATGAAGCAGTTCCAAAAACACACGATGGATTGGCAACAGTCTCGCTAGTTGACACAATACGATCTCCCGATTCCTGATTTCGTCCTACGAATCACCAGAAACAACCAAAACTGGTTTTGGCTCAGTTTGGCTTGAATAGCACCACTCACGGCTTGACGGTTCAATCCACGGCTTGGTTCGGCTCAACGGTGAAACCCACGGCTCACCACGACTTGATCCGGCTAGTGGCTAGTTGACCAAAACACCACCAATTATGGTGGTGATGTGCGACGGCAATGGGGCAGCCCCAAAGGGGGTGTGCAATGGCCAAAGGGTCGGGGGAGAGAGAATTAGGGTTTTCAAGTGTGTTTGTAATTGTGGTGATTTGAACTATAAGTAGTCAAATGTGATCCACAATTTTAGGATCTAGGATTACCAATTCAAAATTGGTTTCCCACCCTTATATTTAATTCAAATTAAAACCATTTTAATTTGATTAAACACCTTTTAGTAATTAAACCACTTAATTACTACAATCTCCATTTAACTAATTAACAATTAATCGGTTAATATCCGTTAAATAGTTAATGTTTAATTGATTTAAACATTACTTATTTAATCAATTCTCCTTTTATTAATTAACAATTAATTAATAAATAACCCTTTGATAAAGTTCAAAACTTTATTCTTCTAATGAATTAATTATCTCTATAATCAATTCCCACCGATTTATTATTTCACAAATAATAAAATCACCAAATCCTTAAAGCCGATTGTTTGTGATCGTATATTATGTTTAACAATTAAACATTAATTCGTTGCCTTCTGTGTAACTCTTTGGATCATACCTATTATAGTAACGTTGAATTTATCGTTAATCGGACATCCAATATCCAACATGTATAGTATGTTCGTTTCGTCCGTCCGTTTGTGGATGGTAAGCTGTACTCAAGTTTAAATGTGACCCTAGATATTTCTGCAATGACTGCCAAAACCTTGATGTGAATCTGCTATCTCGATCTGAGATGATATACAATGGTACACCAGGACGCACCACTATCTCATTAGTGTACAACCTTGCCAGTTTATCCATCATGAAGGTTTCATGCATTGGCAAGAAATGAGTAGATTTAGTTAAACGATCTATGACGACCCAAATAGAATCATGACCACTAGAAGTGCGGGGTAGCTTGGTTATGAACCCCATAGCTATTTGTTCCCACTTCCAAAGCAGAATCTCAGACTGTTCCAGTAGACCTAACGGTTTCTGGTGTTCCGCCTTAACCTTCGCACAAGTCAAATATCGACCGACATAATCTACTATGTCTTTCTTCTTTCCCAGCCATCAATAAAATCCCCATAAATCTTGGTACTATCTTATCGGCGGCCAGGTGTACTGAGTATCTGGTCTTGTGCACTTCATCAAAAATGAGTTTCCTCAGTTCATCTACTGCAGGAATCCACACGCGATGCTGATAATAAATAACTCCATCCGTTTTCGTCTCGTACTGTCGCTCCGCTCCACAATCGAGTTCTTTCTTCAGATTACCTCGTCCCACTGATTCCTGTTGAGCTTAAAAAATCTTGTCACGTAGACTTGTTTGCACAGTCATTCCCATTGCCTTGATGTGCAAGGGTTTGACCCGTTCCTTCTGGCTAAAGGTATCTGCTACAACATTTGTCTTGCCCGGATGGTACTTGATCACAAATCATAACCATTTAGAAGTTCAACCCAATGACGTTATCGCATGTTGAGTTCCTTTTGATCAAAGATATGTTGTTGACTTTTGTGATCGGTGAATATGGTACACTTGGTTCCATACAAGTAATGTCTCCAAATATTCAACGTGAAGAATACTGCTCCTAGTTCTAGATCATGAGTCGTGTAGTTCTTCTCATTAATATGCAACTGTCTTGATGGGTATGCGGTAACTTTGTCTCGCTGCATTAATACACAACCGAGTCCCTGATACGAAGCGTCAAAATACACTACAAAGTCGTCTGTATCCTCTGGGAGAGATAAGATTGGAGCATCACATAACTTCTGTTTCAACGTCTGGAAAACATCTTCTTGTTTCTGCTCCCAAACAAATGGTTCACTTTTTTGGGTTAATTTGGTGAGAGGCAAAGCTATCTTAGAAAATTTTGAAATAAACCTTCTATAATAACCAGCCAATCCCAGAAAAGACCGTATCTCCATCAGTTTCATCAGAGTATCCCAGTTCATATCTACAATCTTGGCAGGGTCGACATGAATACCTTCACTGTTAATCACATGACCCAAGAAATGAATTTCTCTTAGCCAAAATTCACATTTTGAGAACTTAGCATAGAGTTGCTCATTCTTTTACAGTTCCAAGATCTTCCTGAGATGTTGCTCATGATCCGTTTTGCTCTTCGAATAAATCAATATGTCCTCAATGAAGACAATGACGAACTCATCTAAATACGGCTTGCACGCACGGTTCATGAGATCCATGAAAACCGCTTGTGCATTCGTTAATCTGCCCATATCTTGTTCGGAATGCCATCTTTGGTATGTCTTTGTCTTGAACCCGCAACTGATGATATCCTGAACGCAAATCGATCTTTGAAAAGTATCTTGCTCCTTACAACTGATCAAACAGGTCGTCAATCCTTGGCAGTGGATACCGATTCTTGATCGTCAGTTTATTTAGTTTGATGTAGTCTATGCACATACCAAAAGATCCATCCTTTTTCATGAACAAAACCGGAGCTCCCCAAGGCGAGTAGCTGGGGCGGATGAAACCTTTATCCACTAGCTCCTGCAATTGATTTGACAATTCATGCATCTCAGAAGGTGCTAGCCTATAAGGATATTTAGCAAAATGAGTTGCTCCAAGAACTAAGTCAATACGGAACTCTACCGGTCATGCCGGTGGCAAACCTGGAAAGTCGTCAGGAAATACTTCCGGGTATTTCTTTACTACCGGCATGTCTTGAATCTTGCTCGTCTTTCTCCTTTTCAACCACGTGAGCCAGGAAAGCTACACACTGCTTCCGTAAACACTTACGCGCCTTTATGCAACAAATGATTTTGACACTCCATTTTGCTTGATCCCTTCGAACTTCCAACACCTATCGTTCGCCATTGATATTTCGAAGTAGCTTTTCGGAACAGACAATCTCAACCTGATTAAGGGATAACCAGTCCATTCCTATGATGATGTCAAAAGTACCCAATTCCATCGGTATCAAATCGATGGTAAAAGATTGATCATTCAATTCTAATGGGCGGTTCCTAAGAATAATGTGTATTGTTACTTGTTTACCGTCTACTACTTAAATGGTATAAGGGGAATATAAAAGTTCTTCACTATGACAAAGTTTGCATGCAAAGTTGGACGAGATAAAAATCTGATCCGCACTAGTGTCAAATAAAACAAATCATAAAAGTCATGTAAGAGAAACGTACCGGTAACCACATTTGGGTCTTGGCGAGCAGCTAGAGCTCTTGAGGCAAAAGCTTTTTCACGCAGTGATTGAACTGCCGGTTGCATCTTCTTTGGACAGTTCCTTGAATAGTGGCCAACTTCACCACAGTTTTAGCATCCGCCATTGTTTGGATTCGGATTGTTGGGTGGAGGGAGAGCTAAAGCAGCATTGTTTACTACTTGAGCAGGTGCCATTCTGCAGTTCTGGACCCAATGGCCCTTTCTTACACATCCCATGCAATGTTTACAAGGAGTGTTTGAAGCATGATGGTATTGGCACTTGGCACATAAGGGAAACGTGCCTGTGAATTGTTTCTTGTTGAGATTTTGTCGGGAAACTGCTACTTGGTTGAGTGGGGCGGCCATCGTGTAGTTCTTGATGACCTTTTGTTTCTTCTTGGGGTGATGAGTAGGTTTCTTTGAAGATTCTTCCTTGCTCTTGCCTGCTTCTCGTTCCTTATTTAGAATTCCAGAAGCTACCATCACGTCAGTAAGTTTTGCTGACAAGCTGATAGCTGACTCTAAAGTAACAGGGCTAGCTGCTATGACTAAGCCCTATATGCAAACTGGTAATCCACCTACATACCTGTCAATAAGCTTTTCCAGTGTTGGCATCATGTCTTGTACTAACGCTACCAACTCATGATATCGGGTGGTATAGCCCATGTGATCAGCTCCTTTCATCACATGGTTGGATAGCTCGGTTTCCATACTCTGCAGCTCGTTCTTGGGACATAACTCATTTCTCAGTAGAGTCTTGAAATCTGCCCATGGCAATGCCAGTGCCTCATCTCTTCCTCTGGCTCTAATCTGTGAATTCCACCATGTCAAAGCCTGCTTGTTGAATGATCCCGCAGCGTAGCAAACTTTGTGGTGCTCTGGACAACTACTGATATCCAGAGTAGTCTCCATTTTCTCTATCCATTGGATTAATCCAACGGCTCCTTCAGTACCGCTAAAGCTTGGTAGTTTACATCCCATAAACGACTTGCAAGAGTAGTCTGGTGCAGTGCCGGAGTTTCCACTAGCTTCCCCTGACAAGTTCCCATTGTTACTGTTACCTTGAATGCGGTTGATCATGTTTGGAATCACCTCTTTCAGCCGATTGGTTAGTGTTAGTGCATATTTGTAATTGTTTGCTATTCAAAAGTTGTATTTATTTTGATTTTGTAAAGGTTCGTCTAAAGGTTTGTCAAGGTTCATCTGGCCACGAACCTAGGCAGGTTCGGCGAACCTATTGTGTTGATAGGTTCGGCGAACCTATAACCTTGAGATAGTTCGGCTTGCAAACCTAAGGGTTTGCTCAGCGAACCTTAGGGTTCGGCTGACGAACATAAGGTTCGCTGGTCTGTTATATAAATATAAGTTGTTTTTGTTTTTTTTAGTAGAACTTTGGGATAGATCTGCTGATTCTCTCTGTGTGAGAAGTCTGTAATTCTGAGTGAATTTTTTTTATCATTTGTTGATAATCAAAGAGGTGTTTGTGGATTTGCTTGTGTTCTTGACTTTTATACATATTGACTATGGATTCCGCACGTAGTTGATAGTTTGTAGAACTTGTGATTCGATCCTGAATGGTTTCAACCAAACCAACGGTGGTATCAGAGCGTTTGGTGAAGTTCTACACTACAAATTCAAGGATTTCAAGCAATTGAAGAGTTGAAGATATGAAGTTCATCAATGGCTACTTTCTACTTTCTTCTTGATTGATTTTCTGGTGTTTGAGACGTTTTTCTTCATCAATTGTTGTTGAATTACAACAATTGAAGTATTAGAAGTGTTTTGGTAAAGTTTTGGAAATATTTTCTGAAGGTTTGGAAGATTTCCCTCCCAAAATTTTCAAATTTTTTGCTACAGGTTCGTGGGACGAACCTGTGATTGGCTGAAGACAAAGTTTCGTTGGTATTCTGGTTTTTCAGAGGGTTCGTTTGATAGTTCGCTGAAGGTTCGGCAAGGTTCGCCAAAGTAGTTCGTCAAGATTTTGGTAATAGTTCGTTAGAGGTTCGCTGAGGTTCGTGAACAAGTTTTGACAAAGGGTTCGTCAGACTTTTGATTCGTTTGTGCAAGGGTTCGTGAGTTTCCAGGTTCGCAACTCAAAGGTTCGCTACTCAAGGGTTCGTGAAGGTCAAAGGTTCGTCTAAGACAAATTTTTGTCTATAGGTTCGGCTGAGGTTCGTTTAAGGTTCGGCTAGTGAAAATTCTGAAAAGGTTCGCTGCTTACAAATTTAGAAATTATGTCTGACGTGTACTCGGCGATGACAAGTCAGAACTCCAAACTTCAAAGCATCTTAATCAGTGAAACTGAAGTGGGTAGTACAAACAAAGTGCCAAAGCTATTGGATCTAGATGATTATGACAACTGGAAAGGAAGATTTGAAACTCATCTTAATGGCACAGATACAAATTTATGGGAACGAATCTTATCTCCTTATGAGAGACCAAGGGTAGTTGGAACTGATTTGTATCAACTCTTGGAAAGGCTAGATGTAGATGAGAGGAAAAAGTATGACTCGGAGAAGAAAGCATACTGGTTATTGAGTCAAGCTATTCCAAATCAAATTCTGCATCAGTTTGATGAACACAAGACTGCTTATAGTCTGTGGAATGCATTGAAGGCAAGAGTTGAAGGAAACACAAATCTGAAGAAAATGAAAGCTACCGATATTAGAAAGGAGTTTGAGAATTTTAACATCATTGGAAATGAGACTTTAGATTCTTTGATTACCAGATACAAACATTTATTGACTGAAGTAAGGAAATATGGCATTGAGTACACAGAAGATGAGAAGATTGATTGTTTGGCTGATGCGTTACCAGATAAGTGGAACTCTTTGGTGCTCATATTGAGAGAAAATCTACCTGGTTTGACATTGGTAGAATTTATTCAGAAATTGGAAGAACAAGAAATGAAGGACAAACGTAAAGCGAGACGTGTAAATGTTACACAAGATCCTTCACTGTATGGTGGTTCAGTTGCTACACCACCTGCAGCATCTGCCAAGATTCAGACTGCTTTTGTGTCTAGAACTTCTGAAACTACTCAGAGTTCTTCTGTACCTTCAAGTTCCAGTTCACATTGTCCGATCAATGAGAAAAAGTCTGAATCTACATCACCACCAGTACAGCTTAATACTTCAAATATGGGAAAAGTAACAGTTGAAGCAGTAAAAGATCACATGTCCATTTTATCATGTTTAGTGAGTGCATATGATGAGCAGGTAGCTGGAAGAATTGGAAATGCCAATTTAACTTTTGAAGACTATGCTTAGATAGATGAGGATGAGATGGAACTGATTGATACTCAGTGGGCTCTAGCAAGTGTTATTCGAATGGGAAGAAATTTACTTTTGACCGGAACACAAAGTTTGGATTCAATACAAAATCTACACAGTGTTATAACTGTGGTGAACACGGTCACTTTGCAAGAGAGTGTAAGAATCCCAAGAAGCAAGGTAATCTGAATCCTTTCAAGCCAAAGGAAGAATATCAGAAAAAGAAAGAGAAAACTGAAGAATCTTCTTCTAAAGCACTTGTAAGTCAAGCAGATGAAGGCTATGACTGGGGTAAACAGTATGAAGATCTTATGGGTGCCTTTATGGCTTCGTTGGAAGATGAATCAGGGAAAAGAAAAGAAAAAGTTGATGAGTTGAATGAGGTACATAATGATATGTATGAGATGATTGATAGACTCAAGGAGATGAACTCACAATTAACTTCTGATCTGAGAGAATGCACAGAAGCAAATAAAAGGTTGATTTCTTAAGAGAAAGCTTTTGATAAGAAGATAATTGAACTGAGTAAAGAAAATGAAGATTTGAAGATAAAAGTTTTACAAAACAATCATGTTGTTTCTTTGCATTTGGAGTCAGTTCAGAAGTTGAAGGTAGAGTTAACAGCTGCAAAAGCTGAAGCTGAGTTGAATAAAGCCAATCTTGAGAATTATCAGAATTCTGCATATGTCATTGATTATTTTGCTTCTATGCAAAAGTCTTCAAATGATAAGTCTGGGATTGGTTATCATGCTGTTCCACATCCGCCAAGTTATGTAGTCAGACCACAACTTGATCCAGATTTGGAAGTTGATCCTGTTTCTCTAAAAAAATTGATTCTGATCAAGTATCTGAGGATGTGGAAAGTATGTCATCTCATGAAAGTGGCTTTGTTGACTATGATGCTCCAATCATAGAAGATATAACTGATTCAGAATATCCTGATGAGATTCTAAAGATGATTGGTCATAAAGCTAAAAATATCAAGAAAGAAAGTCAAGTTTCAAAACCAAAGTCTAAAGTAGAATCAGTTGGAAAGTCATTGAATAAACAACAACATGCTTTCAAACTAGATTTCAAAGTCAAAACCTCATCCACATTCAAACCAACTGTATTTGTTAAATCGTCAACTTCACAGAAAGGAGAGACTAGTAATTCTGTGAAAGGAGAAAAGAAACGTGTCAAAGAAATTGCAAAGGTTAAACAGAGTGGGGTTGGAAACAAGGGAAAATCAAAGATTTTTCAAAAGACTGTTCAGATAAAATCAAATGTTTTGAAAAACAAGAGTTTATCTACAACTGTAGCATCAAAGTCTTTGGATTCATCAAAAGGGTGTGATGAATTAAAACCAAAGAATGTTTCTTCAAGGAAATGTTACAGATGTGGAAAAACAGGTCATATCATTGCTGATTGTGTTTTGGATAATTGTAACAGATTTCATACTTTTACTCCAAGAGAAACACGACAGTGTTTCACTTGTGGAGGAAAAGGTCATATCTCTGTAAATTGTCCAAATCACAAAGCCAAGAAGAAAGTGTTTGTGAATGATAGTCAAGTGGTTCATTCGGTTGTGACTCCTAGGAGGGTAAAGCCTAGTGAGGAAGAAATGAGGATTCTCAGGAAATTTGATCCTGAGTGTGTCTAGTTGAAAGAAGAAAAGTTTCATAAAAAACAAGTTTTTGATAACAAGCAAAAAGGTAAAAAGGTTTTGAAACAGACATTATCATCTGATGATGAGTTTTATGATAATTTTTCTTCTAAAAGATTTTCAAAACAAAATGGTAAGTCTAATTCTTTTTGGAAATCTAGACACAGGCCAGGTGATGGATTTTTTGTGAACAAGGATGATTACTTGGAAGATGGGTTTTCAAGTAATTTCTCAAGATCGAACGGCAGGAGGCTGTTCGGGGAGACTCAACGCCGAAAGGGCGGGAGTCATCCCTTTTGGTACTGATCATTTTGTTTTTAATTTATGGTGCAGGATGCATTCATGGGCCATATCAACAGTCGCTGGATTGTTGATAGTGGATTCTCCAGGCACATGATAGGAGAGATTAGTTTGTTGAGAGATTTCAGAGAAATGCAGGGATGTTATGTTAACTTTGCAGGAGACAAGGGTGGTCAAATTACCGGGTGTGGTAGTTTGACTAATGGTAAAGTTTCATTTGACAATGTGAATTACTGCAAGGAGTTAACTAACAATTTGTTAAGTGTGTCACAGATAAGTGATAAAGGTTATAAAGTTTTGATTGATGAGAAGAAATGCTATGTGCTCAAACAAGGAATTCAAATTCCTGAAGACTGGATTTTAATAACTACTGACAGGTGTAAAGATCTGTATGTTTTAGACATGGCTAAGGCGGAGACGGTTAACAAAGTTGAGACTTGTTTGGTGTCGAAGGCCACAGAGCAGGATACTCGGTCGTGGCACAGGAGAATGGGTCACATACACATCAGAAAGATGAATCATCCTGTACACAATCACTTGGTTGATGGTGTACCGGTTAAACATTTCAAATTACCTGATGTGTGTGTTTCGTGTAAGAAAGGAAAACAGAAAAGGAGGTCATATAAATCTAAAACTGTGTTTTCAATTTAGAAACCTCTGGAACTCCTTCACATGGATCTTTTTGGACCGATTAATGTGAAGAGTATTGGGGGTGAATCATATTGCTTTGTAGTGACCGATGATTTTTCTAGATTTTTATGGGTTATGTTCTTAAAATTTAAATCTGAAACTTATGAAAATTTTGTTCTGCTTGTGAACAGGTTGGAGAGTTTGTACAAATTGAGAGTTCGGCGGGTTCGATCAGACAATGGTACAGAATTTAAGAATCAGAACATGGAAGCATTTTGTGATTCAAAGGGCATCCAGCAGCAATTTAGTGCACCATATGAACCACAAATGAACGGTGTAGCTGAAAGGAAGAATCGTACATTGATAGAGTCTGCTCGGACAATGCTTGCTGATTCTAAGTTGCCCATTACATTTTGGAGTGAAGTTGTAGCGACCGCCTGTTTTACTCTCAACCGAGTGCTGATTGTCAAGAGACACAATAAGACTTGCTATGAACTTCTTCAGAATCGAAAACCAAATTTGGAACACTTGGAACCTTTTGGAGCTCCATGTACTATGCTTAAGAAAGATGCTAAATTCAACTCTAAAGTTGAAGAAGGTTTCTTTCTTGGGTACAGTTTACCCAATAAACGTGTGTTTAACAAACGCACGGGTATTGTGGAACTATGGTATAATGTGGATGTTCAACGACATACACCTATACCAGAAGGCAAAGGTCCAAATTGGTTATTTGATTATGATACATTGTTTGAGTCTTTTAATTTGTCTCTTCATGTTTCTGATGATGAAATTTCCTTGCAGATGTTTTACGATTTACAAAATTCTGAAGATACAGGAATTTCTCATCCAGCTGAAGATACTCATCCAACAGGGGAAGGCACTTCAGAAGCTGTTAATGATGACTTGTCATCGGAGGATGATCAGGATATTTTTGAAGATGCTGTTTCTCAAAATCAAGATGAAGATCAGAATATCACAAATCTTGATCATGGTGTTGGAGTCCCGCAAGTGCCAGTGTCCAGAGTACATGTGAATCACACTGTGAAGCAGATCATTGGAGATCCGTCTGTTGGAGTACAGACGAGGCGACAGATTACAAATGAGGAGAGTTTGTATGTCGAGTTGGAGCGTAATCATGGGACTCAAGAGTTATGGATGCATTCTGCATTCGTTTCTCAGATTGAGCCTAAATCTGTAACTGAAGCCCTGCGTGAGCCTGCCTGGGTGGAGGCCATGCAAGAGGAGCTTAATCAGTTTCTGAAACTGGGAGTTTGGCATTTGGTAGATTTGCCAAAAGGTGAAAAGAAGATTGGCACCAGGTGGGTGTTGAAGTGTAAGCGAGACGATAGAGGCGTGATTGTTCGAAACAAGGCACGTTTGGTTGTTCAAGGGTTCAAACAGATAGAGGGAATTGATTATGATGAGGTTTTTGCACCAGTGGCGCGGCTTGAAGCGATAAGATAATTTTTATCTTTTGCTGCTCACAGGAAGTTTAAAGTCTTTCAACTGGATGTTAAGTCAGCATTTCTTTATGGTTCATTGAAGGAGACAGTGTACGTTTGTCAGCCACCGGGCTTTGAGGATCCTATCCATCGGGATCAGTTCTATATCCTCGACAAAGCACTGTATGGTCTTCATCAAGCTCCTCGAGCATGGTATGAGACCCTCTCGACTCACCTTATTGAACACGGGTTCAATAGGGGTCAGATAGACAAAACTCTGTTTTATCGGGAAAAGGGCAAGGACATTCTCCTTATTCAGATCTATGTGGATGACATCATCTTCGGATCTACCGATGAGCAGATGTGTTTAGAATTTAAGCAGGTTATGATTGAGAAGTTTGAGATGAGTGCTATGTCTGACATCAAGTTTTTTTTGGGTTTACAAATTGATCAGTCTGATGATGGTATATTCATTCATCAGACCAAATACATTCAAGACGTGCTAAAACGGTTTAGCATGCTTGATTGTAAACCCATTTCCACGCCCATTCAGCCCAATCACGGGATTGAGCCGGATATTAAGGGGGAGCTAATCGATGCTACATTATATCGTGGAATGATTGGGAGTTTGATGTATTTGACAGCCTCAAGACCAGATATTGTATTCGCTATAAGTATCTGTGCTCGCTATCAATCAAAGCCTAAAGTTTCTCATTTGATTGCAGTCAAGAGGATTTTACGTTATCTGAAGGGTACACCAAACACCGGTTTGTGGTATCCTAAGGATGATAACTACTCCTTCCATGCTTACAGTGATTCTGATTATGGAGGAGGCAAGACTGACTCCAAATCTACTACTGGAGGTGCACAGTTTTTGGGGGAGAGGTTAGTCTCTTGGCAGTGTAAGAAACAGACATATGTTGCTACATCTACATGTGAAGCTGAATATGTAGCAGCTGCCAGTTGTTGTTCCCAAGTCTTGTGGATACAACAACAGATGAGAGACTATGGACTTAATTTTATAACTACCCCGATTCATGTAGACAATGAGGCTGCGATTGCGATTACCAAAAATCCAGTGTATCATTCACGTTCAAAGCATATTGACATTCGGTTTCATTTCATACGAGACTGTTATGAAAAGAAACTGATTGATGTAGTGAAGATGCACCACAAACGAGCAAAGGGCAGATCTTCTCACCAAGGCCTTTGATAAACAACGTTTTGAGTACTTACTCAAATTAAAAGGGATCAGGGTCATGGGTGAGGTAATCAAGAATCAAATTCCTTCGTAATCAACTTTATTGAATTAACATCAGATTTTTTCTTCATTTTTTTTTGTTTTTTTTAGGGGGAGAATAGTTGTAGAAAATACAAAAACATTAAAAAATCAAAAACACAAAAACAGTAAAAAATTAAAAATCTGAGAAATTGATTCGATTAAGTGAGAAATGATAATACATTATTTGCATTTGGAAATATATCTGTTTGTGTTATTAAAATTTATAAAATAATTACAAGTACTACGAATGATGTGTTGATAGGTTTATAACTTAGTAAAGATAAGTTTAAATAAATTTTGATAATACTTTATAAGAAACAAGTGCTTAGAATGCAGTACTTAGTTTTGTCCTGAAAGAGTGGTAATTTTTTCTGACAAAATGTTTCTTGAACAAAAAGTCAGATTACTAGTTGATCATGTCTTTAATTTTTAAGAGAAATTCTGATTTGTTTTTTTCTTTTATTTTAGTTTAAAGCTGCTACATTCTTTGCGTATACTTACGTATCGACCTGATTGTGTTAGCTTTAGACAATTCAAATTTGTTTTTATTGGTTTTGTTTAAGATTTGGACAATCTATGTGTATATGGAAATATCGAACTGATTGTTAAATCTTAATCTTAAATTATTGTTTAGTTCATTTTCTGGATCATTTGAGCATCGTGAGTATCAACCTTGATTCCAAGATCTTGAACAAATTCAAATTATTTTTTATTTTGTTAATTTTCAAAAAGAAATTCTGCTTTATTTTTGCATGATCAAATTAGTTAAAATTGATATTATATGTTTGAGAACATTTATGTTTGAATAATTATTTACAAATCGGGGATGTGTTCAAGTAAATGGATTATTATAAAGGGTTTGATAATTTTGTTTAAGCTGATTTCTTTACTAAGTAATTAAACTTAAAAGGATAAATATATTAACAATTATTTTAGACTTTTAATTTAAAAGATTGTGATATAATACAAACAGATATGTTGAAAATTGTAATATAATATGATCTCATGTCTGAATCTTTCTCAAACAAAAAGATTTTATTTTTCTTAGTTTAATTAAGTTTTGTTAGATTGTAGGTTAATTGTTCTAAAAAAAAAAATTTTAAAAAAATTACAAAAAGATTTTATTTTAAAAATCTGATGCTAAGTCAATAATTTTTTATTATTTGTTTGACTTTGGAACAATTAAATATGAATTAGTTTTGAAATTAAAAGAAAAATCAAGTTTTGGAAAAGGTTCGGCTGGTGAAGGTTTGATCAGGTTCGTTAATAAGGTTCGTTGGTAAGGTTCGCTGGCTAGGTGTGTAGCTAGGTTCGCTGAAATGGTTCGCAAGAAAGGTTCGTTGCAATGGTTCGTTGAGAATAGTTCGTTGCTAAATGGTTCGCTGGAAAAAGGTTCGTTATCTTGGTTCGTTGTGAAGGTTCATGACGTATAAATAGAGGGTTCGTGGAAATGGTTCGTTACTTTCATCAGTTTCACAGACGACGAACCCTCAAGAGAGATTTTTTGTTTTCGATTGAGAGCCTCCCAAAACTTTTCGTTGATATCATTAGTTTCAGAATTATCTCGTGAACATTTTTAGGTAAAAATTTTTGATTTTGACCAACTAATTTGAGAGATCTGAGTGATTTTAAGATTTTTAAGTTCGAATCTGTAATTGAACATAAAACTGGTTAAAATCTAAAAATGGGACAAACCATCTTCCTTAAAGTTGTTTATCGGCATGTTTCGAACCTGGGTGTCAAATTTTATCATCAAATTCGATGTTTTGAAATTTTGATTTCAAATCTGAAAATGGTTCGCTGATAAACAGGTTCGTGTGAATGAACAATGGTTCGCCGAACCTTAAAGGTTCGCCGAACCTTAAAGGTTCGTTTGAATCTAAAAGGTTCGTGGCGAACCTCTGGATTTCAAATCAACCGAACCTTTTGGTCAAGGTTCGTTTGACCAACAGGTTCGTGTGATATAAGGTTCGTTCATATAAAGGTTCGTTCAAAAGGTTTGTCTGATGATTAGGTTCGTTTGATTTAGGTTCGTTTAACATTAGGTTCGTCTAAAGTATTAGGTTCGCTGGTCTACTTTAGAAATTTTTGAATTTTTAAAATTTTTGTTTTATTTTTTTTTAATTTTGTTTCTAATTGTTTTTATTTCTATTTGTAGAAATGGCAAACCTAGTATTTGGAGACAAACATAATGTTTGTGCTTACTTGGATCCTACAACAAAGAACGGTCAAGATTTCAGACCGATGATCGAGTTTCTTAGGAGATCAAGGATTTATTATGCTATCTCCAATTCATGCCAGATATATAGATCTCATATTCAGAGCTTCTGGGGATTAGCTCGGGTTATCTCTGTTGATGATGTTTATGTGATAGATGCGAATGTGCTTGGACAAGCAATTCGTATATCAGAGGCTGATGTTAGGAGGGTATTACAGTTTGGAGGTGAACCTGATGGTGTAACTCTCATTCCTGAAAGTTGTATCAAAGGTTGTTTTCTACGTATTCGCTATTTTGGAGTCTATAACTCCATTTCTGTGAAGAAGGGAAAGCTTCCTCTTCAGTACAAGTTTCTTGCTCATGTTCTACTTCACTGCCTGAGCATGAGGAAAGGCACATTTGATGAGTTAAGGGATTTCATGCGATCTGCTATGGTAGCTCTTATATTGAACAAACCGTTCAATTTCTCTGGCATGATCTTCCGTTACATGTGTGACAATGTCACAAAATCCAAGGATAGATTTTACATGTATCCTAGATTTGTACAGATGCTGATAGATGAGAGGTTACCTGAAGGATTATTACCCAGAGAAGCTGGAGATCTTCTGAAACTCAAGCATATGACTGATTCTAGCTTGGGTCAATTAGAGTTTATCAGAGGACTGGGGATGCTGTTCTGGAAAAAGATTTAATTGGTCACTGTGCCAGGGCAAACTATGTTGCACCTGAGAATGATGCATGGAGGCATGATGAGTCAGATTCTGATAATGAAGATGTTGCAGCTAATGCTGATCAAGCACCACCTCCACCTCCACCAAGGCAACAACCAAGGAAGACTCCTGGTCAATCATCTCGATCTACTCCTCAAGCCAAATCATCCCAATGACAGAGTTCTCAAGAACATTTGGAGGTTGATATGTCTGAGATGCAGACAGAGACTGCTGTTGCTAGTGTTGATGAAATTGAATCCTCTGACACAGAGTCGGAGTATGAAATGGTTCAGGAAGGGAACCAAATGGTGAGGAAGATGAAAAAGAAATTTGCTGAGAAGGCTGAAGAAGAAAGGGCAGAAAGAGCTGATCCTAGCTTCATACCTGAGGAGCCTGAGTCTTCTAAGCCAAAGAAGATGAAGAGAATGGCCAAGGGAGGACCATATGAAAGGAAGAAGGCAAAGACTGATAAGACCACTGTGTCTTCATCTATTATGACTACATCAGTTTCTGTTTCTGCTTCACCAGTCATTACTTCAGTTCCTGTGTCTATTACTCATGCATCTACTGTACAAACTCTTGAGTTTGTACATGTAGCTTCTTTTACACCATCTTTTGTGGAGGCTACTACTGTATCTACCTCATTTCCAGAGACTTTTATTCCTCAGGATTCTATTCCTAGAGATGATTTATTTACAGGACTGGATGATTTAGGAGATATCAACTTTACTGATTATGATGATTCTGAGATCAAACGGAGATTATCTGTGTTGACAAAAGATTTGAAGAGTATAAGAAAGAAAAAGAAAAGGAAGTTGCTAAGAAACTATCTTCTTCTACTTCTGAGTTTAATGAGTTAAAAGCTCAAATGAACCTGATGATGAAATGGAAAGAAGAAGATGCTGCTGAGAAGAAAGTTTTGAAAGACAAAATTTCTGAGTTAGAATTTTTTGTTAAAATGCATTATGAGGATATTGTTGATTTGAAGAATGAGAACATGGACTTAAGGATTAAGATAAGAGAGTTGGAGAAAAACATGACAAAGTCAGAAGCTTCAAGTTCTAAAGTTGAAAAGGTGGTGGTAGATTTGGAAATTGATAAGGAGGAGAAGATAGAAGAAGAAGAAGAAGAAGAAGAGGTTGATTATGGTGATACAGATGTTGATGAACATCATGATGATTTTGATTTTGATGGTGCTGGTGGAGCAGGTGGTGATGCTGCTGGTGGAGTTGCTGGAAGTTCTGGTAGTTTGAATTATGTGACAGGGGCTATTATAGTCTATATTCCTCCAAAGGTTTCTACTGATGCTGTACCAGTTTCTTCTGTAGCTTCAGATAGGACAAAGGATTGTAATTCTGTTGAGTTTGAAGATTTGGATTTAATAGAATATCCTGAGAGGATTATTGATTATTCTTTGCCTACGTTTCTTGATTTGTTTAAACTGAATTCTGATATAGACTTGCAGAGAAACATTGTTGAGATTCAAGTGGATCAGGAGATAGAAGAAGGAGAGATTGTTGGAGATTATTCAGTTCAAGATTTTCAAGATTTTCAAGATTTTATAGAAGATGATAATGATTTGATATTTGATTTTGAAAAAGATGAAGATGATGATGTATCTGACTATGATAAAGATGTTATTGATGAAGAGTTGTTGAATTTGAACACAATGAAGAAAATTTTTGAAGCTGGAAGTATGTCAAGTACTACTTTGAATCCAATTAGAGTGAAGACAAATATGGATTTATGGAATGAGATTCAAGATGAGACTAAGTACATTATTGATAATCTTCATGTATTCAAGATAATGAAAGAAAGTATAGAAGACAAAGATCCAGTGAATTTGTCCAAACAAGTCAAGAAATTCAAGATTGGTTCTACATCTAAAATGATTGGAAATATTATCAGTTATGGTTATTATCATGATATTTCAGGAAGCTTACCAGGTAAAGGATGTTATGTGGTTAAAAGAACTGATGGATGTCAATATTTTGGCAAAGCTTCTGATCTGATGACTCTTCCAGCATTTGAATGTAAAGATCTTTCACGTTTAAAGATGATAAAGCCAATTCAAACTAGACACAATGAGATCTTTGAGAGTTTGTTAAAGAAAGAGGCAAGATATGGATGGAGTTTGTTATCTCCTCAGTTCAGAGAAAGATTTAAAAGTTATGTGAAGCCAACAGTTTACAAAAGACCAAGACTCAGGAAAGTTGAACAGGATTGGAATTCGTATTTCAAGTTTTGGTTTTATGATGAAAGAACGTCTGAAGGTGTGATTGTATTAAAGCAAGATGAAGACTGGAGGGTGATTCGAATGCTTGATCCTATATGGATTGTTAATTGTTCAAGAGAAGATATTATTTTGCTTGATTCAGCTCAGATATATGCTGAAGATGGATTTCATGATTATGGTCTGAGCTTCAAAGATATGGCAATTCAATATCAAACCATTGCACGAATGTGTTTTACTTTACGTATACATTCTGGTTGCAATTGGAATGATGTGAATTATCTTTATACTAAGTTGATGCAATTGCAAAAGGAGAGAGATGAGAGAGATGATAGATTGGAGGCAGAAAGACTTGCAAAGATTCCACGCTCAGTTGTTATACAAGCAGTGGATAATGTGGTGACTGAAGATGTTGGAGACTCAAGCGGTGTTAAAGACAAAGCTGCAAATCAAGAATGAAGATTTTGATAGCAAACATTTAGGGGGAGTTTGTTAGTGCATATTTGTAATTGTTTGCTATTCAAAAGTTGTATTTATTTTGATTTTGTAAAGGTTCGTCTAAAGGTTTGTCAAGGTTCGTCTGGCCCACGAACCTAGGCAGGTTCGGCGAACCTATTGTGAAACCTAAGGGTTTGCTCAGCGAACCTTAGGGTTCGGCTGACGAACCTAAGGTTCGCTGGTCTGTTATATAAATAGAAGTTGTTTTTGTTTTTTTTAGTAGAACTTTGGGATAGATATGCTAATTCTCTCTGTGTGAGAAGTCTGTAATTCTGAGTGAATTTTTGTTATCATTTGTTGATAATCAAAGAGGTGTTTATAGATTTGCTTGTGTTCTTGACTTTTATACATATTGACTATGGATTCCGCACGTAGTTGATAGTTTGTAGAACTTGTGATTCAATCCTGAACGGTTTCAACCAAACCAACAGTCAGCTGACTGGTTAGTAAAGTTTCTAATGCAACAACAGTAGGATCCAGCTCCGGATTCTGATTCTGGTTATGAGGTAGAGTGTGTGGGGGAAGAGGAGGTGGAGGTGGTGGTGGAGGCATGAGAGGTGGAGGTCTCGTTGGAGGCATTCTGATCACAACCGAAATGTAACATCAGTGCCGGACGCGTGCCGGAACAGTGATTGCAACAGTAACTCGTACAGTAACTCAGGTACACATTTCGTGAAACTATGTTTATGCTCTTACACTTAAGGCTTAACACGAAACTATTATGCAATTGTCTGAATCTGATTAAAACCTTAGAGTTTAACAATCAGAAACATATCAGACAACATAGAATTGAAACACATATACTTGATTTGATGCTATTGTGTATAAACGTATGTGAGGTTAAACAGAAAGAAATCATAACGATTGTTGCTACGGAATGCTAAACAGATGAATTATTCGTATAGGTGACGATCTGTACGAATGATTCTGAGAGTTTAACGTTCTGAAATAATGACTGAAAAGTAGAAAACAAAAGTTGGAAAGCCAAACCATCGTCGTGTTCGTTCGAATGACGATTCGAACGAATACGCGCGATGGCGACGCGTTCTGACGAAACGAAAGCGAAAGCGAAAACGAAACGAACGACAATAAATTTAAGGAAATAAAATATTTCCTGTTTTATAATTTTGAAACTCATCAGAAATAAATTTAAAGAAACTATCTTAAATTAAAATACGTACATTCGTGAAAGAATTAGCGAAACGCGTAAAAATATTATATTTCAACAAATAATTCAAGAAAACGTTATTTAAAATAAATACTAGAAATAAATACTTTCTTAACAGTTAAAAATAAACTCTCTTATTTAAATTACTAAAAAAAACGCGCGTAACGTGTCGGAAACACGACAAAAACGAGCACCGAGCAACCGAAACGAACCCGAATACCCTCGGGGTATTTAAACACCAAATGATGGCATTTATTTCATTTCTACCATCTCTCTCTCTCACTAAATGCTCCCAACCGTCACCCCTTTCTAAGTTTCAACCTTCAAAACTCAAGATCTTGCTCAAATCTTGGCCAAATCGTATATTCTTGGTGCCACGCGAAGCCCTCATCATCCTCTACGTAGAAGTACACACGATCTAAGAAGTCCTCCATCCAAATTCGAGGTATGAACACAAGAAGATTCACGAAATTAGGGTTTTTGGGTGTTACTCGTTTCACAGACACATGTGATCGAACAGGGGTTAGGCCCTTCGAACCCTACTCCTTTTTAGAATCCATTTTCACATGTTTTAGATCTGAAAGAGCCCCAACAACGGTAGAAATTCGAACATGTTGATAGGAGCTGTTGGCCGTAACTATGGTTAGGCCGAACCTTTGAATTGGTGGCCGAAGCCTTACTGTTTTCCCTTCTTACGATCCTGTGATCACATCAGTTGAACGAACCCTCCTTAGCTGGCAAGGAACCTCAACCCGCGAACCTTCCATGCCAGGGTGGCGAACCTTCCCCCTCCATTCACGAACCTGAATGAGTTACATGTGCCGAACCTCACATCAATTGGGCTACGAACATTTAAGAAAACCCTAGGATCCACGAACCCTGACTCAACACAGCCGAACTTTTGGCTGCCATCACTCGACGAACCTAGTCCCAAGTGGCAGCCGAACGTCTTGCATGCAGCCGAACCCTAGCTCAGATGGCCGAACCTTGTTAAGAAGCCGAACCCTTATTTCGGTCACCACCACCGAACCTGTTGTGTGCCCCGAACCCACCATGTCTCGAACCACAACCTGAGTGAACATGTATGCACTTGAGCGAACTCTTATGATGCAAACCTCCATACATGAACCTATGATAGAATAGGAGTACAGCCGAGCCCATGCATGGCTTGAAAATCCTCACCTGGCGAACCCCATCCCTAGCCATCGAACTTATTGGCTGCTAAGGACCTAGCCGAACCTCGGTTGAGGTTCGCTGGATTTAAGGATGCACATCATTCAGACGAATTAAGCTACGTGTAGTTCCAGATTGATTTCTTTGGCCCAACACTACATATATAGGCCCAAACACACTTTTATAAGGCCCAACCTTTAGAGGATCCAAGATATACTTGACCCACACTTTGTTCTTTCTTCGGCCCACGTTTTTCTGTCCATTGTTACAGCTTTGGCCCACAAGTGTTTAAGCAGCCCAATTAGCTTGGCCCATGTGGTTTTCCATTCGGCCCAACAGCATGTCATAGGTCCATGCACGTTTTTAATTGGGCCGCAGCCATATGATCCAACACAAGCCCACTCTCGGGCCAGTAATATTACCCGAACCATTAGAGATATACTGGCCCAAAATCAAGAAACTCACTCGGCCCAATGACTTTTGGCCCACGATACTTATAAGACTCAAATGACTTTAGTCGGCCCATTAACATTCGAGGCCCACACATGGCCTTAACCGGCCCAATAAATACTTAATTATACCTACAAAGATCCATGTGATACAACTAATAAGCATAACATTTTAAAGATCTTGAATTTTCAAGAATCAAGGAGGGACAAATAAGAACCGTGACTCACTAGTGTTAGCCAACTTTAGGGCTAACACTAACATTTACATGCATGCTAATCTCTACAAACTAAAGCTTAAAAGCTTTAAACGCTATGAAATCAATACAGGATCGTGAACATCAAAACAAGTACAAACAAAGAGCGTGTGTATTCTTGTCTTTATTTAGTCAACCACGACGGATACAAGGTGAGTTCATTTGTCCCTTTTCAAACTTATTTGTTTTACTTCGGGACTGAGAAGCATGTTAAACATTTTAATAAATTATTGAAATGTTATTTAAGGCTTTTAAACATAACCATGATGCTTACAATAAGGCTTATGCTTGGAATCTAGTATACTTTGAGAAGCTATAAACTTGATACTTATACTACAAACTAGAAGCTTGAAACTATATGCCTGATGCTTATTTTACAAACTGGATGCTTAAACTTGATGCTTAAACTTGATGCTTGAGGCTTATGCTAGAAACTAAATGCTTAAACTTGAGGCTTGATGCTTATGCTACAAACTAGAGGCTTAAACTATATACTTGATGCTTATGCTATGAAATTCATGAGAAACTATATGCAAATGCTTGAAACTATATGCTTGAGACTATGATTGTGTGCGAAATGCTAAGCTTGTATCTAATCATGGGCTATGTAATTGCTAAATTCTGCTAGAGCAGGGCTTGTACCCATGTATTGAGATACGTGAAAGCTAAACCATGACGAGGCTAAGATGTTATCTATATAAGACACACGTAATTGCAAAACTTCTGCTGTAGTAGGGCTTGTGTCTGCTTATATGAGATATGTAAATGCTGAACTATTTGTGTATGCATGGCTTGTGTCTATGTATGAGATACGTAATTGCTGAACTTCTGCTAGAGCAGGGCTTGTATCTTGTATAGGAGACACGTAATTGCTAGACTAAGCTTAACTAATTCATGAGATACGTAATGGCTAAACTTCTGCTGGAGCAGGGCTTGTATCTAGCCGTGAGCTACGTAATTGCTAAACTTCTGCTAGAGCAGGGCTTGTACTCACGCATGAGATTAGCGAAAGCTAAACTATGATATGTGAAACTATGATGCTTGTTAAACTTATATGGAAGCTAATACGTATGAATGCTATAGACTTGTAAACTTTGAAACAGTAAACTAAAGCTATGATGAAGAATGGGTTGAATGGTAGGTAAAATGCTTAATTATTATTAACAACAGTGTCATATGCAGATTAGTGTGTGGTGGGACGGCGTCTGGGCGGGTCGTAGGCTTGACTCAGGGGTATGCCCTATATATAAGCATACCGATTTGGATATTACATGTGGAGTTAATAAGATTATGGTTTTACCGAAAGAGGTTTGCTAAAGCTATTTTTAAACTTATAAACTTTATGAACTCACCAACCATTGTGTTGACATTGTTTTCTTACATGCTTGCTCAGGTGCTGCACAGGGTTAAGCTAAGGCTTTGGATTGCATGCTAGGCGGCCTAGATAGAGGACCTAGTTGATTTTGGAAGCACATATTTTGTTATTCATACGAATCACTTTTGGATGTCTTTTACAGATTACAAGATAGAAAACATTTGATTCTTTTGTTAGGTTTACTCAGTTAAATTACTGAACATTGATATTGTAATTTAACTTTGTAATCCTAGTTAATGCTTGATTGTGCTTTAGTTATTCTTAACATTGATGCTATGTAAACAATCTGATCATCAGGATTATCACAAACGATATCGCGCCTCGAGAACCTTCCGCCCGGCGGGGAAGTTGATCCGTCCCGCCGGCTCGGTGTATGACAGATTGGTATCAGAGCTCAAGGTTATAGAGAATAATAGGTCATTTACTTAAACGGCTTGGCCTAGACTATAACATAGGGACCCTCATGTAGAGAACATAAGACTTAAGTTTGCATTGGGTCTTCTGCATTCGATCACTGCACTAACCAATATCTTTTGGTTTTGATCAGAATGCCGCCTAGAAGACAACCGACTCCGGTACCTACTACACAGATTTCTGCACCTCACTCATCGACACCATCACCACCAGATTCACCACCGCCACCTCCTCCTCCTCCACACTCTCTGCCACCAGGCCCAAACACTAGTCAGATACTAGACCCTGCTACTATTGCCTTGGAGTCACTTCTGAGTAGCCAACTGACGAATCAGCTGAAGGATGTCATCCCAGAGATGATAAACCGGATTCAAGGCAATGGCAATAACTCTGGCCATACTACAGGAGAAGCTAGTGGAAACACTAGCCATACTTCAGATTGCTCCTACAAATCCTTTGTAGGATGCAAGCCACCAAGCTTCACTGGCGTTGATGGAGCCGTTGGACTAATCCAATGGCTGGAGAAGATGGAGAATACACTGGACATAAGCAGTTGTCCGGAACACCACAAAGTTCGCTATGCAGCTGGATCTTTCAGCAAGCGAGCTTTAACATGGTGGAACGCGCAGATCAGATCCCGGGGAAGAGATGAAGCAATGACAATGCCTTGGGCAGATTTCAAACTTCTTTTGAGGAACGAATTCTGTCCAAAGCACGAATTACAACAGTTGGAAGTTGAGCTCTCAAATCATGTGATGAAAGGATCCGATCATATGACTTTCACCACACCCTACCATGAATTAGTAGCCTTGGTGCCTGAAATGGTGCCAACTTTGGAAAAGCTGATAGATCGATATGTAGTGGGTTTACCCTCCTGCATTCAAAGCATTGTGTTGGCTGCAAACCCTGCTACTTTGGAGTCAGCCATTGCTCTTTCAGCTAAACTTACTGGAGTAATGGTGAAGTGAGGAGTTCTGAAAGATGAAGCGGGAAAAGCTAAGGAAGCAACAACGAAGAAGCCTGAATACCACCAAAAGAAGAAACAAAAGGTCGTTAAGAACTATGCGGCCGTCACTCCTTTGAGACAGGCTCCTACAGCACCTGTCAATCTTGCACCCAAGAACTATGGGGGAGTGCGTCCTCAGTGCACTCATTGCAAGTATCATCATCATCCTACTGCACAATGTAGGAAGTGCACTAACTGTGGCCGATTTGGCCACTAGGTTGCAAATTGCCGCTTTACCACAATGCAAGCTACGCACACTGCTGCCAGAGCACTACCTCCACCACCACCACCAGGCAACAACAACAACAATAATAGGGGATGCTATAACTATGGAGAACCGGGTCATTTCTCCCGGGACTGTCCGAAGAGAGTGCAACAAGGGGCACAAGCACCTCGGGGACGAGCTTTTGTCATTGGAGCCAATGCTGCACGCCAAGACCCTAATCTGGTCACTGGTACATTTCTTTTACATGACTCTTATGCATCTATACTGTTTGACACTAGTGCAGACCAGAGCTTTATTTCATCTGATTTTGCACGACAACTTAGACTTACTGAGGAAACTTTAGACTCCTCTTACATTATCGAAGTAGCGAACGGAAAGCAAATTACAGTTAGCACTATACTTAGGAACTGCCCACTCACACTCACTGATCACACATTTACCGTCGACTTGTTGCCGATGGAGTTGGGCAGTTTCGACATCATCGTGGGAATGGATTGGCTATCACGCAATAGAGTTGAAGTCGTCTGTTCCGAAAAGCTACTTCGGATTCTAGTGACGAATGATCGTGTATTGAAAGTTCTTGGGGATCAAGCAAAGCGAAACGTAAAGATCATATCATGCATAAAAGCGCGTAAGTGTCTACAAAAGAAATGCATAGCTTTCTTGTCTCATGTGGTGGAGAAAGAGAAAGACAAGAAAACGATACAAGATGTGCCGATAATAAAGGAATACCCTAAAGTATTTCCTGAAGATCTACCTGGTTTGCCACCTGTGCGACCGGTAGAGTTTCGTATCGATTTGATTCCTGGAGCGACACCTGTTGCTAAATCTCCTTACAGGTTAGCACCTTCGGAGATGCAGGAATTATCTAACCAACTACAGGAGCTGCTTGATAAAGGTTTCATCCGACCAAGCTACTCACCTTGGGGAGCTCCGGTTTTGTTCGTGAAGAAGAATGATGGATCATTTCGTTTGTGTATAGACTACATGGAGCTAAACAAACTAGTCATCAAGAATCGGTATCCACTACCGAGGATTGATAATTTGTTTGATCAATTGCAAGGAGCTCAATACTTTTCGAAGATTGATTTGCGGTCCGGATACCACCAACTCAGAGTACAGGATGAAGACATACCAAAGACGGCGTTTCGTACCAGATACGGGCATTACGAGTTTATGGTGACGCCTTTTGGGTTGACGAATGCACCCGCGGTTTTTATGGACCTCATGAACCGAGTTTGTAAGCCGTATTTAGATCAATTTGTTATTGTTTTCATTGATGACATATTGATCTATTCCAAAAGCAAAGCAGAACATGAGCAACATCTTAGAACGATCTTAGAACTGTTAAAGGAAGAGAAGCTCTATGCCAAATTCTCTAATTGTGAATTTTTGTTAAAGGAGGTTCAATTCTTGGGTCACGTAGATAACAGTGAGGGAATTCATGTTGATCCTGCCAAGATCGAAGCAATAAAGGATTGGGACACTCCGAAGACACCGACGGAGATACGTTCTTTTCTAGGCTTAGCTGGCTATTACAGAAGGTTTATCTCCAACTTTTCTAAGATAGCCCTGCCACTCACAAAGCTAACACAGAAAAGCGAGCCGTTTGTTTGGGAACAGAAGCAGGAAGATGCCTTTCAGACTTTGAAGCAAAAGCTATGTGATGCTCCGATCTTATCTCTCCCAGACGGTTGTGATGACTTTGTAGTGTACTGTGATGCATCCCATCAGGGACTCGGCTGTGTGTTGATGCAGCGAGACAAAGTTATCGCGTATGCCTCGAGACAACTGAAGATTCATGAGAAGAATTACACTACTCATGATCTGGAACTAGGAGCTGTAATATTCGCCTTGAAGATTTGGAGACATTACCTCCATGGCACCAAGTGTACCATATTCACAGATCACAAAAGTCTGCAACACATATTTGATCAGAAGTAACTCAACATGCGACAACGACGTTGGGTTGAGCTTCTGAATGATTACGACTGTGTAATCAAGTACCACCCGGGCAAGGCAAACGTTTTAGCTGATGCCTTGAGTCGGAAGGAACGAGTCAAACCCTTGCGCGTCAGAGCAATGGGAATGACGGTGCAGACAAGCTTACATGACAACATTATTCAAGCACAACAAGAGGCTGTTGAACGAGGAAACTTGAAGAAGGAATTAGATTGTGGAGCAGAAAAGCAATTTGAAATAAAGCCTGATGGACTCGTTTACTACAAGGATCGAGTATGGATTCCTGCAGTAAATGAGTTAAGGAAACTTATTTTTGATGAAGCACACAATACCAAGTACTCTGTACATCCCGGTGCTGATAAAATGTACCAAGACTTACGAGCATTCTATTGGTGGCCGGGCATGAAGAAAGACATAGCCGAGTATGTGGGTCGATGTTTCACGTGTGCCAAGGTGAAGGCGGAACACCGGAAACCGTCAGGTTTACTGGAGCAGCCTGAAATTCCACTTTGGAAGTGGGAACAGATAGCTATGGACTTTGTTACTAAGCTACCCCGCACTTCCAGTGGACATGACACTATTTGGGTTATCGTTGATCGATTAACCAAATCTGCTCATTTCTTGCCTATGCGAGAAACTTACATGATGGATAAACTAGCTAAGCTTTACATCAATGAGATAGTGGTGCGCCATGGTGTGCCATTGTCTATCATCTCAGATCGTGATAGCAGATTCACATCAAGGTTCTGGCAATCATTGCAGAAATCTCTGGGGACGCAATTAAACTTGAGTACAGCTTATCATCCACAAACGGATGGTCAAAGCGAACGTACTATACAGACCCTGGAGGACATGTTTAGGACTTGTGTTATAGAATTCGGTGGGAATTGGGATTCTCATTTGCCACTGATTGAATTCTCCTACAATAACAGCTATCATAGTAGCATCGGATGTGCACCGTTCGAGGCTCTCTATGGTCGCAAGTGTCGATTGCCGATCTGTTGGTCGGAAGTGGGAGATAATCGTATCACCAGGCCAGAACTCATTCAAGAGACTACAGACAAAATTGCTCAGATACAACAAAGGCTACAAGCAACACGAAGCAGACAAAAGAGCTATGCAAATTAACGGCGCAAGCCGTTGGCATTCCAAGTGGGAGACCATGTTATGCTAAAGGTATCCCCATGGAAGGGCGTAGTTCGTTTTGCAAAGAAAGGAAAACTAACACCACGGTACGTGGGATCGTTTGAGATCATCGAGCGCATCGGTCCTGTGGCGTACAGACTTAGACTACCTGATGAACTTAGTGGTGTACATGACGTGTTTCACGTCTCAAAATTGAAGAAATGTCTTGCTGATGAAACTCGTATCATACCGGTTGAAGAAATTCAATTGGATGAACACTTACACTTTGTTGAAGAACCTTCGGAGATTATGGATCGCAAGGTTAAGAAACTGAGGCGAAGCCGTATCCCGATTGTTAAGGTTCCATCGAACTCAAAGCGCGGACCCGAGTTTACTTGGGAACGTGAAGATCACATGAAGAATAAGTATCCCCAACTCTTTACAGATGAAGCCGTACCGAATAGCGAGTCTTAAATTTCGGGATGAAATTTCTCTAACAAGGGGAGACTGTAACATCAGTGCCGGACACGTGCCGGAACAATGATCGCAACAGTAACTCGTACAGTAACTCAGGTACACATTTCGTGAAACTATGTTTATGCTATTACACTTAAGGCTTAACACGAAACTATTATGCAATTGTTTGAAATATGATTAAAACCTTAGAGTTTAACAATCGAAAACATATCAGACAACACAGAATTGAAAAACAGATACTTGATTTGATGCTATTGTGTATAAACGTATGTGAGGTTAAACATAAAGAAATCATAACGGTTATTGCTACGGAATGCTAAACAGAAGAATTATTCGTATAGGTGACGATCTGTACGAATGATTCTGAGAGTTTAACGTTCTGATATAATGACTGAAAAGTAGAAAACAAAAGTTGGAAAGCCAAACCATCGTCGTGTTCGTTCGAATGACGATTCGAACGAATACGCGCGATGGCGACGCGTTCTGACAAAAAGAAAGCGAAAACGAAACGAACGACAATAAATTTAAGGAAATAAAATATTTCCTGTTTTACAATTTTGAAACTCATCAGAAATAAATTTAAAGAAACTATCTTAAATTAAAATACGTACATTCGCGAAAGAATTAGCGAAACGCGTAAAAATAATATATTTCGACAAATAATTCAAGAAAACGATATTTAAAATAAATACTAGAAATAAATACTTTCTTAACAGTTAAAAATAAACTCTCTTATTTAAATTACTAAAAAAAACGCGCGTAACGTGCCGGAAACACGACAAAAACGAGCACCAAGCAACCGAAACGAACCCGAATACCCTCAGGGTATTTAAACACCAAATGATGGCATTTATTTCATATCTACCATCTCTCTCTCTCACTATATGCTCCTAACCGTCACCCCTCTCTCTCTAAGTTTCCACCTTCAAAAATCAAGATCTTTCTCAAATCTTGGCCAAATCGTACATTCTTGGTGTCCACGCAAAGCCCTCATCATCCTCTACGTAGAAGTACAAACGATCTGAGAAGTTCTCCATCCAAATTCGTAGCATGAACACAAGAAGATTCAAGAAATTAGGGTTTTTGGGTGTTACTCGTTTCACACACACATCTGATCGAACAGGGGTTAGGCCCTTCGAACCCTACTCCTTTTTAGTATCCATTTTCGCATGTTTCAGATCTGAAAGAGCCCCAACAACGGTAGAAATTCGAACATGATGATAGGAGCTGTTGGCCGTAACTATGGTTCGGCCGAACCTTTGAATTGGTGGCCGAAGCCTTACTGTTTTCCCTTCTTAGGAACCTGTGATCACAACAGTTGAATGAACCCTCCTTAGCTGGCAACGAACCTCAACCCGCGAACCTTCCATGCCAGGGTGGCGAACCTTCCCCCTCCATTCACGAACCTGCATGAGTTACATGTGCCGAACCTCACATCAATTGGGCTACGAACCTTTAAGAAAACCCTAGGATCCACGAAACACAGCCGAACTTTTGGCTGCCATCACTCGACGAACCTAGTCCCAAGTGGCAGCCGAACGTCTTGCATGCAGCCGAACCCTAGCTCAGATGGCCGAACCTTGTTATGGAGCCTAACCCTTATTTCGGTCACCACCACTGAACCTGTTGTGTGCCCCAAACCCACCATGTCTCGAACCACAACCTGAGCGAACCTGTATGCACTTGAGCGAACTCTTATGATGCAAACCTCCATACATGAACCTATGATATCACAGGAGTACAACCGAACCCATGCATGGCTTGAAAATCCTCACCTGGCGAACCCCATCCCTAGCCATCGAACTTATTGGCTGCTAAGGACCTAGCTGAACCTCGGTTGAGGTTCGCTGGATTTGATTATGCACATCATTCGGACGAATTAAGCTACGTGTAGTTCCAGATTGATTTCTTGGGCCCAAAACTACATATATAGGCCCAAACCCACTTTTATAAGGCCCAACCTTTAGAGGATCCATGATATACTCGACCCACACTTTGTTCTTTCTTCGGCCCACATTTTTCTGTCCATTGTTACAGCTTTGGCCCACAAGTGTTTAAGCAGCCCAATTAGCTTGGCCCATGTAGTTTTCCATTCTGCCCAACAGCTTGTCATAGGTCCATGCACGTTTTTAATTGGGTCGCAGCCATATGATCCAACACAAGGCCCACTCTCAGCCCAGTAATATTACCCGAACCATTAGAGATATACTGGCCTAAAATCAAGAAACTCACTCGGTTCAATGACTTTTGGCCCACGATACTTATAAGACTCAAATGACTTTAGTCGGCCCATTATCATTCGAGGCCCACACATGGCCTTAACCGGCCCAATAATACCCCCTAGTTGGCCCATTAGGGAAAACTCTTATTCGGCCCACTTGGTTAGGAATTCACCTAACACCCTAAAACGATGAACAAGAACCTACATGGGACTCTTTTATAAAGCTAAATAAATACTTAAGTATACTTACAAAGATCCATGGGATACAACTAATAAGCATAACATTTTAAAGATCTTGAATTTTCAAGAATAAATGAGGGCCGAATAAGGACCGTGACTCACTAGTGTTAGCCAAATTTAGGGCTAACACTAACATTTACATGCACACTAATCTCTACAAACAAAAGCTTAAAAGCTATAAACGCTATGAAATCAATACAAGATCGTGAACATCACAACAAGTACAAACAAAGAACGCGTGTATTCTTGTCTTTATTTAGTCAACCACGACGGACACAAGGTGAGTTCATTTGTCCCTTTTCAAACTTATTTGTTTTACTTCGGGACTGAGAAGCATGTTAAACATTTTAATAAATTATTGAAATGTTATTTAATGCTTTTAAACATAACCATGATGCTTACAATAAGGCTTATGCTTGGAATCTAGTATACTTTGAGAAGCTATAAACTTGATACTTATACTACAAACTAGAAGCTTAAAACTATATGCCTGATGCTTATTTTACAAACTGGATGCTTAAACTTGATGCTTGAGGCTTATGCTAGAAACTAAATGCTTAAACTTGAGGCTTGATGCTTATGCTACAAACTAGAGGCTTAAACTATATACTTGATGCTTATGCTATGAAATTCATGAGAAACTATATGCAAATGCTTGAAACTATATGCTTGAGACTATGATTGTGTGCCAAATGCTAAGCTTGTATCTAATCATGGGCTATGTAATTGCTAAACTTCTGCTAGATCAGGGCTTGTACCCATGTATTAAGATACGTGAAAGCTAAACCATGACGAGGCTAAGCAGATATCTATATAAGAGACACGTAATTGCTAAACTTCTGCTATAGTACGGCTTGTGTCTGCTTATATGAGATATGTAAATGCTGAACTATTTGTGTATGCATGGCTTGTGTCTTTGTATGAGATACGTAATTGCTAAACTTCTGCTAGAGCAGGGCTTGTATCTTGTATAGGAGACACGTAATTGCTAGACTAAGCTTAACTAATTCATGAGATACGTAATGGCTAAACTTCTGCTAGAGCGGGGCTTGTATCTAGCCGTGAGCTACGTAATTGCTAAACTTCTGCTAGAGCAGGGCTTGTACTCACGCATGAGATTAGTGAAAGCTAAACTATGATGTGTGAAACTATGATTCTTGTTAAACTTATATGGAAGCTAATACGTATGAATGCTATAGACTTGTAAACTTTGAAACAGTAAACTAAAGCTATGATGAAGAATGGGTTGAATGGTAGGTAAAATGCTTAATTATTATTAACAACAGTGTCATATGCAGATTAGTGTGTGGTGGGACGGCGTCTGGGCGGGTCGTAGGCTTGACTCAGGGGTATGCCCTATATATAAGCATACCGATTTGGATATTACATGTGGAGTTAATAAGATTAAGGTTTTACCAAAAGAGGTTTGCTAAAGCTATTTTTAAACTTATAAAATTTATGAACTCACCAACCATTGTGTTGACTTTGTTTTCTTACATGCTTGCTCAGGTGCTGCACAGGGTTAAGCTTAGGCTTTGGATTGCATGCTAGGCGGCCTAGATAGAGGACCTAGTTGATTTTGGAAGCACATATTTTGTTATTCATACGAATCACTTTTGGATGTCTTGTACAGATTACAAGATAGAAAACATTTGATTCTTTTGTTAGGTTTACTCAGTTAAATTACTGAACATTGATATTGTAATTTAACTTTGTAATCCTAGTTAATGCTTGATTGTGCTTTAGTTATTCTTAACATTGATGCTATGTAAACAATCTGATCATCACGATTATCACACACGATATCGCGTCCCGAGAACCTTCCGCCCGACGGGGAAGTCGATCCGTCCCGCCGGCTCGGGATGTGACAGAAAGAACATTGGTTAGTGCAATGATCGAACACAAAAGACAAAATGCAAGTAAATTCCTAAGTTCTATGTTCTCTACATGAAGGGTCCCTAGGTTATAGTCTAGGCCAAACCGTTTAAATAAAATGACCTAGGTTTCTCTATAACCATGGCTTTGATACCAATCTGTCACACCCCGAGCTGACGGGCTGGATCGAGTTTCCCCTCAGGTGGAAAGGTCTCGGGGCGCAATATCGAGTGATAATCATAGTGATCAGATTGTTTACAATTGCACATGATATGAGATGAGAAAACACTAAATGAAATAGAATTACAAAGTTAAATTACATCAGTATCGTTCATAATTTAGCAATGTAAATCTACTAACAACATCATAAATCATCTATCATGTATCTGCACAAGATATACAAATAATTCGTATAATGATGTTAAAAAATATGCATAACCAAAATACTAGGTCCTCTATATGGGCATCTTAGTCAAAAGCACGAACTTCTTAGCTAAACATGTTCATCACCTGAGAAGTCATGCAAGAAAACAAAGTGAACACATGGTTGGTGAGTTCATATAGTTTAGTTCTTGAAAAATGAATTTGAACAAACCTGGCCAGATGACACCCTTAACCTCACCAACAACCACCTATGCTATCCAGCCAAGTATGCTTATATATAGGGCATATGTAGGGTCAAGCTTACCGCCAGCCCAGTCGCCAGCCCACCACATACCGAACCGCATAACATATTGTTGATAATGATAATTAAGCGTTTCACCCTCAACTATCACCACATCTGTTTCGTTAGATTCGTCACCACGCTAGTTCCGTTAGATACGTCAAAACACTTGTTTTGTTAGTTCCGTCGACACACATAACAACACCATAGCAAATGCGGAAAAATGTGGAAGTTGTTAATTTGAAATGCTTAAATAAATTAATAGTTAAACATTTAAATTAAAGCCAAGTCCTAATGATTAGGCCTTGGTCAACTCGAGTAGACTAGCATGTCAATCAAAGGTTCTTAGAAGTTAGGGGATTTTGTAAATATCATGTGACCTACAAATCAAACGGTCTAGCTAGGACTTCTTGAAATGTAAGGTTTTTGTTTCGTTCTTGATTCGTCTAGATTCGTCCCTTGTTTCGTATAGTTTCATTCACACATGTTATTTTTAACATTTCCCAGACTTTCCCGTGAAAATGATTTATTGATTCGTCAAGATTTGTTGCAAGATGTACTTGATTCGTTGATTATTGAATACTAGATTTGTTCAACAAATGTGCACTTGATTCGTTGATTGTTGAACACTTGGTTTGTTGAACATCGAATAATTGATTCGTTGAACATTGTTTCGTTTGATTCGTTGAACACACGCACTTGTTTCGTTGAAATAGTTTCGTTTGATTCGTTGAAAATAGCTTCGTTAATCATAGATACGTTGGAAATAGTTTCGTTGAAAATGTTTATTTGATTCGTCAAAATGCTTATTTGAACATGAAATAATCATCAGCTTATTATATAAGGAGATGACCTTTTGTAAAACCTGCATAAAATTTACCCAGACATAATCTAGGATAACATTTATGCATAGTTACAAAACATATATGATTTAAAAGCATTTAGGTAAAATATAATCCAAAGAAAATAATTTACGCATGCTTCTCAGCCCCGCGTTTGTAAAAAAATGTTTAGAAAAGGGGCAATGCACGCGCGTTTGTTGTAAGCTAAATATCTTCAGCACATGAGTTAATTTATTATGATTCAAATACTATTTGTATTTATAGTTCGACGCGTATAGGGTTTTGGTCTCGATGTGCAACTAAGTGTCCTATATACTTTCTAATGCGTTGCTATAATTTCTCTAAGTTATTCTAAGTTATCATACCCTTACCCTTAGCTGATAAAGAATTAACCTTATTTACATAAGGCATATGATAATAAAAGATACAACTTTTAAATAAATCATCATTTATGAAATCTTATTTAAGTTTTAAAAGTTTAGTTTAAAATTCTTTAAATTACTTTAAAATGTTTTAGTAACACAAGTCTTGATGATCTTTATAAAACTATGTTTACATATTAAAAGTCATTACATTTTAGTAAAACATACGTTATTTTTATAAAAATACAAGTTAAACATGTTAGAACTTAAGTTAATCTTACTAGATTAACTCAAAGTCCTTTAACAGTTCTTTGTCACCACTCTTTTTTTTGGTTCATGATTGAGTTGATCATCACTAAGATTGTTCATGTAGAACATCCTTAATGAGCCACTTGCATGAAAAACTCTAAGTGTCGATATTGACCTTGTAGTGTCAACTTCCATACATAGATAGTTTCTTTGAATCCAAATGATGTCACTTGTTACTTTAGTTCTTTGGACCATGGCCGAGATTAACAACTTCACTTATGATTTTCATTAAAAAATTTAGGTATTTTAAACCCAAATGATTACTAAAAAAACTTGTTTAAGTTTTAAGTTAGTTTAGTTTTGGGTTTCAAATATTTAGTATCGATAGAGTATGAAACCGATTTAAGATCCAAAAACCCTAATGGTTCCCTACTTCGACTAATCCATGTTTGAACAGCTCTCATGAACTCAATTCTTAGTGTTTTTAGTTAGTTCCAAGCCTAAGACACTTGGATTAGAATTAAGTGCTAATATCGACAGAAGTTCAGCTAGTATCGATGCCCCATGGTCCAACAATATCGATTGAACATGGATCTTCCTCTCAAAACTACTATGTTCGACAAATCTAGGTTCAGCAGCTCCAATCGCATCGATACTTTCGGTATCGATGGTGGCTTGGGTTCAGGGGCTTGGAGATCATCGACATTAGAAATGTCGAAGCTGTGTCATCAATTCTAGCTTGCCGATATTGGTAATATCGACGGATGAAGGTGGGTAAGTTCTGGGTGGTCGTACTACCTTTCTTCATGTTTTTCTTATATCGATACTGAACTACCCAGGTTCAAATCCTATTTCTAGCAACCCAAACTTCAATTCAACATGTTCCTTAGCTTCCTAAGCCATTTTGTGAAGATCCTATGGTTTTGAAGCTAAAAACTCGGCTGAAATGGTGCTGGGTTTTCAGAATAGTGTCAAAGACAATAATAGCTCGTTTTAGATATGATTCTGACACTATATAATATATCATAACAATCATGCACATAATAGCTTCGTGTTGTTAGATATGATTCTGACTGTTAAACCATGGATTCCCAACATGTTTCTGAAATATATTCGAAATAGTTTCGTATTGAATATCAAATAGCAAGTAATACACATAGTTTCGTACCTGATCTACTGTACAAATTATTGTTCCGACTATGATTCGGACACTAATGTTACAAGTCCCACTAGCTTATGCCTTGAATTCTGGTGACTAAACTTGTTCGTCACTTGAGAAAACATGCATTTTAAACAAGTTAACACTAGGTTGGTAAGTTCATACGTTTTGTAAAGGAAAAACAATTGTCATTTGATATTCTCAAGTCTTAATGTCACACACAAGTCTTATTGAATTTGTTTTGTCCTATCTCACAGCAATGTCCTCTCCATAGTTACACTTACAGATAGTATGTCATCCAATCAAGCATGCTTATATATAGGGCATACGTAGGGTCAACCTTACCTCCAGCCCAGCCGCTAGCCCACCACATAATGATATGTTACCATGACATATTACCATAATGATGTAGGTATAGAATAAAAGATTTTGAAGGTATATATTACCATGACATATGAATATTGTCTAAATGAATAACATAAATATTAGAAATAAAGTTTCCTTATTTGGAAAGTATTCGTTTAAAAGTTCATTTTCACAAATCAAAGTTTCCAATATCTTTTTAGTTTAATATTATAAGTGGTATCTGGAAACTAGATAACCAAGTCAGAAGGGGAAACATACGTAGTATTCGTATAGTTAGCGCTCTGTACGAATACATGCGTAAGTTGCGTATTATGACGAAACGATAAAAATAAACTTTTTGAATCATAAAAATAATAAAAATAATGAAATAATATTTATTAGGAATTACTATCTAATAATTTATAACAAAACTATTTTTATAAAAAAAAAGAAAAGGATTTAAATTTTCGTGTTTAAAACGACACGTTTTCGTATAACCGAATGACCTGGACATGCGTACGGAGACTCGGGCTATAAAAGCCTTTCTTTCTCTTAACCTTTTATTTTTGACAGCCTTCACTCCTTATCTCTCTAATATCGGTACTCTCTCTACTCTATCTCTACAAAAACCCACACTCAACCTAAGGAAATGTTCACCAAATTTGGAGTTTTTGGTGTCAAAACTCACCTCTCAACCCCTAGAAGACGGAAGTACAAAGGATCTATTATCAAACACCCATAAACAAACAAGATCGAAGCTCAAAGGTTCGGATTTTATGGTTTTCATCAATCCCGGACAACAAGATTTTAAACCGGCTTTATAACCTTCAAACACTTGAACATTGGACATGTAAATGAGTTTAAATATCTTGGATGAGGCTGGAATGAGTGTCAAAAAATAGGCAGAAGAACATATGGTTGTGGGGTTAGTATCGATGCAAGAAACTCACCAAGTATCGATCACCCTTCGAACTTGATAGCTTTCTCATAAAACTTAACAAGTTCGATGAACCCAAAAGTCCAACACCACATCGATATTATTAAGTTCAATCCAATCCAAGGATAGTGGATCAAGTTCCAGTCGATATTATTAGTCTTGATGTTCATAGTATCGAAACTAAGACTTCACCAAATTTATTAGTATGGATGGACTACAAAATCCAAAAAGCCTAAGTGTTGTGGATATTATAGTATCGACACACCTTTGAATCACCCAGCCACTTTGACACTAGTTCCAACCATTCAATCCAAGGAGTTTGGCCTAAGATTTGGTCGAAAATAATAGATTCAAAGTATTATAATATCGATACAAAGTAGCTATCGATAATGCTAATATTGGCAACATGGGACTTCTTATGGTTATATCGACACTAGTAGCATCGATGCCTCCTGGACCCCTTCGATACTAATACTTACATGAATTCCAAGTAGGTTTAAACAAGAATTGGGTCAAGTATAACAATTTTTAAAGATCAAACTAACTGATTAAACAATTAGGAGTTAGGTGAGGGTCGATCTTTGTTAAATCGATTCCAAGTGTCAAAAACTTAAAAATTTTAATAACTTAAACATAACTTTTACTAAAATACCCTATTATTACCATGTGTCTACGATAATAAAAGTTAATGAGAATACTTTGGAATTTGATATCAAATAACAAAAGAATTTTACAAATAACTTACACCATTTTCTTTATAACAAGTTATGTATAAGTCAAAATTTAACATGTTTTCATGTACAATCTAACCTCTTAAATATTATTTCAAAATTTAAGTAATCAAAGTTAAGGGTCAAATAACTTAGATACACACTAATCATATAGGAAACACTAGCAACCTACACAAGCTAGGATAGCTCACCTAGTTGACCACCAAACTCTAAATACAACTTTAGACACATACAAATACAAACAATTTTGAACACAACCCAATTAAACACAGGTTTTTAACACAATCAAAATACAACACAAATTGCACGTATAACTGTAAGCAAGTCAACACAACCCAATTTTTATGCTTACAATTAAGCCTTTCGTAGCTTATGTATCACTTGTGCTACTTTAAACAGGTGTATGGGTTGATAACTGAATGAGAAAGTTTTATGATAAAATATTTTTAATGCCAAAACCATTGGAATGACAAACGATTGTAAATGCCAAAAACCAGTGAATGTCAAAATTGTATGACTATGAGATGATGATATGACTATGGATTGGTTTATTAGGATACTGTCGAAATTAAATCATTGCGATCATGTTCTCATTTGAAAATCCAATTGTGTTAAGTCCCTTTTAGTTTGTTTACCATTAGTCACCAGAAGCATGATAGTAGCTAGGTGGCCTAGTATGAGGAACTAGTAGTTTTATTGCATTTGTTTTGTGACAATATGTAAATCAATACCTCTTTGTAGATCTTGCACAGTACAAGATAGATTCGATTCATGTGTCTTTTGTTAGATTACAGGGTTAAATTATTGAACTTGTGTTGATGTAATTTAATTTTTAATTCTTATTGGATTCTTATTTTAGTTTTCTCATTATATATTTCATGTGCTATGAATACAATCTCATCACACTAATGCGATCGTGCCCCAGAAATATTCTGCCTGACGGGAACGTTAATCCAGCCCGCTAGCTCGGGGTGTGACAAAAGTCCAAATAAATACGCTTGAATTTTAAAATAGGGGGTACTATAAAATTGGGGGCCCTAGGCAGAGGCCTAGACTCCTAGCCCTTGAGCCGACCCTGGTTCTTATGAATATCTAGCAAGCCTAAGATGTTTTAAGATGGTATCGAGTTTTTCATTCCAAACATTTGGAGCTTGGCGTAGGACGTGGCGAGCTTTGTGTAAATGGTAAACCATATGTTCCTTTTTGGGTATGAGGAAACTATCCAGTTGTTGTACATAAACAACATCCTTTAGTACCCATTTAGAAATGTTAACTTTATGTCTAAATGGTATAATGACCATCCTTATTTTACTACAATAGCTAGTATATGGTGAATCATTTCCATCCTAGATAAGTGGGAAAAAATTTTGTCAAAATCTATGCCTAGTGTATAGACGTAGCCTTTGGCAACTAATCTCGCTTGTATTTTGTCATGGCTCTCTTTGCATCCCTTATGATTTTGTACTACCGTTTTAGACCGATTGCCTTATGACCCTCCTGTAGTTCAAGAATCCACATTTTACCAACTTCAATTGATTTAAATTCTGCTTGGCAAGGTTCCCCCAGCTCTTATTTTCTTTATACTCCTCATAATTGGTTGGTTTTTCAGTAACTGTGCATTCTTCTTGTAACATAATTAAAAGACCTTACTCGGGCTTTGACTTAACTCTCGCTTTGTGTAGGCTTTAAGGAGGACCTGATATACACAAAATTTCCCTACATATTTATACAAGAGACTATTTCTCTTGACTTGAACACATGACCTCAACATCCACACAAGTCCGTATGAACTAACTCAAGAGGTCTCTTAACACGATATATGGTGCTGAGTTTTTTCTTTTGCTTTCCTAGGATATACGCATCACATATCTTCCCCCCCCCCCCTTAGAATATACATCACTTAGTATCATTTTTTTAATTTTGTGTTGACTATTGTTTTGATACATATATGACTAAGTCTAGCATACCATGGCATGCTTGGTGACGAAAAGAAATTAAAAGACATACCAATGCGCCTAATTTTAAGGCTATCTTGTATAGTCTTTTCTGGGTTTTTGAAACCTTCATGAATCATTCATTCGCTTCATTGTCAACCCATAAATGTTCTTCTACCTCCCAAACCTTGTAATCATCTTTTGTTAATTGGTCAAGGCTACTACATAAGTCAAGAATGTAGTATACATCTTCACCAAACTTAGGATGGAAATATTACAAACTTAATCAAAACGTTTACAATAGTGTTGCATAAATGTTCTCTGTGATATGTTTAAATTGTATGTTAGGTCTGCAGCATTAAAATATTGCAAACTTAATCCAAACAATTACAAGAGGGTAACATAAAATAGTCTATATGGTTTGAGTAAATTACACGTTTGGTTCATAAATCAAATTACTAATATTTCTCAAATTTATTTATTTATGATTTTGTCTTCCTTGAAAATACGTCATATGTTTCATCATATGTGCACGTGCATGTGCACAAACACAGATACATGCATGGGTGTATGTATATACATACATACATCATGTATGCGTGTGTGAGTATATGCATATAACTTATATAATATATAAATATATATATATACACGCTGTCACACCCCGAGCCGGCGGGTTGGATCGACTTCCCCGACGGGCGGTAGGTTCCCCGGGGCTTGATATCGGGAATGATAATCGGAATGATCAGATTGTTTACATTGCACATGATATATAAATGAGAAACTGCTAATTGAAAATAGAATTACAAAGTTAAATTATATCAGTTTGGTTCATAATTTAACAATGTAAATCTACTATCAACATCATAAATTTTCTATCTTGTATCTGCACAAGATATACAAAATAAATTGTAAAATGATGTCCAAAAGTATGCAGGCCCAAAATGCTAGGTCATCTAACTGGTATCCTAGTCCAAAAGCATTAACTTCTTAATTGACCTGTTTGTCACCTGAGAAGTCATGCAAAAAGATCAAGTCAACACACGGTTAGTGAGTTCATGTAGTTTTATAAAAATGAATTTGAATAACCTTTTGAATGACAACCTTAACCTCACCATGGACCACCTATACCATCCAGTTCAATATGCCTATATATATGGCGTATGTAGGGTCGAACTTACCGCCCGCCCAGCCACCGTCCCACCACATACCAAACCACATGATCTATTGTTCCTGGTGATAATAAAGCATTTCATCACATACCTTTGATTCATAGCAATTGATTACCCTGAAATGTTTACCTTGATCCCCCGAAATGACAACCTTAACCTCGTCAATGACCACCTATGCTATCCAATCAAGTATGCTTATATATATGGCATATGTAGGGGACAAGCCCCAGCCACCGTCCCACCACATACCGGACCGAAGGGTTTCATTCCATTCACCTTCATATTAGATTCTGATTTCCACAAATTGAAATATCTCTGATTTCTTGAGTTCACCAAGCATTCATGATTACCCCAAAGCACTTGTAGAAATATAATATTAAATGGTTAATTAAATCAATAATTAATCATTTAATTACAACTAAGACATGATGATTGGGCCTTATTCAACTCAATCAATTAGACTTAGTTGTTGGTGGTTGTCCGATTTATACCCTCTCACACGTGGCCCATATCAGGCATGACCCAAATGAGTCAACCTGTATGCGTCGGGACTTTCATGATGCCCATATCAGCTTGACCCTCTGGCCTATTGTACATGTCGGGACTTTAGGATATCCTTTGATTCTTGATCTTTTTTGTTCTCTTGATTTCGTTTGATCATTTTAGTTATGCCCATATAACTTGACTACAAGAGTCTACTATTTACGACGGGACTTTCCGTGTGTTACACGTGGTCTTGATTTACATACAACTGACATCCACCATAACTTAAGCTTTAATGATTTCGTTAGATCTTAATTATTTCATTATTTCAATGATTCACACACGGTTATGATTCCCTTGATTCTCTTGATTCTGATCTTTAGAATTCCATGATTTCCACAACGATTATAGATTCTTGACTAGGATCCTTAGTTTTAGTTGTCACATCCCAACTCGGGGAACTGGGACGCAACGATTGATAAAATTAATTTAAACTAGCAAAGCGGAAGCATAGCATAAATATCTCATAGCCCAAAGCAATTTAAACTAAAACATTCAACAAATTGTCTAATTTGCCACGCAGGGCTGAATATAACATTATCCATAATTCATAAGCTTGTCTTTAACAACTCCAATTACAAAGCTAGGCTACTCCTAGGAGTTGTTCCATCCTTCTACTTCTAGCATCAACCTGAAAGACATGCTAAAATACGTCAACTAAAAGTTGGTGAGAACATGAGTTTAATATTAAGACACAACAGTACAACATAATGAAGAGTATGTGATAATTCAAAACAATACAACCAACCCTGTGCCATGACCAGGCGTCTGCCTCATACACTGTTAGCCCGTGACATGGCCATCCCAATCTACTTCCCATTCCGAGACCCGTTCCTGTCCTCGGTATAAATGTATCATGATGAATATATGCCACAACGGTTATCATTAACCTCAGTGGGGTTTCAACCCTATTTATATAGGGCCACCCTTTCGGGCCACTGTGCGTGGGGGATTCCCCAAGTAGTACTACCCATATACTCACTGGCTCACCATGTGAGTTAATGGTTGTATATTATGTTTCATGTCTAGGGGAAGCAATTAATTTGAACGGTACGTTCATTATCACATATAAAGTTAAATAAACAGTTTAGAGCATGCTTTCAGTATCCCAAAACAGTAAATAGAAAAGGGATCACATGTACTCACCTGTGCTAGTGATGATACTTGGTTAAACCGACTGATGATTGATTGAAGCTTAGTCTTGATTGATTCCGTTGCCTAATTTATTTTTAAACTTTTAGCACTTACTCATGCCATAATTATATTAATGTATCACATTGTGCATTTTGTTTAATTGTTCCAAGTTTTTAAACTTTGTTTTCTTAATATAGCACTTTTGACGGTAGTCATGCATTATTTGGTTATCTATCATAATTCATATTATGTCTTGTATGTATATAGGTATATGCATAAATATCTTGAATGTTCTTGACTTTTATAAGTCAAATTTGTTGGATAAGTAAATATATTTTTACACAATTTGGCTCTAAAAAAATAAATTTAAAACGCTTTATCAAATAAGTTTTATATTTAATTTTTATCAGTAAAGGGTCTGGGAAAATATTATTTAATCTTTCCCTATTATTATTATGTTTAACCTCTTGTAAAATTTATTGCTTTTATATGTTTAACATCCTTAAAAATTCACAGATAATAATTCTGGTCACTATAAATTCCGAAAATATTTTTGTAATCTTATACTGGTGTTATTAGATTCCTGTAAAATTTTCAGACTTTTTAAAGCTCAATTACTATTTTAAACTGTTTTAAACATCTTAAATACTATTAATATTATAATAAATATTTCTTGGTTTCTAAAAATTACATAACTTTTTATCCAGTAAAATAATCATGTCTTTAGGCTACGGTAGAAATTTCATAATTTTTAGAGATCGTTTACTATTTTAAACGATTTTTGCACTATTTAATATATTAAATATCAAATAAATACTAGTCACCAAAAATTACCATATTTTTACTGGAACATCTCGGTATTATTAGAATACTGGGAAAAATATTTACTTCATAGTTTTGACAGTACTAATTAAATTCTTATTTTTAGCCTTTATTAACATTTTAAATGGCAAATATTAGTTTAAACTATAAATTTTTACTTTCAATATTTTTCCCAGGTCTTATAACTATATTGATACAGATATAAATTGTACTTAGGATTTTTATCACTCAGGAGCTATTTTTGATGATTTTATCAAGATTTATAGAGATTTTAATAAATCTATAACTTATTTTCGACATAACAATAAATACTCAAAATTTTTGAGTGTTATTTTAACATTATTATGAGCCCATTTTATATACTCATTCTGTCCAGAAAGCTGTAACATAATTTTTGATATTTTACATACTTATAAGCCTTAGAAATAGGGTTTTTGAGTCAAAAATACCAATATATCATTTCTATCATCAATACCCAATCTTTTATATAATATTTCCAACAATATCATCACAACTAAACCTGCTCAAAATTTCGTGATACATACATTAGCATTTTAAGGTTGTATTTACCATTTTTACATACATGCATGCATAGATATTACACTTTTTAAGAGGTAAAATCATACCCTTGTGTTGAGAACTTATGAACAACGTTTCCAAGAAGTATATGGGCTGTTAAGACATATAAAAGGTATAGAATGGATTTAGAGTTTATTGAAGATATAAAACGGAAGTGATGGTTCTTCAAACTCAAGAACTTACACATGCAAGACTTGCATGTGTAGACATGATTCAAGATACTCGTCCCCATGGATTTTAAAAAGGATTATCATTAAATTAGAAGTCGATTCCTTGGATGTGTAAGGGTTAGTATAACAAAAGAAATGATTTTTGTTTAGAGAATGCCAAATTTTCGCACATGCATGTGTGTTTTTCGCAACCTAGATGTTCTTGGTCACCATTTAAACGATTTAGAGTATCAAAGAAAAGAGTTTTAGGGCTGTTTATGAGTTGTAGGGGAAAAGAGTAGATAGAATGCATTTTTAAGAACTCGAAATCCTTCTACGCATACCTTGGAGTGGCTTTAACTCTTGAACTCGAGATTGTGTCTTGTGTGTGTGCTCCTAGTCGTCGAAACCTGATGTGAAGGGGCTGGAACCTTCGACCACTTGAGAGGAGAAGAGATGAGAGAATTCTTTGCTTCAACACTAAGTAGTGATATGTGATATGTGATATGTGTGTGTTGGCCGAAAATATTAAGGGAAGAGAGAGAGAATCTCGGTCAAAGGAAAAGAAAAAGAAGGAAGGGGGATTGGTTAAAAATGTGGTGATGAAATAGGTTAGTGTGGCATTTTGTTTTCTTGTGCATGCATATATTTGACCGTGTATATGTGTTTTGTGTATATATATATATAGATATAAATCTTATGATGGTGATGTATGTGTAAGAGAACAAGAATGATTTTATTGGTGGTGATGGGTGGTGGGGTAAAAAGTTTATTTGATTGCATGTGCATGCATGTCGAGATATATACACAAGTATATGTATCCAGATAGTATATATGTATTTATAGATGTATGTATGTCGTGATATATGAGAGAGAGAGAGATGAAATATTTGAGATAGTGATGTGTGTGGGAAAAGAAAAAGGAATTTAGAGATTGGGTATTAGAAAAGGTGGTGTCAAATCTTATTGATTATAGACCTTGTGTGTGTGCTTCACATATGAATATATATGTATTTATGTACATATATTTTGTTGAGCCTTTAAATTAATACTCCTATGCATGTATGTATGTATAACCGAAATGTGCACATATTTTTATATGTTGATATGTGTCACGCACATATGTATGTAATGTATGTCGTGGTATACATACATTTTTAATATGATAATTATTTATTAGAACTAGTTTTGCATTAGATAATATAATTATCATAAATTCAAGCATGCATATAAATATATATATATGAATATGTGAAATCATTATTTCATTTTATTTTAGCTCGTTGTGTCACAAAGGTTTATCATTATGTTTCATAGAAAAAAAATTCTTGTTTCTAACCTTTATGGCATGTGTACTCTATTGTTCTTAACTAATGACATAATTTCTCTACTTATGGTTTCTAATAAGTGTGTTTATCTAAACGTATTAACAAAATGCGTCGTAATTAAAGTTTTAATATAAACCTGGTTCGTGTGTTGTCACAGTCTCCCCATGTTGTAGAAATTTCGTCCTCGAAATTTGATTTTCGTAGTCAGCTTGTATATTGAAATAATTGAGGGTATTTCTTTCGTATCTCCGATTCTTTTTCCCAAGTAAATTCAGGCCCTCGCTTGGAATCCCATCTTACCTTGACAATAGGTATTTTGCTTCTTCTAAGCTTCTTAACTTGCCTGTCCATAACCTCCACTGGCTCTTCCACGAATTGTAACTGTGTATTAATTTTTGCTTCCTGGTATGGCATGATCATGTTTTCATCCACTAAACATTTCTTTAGATTTGACACATGAAATACATCATGTATTCCTTCCAGCTCCGATGGAAGTTCTAGTTTGTATGCCACAAGTCCTACTCGTGCCAAAATTTTGAAGGGTCCAATATACCGGGGGTTCAGTTTCCCGCGTTTGCCAAAACGTATGGTTCCCTTCCACGGTGACACCTTTAACATTACTTTATCTCCCACTTCGAATTCTAACGGTCTTCGCCTCTTATCTGCATAACTCTTCTGTCGGTCTTGAGCAGCCTTCATTCTTTCCTTGATCTTGTGAATTTTATCAGTTGTTTCTTGGATGATTTCAGGGCCCGTTAACTGGCTTTCGCCCATCTCACTCCAACATAAGGGCGATCTACATTTCCTTCCATATAAAGCTTCAAACGGTGCTGCTTGAATACTTGCATGGTAACTGTTATTATAGGAAAATTCAACTAACGGTAAATGTGTATCCCAATTTCCTCCAAAATCTATCACGCAAGCCCTTAACATGTCTTCTAAAGTCTGGATGGTTCTTTCACTTTGACCATCTGTTTGAGGGTGATAAGCTGTGCTTAACTTTAGTTTTGTTCCCAAAGCTTTCTGAAGTGTCTGCCAGAATCTAGATGTAAAACGACTATCTCTATCCGAGATTATTGATATGGGCACCCCATGTCTGGCTACGATTTCATTCATGTAGATCTTTGCCAACTTCTCCATCTTGTAATCCTCTCTTATAGGTAGGAAGTGTGCAGATTTTGTCAGCCTATCGACAATTACCCATATCGAGTCATGACTACTCGCAGTTCGAGGTAATTTGGTCACAAAATCCATGGTAACTTGCTCCCATTTCCATGCTGGTATCTCTGGTTGTTGTAGCAATCCTGATGGTTTCTGGTGCTCTGCCTTCACCTTTGCGCAAGTCAAACACTTGCTCACGTATTCTGCAATAGATCTTTTCAATCCAGGCCACCAAAAGTTTTCTCTTAGCTCATGGTACATTTTATCGTTGCCTGGATGTATTGAGTATCTAGACTTATGAGCTTCTTCCAAAAGAATTTCTCTCATACCCCAGCGAAGAGGTATCCATATTATTCCTTTAAAGGTTTTCAATCCTCCTTGATTTTTCTCCTCAAATTGTTTTTCAACTCCAGTTAGCGACTCTTCCATTACATTTTCTTTTGATAAAGCTTCCAGCTGTGCACTTAGAATCTTCTTGTTCAGATCAATTCCCACTGTCATCTTTAAAGCTTTTACTCTTAACGGAACTACTCTCTCTTTTCGACTTAAAGCGTCCGCTACTACATTAGCCTTTCCGGGATGATAACGGATCTCGCAATCATAGTCACTCAGAAGTTCTACCCATCTCCTCTGCCGCATATTCAATATTTTCTGATCTAGTATATGTTGTAAGCTTTTATGATCAGTATAGATCACACAATTTGTCCCATACAGATAGTGTCTCCATATTTTCAAAGCGAATACCACAGCTCCTAATTCCAGATCGTGTGTTGTGTAGTTTTTCTCATGTGTTTTTAACTGTCGTGACGCGTATGCAATCACCTTCTTTCTTTGCATTAACACACAACCTAGTCCTAATCGAGAAGCGTCGCAGTACACTATAAAATCTTCATTTCCTTCAGGTAAGGATAAGATTGGTGCACTACACAACTTCTTTTTAAGTGTGTCAAAGGCTTCCTGCTGTTTTTCTCCCCATTCAAATGTCACTTTCTTCTGAGTTAGAGTAGTTAAGGGTAATGCTATTTTAGAAAAATTTTCTATAAATCTTCTGTAATAACCGGCCAATCCCAGAAATTGTCTTATTTCCGTGGGTGTCCTTGGCGTATCCCATTCTTTCACAGCTTCTATTTTTGAAGGGTCTACTTGTATTCCCTGTCCATTGATAATGTGCCCCAAAAATTGTACTTCTCTCATCCAAAATTCACATTTGCTTAGTTTAGCATATAACTTCTCACTCCTTAATAACTCCAGCATCTTTCGTAGATGCTCCTCGTGGTCCTTCTCATTCTTAGAGTATACCAATATATCATTAATGAAAACAATTACAAATTTATCCAAGTATGGTTTGCACACACGGTTCATGAGATCCATGAACACCGCAGGTGCATTAGTAAGCCCAAATGGCATTACCATAAATTCGTAATGTCCGTAACGCGTCCTAAAGGCTGTTTTTGGGACATCCTCATCTCTAACTTGTAGTTGATGGTATCCGGATCTTAAGTCAATCTTAGAGAAGTAACTCGCCCCTTGTAACTGATCAAACAGATCATCAATTCTTGGCAGTGGATACCGATTCTTTATTGTAACTTTGTTTAGCTCACGGTAATCGATGCACATCCTTAACGTTTCGTCCTTCTTTTTCACAAATAACACTGGGGCTCCCCATGGAGAGAAACTTGGCCTTATAAATCCCTTATCCATTAATTCTTGTATCTGCAACACCATTTCTTGCATTTCTGATGGAGCTAAGCGATAGGGTGCTTTAGCTACTGGTGCTGCTCCTGGAATTAGATCAATTCTAAATTCCAATTGTCTCAGTGGTGGCAATCCTGGCAACTCATCAGGAAATACATCCAAGTATTCTGACACTACTGGTATCTCCTTAGGTATATCATCTTCCTTGTTAGTTATCGCATATGCTAAGTAAGCTATGTTACCCTTTTTAAAGTGTTTCTTAGTTTTAGCATACGTTATATTAGGTGGTGTCTTGTGGGGCTTATGTCCTATCACAATCAGTTTCTTATCATCGGCTAAAGGAACTGTCATAGTCTTACGTTCACAGTTGAGTTCTACCTTATTCAGGGTTAACCAATCCATTCCAACTACTACATCAAAACTTCCCAAGTCGATAGGTAACAGATCAATCTTAAATTCAAAATCTTCCATAACTAAATCACAATCCTTCAATACCTCTCGTATTTCTATTATTTTACCAGTGGCTATTTCTACTTCATATGGTTCTCTTAAACAAACTGCCTTCTTACCAAGTAGAGATCTAAATCTTGTGGATATGAAACTAAAAGTGGCACCTGTATCAATCAATATACTAGCTACATGTTTGTTTAATAGAAACGTACCGGTTATCAATTCAGGATCCTTTTGGGCTTCAGTAGCAGTGAGCACGAACGCCCTTCCTGTTGCTTTGGGTGGCTTGTCCCGATTTAGCCTTGGGCATGTATTCCTCAAGTGCCCCGTATCCCCGCATTCGTAACATCTGGTCGTGTCCTTAGCTTTGCAATCCTTGAGGAGATGTCCTTGCTTCTTACACCTGTAGCAATACTTAGGGTTACATTCCCCCTGATGATGAACCTTGCATTTATCACACCAAGGATTAGTTCCTAGGTATAACTTTCTACCAGTTCTGGGTACAGTTGTTTCCTTTGCTTTACCAAACTCATTTCTCCTATTCTCAAATCTTTTAAACCTCCGCTCTCCCTTTCCTTCCATCCTATTGTCCTGCCACTTCCTCTTGTCACCTACTTTTTCTCGGTTTATCTTTCCACACCTTACCATTTCATCCGTGAGTGTTCCTCCTAACTCCACAGCAGACTGAAAAGTAGAGGGTCTAGCAGTCCTGACATACCCTCTTATCTGAGGTGCCAATCCCCAGATATACCTTCCAATCCTTTTAGTTTCAGGGGTAACTAGATGTGGTACTAACAATTCCAGCTCATTGAACCTATTAATGTATTTGGTATGGTCCAAGTTAATCATCTCATGCACCAGAAACTCAGCTTCAATTCGTTCCAATTCATTAATTGGACAGAACTTCTCAGTAACCAGATCCTTAAAAGTCTTCCAATTCATGACTTTAATTGCGTTTCGGCCTCTAGTTTTGACGATGGTATTCCACCATGTCAGTGCAGATCCTTTCAAGGAGTGTGTGGCATACTTGACCTTATTCTCTTCTTTGCAATCACTGATATCTAGAACCGACTCCATATCTTCTAGCCATCTAATGGCTCCTACAGCGCCATCCTTTCCTTCAAAGTCCTTTGGTTTACATGCCATGAAAGTCTTATATGAACATCCCTTTCGTTCTTCTGTTTCTGCTTGTTCTCCTTCTGGTCCTTCCCCATCTTGTACGTATCCATCTGGATTCTCAGCATTCATATCAGCCCTGATTTGAGCTGCTATGGTTGGTATTGCATTCTGTATGTGTCGGGTAATCAGCTCAGCCATCCTGTCATCCGTATTACGGTTTCCCATATTTCTATTAGCATTTGCATTGGCATTTTGGGGATTCTCTGGATTTTCCAAGCGGTTTACTGAGTCTCCTGGGGGAGGTGGTGGTGGCGGATTCCTTGGGTTCCTTCTTCTTCCGGTTCGAGGGTTTGTTTGTGCTTCCACATTGGGTTCACCCCGATTCAATCTCTGACTATGTCTGGGAGGCATTCTATTTCATATGTTTTCACATATAGAGAAAATTATTGTCATTAGTCTTTATTGAACAATTAATTAAGTTTTAATATTGTATCATTATCATAGTCAACATATATTAAAGAGAGGACAAAAATATATTTTAGGCAACCAATTCAAATCCATAAAATTAAAATCATGCATCCATAATATCCCATAATGTATCATATCATTACATTCATTCATCATGGCAACCAAGCAATAAATCATAGAAACCAAATTTCTCAATGTTTCAAACCCATTCATTACACAAATAAAAATGTTTCACCATCATGTTTCCAACACACCATCAGGGAAAATATCCCTATCAATCCCAATTGTTTCATAATACATCAAAATTTGGGCATGCAATCCCATCAAACATATTGTCTCATAATACATCAAATGACATAATCCATAATGATAAGTAAGAATAAAAATCAGTCCCCTAAGTCTTCTTCCTACGTAGTGAGTCCCACACAGTTGCGAAGAATCCCTTTTCTTTGTTGCTTGTCGTGCATCGCGAGACTCCTTCAATTCTTTGCGTGTCATCTCCAGTTGCAGGGTGACTGCTCCTATATGCCTTTGGAATTGTTCAGATAGTTGATTTGCCTTCTTCTCCTGCTCAAACATGGCAGACCACAGCATGTAGTTCTCTTCTCTCTGTGGGTTGACATCTGCAGCTCTGCTCCTGCTAGGACCTGCCACATCTATCCCATGGCGAGCGGAGTGCCCTAAATGCATGCTATGACGCGCGGGCTGAACCAGATCAGGCTCTCCCATGGTAGGGTAAAGGGGTCCACTCCTGGGCATGCGAAAAGACATGGAGGCTCCCGGCCTCGCTCCCATAACAGGTGTGGGTCTCCTAACAGGTCCGTCACTAGGCTCAATACGGGGTAGAGGAGGAGACATAGATCTAGTGCGAGACCTACTGGGCGTAGTAGATGCAGCATCATCATACTCCATTGGCTCCGACTCTGATGAAGAGAAGTAGGCATCCTCTGGCAGCGGGCTATAATGTTGAGGGAAGCGTCTGTGTAGTTCTTCACGTACCGCAGGTGGAAAATCCCTCCTGGCATATACTCTTGGTCGGTTGGACGATCCTCCATTGCTGAGACCCTTTCTTTTAGCGTCCATTTCCTGCAATGACTTGTTAGTAACATCACATAATTCAACTTATTATTTAGTCCTAATATATTAATCTCTTCCTCCTAAACATCCTACTCTAAATTGTCCCTAATCTTACGGTTATAGTCTTAGGTATACTAAGGCACCTCATTCCCTATAACCTTGGGCTCTGATACCAACCTGTCACATCCCAACTCGGGGAACTGGGACGCAACGATTGATAAACATAATTTAAACTAGCAAAGCGGAAGCATAGCATAAATATCTCATAGCCCAAAGCAATTTAAACTAAAACATTCAACAAATTGTCTAATTTGCCACGCAGGGCTGAATATAACATTATCCATAATTCATAAGCTTGTCTTTAACAACTCCAATTACAAAGCTAGGCTACTCCTAGGAGTTGTTCCATCCTTCTACTTCTAGCATCAACCTGAAAGACATGCTAAAATACGTCAACTAAAAGTTGGTGAGAACATGAGTTTAATATTAAGACACAACAGTACAACATAATGAAGAGTATGTGATAATTCAAAACAATACAACCAACCCTGTGCCATGACCAGGCGTCTGCCTCATACACTGTTAGCCCGTGACATGGCCATCCCAATCTACTTCCCATTCCGAGACCCGTTCCTGTCCTCGGTATAAATGTATCATGATGAATATATGCCACAACGGTTATCATTAACCTCAGTGGGGTTTCAACCCTATTTATATAGGGCCACCCTTTCGAGCCACTGTGCGTGGGGGATTCCCCAAGTAGTACTACCCATATACTCACTGGCTCACCATGTGAGTTAATGGTTGTATATTATGTTTCATGTCTAGGGGAAGCAATTAATTTGAACGGTACGTTCATTATCACATATAAAGTTAAATAAACAGTTTAGAGCATGCTTTCAGTATCCCAAAACAGTAAATAGAAAACGGATCACATGTACTCACCTGTGCTAGTGATGATACTTGGTTAAACCGACTGATGATTGATTGAAGCTTAGTCTTGATTGATTCCGTTGCCTAATTTATTTTTAAACTTTTAGCACTTACTCATGCCATAATTATATTAATGTATCACATTGTGCATTTTGTTTAATTGTTCCAAGTTTTTAAACTTTGTTTTCTTAATATAGCACTTTTGACGGTAGTCATGCATTATTTGGTTATCTATCATAATTCATATTATGTCTTGTATGTATATAGGTATATGCATAAATATCTTGAATGTTCTTGACTTTTATAAGTCAAATTTGTTGGATAAGTAAATATATTTTTACACAATTTGGCTCTAAAAAAAAATAAATTTAAAACGCTTTATCAAATAAGTTTTATATTTAATTTTTATCAGTAAAGGGTCTGGGAAAATATTATTTAATCTTTCCCTATTATTATTATGTTTAACCTCTTGTAAAATTTATTGCTTTTATATGTTTAACATCCTTAAAAATTCACAGATAATAATTCTGGTCACTATAAATTCCGAAAATATTTTTGTAATCTTATACTGGTGTTATTAGATTCCTGTAAAATTTTCAGACTTTTTAAAGCTCAATTACTATTTTAAACTGTTTTAAACATCTTAAATACCATTAATATTATAATAAATATTTCTTGCTTTCTAAAAATTACATAACTTTTTATCCAGTAAAATAATCATGTCTTTAGGCTACGGAAGAATTTTCATAATTTTTAGAGATCGTTTACTATTTTAAACGATTTTTGCACTATTTAATATATTAAATATCAAATAAATACTTAACAGTCACTAAAAATTACCATATTTTTATTGGAACATCTCGGTATTATTAGAATACTGGAAAAAATATTTACTTCATAGTTTTGATAGTACTAATTAAATTCTTATTTTTAGCCTTTATTAACATTTTAAATGGTAAATAATTAGTTTAAACTATAAATTTTTACTTTCAATATTTTTCCCAGGTCTTATAACTATATTGATACAGATATAAATGGTACTTAGGATTTTTATCACTCAAGAGCTATTTTTGATGATTTTATCAAGATTTATAGAGATTTTAATAAATCTATAACTTATTTTCGACATAACAATAAATACTCAAAATTTTTGAGTGTTATTTTAACATTATTATGAGCCCATTTTATATACTCATTCTGTCCAGAAAGCTGTAAACATAATTTTTGATATTTTACATACTTATAAGCCTTAGAAATTGGGTTTTTGAGTCAAAATTACCAATATATCATTTCTATCATCAATACCCAATCTTTTATATAATATTTCCAACAATATCATCACAACTAAACCAGCTCAAAATTTCGTGATACATACATTAGCATTTTAAGGTTGTTTTTACCATTTTTACATACATGCATGCATAGATATTACACTTTTTAAGAGGTAAAATCATACCCTTGTGTTGAGAACTTATGAACAACGTTTCCAAGAAGTATATGGGCTGTTAAGACATATAGAAGGTATAGAATGGATTTAGAGTTTATTGAAGATATAAAACGGAAGTGATGGTTCTTCAAACTCAAGAACTTACACATGCAAGACTTGCATGTGTAGACATGATTCAAGATACTCGTCCCCATGGATTTTAAAAAGGATTATCATTAAATTAGAAGTCGATTCCTTGGATGTGTAAGGGTTAGTGTAACAAAAGAAATGATTTTTGTTTAGAGAATGCCAAATTTTCGCACATGCATGTACATGCATGTGTGTTTTTCGCAACCTAGATGTTCTTGGTCACCATTTAAACGATTTAGAGTATCAAAGAAAAGAGTTTTAGGGCTGTTTACGAGTTGTAGGGGAAAAGAGTAGATAGAATGCATTTTTAAGAACTCGAAATCCTTCTACGCATACCTTGGAGCGGCTTTAACTCTTGAACTCGAGATTGTGTCTTGTGTGTGAGCTCCTAGTCGTCGAAACCTGATGTGAAGGGGCTGGAACCTTCGACCACTTGAGAGGAGAAGAGATGAGAGAATTCTTGGCTTCAACACTAAGTAGTGATATGTGATATGTGATATGTGTGTGTTGGCCGAAAATATTAAGGGAAGAGAGAGAGAATCTCGGTCAAAGGAAAAGAAAAAGAAGGAAGGGGGATTGGTTAAAAATGTGGTGATGAAATAGGTTAGTGTGCCATTTTGTTTTCTTGTGCATGCATATATTTGACCGTGTATATGTGTTTTGTGTGTATATATATATGGATATAAATCTTATGATGGTGATGTATGTGTAAGAGAACAAGAATGATTTTATTGGTGGTGATGGGTGGTGGGGTAAAAAGTTTATTTGATTGCATGTGCATGCATGTCGAGATATATACACAAGTATATGTATCCAGATAGTATATATGTATTTATAGATGTATGTATGTCGTGATATAAGAGAGAGAGAGATGAAATATTTGAGATAGTGATGTGTGTGGGAAAAGAAAAAGGAATTTAGAGATTGGGTATTAGAAAAGGTGGTGTCAAATCTTATTGATTATAGACCTTGTGTGTGTGCTTACACATATGAATATATATGTATTTATGTACATATATTTTGTTGAGCCTTTAAATTAATACTCCTATGCATGTATGTATGTATAACCGAAATGTGAACATATTTTTATATGTTGATATGTGTCACGCACATATGTATGTAATGTATGTCGTGGTATACATATATTTTTAATATGATAATTATTTATTAGAACCAGTTTTGCATTAGATAATATAATTATCATAAATTCAAGCATGCATATAAATATATATATATGAATATGTGAAATCATTATTTCGTTTTTATTTTAGCTCGTTGTGTCACAAAGGTATATCATTATGTTTCATAGAAAAAAAATTCTTGTTTCTAACCTTTATGGCATGTGTACTCTATTGTTCTTAACTAATGACATAATTTCTCTACTTATGGTTTCTAATAAGTGTGTTTATCTAAACGTATTAACAAAATGCGTCGTAATTAAAGTTTTAATATAAACCTGGTTCGTGTGTTGTCACATTACTGATCACACACTGAATTAGATTCCCTTGAGTTTGATCTTTAGCTTTAGTTCTCTTGGTTCCACTTTGATTTTAGAGTCTTTGAATTGAATTTGATGGACTAAGGGTTTGTTTGAGAGTTTTAGAATTAAGGTATTACTCATAAGAGTAATTAGTTAATTCGTTAGTTAATTCTGCATAACAAATACCTAGACAGGAGTCTAGGAGTATAAACATGTATATATAAAGCATACAATAAGTAAAAGCATTTACCTAAAACATATTTAAATAAAAAGGTCTACGCATGCTTCTCAGTCCGTGTTTGAAAACAAAAATGTTTAGAAAAGGGGCAATGAACTCACCTGTGTTGCTGTACAAATGATTTATCACAAAATGCGTGCTCGTTACTTGTGGTTTATGTATCTTCAGTACCTGAGTTGTTTTAAGAGAATTCGCATACGATAAGTATTTATAGTCGTATCTAGGGTCTGGTCTCGGTGTGCAACTAAGTGTCCTATGTTACTAGTGTGTTTCTAGATATCCTTATATCTAGTCCAAAGTATCACCCATAACTAACCCTAATCCCACAGTATTCATTACAAGTCTTTAGTTAAAATATTTTGAAGTTAAATTATTTTAAGTTGAACATTTATTTAGAAAATCATTTAATTAATTTAATAGGATTTATAAGTAAATTTTCTTTTATTTAAAACATAATTTATTTAAGAAAAATATGATTTACACATGATGGGCTTGAGTTAATCCCATTGGATTAACCTCGGCCCATTACTAGCTTTTGATTTCCAAATGCTTCTTTGATAAATTCTTTGTATAACATGTCCTAGGTAATTCAAGTGAATTACCTAGATTACTTACGTGTCCTTATGAGGTTTCCTAAGGTTTAGGTGTTAATAATTAAATCAATCACTCGAAACCTTGGATTATCGTTTTGAACCTCAATGATTTCTCAAATGTTTTAATTTCGAAACGATGTCCACAACCCTTGTTTAAATGGTAACATGATCTATGAAATATATTGTTATTGAAAACCCTAAGTATAGTGTCATTAGATATCCCATGTAACTTAAACCCATCACGATTGAAATGACTCCCATGATTATTCAAAAGAATCCTAGTCCAGCCAAAGTTGGTTTGCATGGATAAAACCCTAATGTTATTTCCATGCACACACACACATGCGGCCCCCATGCATGCAATTTCTTCACCCACCATGCATGCATACATGTTCATCCTCACTCCTGGTCTTACAATATTTCCGAACGGCAACCCAAGTCCGACTCACCTGGTCGAATAACCCTTTGCCGAAAGAGAGTTGGCCGAATCAATGCATGGCCGACTGAACTGGGCCGCATGGCCTTTGGCCGAAAGGGTTCTGCCCAAGGTGGTAAGGTCGAATGAGGCTGTCGAATGGGAGTCCATCCGATCGAATGGTGCATGGCCGAAGGAACTGCTTGGACGACCGAATGAAGGCTGGACGAAGGGGAGCCTTGGCCGAACCAGACTTGGCCGACAGAATGATGGCCGAACATAGATTGGGCCGAAGGAGCTGGGCGAGTGAAGATCGGGCGAATGACTCAGGCCGAAGGAGGATAAGGCGAAGGAACCTAGACCGAATGAAGGCCTTGGCCATTCGGCCGAACGGGCTGCTTCTGCTTCGGTTAAAGCCATTCGGCCACCTGTTGGCCATCCATTCGGCCGCAGCAGCCTGCTGTGTGGCAGCACATGATTTTCGAGCTAATCTACCAGAGAATGAAGGAAGGTTTGTTCCTAGCACATACTAAAGTGATTTCGTGGTGTTCCCCTAAGGTTTTGAAGGGTTTCAGCCGGGTTCTCATGGGGTTCGAACCTAGGGTTTTCAAAACCATAAAACTGAACAAAAAGCTTGGATTTACCTCAAATCAGTGGGATAAAAGCTTAGATTAGTTGTACTTCTGTGATCTACAAGTTACAAGGGTCGTTTTGACACCAAAAACACACGATTTCGTGAAGAAACAAGAGAGTTGTAGGGTGAGGTTCTAGAGAGAGAAAGTAGAGAGAGCTCCGAAAACGGGGATGAAAATCTGGTTGGTGGTGGTGGTTTTGACATCCAGTACCTGATCATCAGGCAAGTCCGTACGGTACGTGTACTTTCATTATTTACTGTGTGTAAATACAATGTGTAAACAGTTGCATGATAATAGAACTCAGAAAACAAACAACAGTTGTACGTGTTTAAGTGAAAACTTAAATACAGTATGTACAACAACTCATGATAAATAACAGATGTATGTATTTAAGTGAAAACTTAAATACAGTTAATACAACAACTCAAGAGAAACAACAGTGTACAAAGAAATGACAAGAACATATTGGTTGCGTTCTGTTATCCATAGATGGCAGGAATCAGATGGCCGATAACTCAGTATGAAAACAATGTGAATTCAAGGAACAAAATGTGAAAACAAGAAGTTTAGTTGAGTCCGTCAGTGAGGAAATGCAATTCCAAACATAAGTTCAGTATCGTTTCAGAATAACGAACTGACAGTGTGTTTGCGTGGGTGACGATTCACACAAACATATCCGTGAGTTTAAATTCTGAAATGAAGACTGGAAGATAGAAAAAAAAATCAAAAAGTGAAACCATCGTCGTGTTCGTTCGGGTGACGATTCGAACGAATACGCGCGAAGGTGACGCGATCTGACGAAACAATTAGAATAAACTGTTACGACGAAATAAATCAAAAATAAAATAATTAGAATATTTACTAGGAATAATCACCTTAAAAACCTAAAATTAAAACCATTTATTTAAAAATCGTAAACTACGCGCGTACGTGCCTGAAACACAACGAAAACGAAAAACGAGCAAACGAAACGAACCCAAACACCCTCGGGGTATAAATACCCTAAATGAACCAACTACCTCATTTGTTTCTCTCATTCTCTCTCTTTAAAACCTATTTCCCGGTTCTCTCTCTCTCTAAAAATCCCAACCTTCAAACCCATAGATCTCACTCATTTCTTGACGAAATTGTGTTATCTTTGAGCATAAACGAAGCTCTTGATCTCCTCTACAAGGAAGTACAACCGATCCGAGGCAAAATCCAACCAAAACCGAGGTACATGAACTTGAAAGTGACGATTTTTAGGGTTTTCAACCTTTTGTTTGAACCCATGAGTCAACCGGTTTTCCTTACCATTCAACCCCTAGAAATCAACCCTAACCCAATCCTTGGAATTGTGGGGACATGTGTGGTATCGATTTTGACCTTAGACCTTGAGCTGGGAAGAATTTATCCATGACAGCCACAATGGCCGAATGAAAGCCACCCAGGCCAGCCGAAGGGGCTAGGGCCGAATGGCCTCATTCTCTCGGCTTGTGTAGCAGCTCATTCGCCCACCTAGCCATTTGATCGGGATCACTCATTTGTGGGCTCTAGTTCGGTCGGACCTCCTTCATTCGCCCACCACCCTTGATTCGGCCATGTTCATTCGACTAATGGTGGTTCGGCCACCATCATTCGATCGGGCCTAGACATTCATTCGGCCAAGCACCTTATTTGGACACTTAATCACCATTTGGTCAAACACTTAATCGGGCCACACTTATTGGGCAAATTTCCATTCGGCCCATACACAAATACGGCCCATGCACAAATACGGCCTATACACACATACATTCGGCCCATGTTATGGGATTCGGCCCACCCAATCAAGATTTTAAACAAACACATAAACAAAATATTGTGGGTAATATGCATGGGAATTGGGTGGTACTACTACAAAGGTGGTGGAGTTTAGTTTAAAGAACTTCACAAAATCTAAAACCTTAAGTTTTTACAATAATGGTGACATGATTATTTATTAACCATGTAGCAAATGTTTCAAGCTTAACAAGGACAACATGTGGAATCTTAAACTAAAAAACCTAAGTTTATTCTTAGATTGATTTACAAAGATCCTATCAATACAAGTAACGAACGTATCACGATGAGGTTTGAAATTTCAATAATGAGTTAAGGCAAGTGAAACATAAAGGCATATCATAGTAATAACTTAAAGTGGTTAAGGGTTAGAATAATCTATAACAAGTGAATCGAGGCTGAATGATGACCGAGACTTACGGTTGTTAGCCAACTTTAGGGCTAAAACATACACACACTAACACTTATGGCTTATCCTTATAAGTTACAAACGACGTGAAATCAATACAGGATCGTGAAAACTACATCAAGAACAACAAAAAGTGCGTGCATTTCTTGTTTATACATAGTCAACCACAACAACTACAAGGTGAGTTCATACGCCCCTTTTCTAATCTTAACTGATTTTAACTCTCGGGGCTGAGAAACATGCTAAATCTTTTATTTACTTAAAAGTTAAAGTACAACATATTGTTGATACTATGATTTAGATAATATTGTATGACTTTATTATCACTTATCATTGTATGCATGCTTGTATGATCATAACATGATAGAGAAAACTAGGATGAAACATGATAATGTAGCTTAATGAATCATCAACACAATAGAATAATGCTAGTTGTAAGATTATATCTTATAACACTTTATTATTCTTACATGAATTAACAACGAGATTAACACAAGTTAACATGCTGACAATAACAACAAAAAACAAGAATGATATGAAGATAACATATCTTCGCAGTATCATTCACCACCGGAGTTAGCTAAGTGTAATAAGACTAGTTCTTAAAATCCTATGCTTACGACTCGGTGCAAACTGGGATAACATGAAACAAACATCAATGAGAACAGGAGTGATGATCATGTCCACATGACTTCATGACATCATCCACCACCTGAGCAAACTAAGTGCAGTAAGACTAGCTCTTACAACACTATAGTGGCAATAGGGTGAAACCATGGAACAACAAGAATGATAATCATGATAACGTAACTTCATGATAAAACATCATTCTCACAAAAATTAACAGTTTATAATAAGACTAGTTCTTATATAACTTGTTAAAGACAACGATAACACACAACATTGAGAACAAACAACATCGGTGAACTCATCAACAATTGATTACTATTGAACTGTCTGTATTATATCGCGACAATCATGTGCCATGTATTCAAGTTTAACATTGTAAGTCCCTCACACAAATAGTTTACCAGTTAGTTTGACGTGACTAAACCGACGATAGAATAGTGGTACCATAGGTTTGACAAACCTTAGGTGGGTAGAGCCGGTATGTTGATCGTATTTATCATTTAGCCGGTAACGTATGACCGGTGACATGGAGACAACAGTCAGCGTTTGGTAAGTGACACATGGTGGTATTAATCTGCAGTGATAATTGTAATTCATCCTTCGATCCTATCGACTAGTGGACTAAGGAATTAATTTTCTCTCATGTCACATTACTGGTAGTAGTTTCGTTGAAGTCAATGGGAACATCAAAGTGGTAGAGGTAAATCGGATGCATTGTGATCTGATTACGTGAGGATTGCAATGGATTCTTTTTAGGCTCTATGCACTACAAGCGGAGAACATATATCAATTTGTTAACTAACACTTCTATTATTAGTAGTGACTAACAGTTAACTCCAAAAGCAAGAGAATAATAATAAGGATAAGATTAAATTAATCTATTTTCCTTAAAACATTGAGGGTTTATCAATACTTCGGTTTGATAACTAAACTCCCTCTTACTATATTATTCTACATATAACACACTGGGTGATGATCATAAACAGATGGGTGAATATCAAACGGGTTGAACATGTGAGTGGAAAATGGGTATCCATAGTTGTATTGCAAGTGGTGTGGAGTTCTATTAGGTATGTTGTGGGATGTCGGCTGGGGCTTGTTCCCTTACGTATGCCCTATATATAAGCATAGCTAATAGGATGAAATACTACTTGTGAATATAACTATGGAGAGGCCATTGTGTGAACAGACGAATCAAACATTAACAAGTATTATGTATGACATTGTGACTGTGTATGTGAACAATTCATTGTTTTTAATTATCAAACTTATGAACTCACCAACCTAGTGTTGACTTTGTTTAAATGCATGTTTTCTCAGGTGATGAACAGGTTTAGTCACCAGTATTCAAGGAAATAGCTAGTGGACTTTTAGAGGACCTAGCTACAGTTTGTGTCGAGCATATTTTTGAATGACAAAACAATGAATCTTCTTTTGTAGATCTTGTACAGTTACAAGATTGAAACTCATTGATTCTTTTGGATAGATTTACTTAGTTAAATTATGAACGAAACATTGTAATTTAACTTTGTAATTCTATATCATTGTCATGTTAGCATTTCTCATTTATATATCTTGTGCTATGCAAACAATCTGATCATTTTGATTATCAAACGATATCGCGCCCCGAGAACTTTCCGCCCGATGGGAAAGTCGATCCAGCCCGCTGGCTCGGGGTGTGACAGATTGGTATTAAAGCCAGGTTATAGAGAAATATAGGTCATATTAATTAAACGGTTTGGCCTAGACTATAACCTAGGGACCCTCATGTAGAGAACATACAACATAGGATTCTACTTGCATACATCTTCTGCATTTGATCACTGCACTAACCGATTTTCTTTCGGTTATGATCAGAATTCTGCCAAGAAGAGCACCACCAGCTTTACTGCCACCACCACAAGATTCAGCTCCTCACTCCTCAACACCGACACCACCTGACTCTCCTCCACCACCACCTCCACCTCCTCCTCCTCCGCCACCACCCAACCACGAGTTGGATCCTGCCACAATTGCACTGGCCACACTGCTGACCAGTCAACTGAGGGATGTGATTCCCGATATGATGAACAAAATCAACAGCAACAACAGTAACAACATTGCCAACTCATCTGGTGAAGGCAGTGGCAACACCAGACACCAACAGGATTACTCCTACACGAACTTTGTAGATGGTAAGCCACCGAGTTTCAGTGGCAGTGAGGGTGCCGTCGGATTGATCCAATGGATCGAGAAGATGGAGACAACTCTAGATATTAGTGACTGTCCTGATCAGCATAGAGTGAGATACACTACAGGTTCGTCTAACAAGCGAGCTCTGACATGGTGGAATGCTCAGGTACAGACCCGGGGCAGAGATGAGACATTGTCTATGCCTTGTGAGGATTTCAAGACCATGCTGAGGGCAGAGTTTTGCCCGAGGAACGAACTGAAGAAGGTTGAAACTGAGCTGCTCAACCTTGTCATGATTGGTACTGGGCATCTGGCCTACACCACCCGATTTCACGAGTTAGCTACATTGGCACCGGACGTAGTGCCAACACTGGAGAAAAGGATCGAGCGGTATGTCGGTGGACTACTGGCTTGTATCCAAGGCACGTGATTTCTGCCCACCCTACTACCATGGAGATGGCTGTTACACTGTCAGCAACATTGACAGATGTAATGGTTGCCTCCGGGACACTGAAGAAGGAAGCTGAATCAGCAAAGGTTGGAACTTCAAGAAAGCCGGATAAACGTCCGGCTAAGAAACAGAAAGTGGTTAAGAACTTTGCTGCGACCACTCAAACACCAATGGCTAATCAACCACCACCACTACAGATCCAGAGGCCCTACACTGGCACAGCACCTTTGTGCAACAGCTGTCAGTATCATCATCTACCAACTTCCTAGTGCCGACAGTGCAACAACTGTGGGAAGCTTGGCCATTGGGCCAATCAATGTCGGGACATAGGGAACCAGAACAGAAACAACAATGCAGCTACTACCGCTGCTACTGACAACAGGTCTTGCTACAAATGTGGCGAGCCTGGACACTTTTCTTGGGATTGTCCCAAGAAGAATCAACCAAGGGCTCAAGTAACTAGAGGTAGAGCCTTTCAAATTGGAGCAGCTGCCGCTCGACAAGGCCAGAATGTGGTCACGGGTACATTTCTCCTATATGACTTTTATGCATCTATATTATTTGACACTAGTGCGGATCAGAGTTTTATCTCATCCGACTTTACATGCCTTTTTAATCATGTTGTGAAATCTTTAGACTCCCCTTATACTATTGAGATAGCAAACGGCAAACAGATAACAGTTGACACAGTACTTAGGAATTGCCCACTAACACTTGACGATCACACATTCTCCATCGATTTGATACCGATGGAACTGGCCAGTTTCGATATCATCGTCGGAATGGATTGGCTATCTCTTAACAGAGCTAAGTTTGTCTGTTCCGAAAAGCTACTATGTATTCCAGTGGAGAACAATCAAGTCTTGGAAATTCACGGAGATCATGCAAACCGCAGCGTCAAGATAATATCGTGCATGAAGGCTCGCAAGTACCTACGAAAACAGTGTATCGCATTCCTAGCTCACCTGGTAGAGAAAGACAAGAAAACGATCAAGATTCAAGACGTACCAATTATGAAAGACTACGCGGACGTGTTTCCGGATGACTTACCGGGACTGCTACCTGAGAGATCGATGCAGTTTCAAATCAACTTAATTTCGGGAGCGGTTCCTGTAGCTAAGTCTCCTTATAGACTCGCACCATCAGAAATGCAGGAACTGTCCAATCAATTACAAGAGCTACTAGACGAAGGATTCATTCGACCGATTTTCTCTCCGTGGGGAGCTCCGGTTCTCTTTGTCAAGAATAAGGATAGATCTTTCATAATGTTCATCGATTATAGAGAGTCACCATCAAGAATCGGTACCCGTTACCGAGGATTGATGATTTGTTTGATCAGTTACAGGGAGCTCGGTACTTCTCAAAGATAGACCTGCGTTCAGGTTATCACCAGCTCCGGATTCAAGAGGAAGACATACCCAAGACGGCTTTTCGTACCCGATATGGTCACTACGAACTCGTGGTGATACCATTCGGTCTGACGAACGCACCGGCAGTGTTCATGGATTTAATGAACCTGGTGTGCAAGCCGTATCTAGATCAGATCGTTATTGTCTTTATTGATGATATACTGATTTACTCAAGAAGCAAGAAGGAACATGAACAGCATCTCAGGACAGTCTTGGAACTCCTGAAAGACGAGCAAATCTATGCCAAATTTTCCAAATGTGAATTCTGGCTAAGAGAAGTTCAGTTTTTTGGTCACGTGATTACCAGTAATGGTATTCACGTTGATCCTGCCAAGATTGAAGCAATCAAGAACTGGGATGTACCCACAACACCAACAGAGATCAGATCATTCCTGGGATTGGTGGGTTATTACAGGAGATTCATATCGAATTTCTCTAAGATAGCCTTGCCTCTCCCCAAACTCACACAGAAGCGTGAACCATTTGTGTGGACACAGAAACAAGAAGAGGCATTTCAAACATTGAAACAAAGATTGTGCAATGCTCTAATCTTAACACTCCTAGAGGGCAATGATGACTTTGTAGTATAATGTGATGCTTCCCATCAGGGACTCGGCTGTGTTTTAATGCAATGAGACAAAGTTATTGCCTACGCATCAAGACAACTGAAAATACACGAGAAGAATTACATAACACATGATTTAGAACTAGGAGCTGTTGTTTTTGCTTTAAAGATTTGGAGATACTACATGTATGGTACCATGTGCACTATCTTCACGGATCACAAGAGTTTACAACACATATTTGATTAGAAGGAGCTTAACATGAGACAAAGACGTTGGGTTGAGCTCCTGAACGATTACGATTGTGTGATCAAATACCATCCAGGAAAAGCAAATGTTGTTGCAGATGCTTTAAGCAGGAAGGAAAGAGTCAAACCCTTGTGCGTTAGAGCAATGGGAATGACTGTGCAAACAAGTCTTAGAGACCAAATCATACAAGCACAACAAGAAGAAATGGCAAGGAACAATTTGAAACATGAGCTCGATTGTGGAGCCGAGAAACATTTTGAAACAAATGGGGTTATCTATTTTCAAGATCGTGTATGGATCCCGGCAGTAGATGAACTTCGAACACTCATACTTGACGAGGCACACAAGACACGTTATTCCGTTCATATTGGTGCCGATAAGATGTACCAAGATCTTAGGTCATTTATTGGTGACCGGGTATGAAAAAGGATTTTTTTTACTTATGTTGGCAAATGCATAACCTGTGCCAAGGTCAAAGCTGAACACTAGAAACCGTCAGGTTTGCTGGAGCAACCAGAGATACCACAATGGAAGTGGGAACAAATAGCTATGGATTTTATTACCAAGCTACCCCGTACTTCCAGCGGACACGATTCCATATGGGTCATCATTGACCGGTTGACCAAGTCTGCTCACTTCTTTCCGATCAGAGAAAACTACAAGATGGAAAAGCTAGCAAGACTCTATGTTGATGAAATAGTAGTACGGCATGGTGTGCCTTTATCTATTATTTCTGACCGGGACAGTCGATTTACATCGCGGTTCTGGCAATCATTGCAACAATCCTTAGGGACAAGTGTCAATTTGAGCACCGCTTATCATCCACAAACGGATGGTCAAAGCGAACGAACAATTCAAACCCTAGAGGATATGTTGAGAACATGTATCCTAGACTTCGGTGGAAGTTGGGATAAACACTTACCACTCATCGAGTTCTCCTACAGCAACAGCTACCACAGCAGTATTGGATGTGCTCCGTTCGAAGCACTTTATGGTAGAAAATGTCGGTCTCCAATTTGTTGGACCGAAGTGGGAGACAACAGAATCACTAGGCCTGAACTTATTCAGGAGACTACTGATAAGATAGCCCAGATACAACAGAGATTACAAGCAACACGTAGTCGCCAAAAAAGTTACGCAGAGAAACGGCGAAAGCCTTTGGAATTCCAAGTGGGTGACAGAGTCATGTTGAAAGTGTCCCCATTGAAAGGCGTTGTTCGTTTTGGGGCTAAAGGCAAGTTCGCACCAAGGTATGTCATACTGTTTGAGATAACTCAACGTATAGGTCCTGTGGCATACAGACTCAGACTCCCTGATGAACTCAGCGGAGTACACGATGTATTTCATGTATCAAATCTCAAGCGATGTCTCGCTGATGAATCATTGATCATACCTCTGGAAGAGATACAAGTGGATGAACAATTACCTTTCATTGAAGAACCTGTAGAGATTATGGATCGTGAAGTCAAGAGACTGAAATGAAGCCGTATCCCTATTGTAAAGGTTCGTTGGAACTCCAAGCGCGGACCATAATTTACCTAGGAGCGTGAGGATCATATGAAAACAAAGTATCCCCACCTGTTCGAGAAGTAGCGCCCGACAATGATGCTTAAATGTCAGGACGAAATTTCTTTAACAAGGGGAGACTGTGACATCCAGTACCTGATCGTCTGGCAAGTTCGTACGGTACGTGTACTTTCATTATTTACTGTGTGTAAATACAATGTGTAAACAGTTGCGTGATAACAGAACTCAGAAAACAAACAACAGTTGTACGTGTTTAAGTGAAAACTTAAATACAGTAAGTACAACAACTCACGATAAATAACAGTTGTATGTATTTAAGTGAAAACTTAACTATTGTTAATACAACAACTCAAGTGAAACAACAGCTTACAAACAAATGACAAGAAGCAGAGGGTGTGGGCCAGTATACGGTTTCTTGTGCACATCTTGCGGTGCCATGGCTACTTGGTTGAGTGGAGTAGCCATAGTCTAGTTCTTTATATTCTTCTGCTTCTTCTTCGGGTGTTGGTGATGATGGGGTTTCTTAGAAGACTCTTCTTTTTGCTTGCCAGGGTTAGCCTCTCTTTTCAATGTTCTAGAGGCAACCATCAAATCAGTGAGTTTCCCAGACAAACTCACAGCAGACTCCAAGGTAACAGGGTTTACTGCAACAACTAAACCCTGAATGCAGGCGGGAAGTCCACCTACATACCTATCTATCCTCTTCTCCAGGGTTGGCACCATGTCTGGCACCAAGGCTACCAACTCATGATGGCGGGTAGTGTACCCCAGATGATCAGCCCCCTTCATAACATGATTGGACAGTTCAACCTCCAATCTTTGCAGCTCATTTTTGGGGCAGAATTCATTTCTCAACAGTGTCATGAATTCTTCCCATGGCATCGCCATTGCGTCTTCTCTTCCTCTAGCTTTGATCTGTGAGTTCCACCAAGTTAAAGCTCGCTTGTAGAATGATCCAGCAGAGTAGCGAACTTCGTGGTGCTCTGGACAACTGCTAATGTCCAGAGTAGTCTCCATCTTTTCAATCCATTGGATTAATCCAACGGCTCCTTCAGTACCGCTAAAACTTGGCGGCTTACATCCCACAAAAGATTTGTAGGAGTAGTTTGAAGCACTGCCAGTATTTCCACTGGCTTCTCCCGATGAATGCCCAGTATTGTTGCTGTCGTTTTGAATACGGTTGAGCATATCCGGAATCACCTCCTTCAGATGATTAGTCAGTTGGCTGCTCAGTAATGTTGCCAAGGCGATGGTGGCATGATCCAGATTCGCTGTTGCGTTTGGATCAACTGGTGGAGTGTGTGGAGGAGGAGGAGGAGGTTAGTCAGCTGGTGATGGCGTTGACGAGTGTGGAGCTGAATCTTGTGGTGGTGGTAACAGGGGAAGTTGTCTTCTTGGCGGCATTCTGATCATAACCAATAAAATTATCGGTTAGTGCAATGATCGAATGCAGAAGACACAATGCAAATAAAGTCTTAAGTCATGTGTTCTCTACATGCAGGGTCCCTAGTTTATAGTCTAGGCCAAACCATTTGGAATAAATGACCTATATTTCTCTATAACCATGGCTCTGATACCAATCTGTCACACCCCGAGCTGGCGGGTTGGATCGACTTCCCCGATGGGCGGAAGGTTCCCCGGGGCGTGATATCGGGAATGATAATCGGAATGATCAGATTGTTTACATTGCACATGATATATAAATGAGAAACTGCTAATTGAAAATAGAATTACAAAGTTAAATTACATCAGTTTGGTTCATAATTTAACAATGTAAATCTACTATCAACATCATAAATTTTCTATCTTGTATCTGCACAAGATATACAAAATAAATTGTAAAATGATGTCCAAAAGTATGCAGGTCCAAAATGCTAGGTCCTCTAATTGGTATCCTAGTCCAAAAGCATTAACTTCTTAATTGACCTATTTGTCACCTGAGAAGTCATGCAAAAAGATCAAGTCAACACATGGTTGGTGAGTTCATGTAGTTTTATAAAAAAATGAATTTGAATAACCTTTTGAATGACAACCTTAACCTCACCATTAACCACCTATACCATCCAGTTCAATATGCTTATATATAGGGCATATGTAGGGTCGAAATTACCGCCCGCCCAGCCACCATCCCACCACATACCAAACCACATGATATATTGTTCATGGTGATAATTAAGCATGTAATCTCATACCTTTGATTCATTGCAATTGATTACCCTGAAATGTTTACCTTGATCCCCCGAAATGACAACCTTAACCTCATCAACGACCACCTATGCTATCCAATCAACTATGCTTATATATAGGACATATGTAGGGGACAAGTCCCAGCCACCGTCCCACCACATACCGGACTGCTTAGCATATTGTTGTTAGTGATAATTAAGCGTTTCATTCCATTCGCCTTCATATTAGATTCTGATTTCCACAAATTGAAATACCTCTGATTCCTTGAGTTCACCATGCATTCATGATTACCCCAAAGAACTTGTATCCTCACTGTTATCAGACATCCTGTAAACCTCAAATCAGTAAGTAATAGTTAACAAAGATAATAATAGCATCAATGTGAAATTTCTAAGTGTAGTGTCTAATGTAGAGCAGTGGCTATAGCTAAGTTCACTACATGCAAACCTAGTTCTCTATAACCAAGGCTCTGATACCAGTCTGTCACACCCCCAAATTCCCACTTGTGGTGTCAGTCCACGTGGGTGTGACGTGGCCAGGATCTCAGCTCTTGGTCATATAGAACGACTCTATATGAGTTACACAATCACACAGATTTGTAAAATAACGCAAGTTTTCATAAGTAGGCAGCGAAACGATAAGATAAATCAAGCAGCAGAATATTCAAGGTATTACAGCGGAAAATAAATTGTATTAGACATTACATAGCTTAAATTTTTTTAAAACAAATCCAATGCACACAAAAGCCTAGGACACGAGTCTATATCCGAGCCAGACTCCTTAGTGCTTCCTTGTGCACATCCTAGCGTGTGCTCCATTTAGTTACCTGAGAATACATGCGAAAAGTGTCAACTAAAAAGTTGGAGAGTTCACAGGTTTAGACAGACTAAAAAGTAACAGATATATACTGGGCATGTTAAGTTTAGTTGTGGATCTACGATCCGTGGAGTGTGTCAGTTCATTTTACCGAAACTCGACTGTTCCCGTTTGCCTCCGCGGGTCATCGCTGAACCCGACATCAACATCGAAATTACACTCGTTATGAACTCCAGTCAACATTGGTGCCGAGTGGGGTTAGTCAAACCCAGTAGTACTACGTAATTACGACTCGTTTGTTATACAACTAACGGTAAGGATAAGTGAGGACTTTAAGCGATAATAGTTACACTCGAAAATGGTTTTCACAACATACCAGTCATATGTCTAAAATAGTTGCAATGTAATTCTCACCCCATAAGTTTAGAAAAACAGTTAAAGAGTAAAAGTGGGGCCGTAAACTCACCTGAGTTTGAGTAGAGTATTCGTATAGAATAGTGTAGCTCGCCGGCTAGCAGTCAGCTATATCACATAGGTACTATAAGTTTGTGTTTACATGCATGTGGGTCTCACAGGACCGTGTTCGTGTCTAACAACTCCAAGTTGTTAGGTGGGTCTAGTTGACCGTGTTTGACTGTGTTGACCGTGTTTGACCTAACGACCCGTTGGTGACGGTTTTGATCAAGTGTTCGTGTAACGTGCGGTTTAGTGTCGTGTGATGTGTACGGATACCAAAGTCACTTTCGTGAGGAAACTTACTATTTATAGTAAGTTCCTATTTTAGGAAAGTTTCCACATTTGGCAAGATGTGCAAGAAATCATAATCCGATTATTCTAACATGCATATTTATCCTAAGTGAGCATATTATCACAAAGCATATGGTTACACATAGTCGGTTTAGCATGTTTTGCACGTAAAAGTTTCTATAATAGAAAGTTACTAAAATAAGCATATGTCACAAAGTCTAGACATCAATTCCATCATAATATCACCATCCTAGTTCTAAATAGGCATTTTATCATAACCGTTATGACTAGCATGCTCCTATTCGCCAATTTGTAAAATAAAGTTACTATTTATAGTAACTTTCATAAAAATCATTATTTTGACAATTTTAACAATCCAAATATTCCAAGAATCATCATATTAGCATCATAGAAACACGTTAGACACACAACATTAAGAAACTCATCATCCTAGAACAACATTGTAACAAAAAGTTTCTATATTTAGAAGCATTCACAAAATCATTCCTTTGGCTATTCTAACCATCCTAATGCATCAATAACCATTATATTGACTTCTAAACATCATTTTCAAACATAACTCATAGATCTAGACATACAAATGTGGCCATTTCATCAAGTATCAAAATTTTAAAATGTTAAAGTTTGCATTATTAGCAATAATCACCAAATGACCATTCTTTGACAAAATCAATCATTCTAACTATGTAGAACATCTCCAATATCACTTGTAACAACATTTTAATATCACAAATCATGTAAATCATGCTAGATCATACATGCATGTTGTTAAAAGTACCTTGTTCATGACTAAATCAACAAATAACCATCATAATCAATAAAAATCACCATGGATCATCATTGAGTCACCAAATCAGTAGTATTATCATCAAATAACAGATCTAGAACCACAAAATTTTGTGATTAAGAGGGTGATGGTGATGCATGTGGGTATTTCCCCTTGCATGTGTGATTTTTAGTGCTAGAAACATGAAATGGGGCTAGAACTACCTCAAGAGTCTTCTTGGGGATTTGATTATCAATGGAACAGAGGTGGAGGGCTTCAAGAACTTCCGGGATTGCTTCCACAGCTGCTCCAAATCATCCAAGATGTTAGATGATGCTCCTAGCTTGCCTCAAGCCTTCAAGAGCTTCAATTGTCCTTCTCAAATGGTGACAATGGCTTCTAAAGAGGCTATGGTGGTGTAGCAGAATGCAAATGGTCGGGAAGAAAGGTTTCAGTCGAGTGGATTGGGTGTAGAAGATTTCAGAATGATTAACTTTGGGTTTATAATGATTTTTGCGTGCTGGGTGTCGTCGCGTACCGCGACGTCTGTCAAAAAGCATCGTTGCGTGCCAAGATGATAAAAATAATCATTTGGTTCCCGAAACACGACGCGTATCGCGATGGTGGAAGATGATCGATCGTCGCGTAGCGCGATGAATTTCGGAGAATTCAAATTCTCCCGCCTAGGCTTCACGTACTGCGAAGGCCCAATTGGGTGCCCATCGCGTACCGCGATGGGTCTCGGATGAGCCCAATAAGCTCAATTTCATAGGTTGAACCGATTTTCGCGAATTTCTTGATTTCGATCATCGTTTCTCGACTCGTAAGCATTGTTCTACTTAACATAGGTTCCTCGGAACCTATTGTGCAGTGAAAGTGTACTGTGGTTTGATCCGTTCACCAACGTTCGTCATTCAAGACACATGCAAGTGTTGTGTGATAATTCCTCGAATTATCGGTGTGTTTGGACTGTCGTGCCACGTGTCACACTAAATACAATTATTCTAATGCCATGTATGAAATAATAATACACATTATTATTAAAATAAAATGGATGCTGACCTGGAATTTGCGAGGTGTCACACCGAGTTATACCCTCTCACACGTGGCCCATATCAAGCATGACCCAAATGATCCCACCTGTATGCGTCGGGACATTCATGATGCCCATATCAGCTTGACCCTCTGGCCTACTGTACATGTCGGGACTTTAGGATAACCTTTGATTCTTGATCTTCTTTTACTCTTGATTTCGTTTGATCGTTTTAGTTATGCCCATATAGCTTGACTACAAGAGTCTACTATTTACGAAGGGACTTTCCGTGTGTTACACGCGGTCTTGATTTACATACAACTGACATCCACCATAACTTAAGCTTTAATGATTTCATTATATCTTAATGATTTCATTATTTCAATATTTCACACACGGTTATGATTCCCTTGATTCTCTTGATTATGATCTTTAAAATTCCATGATTTCCACAATGATTATAGATTCTTGACTAGGATCATTAGTTTTACTGATCACACACTGAATTAGATTCCCTTGAGTTTGATCTTTAGCTTTAGTTCTCTTGGTTCCACTTTGATTTTAGAGTCTTTGAATTGAATTTGATGGACTAAGGGTTTGTTTGAGAATTTTAGAATTAAGGTATTACTCATAAGAGTAATTAGTTAATTCGTTAGTTAATTCTGCATAACAAATACCTAGACAGGAGTCTAGGAGTATAAACATGTATGTATAAAGCATACAATAAGTAAAAGCATTTACGTAAAACATATTTAAATAAAAAGTTCTGCGCATGCTTCTCAGCCCCGTGTTTGAAAACAAAAAAGTTTAGAAAAGGGACAATGAACTCACCTGTGTTGCTGTGCAAATGATTTATCACAAAATACGCGCTCGTTACTTGTGGTTTATGTATCTTCAATACCTGAGTTGTTTTAAGATAATTCGCATACGATAAGTATTTATAGTCGTTGTATCTAGGGTCTGGTCTCGGTGTGTAACTAAGTGTCCTATGTTACTAGTGTGTTTCTAGAATTCCTTCTATCTAGTTCAAAGTATCACCCATAACTAACCCTGATCCCACAGTATTCATTACAAGTCTTTAGTTAAAATATTTTTAAGTTAAATCATTTTAAGTTGAACATTTATTTAGAAAATCATTTAATTAATTTAATAGGATTTATAAGTAAATTTTCTTTTATTTAAAACATAATTTATTTAAGAAAAATATGATTTACACATGATGGGCTTGAGTTAATCCCATTGGATTAACCTCGGCCCATTACTAGCTTTTGATTTCCAAATGCTTTTTTGATCAATTCTTTGTATAACTTGTCCTAGTTAATTCAAGTGAATTACCTATATTAGTTACGTGTCCTTATGAGGTTTCCTAAGATTTAGGTGTTAATAATTAAATTAATCACTCGAAACCTTGGATTATCGTTTTGATCCTCAATGATTTCTCAAGTGTTTTGATTTCGAAACGATGTCCACAAAACTTGTTTAAATGGTAACATGATCTATGAAATCTATTGTTATTGAAAACCCTAAGTATAGTGTCATTAGATATCCCATGTAACTTAAACCTATCACGATTGAAATGACTCCCATGATTATTCAAAAGAATCCTAGTCCACCCAAAGTTGGTTTGGATGGATAAAACCCTAATGTTATTTCCATGCACACACACACATGCGGCCCCCATGCATGCAATTTCTTCACCCACCATGCATGCATACATGTTCATCCTCAATCCTGGTCTTACACTCTTTCCCGAACGGCAACCCAAGTCCGAATCACCTGGTCGAATAACCCTTTGCCGAAAGAGAGTTGGCCGAATCAATGCATGGCCGACTGAACTGGGCCGCATGGCCTTTGGCCGAAAGGGTTATGTAACACCCCGACCGATGGCGGAAACGTCGGGATGCCACGAGGGATGTGTAGATTGTTCAAAAGCTCGTGGGCATCTAAATCAAATCATCATATAACATTCAATCAACCAAATTAATTACACAAAAATCATGTTCATCATGAAATAGTTACAACAATTACAAAAGAGATTTAGCTATCTAACTAAATTTTAATCGCCAGATATTTAGTTATTTAGCTAAGTCCAAGACCTATATGATGATGTCCAAAATATGAGAGACCATCCTTCTCATCCTACTTAGCTTCATCACCTGAAACATGTAAGAAAATCAAGTGTCAACTACTAAGTAGTTGGTGAGTAATCATAAGTTTTTATACTTTAAAAAAATGTTTTATAAAATGAGTATAAAAGTTTGTATTTTGAAAAGATTTTATAAAAAGTTTAGATAAAATAAGTATAAGAACTTATGGTCTTTCTGAGGAAATCCACAAGAGTACCTGTGTGACAATCCAAATACATATCCCAACACAACCAATCAAACACATAAACAATCACATAATCACATATCAATTCAGTCATAGACAATCAGAGATAATCATAGTCAATAATAGATAATCAAACACATAACCATTCAACCAATCTCAACATCAATATTATCAAATAATATCTGTGACTATACATGGTCATTATGTAATTAACATAAGTTAAAAACATGATCCATGGAGTGGAAGCTATCCACGTGGCAATACATGAAACCAATGCAATTAACCAAGGTCAAAGGCAATGTTTCACGGAGTTGTGATAATCCAAGTGGCAATTCATGTAATCATTGTTATTGACCGGAGTCAATGACAATGTTACACGGATGTATAGTAATAAATGATAATCCATAATAATGATAATCCATAATAATGATAATCCATAATATGAATATCATATTGATAAACAGGTATCATCCATGTGTTATCAAAATAATATTTATAAAATTGGTATACATGTTTCACCTTTGAGTTTTAAAAACAAAACAGTTTAAAAGAAAGGGAGGTTATGAGAACTCACCTGAATCCTTAGAGTCAGTGTTCTTGTATTATGCGCGCTCACGTATGTAACTCAAATCAATTCAAAGATCTGTAATTACTGTGTTTACACGTTCATAATGTGTGGTTCATCACTATTAATTTATCATGAGTGTTTACTTTAAATTATTGTAGATGCTATCACTTTATTAATCTATTTCCAAGTTAAAATGAAATACCCATTATTTATGACTAATCATCACTGATTTATAATCTAGTCTTGAAATTTTAATTGATTAACAATGAGTTCTTCTTGTAATATCTTATATGTGGTCACTTAGATTTGTATGCTTAATACATTAGTTCTCATCATACTTCTATCCGCATATATAACCTCATGCATGTATAATTAAAGTAACCACGCTACTTTAAATCATTATTATTCAATTTATGTTTGAGAAAGTTACATGTGAGTTATTCTTATAAAATATCTTACTCCACTAAATTTTATATTTATATTGTTAAGAAAAGTGATAAACTAATCAAATCCATGCATGTATGTGCAATCAATTTGATCATTTCGGTTAGTTTTTGTTTTTAAAAATCCAATTTAAGTTCTCAACCGTCATCTTCTAGTCCTTTACTATACAAATTTATCATTATTTAGACTCCATCATATGAATCTCGTTTTATTACTACAAAAGTGGTCACCATTTATATCTATGAATGTTCACACACCACTTTGTTGATCCTAAACAACTCTAGACCCACTATTTTTGTTCAATTGATCTTAATCAAGCCATAGGGCAGCGAACCTTTAGCAAAACCGATAGGTTAGGCCCAAAAGAAGTGTAGGTTCGGCATTCCAAGGTTTATAGGGTCTAGGTTCGTCTAGTTCCAAATGGTTCGTGCGAAGAGGGAGGGGTTCGGTCGAATAAAGGTTCGGCCACCTTCATGGGTTCGGCTATTAGGGTTTTCGAGACCAGGTCAACGAACCCTGTAGGTTCGGCTCTTCCTAATGCGTGCATGACATGGTTCGTCTAGCATGCATGAGGGTTCGGCACAAGGGGACAGGTTCGGCTACGTTCTGTGTGACAATCCGGCATTCCGGATTAACCCCATTAACCCTAAAAATTAACCGAAATGATACGTAATCGAATATAAATAAACTACGAGGGTTAAAATTGAACAAAACGAGTTTAGAAACACTTAAACCACAAGGATTAAAATTGTAATTAATCAAAATAGTCAATTTTGACTTTGTTTAGTCAAAATTCGTTCATAAGTTTGAGAGAAATTCGAAATTGAGTTGCCACACTGTAATTAACTGAATTAAATCAGTTATAATCATCACATTGATGATTAATAACAGCCAACATACGTTATGGAGCCATTAAATCAGCGAATTAATCAAGAAATTATCTCAAGGGCCGAAACCGTAGTCTTTAACTATCAAGACCATGAAATTCGATCACATTTCACGAAGTTAAACTTCCAGAACTTCTATTCGGCACCTTTAGGGTCTGCAACATCCATCAATTCGATCTCATAAGCTATGGGAAGAAGATTCGATCGTGGGGATTGCCGAAATCAAGCTTAAAGTCGATCGGTATCAATTCTACATCAAATCAAGTAAGTGATTGCTTCTAAACAACCTAAAGTGGCCGACTAAAGATAACCACATGTTAATTTCGGTTTTTATCAGCTAATCATATGAACTCTAATTCTAGGGTTCATTCTATGAACGGAATTGGGGGATTTCATCTAAAAGAGTTCTATGACCGAATTAAACTGCACCAACAGCTTCGGAATATACCATTAAATGAAATCATATGATTATTGGATCAGATAACATCGAATTATATGATTTTTAAATGTAGGGTTCTTGAGTTAAAACCATTTGGGGGTTTTGACCCAAATGAATTGGATATTCAGATTAAACAACACAGAATAATTCGAAATCCTGGTATTAATGAAAACCCTATGAAATCCTAGTTCATAACCAACGAATTTAACAAGATTAGATGATGAGTTTGATGGTTCACGTTTGAAACCGATTGTGACACAATTGAGTGTTCTAAATTGATGATTTTCTTGAATTAAAACTTGGGTGGGACTCGGTTTGATTATTGAAACAAAACCCCTATGGTTTTGGAATTGATTGGGTTCGAATTTTGGGTCAATTGGGACTCACATGGATCGGTTATAGTTAAACAAAGGGAAGCCGATCAAATTGTGGTTAAATTTAATTAAAAACCATTCTGTTTGCAAAATCAGAAGTAGATCAGATGGTTTGGGCGCGCGTATATGATCCAGGAGGTCGCGGGTTGGAATCCGGCCCAATCGGTTTTTGTAATTAAAAACCAATTTTGGGTTTTAATCCGTAACTTCTTCGTTCTAACTCCGATTCGATCCGTTCAAGTTGCGTTGGAACCAGAATTCAATTCCGAACGTATTAGAATGATAAAATTTATATTTTGACATGAAACCATAAATCGCGTATAAATACGCGTGTTTAATGAAATCGTATATAATCGAACGATTTAAACAAATGAACTTAACACCATGCATACTTTTGTATGTGCATTTCTAAAACTCTAACATACGAGTGTTGACACGTATGTGATTTCAAACACAAAACGACATCCCGAATAACACAACGATTATTGTTGAAACACAGATTTCTCGTAGAAGACAGTTTACGTGATTTCACGTGTGTTTGATCATTCTGCTACATTCAAAGGTGCGTACACAGCCCCTTTATACTTTTACTGTTTTGGGGGAGAAAACATGCACAAACAAACACTTTTAGACACATATCACTTGCATGAGTTAGCTATTTACTATAAGTGCAAACATTGCATTACAAAGCCTAACATTATCGAACCGTTTAGTTTGCCGTAGTGCAAAGCGTGGTAGTTGAAGATAGATCTATTGGGTTTGACAAACCTCACTTGGTAGATGGGATCTACGCAAGTGTTTAACTGACCAAACACACATTACTATTGTTTATGCTAGACAATAGGGAAAAGGCTATCAAACATTACAACAGTCAGCTTCGGTGTCGACCGCTTATGTAAATAGTACAATGACTAGCTATCATGATTATGCAATGTGTGATTATGCGATCTACAAACATTTCTTACAAATAGCTTGTTCAAACATTTGGTTCAAACATTTGTGATTATTCATACAAACCTGTGTATGCACAACCTTTGTGTTGACTATACTTGCATGTTTTCTCAGACGCTAAAGTACGAGATTCAGCAGGCAGGGACTAGGAGATCGAGTCTCATGCATCAATTACATTTCAATTGTTTTGAATTTGGTTATTTAAAACATTTACATTGTAATTTAAGTTTGTGGTGAACATGGTTTTGGTTTACTTTTACAAACGCTTCCGCAACGTTAAAACTCTGAAATTTTACAACTAAGACCAAAGTTTATGTTTGAAAAGCATATAGAGGTCTTCGCTATGTCTAATGATCTGAGATCCTGGTTTGTCACGTCCCAAACGGTATGATTACGTTAGTTGAAAATTGGGGGTGTGACATTCTGGACAAGGAAGAAGGTTCGGCTACATTCTGGGCAAGAGAAAAGGTTCGGCCGACGTGTGCAGGGTTCGGCCAACTCATGTTCAGCTGCCAAGGGTTCGGCCGATCATCATAAAGGTTCGCCCGACCATGTTTCCAACGCAGCCTGCTGTGGATTCAACCTACAATTTCCTACTTATTCCTATTAATCCGATTAACACATGTAAATCCCTAAAAATCGGTTAAAGATAGGATTGCCATGTTCTAATAACGTTTTCAACAAAAACCGAAAAGAAACACTCAGATTTACCTCGATTCGTGGATCAAACGCGTGATCTTCTTGTACTTCCTTGTTCTCCTTAATTCCCCGGTCGTTTAGGCTCCGAGATCTCGAAAATCCGTCAAGAATTGAAGGAGAAAAGCTAGAGAGAAGTGGGGAGGTGCGTGGGTGACGAAATTTCTATGTAGAGAGAGAGAGAAGAAGATGGAAGTGAGAAAGAAGAAAGAATTCTTCTTCCTTATAGCGCGTATGGTTCCCACGTGTTCGATCTCGTTTTTATCGCGATAACTTATAATAAATAATCGGTTTTCAACGTGAAATATTCTTAAACATAAAACATTCAATTATATTATTTTCGTTTTAAATAAATAGTTTTTCAATTAAAATCGTTTAAATAAAAGATCACCATTTATTTTAGTTAAATCAATTATTTAAATAATTAATCTATTCGAATTCATTTTATGTTGTGATTCGTAATAAACGTTTTAAGTTTACATTTATTGATTTAATATCGTTAGATATTATTTAATTATCTCGTCGAAACGCGTTACTCGCGTACGTATTCGTAAAGATCGTCACCTTTGCGAATCCAACGCTCGTATCGTATTTCGATTTGATTTATAATTTAAGGAATATTATTTCAGAATATTATTCTTAATAATTATATTCATGTGAATTGTCACCCACGCGAATACCTTTATCAAGTTGTTATTTTTGAATTAATATTCGCGTTTAAATTATGTTCGTAACCTCACCATCGCGTATTCATTTCCAATTGTACCTCCATTATTTATTTATTAACTTTAATATTATCCAACCAATCCAAAACCCACTAAACCCTAGTCACTGACACATCCATGATAGACCGAAATATGCATATGTATGGGGCATATGCAGAGGTAGATCGCAACCTCCCTTACACCGTCCCACCGCTATTTCGATAAACCATAACCATGTGTCCTTGACTATGTTTAGCAACCAAACCATAACCAACTAACTCAAACTCCTTTCCATTTCAACCCAAATCCATAATCATCAACAATATAATTGCGACAAACTCTCTGGTTCTGTTTAGTTGAATTACAACTAAACTTCCCATGGTTTACGCGTATAATAATATGTTCTAAGCATGTATACCAATAACAGTGATAATCATCAAATAATGCATCCAATAATTCATTTTCATTAATAATTATTATATCAAGTCGTAACAGTACAATCGTACAGATGTACGGACGACCTGAAGTACAGTGATGTTACAGGTTATGCCGAAGGTGGCAGAGTCGAATGAGGCTGTTGAATGGGAGTCCAACCGATCGAATGGTGCATGGCTGAAGGAACTGCTTGGATGACCGAATGAAGGCTGGCCGAAAGGGAACCTTGGCCGAACCAGACTTGGCCGACAGAATGATGGCCGAACCCAAATTGGGCCGAAGGAGCTGGGCGTGTGAAGCTCGGGCGAATGACTCAGGCCAAAGGAGGATAAGGCGAAGGAGCCTAGACCAAATGAAGGCCTTGGCCATTCGGCCGAAAGGGCTGCTTCTGCTACGGTTAAAGCCATTCGGCCACCTGCTGGCCATCCATTCGGTCGCATCGGCCTGGTGTGTGGCAGCACATGATTTTCGAGCTAATCGACTAGAGAATGAAGGCAGGTTTGTTCCTAGCACATACTAAAGTGATTTCGTGGTGTTCCCCTAAGGTTTAGAAGGGTTTCAGCCGGGTTCTCATGGGGTTCGAACCTAGGGTTTTTAAAACCCTAAAACCGAACAAAATGCTTGGATTTACCTCAAATAAGCTGGATCAAAAGCTTAGATTCGTTGTATTTTTGTGATCTACAAGTTACAAGGGTCGTTTTGACACCAAAAACACACGATTTCGTGAAGAAACAAGAGAGTTGTAGGGTGAGGTTCTAGAGAGAGAAAGTAGAGAGAGCTCCGAAAATGGGGATGAAAATCTGGTTGGTGGTGGTGGTTGTGGCATTAATTGCCACATTAAATGGGTTAGAAATACCCGGTTATGTTCGGGTTTGTTCGGTTTCGCTCAGTTTCGCTTAAAGGCGTCGTCTTTCTTTCGTTTTCGAGACGGAACATCACGATATTAAAAGTAGAGTTTAGAAATTTATTTTAGGTGGTAATTCCTAGTAAATTAACTAAATATCTTTCGTTTATTAAATTTTCTGAAAATATTTAAGTTACTGTTTAAATCAAATCGGACAGTCGTCGCGCGTATTCGTTCGAATCGTCACCCGTGCGAATACGACGATAACTACACTTTTCAATATGGCTTTCTAATTATCGGATATCATTCAGAACGTTAAACTTTCAGAATTATTCGTACAGATCATCACCTATACGAATAATCCGTCGATTTAGCATTCACGTAACGACATCTGTTGTTGTTTTGTTCTGTAAAGCCTCACATATGATTATTCATAATAAAATCCTAACAAAAAATCACGTGATGGTTCTGTATCGCCAGATAACTATCTGACTGATGAACCATAGTTCTGAGCTTTGTTTTCTGAAATGATTCTGAATTTGTTCTTTGATAACATGAAATGATAATGATACATGATATGAATATGACATACAATGAAATACGTATAGTTTGTACCTGATTTACTGTTCATGTTACTGTTGAGATCACTGTTCCGGTACGTTTTCGGCACTGATGTTACACACACATATATAATGAAATTTTTGAATACATTACTAGATTTTGCATGCAAAGGATTTGTTTTTAGAAACCACGCACACTTATAAGAACCACAAGTCTTTCTATTTTAAAATTAAAGTAAAAGAAAATTACTTTTATGTTTTTAATCATGTTTCTATAAACAATTTTATGTTTTTAGTAGTGTTTCTATAAAAAAATTTTCTTTTGTTTTTAACAATTTATTGGTTCTCATTTATGTTTTTCTGTGTATCGAACAATCGGTATACACATTGTGTTTTGTGTCAGAAGTAAGAAACATTTATACGAAAGAGGAAAATTGACATAGCCTACTATTATTGATATATTTTTTAAAATTTTCCTGATTTTATTAAACTCATACAACTTTTTGTATAATTTCTTTTAAATTACCACATAAAATTGAGTTTGTCAATTTTTCTAATTTGAGTGTATTGCAATTCTTTCTTTCTTTTCTTTTTTAAATCATTTTTTAATCTCATTAAGTAATTATTATGGGTAAATGGACCTCCACTTTGTATGCTTCTCACGAAAAAATACATGCATAATCAGAAATTGTATTAAAAAGTACATGCATAATAAGAAACCATTTTTCGAACGAATTTAATCAAACATAAAAGGAAAAAAATTATATTAGTCAAATATGTCTAAAAATTTAATGGATTTATATATAAAAAATCAAAAAGAAATTCTTCTCGATTTTTTTGGAAAATAAATAAGTAGGTTACCTGATCCTAATAATTTGATATAGGATCAAACGGTAATTTGATTAAACAACAGAGACTATTTTATTTAACTCTCTTACAAATATTTGGACTAAAATTTTATTATTTCAATGTTAGTGACCAAACCTACAAATATTTGGACTAAGTTTTGATTAAACCACATAGACTATTTTATTTTGCTCAAAAAGTTTAAATATTCTAATTTTTAACAATTTTACACTTGAGATCGTGATGGCAAAGATGGTCCGATGTCAAAGCCGTACCAACTCATATTTTATTGTGTGTAACTTCAATTTGCAAAATTTGTAATCTATTTATGACAAAATTCGTGACATAACACGTGCTATGAAAAATATAATTTGTACAAAATTTTTTAATAAGTTAGGTTAAAAAAAATATTGATAATATTTCTTTTTGTAATACAATTTTAGGATTTAATTCTATCCTCCTAATCTTAGAATCTGTTAGAAAAAGGAGGACCCACCTCTCGAATTTGCGCTTTTCAAGTCTGTTCCCATAGATATATATTTAGGCATTTAATTAACCAAACAACAGCATTTATTTTTCTTAAATTGAGTAATGAAAGAGTCTACATCTCATCTTGCAATTGTGATGTTGATGCTTCTGTAGCCCTTCAATCCAAACTCAAACTCACTGCACAAATTGATAGATTATTCAATTCAAACACCATTTTAATTAATGCATCCATGTGTTCTTGGTTTTGAATTTAACTGTTAATTTATTTACTTCATGTGATTGATTTGTTGAACAGATGGTGGATAAATCTTTAATGATTTTTCATGGCTCTGTTAATTTACATGTCTGGTTTTAGTTGATTAATATTTTCTTGTAACAGTGCCGCCACAAGGTAGAGGTGTACAAACCGTTACCCGGTCGAAAACCATTTTCGGGTTAACCGAACCGGTTAACGGTTTCCAAATGGGTTTGACAAAAACCGTTTTAGTTAAATGGTTTTTCTAAGTCTAAAACTCAAATTGATCTATTAACCGAACCATTAACTATCAAATTACTGATTTTTTGCATTAACCAAGTTTGTACATTTGAAACTTAAAACCGGATCTAAACTGCCAGTTTTGATGGGTTCCTTAAATGGTATACAAAAAACTGGTTCGGTTCATAAACCAGATATTTTGTGCATGTCTTGGATACAATAGGGTTACAGAACCATCAACATCACAAATTCAAGATGAGATCCCAATAAAATCAGTTGGTTCTTAAAAATGGTTGAATTCATTGCAACTTCTTTGGAGATGAAAAACAACCAACTTCTACATTTTATCAGAATCTAGAAAGAATGCTCAATGTGAATTTGTTACCGATTCACACGTTCACGTATGAAATACAACCTAATATTCATATGTTTGCTACATGAGCCGGGGGCATCGTCTCAAGCAGCCTCTCTACCCTTTTGAGGGTAGAGGTAAGGTTTGTGTTCATCTCTCCCTCTCCAGACCCTACTTTTAAGTGGGATTTCACTGGGTATGTTTGTTTGTATGTTATTCATATGTTTGCTACGTGTACGTGAAAAACATTGTTCTTTATTAATACTATATATAGCTATAGCGGATTTTCAATCAACCAAAAGTTGTTCTTCTTTACCCGTCCGTTAAGTCCCTTAACCACAAGGTTTGACATGCTATTGCACTCAGCCTCACATTAGATGAATGCAAGTGTTTGTTGCTTCTGAGTGAATTTGTTGGCTTTATTGATTATATAACTTTTAGATTTTCGATTAAATATATTTAGTGTTTATTTATTTTGTCCTAAGCTTGTTTATCAATTATACGAATATACATACGAGTTTCATCATTCATAGGCCAGGTTGCCGATCTACCTTTTATGATAGATATAGTATATGATAAATCAAGTAGATATTTCAACAATTTATAGATATTTTTTATAATTGAAATTACATATCACATATAGTAAAAATAATAAAACTAAAATTTACAAATTCCCAAAATATGCATTGTGTATTTGGTTCTATTTGTAAGTTTATCATTTTTATCTACGGTTCATCTCTACTTATGACGGATTATATTTAAAACCTAATTGTGTGTGTAAAAACTAATTGTTTAAAAAACAACCAAACAGTGGATACAAACATAATTAGCGTCTTATCCATTATTATTGCAAAATATACATAAAAGTCTTCATAAGTTTCTTGCATGGATTCAAATCATCATGTCATTGTCCCCAAATGCAGGCCTTAAAAACCATGCATAACCAATTCATCAATTATGGGATATGTAATTGTTCATGAAGCTGTACGGTTATGTACTTACGTGTTCGATTATTTATCATATAGTATCCACAGTGTGTTTTGAACACATAACTAGACACGCACACACACGCGCGCGCACACACATATTGGGGTTCCTAAAAACACCATCAAACTAATCACAATCATTACCATTTTTTTTCCATTTTTCTTTTTTATTTCTTTTAATATAAGATAAGAAATGTAAAGAAAAGATAAATAAAGAAAATATGTAATTTAGGTTATTACATATATGTAACTTTCATGCTACACATAATAGTTACATATACGTAACTATATAAGTTACATATACGTAACTTCGTGATCTACATACTTATTATAAAAAAAATTTAAAAATTTTATGTTAGTATGAATTTTCTTAGTTTTCTCCAAAATAAATATTTTTCTCATTAATCTTCCGATATATATAGACACACACACACACAAAGGAATTATATAATGTGAAAAGCCAGTCTTAGAAATAAAACCTTAAACCTATTTGGGCTGTTTATTTGAAATATTAAAAATAAATACGTGATTCACATTAAACCATATTTTTTTTTATTCAAATCCCTTGATTCATAACCAAGACTTGAAGGAACAACAACAATGTTTACTATATTTCATAGTCTAAAAGTTACAAGTTGTTCTATCTATATCTAAACGTATACAAAATGAAACGACCTCAAAAATATTGTTTACAAAACTAGATTAATAAACAATAGGATTTACACTCGTGATTTTCTAAAACATCCTAGTTGTTTCTTGATCTTGATAAGTTCTAGCTAGTTCGTGTTGATCTTGTATTATGCTATCTATTTCTGATTACCTAAAACATGTAAGAAAACTATCAATTACGAATAGTTAGTGAGAAACATAGGTTTAAATCATAGAATAATAAGTTTATCGAAGAAGCCATAAAAATATAAGAAATACATGATATTTACAACACAAACTATTATCGTGTATGAATGTGATAATGTGCCGAGTCCGCGACTGTTCCTGATAATGCGCCCAAATTATGGTCAGACCCTAAAATTATTTAAGGTAGATCTTAAGTTGTCATAAATGCGCCCAACTTTGCAATTAATACTAAAATTAATTAACATTAACTCAAAGTTTTCATGATATGCCCAACCTGTAGTTAGTTTTAATACGAATTAAAGTTAACTCTGAGTTGTGATAATGTGCCCGCTTTCTCACCAGTGATCAACCTATATTAACGTCATGTATTGTTAAATTTTTTTTGCACTAATGAATATCATGTCATTGAGTACTTTATGTTTGTATGAAAAACTGTTGTTGAAAATGATTCTGTAAACTGTTAAAACGGACTGTATGTTTCACATGATCAAATGTTCCGATGATTCATCAATACTGTTTATCTTAAATGTTCTATTGTCTCTGATAAACTAATCTTTATCAAGGATTCTTGATAATACTTGTTTTCTGATGAAAGCTTTGAAAAGATTTTTAACGAAATACTTTTTAACATATCTCACCCCAAATGTTTGCAATACAAGTAAAATATAGGTTATTTTCTCACCTGACTGGAGTACACTCAGTTCCGCATATCAAGCTAAGTAATGAAACTCTAACCGAATCCTATAATTGTAATCATACATATTATATGGTCTGTTTTATGTTTATTGACATTGTTTAAGTGTTTGTAATTTGTTTTGAGTTTAGATTAAAATTTTGGATGAAAATGTGTATTGAGAAATTTGCTAGGTGTTTTCAGCTTTGTGTCAATAACATTAGCATCGGTGGTACCTAAGTGTCGATATTATTAGTATCGACTGATAGGTGATGCCGATACTATTAGTATCAGGGCCTTTATAGTTCTATCAGTATTAGTAGTCTAGCCCGAGATTGTTAGTATTGGTGGTACCGGTACTAACAATCTCGAAGGTGTCGAGATTAACAATATCTATGTATCATCTTCAACCACTGATCAGACCTGCAACTGCTGTGTTTTCGAGTAAAAACTTGATTTATTAGATTGTAATGGTTTAGATCTACGTTTAGACATGTTTTAGGTTTGTTTTGTGACAATAGTTCGAGATTCAATCGAAAGGAAAAAGTGGCTAGATCAACTTTATTCAAGCTCGAAAATGGTAGAGATCTTCACCTAAAACCACAAAATGGCTGGAAATGCAAGGTTTCTAGAGAGAAAGATAGAGAAAGTGGGTGTGTTAAACACTTCCTCACGTACAAGGCAATGTCCTTCTTTATTCCAGGCCACCAATAAGATGTCCTCAAGTCTTGATACATATTATATCTTCTTGGATGCACTTATTGTCATGACTTATGCGCCTCATCAAGGATGAGGGCACTAAGTTCTTTTGAATTTGGAATCCGGACGTGTCTTGTGAAGCGAAGAACTCTATCAGACCTGGATTCAAGTTTGGTTTATGCTCCACAATCCAATTCTTGCTTCATTTAACCATCTATCACAAAATGTTGTTGAGCTAAGCGAATTTATTCATTCTGATTAGATTGTGTGGTCATCTCCATAGCTTTACACGTAGGGATTTAATTGAGTCCTTGCGACTAAGTGCATCGGCCACCATATTGACTTTTTAGGGTGGTTGTGAATCTCATAGTTGTAATCGTTTAATAACTCGACCTAATGCCTCTGTCGCATGTTAGGGTCCTTCTGATTGAGAATGTGCTACAGGCTTTTGCGGTCTGTGTAAATGACACATTTTGTACCGTTTGGGTAGTGTCTCCAAATTTTCAATGCAAAAAGGACAACCCCAAACTCAAGATCATGAGTAGTGCAGTTCTTTTCATTTACCTTGAGTTGTCCTTACGTATATCGATGACCTTGTCTCTTTGTATAACCACACAACCGAGAGCAAGGTTTGAAGCATCACAATAGAAAATGAAATCATCATTGACTTCGAGAATACTAAGAATAGGAATGTTACATAATTTGTGTTGAAGGAGCTGAAACGCTTCTTCTTAGAGATGGCTCCAACTGTATGGTTTATTTTTATGAGTTAGAGTTGTAAGTGCCAGGGCGATCTACGAGAAGTTCATGATGAAACTTCGATAACAACCCGTCAAATCCTGAAATCAACGAACTTCGGTCGATATTGTCGTAGATTAACCAGAAAAATGAAATTCCTTTAGCCATAATTCAAATTTTGAGAATTTAGCGTAAAGTTGTTATTTCCTTAGAGGCTCAAGAATATAACTAAGTTGACCTTCATGTTCTTGTTATGTTTTCAAGTACATCAATATTTCATCCATAGAAACGATGTAAAACTTATCTAATTATAGCTTGCAAATTCATATCATGAGATCCATGAACACCGTCAGTATAGTGGTCAGCCCAAATGGCATAAGCATAAACTCGTGGTGTCCATATCAAGTTCAGAATGTAGTTTTGTGGATATCCTCATCATGTACTCTCAACTGATGATATCCGGATAATAGATAAATCTTATAAAAGCAGGTAGGTCCTTGTAATTGACCAAACAAATCACTGATCCTGGGTAGAGGATACCAATTTTTATTTGTCAGCTCTTTAAGTTCCATATAATCGATGCACATGCTAAACGAATCGTCTTTCTTCTTAACGAAACAACAGGATCTCCCCAAGGTTAGTAGCTCAGCTATGTAAATCCTTTGTCTAGAAACTCCTGAAGCTGGGTAGACAGTTCCTGCATTTTTAAGGTGCTAGCCGGTATAGGGTTCGCTCATGGAATGAGATCGATTCTAAACTCCACTTGTCTGATAGGTGGAAGTCCAGGAAATATTCTAGGAACACTTCAGGGTATTCTATGATGATTGGGACGTCTTGGATTTTTTCTTCTCATATCTTTTCTCCACCACGTATGCCAAGAAGGTGTGGAATTGCTTCTTTTGTGCCACACCCCGAGCCGGCGGGCTGGATAGACTTTCCCGTCGAGCGGAAAGTTCTCGAGGCGCGATATCGTTTGATAATCACTACGATCAGATTGTTGCATAGCATATGATATAATAATGAGAAATTCTAATCATGACAATGATATACAATTACAAAGTTAAATTACATTGTTTCTTCATAATTTAACCAATTAAATCTACTTAAAAGAATCAATGAGTTTCTATCTTGTAACTATACAAGATCTACAAAAGGTGATTCATTGTTTTGTCATTCCAAAAGTATGCATGACACAAAATGTAGATACGTCTTCTAAAAGTCCACCAGCAATGTTCCTGATGTCTGGTGACTAAACCTGTTCGTCACCTGAGAAAACATGCATTTAAACAAAGTCAACATTAGGTTGTTGAGTTCATAAATTTGATAATTGGAAACCTTGAATTGTTGACATACACAATCACAATGTCATACATGTTACTTGTAAGTTGTTTGATTCACCTGTTCACACAATGGCCTCTCCATAGTTATATTCAGAAGTAGTATTTCATCCTATTAGTTATGTTTATATATAGGGCATATGTCGGGGAACAAGCCCCAGCCAACATCCCACCACATAACTAATAGAACTCCACCATACTTGCAATACAACTATAGATACCCATTATCATTTCACCTGTTCATCCCGTTTGATATCCACCCGTTGTATCATATGTAGAATAATATGTTGAGAGGGATTTAGTTATCAAACCGAAGTATTGATACACCCTCAATGTATTAAAGAAGTTAGATTAATTTAATCTGATCCTTGTCATTATTCTATTTCTTGTGGGGTTAACTATTGATCAATTTTAAATAATAAGAGTGTTAGCTAACCAATTGATATTTGTTCTCAACTTGAAGTGCATAGAGTCTAAAAGGAATCCATTGCAATCCTCACGTAATCAGATTACAATGCATCCGATTTACCTCTACCACTTTGTATTCCCATAGGCCTCATCGAAACTATTACTTGTAATATGACATGAGAGAAAATCAATTCCTCAGTCTACTAGTCAACAGTAACCGATGGATTAATTACAATTTCACTGCATATTAATATCATCATGTGTCGCTTACCAGACCCTGACTGTTCATCGCCCTGTCACCGGTCATACGTTACCGGCCAATGATGATTACGATCAACATACTATGCTATCGTCGGTTTAGTCACGTCAAACTAACTGGTCAGCGATTTGTGAATGGACTTACAATGATCAACTTGAATACATGGCACATGATTGAAATGATATAATATAGACAACTCAATAGTAATCAATTGTATTGGGTTCACCAATGTTGTTTGTTCTCAATGTTGTGTGTTCTCGTTGTTGTTAACAAAGTTATATAAGATCTTGTCTTATTATACATTGTTAGTGGTTGTGTGAATGATGTTGGTATCATGAAGGTACATTATCATGATTATCATTCTTGTTGTTCCATATAGTCACCCTGTTGCCACTACAGTGTTGTAAGAACTAGTCTTACTACACTTAGTCGACTCAGGTGGTGGATGATACTTGTTTCGTGTTATCTTGTAAATTGGCACCGGGTTATAAGCTAAGTGTTATAAGAACTTGTCTTTTTACACTTAACTAACTCCGGTGGCGAATGATATTATGAGAATATATTATCCTCATATCATTCTTGTTTGTTGTTGTTGTCATCATGTTCACCTGTGATAATCTCATTGTTTGTTCTTGTATGAATAATTAAGTGTTATAAGATAGAATCTTACAACTATGTTATTCTATTGTGTTGATGATTTATGAAGTTATATTATCATATTTATCTTAGTTGTCTCTATCATAACATGATCATACAAGCATGCATACAATGATACATGATAATAAGTCAAGAAATATTATCTAAATCAAAGTATAAGCAATATGTTAAACTAAAACTTTTAAATAAATAAAAGTTAAGCATGTTTCTCAGCCCCGAGAGTTTAAAATCAGTTAATGATTGGAAAGGGGCGTATGAACTCACCTTTTAGTTGTTGTGGTAGACTTAGTATAAACAAGAATGCACGTGCTCGTTGTTGTACTTGTTGTATTCACGATCCTGTATTGATTTCATGTTGTTTGTAACTTGTAACTTGTAAGTATGAGTTCGTAGAGATTCGTGTGTGTGTATGTGTTAGCCTTAGGATTGGCTAACACCCGTAAGTCTCGGTCATCATTCGGCCTTGGTTCACTGATTATAGATTATGCTAACACTTAAACCATTAGGTTTAGATTAACACCCTTTGTTATTGATTCGATGTTAAATCTTGAATCAATGTCATAACAAAAGGGTTATAAGTATAAAACTTAGGTTTTTGATTAAATGTTATAACTCTTACATCTTGTCGTTACTTGTGAACACTTTTGTGAGACAAGGCTTAGGATTTTGAAAATTAATTAACTTCAAAACCCTACCACCTTTGTAGTAATTTAAGTTGATAATCCCATGCAAGTGGTCATTAGTCTTGATTCAAAGTGTTTTTACATGATTTGTTATTTGGGCCGAATGAGCCATAGTCTGCCGAAGAATCAATTGGCCTAGGCCGAAAGAAGTGTGGGCTAAAGCAACGGGTTTGGCCAATTAATTGGGCCGACTATATATTATTGGGCCGAGATAGTTTCCATCCCCCTTGGGCCAAATAAATCAATGTGGATCGAACTAGTGGCCATGGGCCGAGTGAATTGGGCCGAAACAGCCACAGTGGGCCGAATTATATGTTAGCCCAAATAGAGTGTTGTTTGCACCGCATGGTGAGATCTGGCACTATGAATCAATGACTTCCCCGTTCGACCTGCCTTTGAGCCAGCGAACCTATTAGTAGTATCTATGGTTCGGCCGTGACATTAGGTCCGGCGAAGCTTATGGTTCGTTTCAAGTAGAGGTTCGAAGACCATGCATGAAGGGTTCGTTCATGATGGGTCCGTGCATGATGCGTTCATGGGCATGCAGGTTCGGTGATCACGGTGGGTTCGGCTGAGATCAAAGGTTCGCCACTACAGGTTCGCTCATGTACTGATTCGGCAAAACTCAAGGTTCGGTGATGATGGTTTGTGAGTCCAAGGTTTGGTGATGAAACGGTTCGGCTGGTCGAAGGTTCGCCTTGGCCAGGAGGTTCGTAGCTCATGCACTGGTTCAGCAACACTCCAGGTTCGGTCACCCTTCGTCCCGTTCAACCGAGGTTCGGCTAACCCAGCTTCCTCACGAACCCTGCACCTTCAACATCATCATCTTCATCGCGCATCACTTGTCCTAGGGCTGTTTACATGATTGTGTTATGCGATAAAGGATTCTCGAAGGTGTAGAGTTCGTGGGGGTGGATCTAGGACCAGTTGGGTTTAGGTTCAAACAAAAAGATGTAAAAACCCTAGTTTTCATGATGTTCAAACTTTTATACCTCGACTTTGGCTGGAAAAATGCTCAGATCTGTTGTAGTTTCTTGTCGAGAAGGTCGAGAGCTTCGTTTAGACCCCAAGATCACTTGATTTCATCCACAAACAAGCAAGATATTAAGGTTTGAAGGTTGGCTTTTTAGATAGAGAGGGGTTAGGGAAATGGTGTTTAGAGAGAGAGAAAGAGTGAAATAAATGAGGGAAATGCCTCATTTAGTCTTTATATACTCCAAGTGTGTTCGGGTTCATTTTTGTTGCTTGGTTCTTGTTTTCGTCGCGTTTCCGGGATGTTACGCGTATTTTACGTGTTTTAAAATAAAAAGGTTTATTTTAAACATTTAAAAGGTGGTTATTCCTAGTAAATCTTCTAAGTTTGTTTTTATTAAACTATATCATCGAAACGATTATTTTAACTGTTTCGTCAGATCGCGTCACCTTCGCGCGTATTCGTTCGAATCGTTATCCGAACGAACACGATGATGATTTTGCTTTCTGATTCTTGTTTTCTACTTTTCAGTCATCATTTCAGAATGTTAAACTCACAGATATGTTTGTGTGAATCATCACCCACGCAAACACACTGTCAGTTCGTTATTCTGAAATTACACTGCATTCATGTTCAGAATTGTGCTTCCTCACTAACGGACTCAACAAAACTTCCTGTTTTCACATTGTTTTCCTTGAATTCACACAGTTTTCGTAATGAATTATCGGCCATCTCTATGGATATCCGATCGCAACCGACATGTTCTTGTTGTTTACTTGTACACTGTTGTTTCTCTTGATTCGTTGTATTAATTGTACTTAGGTTTTCGCCTAAATACATACAACTTTTGTTTATCGTGAATTGTTGTACTTACAGTATTTAAGTTTTCACTTATATACGTACAACTGTTTCTTGTTTTTCTGAGTTATGTTATCACACACACTGTTCATACATTGTATTTACACACAGTAAATAGTGAAAGTACACATACCGTACGGACTTGCCGGACGATCAGGTACTGGATGTCACAGTCTCCCCTTGTTAAAGAAATTTCGTCCCGAAATTTAAGCATCAATGTCGGGCTATAATTCTCGAACAGGTGGGGATACTTTGTCTTCATGTTGTCCTCGCGTTCCCAGGTAAATTCTGGTCCACGCTTGGAATTCGATCGAACCTTTACAATAGGGATACGGCTTCGTTTCCGTCTCTTGACTTCACGTTCCATCATCTCTACAGGTTCTTCAATGAAATGTAATTGTTCACCAACTTGTATCTCTTCCAGAGGTATGATCAATGATTCATCAGCGAGACATCTCTTGAGATTTGATACATGAAATACATTGTGTACTCCACTGAGTTCGTCAGGGAGTTTGAGTCTGTATGCAACATGACCTATACGTTGAGTTATCTCAAACGGTCCGACATACCTTGATGCTAGTTTGCCTTTAGCCCCAAACCGAACTACGCCTTTCCATGGGGACACTTTCAACATGACTCGGTCACCCTCTTGGAATTCCAAAGGCTTTCGTCGTTTGTCTGCATAACTCTTTTGGCGGCTACGTGTTGCTTGTAGTCTCTGTTGTATCTGGGCAATCTTATCAGTAGTTTCCTGAATAAGTTCAGGCCTTGTGATTCTGTTGTCTCCCACTTTGGTCCAAAAAATTGGAGACCCACATTTTCTACCATAGAGTGTTTCAAACGGAGCACATCCAATGTTGCTGCGGTAGCTGTTGTTGTAGGAGAACTCAATGAGTGGTAAATGTTTATCCCAACTTCCCCCGAAGTCTAGGATGCATGTTCTCAACATATCCTCTATGGTTTGAATTGTTCGCTCACTTTGTCCATCCGTTTGTGGATGATAAGCGGTGCTCAAGTTGACACTTGTCCCTAGAGATTATTGCAATGATTGCAAGAACCGCTTTGTAAATCGACTGTCCCGGTCTGATATAATAGACGAGGGCACACCGTGCCGCACTACTATTTCATCGACATAGAGTCTTGCTAGATTTTCCATCTTGTAGTTCTCTCTGATCGGCAAGAAGTGAGCGGACTTGGTCAATCGATCAATGATGACCCAAATTGAATCGTGTCTGCTGGAAGTGCGGGGTAGCTTGGTAATAAAATCCATAGCTATCTGTTCCCACTTCCATTGTGGTATCTCTGGTTGTTCTAGCAAACCTGACGGTTTCTGGTGTTCAGCTTTGACCTTGGCACATTTAGGCATTTGCCAACATAAGTGGCAACATCTTTCTTCATACCCGGCCATCAATAAAATGACCTAAGGTCTTGGTATATCTTATCAGCACCAGGATGAACAGAGTCTCGTGTCTTGTGTGCCTCGTCAAGTATGAGTGTTCGAAGTTCATCTACTTCCGGGATCCAAACCCGGTCCTGGAATAAATAACCCCATCTTGTTTTGTCTCAAATTTTTTCTCGGCTCCACAATCAAGCTCGTTCTTTAAATTGTCTCTTGGCGTTGCTTCTTGTTGTTCTTGTATGATTTGATCCCTCAGGCTTATTTGCACAGTCATTCCCATTGCTCGAACGCGGAAGGGTTTGACTCTTTCCTTCCGACTCAAAGCGTCTGCCACAACAGTCGCTTTGCCCGGATGGTATTTGATCACACAATCGTAATCGTTTAGGAGCTCAACCCAACGTCTCTGTCTCATGTTAAGCTCCTTCTAATCAAATATGTGCTGTAAACTCTTGTGATCTGTGAAGATAGTGCATTTAGTACCGTACAGGTAATGTCTCCAAATCTTTAATGCAAAAACAATAGCTCCCAGTTCTAAGTCGTGTGTCGTGTAGTTCTTCTCGTGTATCTTCAGTTGTCTTGATGCGTAGGCAATAACTTTTTCTCGTTGCATTAAAACACAACCGAGTCCCTGATGGGATGCATCACAGTATACTACAAAATCATCATTGCCTTCTGGGAGTGTTAAGATTGGAGCATTACACAATCTTTGTTTCAGTGTTTGAAATGCCTCTTCTTGTTTCTGTTTCCACACGAAGGGTTCACTCTTCTGTGTGAGTTTGGTGAGAGGCAAGGCTATCTTAGAGAAATTCGAAATGAATCTCCTGTAATAACCTGCCAATCCCAAGAATGATCTGATCTCTATCAGTGTTGTAGGCACATCCCAGTTCTTCATTGCTTCAATCTTGGCAGGATCCACATGAATACCATTACTGTTAATCACGTGACCCAAAAACTGAACTTCTCTCAACCAAAATTCACACTTGGAGAATTTGGCATAGAGTTGTTCGTCTTTCAGGAGTTCCAAGACTGTCCTGAGATGTTTTTCATGTTCCTTCTCGTTTTTTGAGTAAATCAGTATATCATCAATAAAGATGATAACGAACTGATCTAGGTATGGCTTGCACACCCGGTTCATCAAATCCATGAACGCTGCTGGTGCGTTCGTCAATCCGAATGGCATCACCATGAATTCGTAGTGACCGTATCGGGTACGAAAAGCCGTCTTTGGTATGTCTTCCTCTTGAATCCGGAGCTGGTGATAACCTGAACGCAGGTCTATCTTTGAGAAATACCGAGCTCCCTGTAACTGATCAAACAAATCATCAATCCTCGGTAACGGGTACCGATTCTTGATGGTGAGTTTGTTGAGCTCTCTGTAATCGATGCACATTCTGAAGGATCCATCTTTCTTCTTGACAAAAAGAACCGGAGCTCCCCACGGTGAGAAACTTGGTCGAATGAATCCTTTGTCGAGTAGCTCTTGTAATTGATTGGACAGTTCCTGCATTTCTGATGGTGCAAGTCTATAAGGAGACTTAGCTACAGGAGTAGCTCCCAGAATCAAATCAATTCGAAACTGCATCGATCTCTCGGGTGGCAGTCCCGGTAAATCATCTAGAAACACGTCCTCATAGTCTTTCACAAATGGTACGTCTTGAATCTGGATTGCTTTCTTGTCTTTCTCTACCACGTGAGCTAGAAATGCGATTCATTGTTTTCGTAGGTACTTGCGAGCCTTCATACACGATATTATCTTGACATTGCGGTTTGCTTGAACTACATGAGTTTCCAAGACTTGATCGTTCTCCACTGGAATACGTAGTAGCTTTTCGAAACAGAAGAACTCAACTCTGTTAAGAGATAGCCAATCCATTCCGACATGATATCAAAACTGCCCAGGTCCATCGGTATCAAATTGATGGAGAATGTGTGATCACCAAGTGTTAGTGGGCAATTCCTAAGTACTGTATCAACTGTTATCTGTTTGCCGTTTGCTATCTCAATATTATAAGGGGAGTCTAACGATTCCACAACATGATTAAGATGTCATGCAAAGTTGGATGAGATAAAACTCTGATCCGCTCCAGTGTCAAATAATATGGATGCCTAAAAGTCAGATGGGAGAAACGTACCCGTGACCACATTTGGGTCCTGTTGAGCCGCAGCTGCTCCAATCTGAAAGGCTCTACCTCTTGCTACTTGAGCCCTTTGTTGATTCTTCTTGGGACAATCCCGAGAAAAGTGTCCAGGGCCACAGTTGTAGCAAGACTTGTGATCAGCAGCAGCAGTAGTGGCTGCATTGTTGTTTCTGTTCGGAGTCCCCCGTGCTCCTGCATTGGTTTGCCCAGTGACCAAACTTCCCGCAGTTGGTGCATTGTCTGCACTGGGTGTTTGGTGGATGATGATACTGGCAACTGTGGCACAAAGGTGCTGTGCCAGTGTAGGGCCTCTTGATCTGTAGAGGTGTGGTTGGTTGATCATCGGTGTCTGAATGGTCGCAGCGAAGTTCTTGACCACTTTTTGTTTTTTGGCCGGCCTTTTATCCGGCTTCCTTGAACTTCCACCCTTAGCTGCTTCGGTTTCCTTCTTCAGTGCCCCGGAGGCAACCATCACATATGTCAAAGTTGTTGACAGAGTAACAACCATCTCCATAGTAGTGGGGTGGGCAGAAATCACGTGCCCTTGGATACAAGCCGGCAGTCCACCAACATACCGCTCTATCCTTTTCTCCAGTGTTGGCACCACATCAGGTGCCAAGGTGGCTAACTCATGAAATCTTGTAGTGTAGGCCAGATGCCCGGCACCAATCATGACAAGGTTAAGCAGCTCAGTTTCAACCTTCTTGAGTTCGTTCCTCGGGCAAAACTCTGCCCTCAGCATAGCCTTGAAATCATCCCAAGGCATTGACAGAGCTTCATCCCTGCCCCTTGTCTGTACTTGTGCGTTCCACCATGTCAGAGCTCGCTTGTTAAACGAGCCAGCAGCATATCTCACCCTACGTTGATCAGGACAACCACTAATGTCGAGAGTTGTTTCCATTTTCTCGATCCAATGGATCAATCCGACAGCTCCCTCACTGCCACTGAAACTCGGTGGCTTGCATCCTACAAAGTTCTTGTAAGAATAATCCTGGTGGTGTCGGGTGTTACCGCTGCCTTCTCTAGATGAGTTGGCGATGTTGTTACTGTTGTTGCTATTGATCATGTTCATCATCTCGGGAATCACATCCCTCAGTTGACTGGTCAGCAGAGTGGCCAGTGCTATAGTGGCAGGATCCAACTCATGAGCAGGTGGTGGCGGAGGAGGTAGGTGTGGAGGAGAGTTAGGTGGTGGCGGAGGAGGAGGTGGAGGAGGTAGGTGTGGAGGAGAGTCAGGTGGTGTCGGTGTTGATGAGTGTGGAGCTGAATCTTGTGGTGGTGGTGGCAGTAAAGCTGGTGGTGGTCTTCCTGGCGGCATTCTGATCATAACCGAAAGAAATTCGGTTAGTGCAGTGATCAGACGCAGAAGACATATGCAAATAGAGTCCTATATCGTATATTCACTACATGAGGATCCCTGGGTTATAGTCTAGGCCAAACCGTTTAAGTAACATGACCTATATTTCTCTATAATCATCGCTCTGATACCAATCTGTCACACCCCGAGCCGGCGGCTGGATCGACATTCATGTCGGGCGGAAAGTTCTCGGGACTCGATATCGTTTGATAATCACTACGATCAGAATGTTGCATGGCACATGATATAATAATGAGAAATGCTAATCATGACAATGATATAGAATTACAAAGTTAAATTACATTGTTTCTTCATAATTTAACCAAGTAAATCTACTCAAAAGAATCAATGAGTTTCTATCTTGTAACTATACAAGATCTACAAAAGGTGATTCATTGTTTTGTCATTCCAAAAGTATGCATGACACAACATGTAGCTAGGTCTTCTAAAAGTCCACTAGCTATGTTCCTGATGTCTGGTGACTAAACCTGTTCATCACCTGAGAAAACATGCATTTAAACAAAGTCAACACTAGGTTGGTGAGTTCATAAATTTGATAATTGAAAACCTTGAATTGTTCACATACACAATCACAATGTCATACATGTTACTTGTAAGTTGTTTGATTCACCTGTTCACACAATGGCCTCTCCATGTTATATTCAGAAGTAGTATTTCATCCTATTAGTTATGCTTATATATAGGGCGTATTTCGGGGAACAAGCCCCAGCCAACATCCCACCACATAACTAATAGAACTCTACCCTACTTGCAATACAACTATAGATACCCATTATCATTTCACCTGTTCATCCCGTTTGATATCCACCCGTTGTATCATATGTAAAATAATATGTCGAGAGGGGTTTAGTTATCAAACTGAAGTATTGATACACCCTCAATGTACTAAGGAAGTTAGATTAATTTAATCCGATACTTGTCATTATTCTATTTCTTGTGGGGTTAACTGTTGATCACTTTTAAATATTAAGAGTGTTAGCTAACCAATTGATATTTATTCTCAACTTGAAGTGCATAGAGCCTAAAAGAAATCCATTGCAATCCACACGTAATCAGATTACAATGCATCCGATTTACCTCTACCACTTTGTATTCCCATAGGCCTCATCGAAACTATTACCAGTAATATGACATGAGAGAAAATCAATTCCTCAATCTACTAGTCAACAGTAACCGATGGATTAATTACAATTTCACTGCATATTAATATCACCATGTGTCGCTTACCAGACCCTGATTGTTCGTCGCCCTGTCACCAGTCATACGTTACCGACCAATGATGATTACGATCAACATACTAGCCCTACAAGCTAGAGGTTTGTCAAACCTATGGTACCACTATGCTATCGTCGGTTTAGTCACGTCAAACTAACTAGTCAGTGATTTGTGAAGGGACTTACAATGATCAACTTGAATACATGGCACATGATTGAAATGATATAATACAGACAGTTCAATAGTAATCAATTGTATTGTGTTCACCAATGTTGTTTGTTTTCAATGTTGTGTGTTCTCGTTGTTGTTAACAAAGTTATATAAGATCTTGTCTTATTATACAATGTTAGTTGTTGTGTGAATGATGTTGGTATCATCAAGGTAAATTATCATGATTATCATTCTTTGTGTTCCATATAGTCACCCTGTTGCCATTACAGTGTTGTAAGAACTAGTCTTACTACACTTAGTCGACTCAGGTGCTGGATTATACTTGTTTCGTGTTATCTTGTAAATTGGCACCGAGTTACAAGCTAAGTGTCATAAGAACTTGTGTTTTAACACTTAACTAACTCCGGTGGCGAATGATATTATGAGGATATATTATCCTCATATCATTCTTGTTTGTTGTTGTGGTCATCATGTTCACCTATGATAATCTCATTGTTTGTTCTTGTAAGAGTAATTAAGTGTTATAAGATAGAATCTTAAAACTATGTTATTCTATTGTGTTGATGATTTATGAAGTTATATTATCATATTCATCTTAGTAGTCTATGTCATAACATGATCATACAAGCATGCATACAATGATAAATGATAATAAGTCAAGGAATATTATCTCAATCAAAGTATAAGCAATATGTTAAACTAAAAATTTTAAATAAATAAAAGTTAAGCATGTTTCTCAGCCCCGAGAGTTTAAAATAAGTTAATGATTGGAAAGGGGCGTATGAACTCACCTTGTAGTTGTTATGGTTGACTTAGTATAAACAAGAATGCACGCGCTTGTTGTTGTACTTGTTGTTGTATTCACGATCCTGTATTGATTTTATGTTGTTTGTAACTTGTAAGTATTAGTTTGTAGAGATTTGTGTGTGTGTATGTGTTAGCCTTAGGATTGGCTAACACCCGTAACTCTCGGTCATCATTCGGCCTTGGTTCACTAGTTATAGATTATGCTAACACTTAAACCATTAGGTTTAGATTAACACACTTTGTTATTGATTCAATGTTAAATATTGAATCAATGTCATAACAAAAGGGTTATAAGTATAAAACTTAAGTTTTTGATTAAATGTTATAACTCTTACATCTTGTCGTTACTTGTGAACACTTTTGTGATACAAGGTCTTAGGATTTTGAAAATTTATTAACATCAAAACCTTACCACCGTTGTATTAATTTAAGTTGATAATCCCATGCAAGTGGTCATTAGTCTTGATTCAAAGTGTTTTTACATCATTTGTTATTTGGGCCGAATGACCCATAGTGGGCCGAAGAATCAATTGGGCTAGGCCGAACGAAGTGTGGGCTAAAGCAACGGGTTTGGCCAATTAATTGGGCCGACTATATATTGTTGGGCCAAGATAGTTTCCATCCCTCTTATGCCAAATAAATCAATGTGGATTGAACTAGTGGCCATGGACAGAGTGAATTTGGGCCGAAACAGCCACAGTGGGCCGAATTATATGTTATCCCAAATGGAGTGTTGTTTGCACCACATGGTGAGATCTGGCACCATGAATTAATGACTTCCTGGTTCGATCTGCCTTTGAGCCAGCGAACCTATTAGTAGTCACCATGGTTCGCCCGTGACATTAAGTCCAGCGAACCTTATTGTTCGAATCGTTATCCGAACGAACACGATGATGATTTTGCTTTCTGATTCTTGTTTTCTACTTTTCAGTCATCATTTCAGAATGTTAAACTCACAGATATGTTTGTGTGAATCGTCACCCACGCAAACACACTGTCAGTTCGTTATTCTGAAATTACACTGCATTCATGTTCAGAATTGTGCTTCCTCACTAACGGACTCAACAAAACTTCCTGTTTTCACATTGTTTTCCTTGAATTCACACTGTTTTCGTAATGAATTATCGGCCATCTCTATGGATATCCGATCGCAACCGACATGTTCTTGTTGTTTACTTGTACACTGTTGTTTCTATTGATTCGTTGTATTAATTGTCCTTAGGTTTTCGCCTAAATACATACAACTATTGTTTATCGTGAATTGTTGTACTTACGGTATTTAAGTTTTCGCTTATATACGTACAACTGTTTCTTGTTTTCCTGAGTTATGTTATCACACACACTGTTCATACATTGTATTTACACACAGTAAATAGTGAAAGTACACATACCGTATGGACTTGCCGGATGATCAGGTATTGGATGTCACAGTCTCCCCTTGTTAAAGAAATTTCGTCCCAAAATTTAAGCATCAATGTCGGGCTATAATTCTCGAATAGGTGGGGATACTTTGTCTTCATGTTGTCCTCGCGTTCCGAAGTAAATTCTGGTCCACGCTTGGAGTTCCATCGAACCTTTACAATAGGGATACGGCTTCGTTTCAGTCTCTGACTTCACGTTCCATCATCTCGACAGGTTCTTCAATGAAATGTAATTGTTCATCAACTTGTATCTCTTCCAGAGGTATGATCAATGATTCATCAGCGAGACATCTCTTGAGATTTGATACATGAAATACATCGTGTACTCCACTGAGTTAGTCAGGGAGTTTGAGTCTGTAGGCCACATGACCTATACGTTGAGTTATCTCAAACGGTCCGACATACCTTGGTGCTAGTTTGCCTTTAGCCCCAAATCATACCTTGTATGATTTTGATCTTGTTTCACCCAGATTCTCGCTCAAAATCATCACACCATCATACTCCTGATGTAATGAAGAAAGTTTAAACATAGGCCATACATTTGGTCGAGCCTAGCCGCCAGCTCACCACTCCTCATTACATTAGGCTTAGATTAGTGGTACTATTTAGAAGTTGAATCTCACACAATCTAACATTTCATGATTGACTATTGAGTTGAGTTTGTATATCGATAATAAGAAGCTTGCCACTTAATGTGACAACCTGTACATTTGCATAGATTAATTTATATAGTTAATTTGTCTAAGTACATTTTGACAGAATCATGTGTGTAAATACGAAACAAAATCCAATAGAACAGAGATCAAGTGAATACAAGTATCGATATCTTATATATATGACATACACTGAACATGAACCAAAATACCAGAGTAGGTGTATTTCAGAAAAAAAAATAGAAACAAACATGAGCAACAATGAACCAATGAAATACTAACATCAGGCAAGGGAACTAACTAACAAATTTCAAACACATAGCATTGTCGGATGTTAAACTAACAGTGTATTTGTGTGGGTGACGATCCATATGAGTATATTTGTTAGATTTAATACTCTGAGTGATATCTTTAATCTAGAAAACCCGGTCAGAACATTCAACATACAATGTATTTATATAATTAAGGATCCGTGCACACACATACATGAGTTAAATATTATAATAAAATAATTGTAACACCCCGGCCGATGGCGGAATCATTAGGATGCCACGAGGAATGTGCAGATTGTTCACAAGCTCATGGGTAACTAAAAGGTAACATCACATATCATGTAAAGCATTTAAATTAATTACACAAAAATAACGTTTGTCACGAAACAATTACAACAAGTTACACAAAAAAAAAGCTAAGTTAAGTAAATCATAGTCTTCAGTAGATTTAGTTAAATTAGACCTAAGTACAAGATCCAATGTGATGATGTCCAAAATATTTAGAGCTATCCTCCCTACTTCTCCTTGTTCCTGAAACATGTAAAAGTCAAGTGTCAACTACAAAAGTAGTTGGTGAGTAATCATAAGTTTAACACACCCAAATATAGGTATAAATATATAAGTAAACACATGTGAACATGTAAGAATGAATATTTCCTATAAATTCACTAACAAGCAGATATCAACAATAATGTGTTAGCATATAATCACTGCGAAGGACCTAAGCCAACTCAATCAACAATATAGGGAATCACTACAGAGGACCGAAGTCAACTCAATCAACAGTATAAAGAATCACCGCGGAGGACCGAAGTCAACTAAACCAACAGTGGTTCTATGTCATTCAGAGTTTACCCTAATCAATGCGGAAGACCAAATTCAACTCAATCAACAATGGTTCAGATCAGTGCAAGTCTAGTGGCATTACATCAATGACATCCAAGTTTCACAAGTGCTATGCAAAAGTATAAGAGTTTAAGTTTCACATGTTTCACCCCCAAGTTCAAAACATAAAAAGTAAAAAGGGGGTTATGAGAACTCACAGATGAAGTTTATCGTTTGTGTTTTGTAGAATGCGGGCTCACTGATGTGAAATCATCAATTGTTCAACAACCTGTATTTCATGTGTGTTGTACTCATAAATACATGTGTGTTATCAATATGTCATATTATTGTGTTTAATTTACAATTGAGAAGTCATGTTATTATTCATGTGAGTTTACCTAAGTTGTAGTGAATTATCCGTATTTTGAATATATTGTAACCATCGTACTTAGAGTTTGAAATCCTTGTTAAGTTTAAATAAAATGATTGTGACAATAAAATCTAAGATTAAGTTAAATTAACTTGTATGTTGTAAAGAGGTGGTAAAACTTTAACTATATGCATGTGTGAAATCGTGCATGTATGTTTTGTTACGTTTATAAATTCTTTAAGTTGTTAATTCTTGATATCATCAATATTATGTGGGTGTATCCATTGATCTTTGTAAATTTAACCATCGTGGAAATCATCGATATTATCAAGTTCGGTCACTAGTATCGATAGAAACTGATTAGTATCGATGGTGTTAAAGGAAATGGCTAGCATCGACCATATCCCTTAGTATCGACGATACCACCATCGAATCTAGTCAGTATCGACATGCGTTAAGTTCGTTGGATCAGTGTCGATGGAAAAAAGTTCGATGGGTCAGTATCGATGGGGAACAAGTTCGATTGAGATAGGTTTGATGAGATTGTTGTCGAGGCTATTAAGTTTGACAGTGTCATTGTCAAGATTATTAGAATCGATGAGGCCATGGTCGAATTTGCTAAGTTCGATGAAGCTAGTATCGATACTCATAATCTCGATGGACCCACCATCGTACTTGTTAGGTTCGACAAAGCATGGGTCGATACTAATAGTGTCGACAACACTGTTCATCGTCTTCCACTCCAACCTTCATTAAGTTGTTTGTTCCAAGTTCTTAGTTCATTTGTAGACTTCTCGTTCATGATCTTTTTAAGGATACAAAACTGTTTTTAAAGGTGGTGAACTTGTGGTGTGATGTTTGAACTAAGACTCAACGAAAAATCCATAAAACTACCTTGAATCCGAGATTTCTAGCTTGATCAACTTGTACTTTCGTGTTCTAAACGAGTGGAGAATTGTTTGACTCTAAAATCAAGCAAAATGATGAAAAACCAAAGAAGTTCACTTTTTTTTAATGCAGAGAGTGAGAGGAGGGACGTTTTTTGGTTATAAAGAGAGAGAATGATTGAAAGTGTGAGGAAGAATAAGGGATTCACACTTTTATAGTCAAGGTTTAACGCGGGTGCTCGGTTCCCTTCGTTTACTCGTTATCGTAATGTTTTGTCAGGTTTTTACAAAATACCTTTAAAACGTAAAGTGTTTTATAAAAATAGTTTTTATTTAAATCTTTTTAAGTGGTAATTCCTAATAAATGTTTTAATTCCTTTTTATTATTTTAAATTTCGTAAAGATTTTTATTTTGATTATCTTGTCGAAACGCGTAACATACGTTTAAATTTGTAAAGATCGCCACCTTTACAAATACAACGCTCGTATTGTTTTCTAACTCGATTTATAGATTAATGGAATCTCGTTTCATAAATATTAATCCTAATAGATGTATTCCTGTGAGTAGTCACCCACACGAACACATTATTAGGTTAACCTCTCTGAAATAGCATTCGCGTTTGAATTTGATGTTTGTGTCCTCGCCAACGTTTAGTGTTACATGAGCATTATTATATTAATTAATTTTTTTAAATCCAACATTCAAGAATCCTCCTCACTAAATCATATCACTGACAAACCCATGATAGACCGAAGTAAGTTTATGTATAGGGCATACGTAGAAGCCGGTCGCAACCCATTCAGACGCCAGCCACCACCACTCTGATAAACCATGACCTATGTCTTTGCCTATATTTTGTGATAGAATCTTACACCTTTTTTCTCAAAATTATTTAAATCAAGATATGTCGTACATGTGGAAACTGAAATAACCGCTAAGCGTATGTTCTAATTATATAACAACTTCCAAGTAGGTCATGCAATTCAGTTATGTGTACTCAATAGTGCAAAATCATAGTTTATTTGAAAATTTATATAACCTTCATAGCATAATATGTTCTACTATCATTACAAGTTCTACTGTGTTAGTTATCCTGAAACATCGATGTTACAATAATTAAAGACCCTTAAACGTTTTACAAGTAATAATTAAAGGAACAATCACTCTAAATAAAAGAAAATTTTGTAATAAGTTTTTTATAACACAAAATAATTAATGACCAGTCACGTTCACATGAATAACCAGACATGAAGTACCAAGGTATATCAACCCATAAAAGCCATGAGTATCCCAACTTCTTTCATTTCCGTCTTTCTACTCTCTCTCTACTTTCTCTTTCTTGAATTTGTCTCTCAAAACCTCACCATTTTCTACCATTTTGGAGCTGCCAAACGTTATCTCCACCATCTACAAGCCGAATCAACGATCCAAACAACCCAAGAACATCTAGATCTAGGTAGATCTAAAATTCATTTTTTGTTGTTTGAAACACACTAAACCAAGCCATCAAAACACCTTCAAACTTGCTAAAAACACTTATAAAAAGGTTATTATTGGTGGTTCTAAGCTTATACCAATTTTGAGCCAAGTTGCAGCGTGGCTAGAGGTTGAAGATGATAGGTCGAGACTAGACACAGCCCATACTCACAGTATCTTCGATACTGATAGTATTGGCACTAGTGTCGCTGATACTAGTAGTATTGGCCAAGCCATTATCGTCAACACTAACTTTGAAACGTGGGACCAACACTAGAAGTATCGATACTGATACTAATAGCATCGACAAGGCCAACACTTGTCATATTTTCAAGAGAATAGAGATATTACGCAATTCACTTACCAATCGGAAATCATATCAGATCCAATACATTTGAAATACAACACCAACTAAGAATGTAACACATGAAACAACAGGATCCTAGCAAAGTGATAACATCGAGCATGCGTTCCAAAGATCACTCGACCATTAACACAACACGTAAGTTCATAGTCCCCTTTGCTTTAACTTTTTTCCTTCCAACATGTGGGGCTGAGAACATGCAATATACTTATTTACTATGGAAAATATGACATGTCATAATGAATCAATTTTAGTTTTGGATTCATCTGATCCAGCTAACAAGGGCAATTCAAGTTAGTCTTGGCAAATGAACACACGTGTGATGTTATTGACATATCACACTAATAAACCAAACTCGGTGAACATTTCTGGATTATGGAGAAAAATTTTTGCCCAAAACGAAGTGAAGAATGGGAAGACTCTAATTTCCTTTAAAGGGAAAATCGTGTCCTGTCGAGAGTATGGTCAGCTGGTGGCTGGATTTGATCCTACATATGTCCCATACATAAACATATCTCAGCATGATGGGAGGATTTCAATGAAGAGATTCAGGATTGTAAACTTATGTGATTTACAAGGAACAAATTCGAAAACCGATTTCAATAGCAATTGGTGAAATACATACGCGAATTTAAAAGAAGAGTTTAATTGCAAACATTTGTGGAGACGAAAAGAATTGCAGAGCGAAAATCTAATTTCCATTGAGGGCATAATCGTGAAGCATCGAAGGAGTGGTGGGCTGTTGGCGGAGCTAGAATCTACGTATGTCCTATATATAAGCTTCCTTTGGTACTTCGTGAAAGTGATAGTCATGAGGTTTAGAGCGAGAGCTCATATAGTCTATTTACAAACATTTTGGGTTAACTATGGTTTTTTTCTTACAAAATAAATATGAACGCCTCAACCTAGTGTTGACTTGATTTTCGCAAGCTTCTCAGGTGACGAACAGTTGTAAATAGTACATATTTCAATATCAAGCTAGGAGGGTAAGAGTAGTGGAACTAACATCTTTTTTAAATCAATTTTTGAAACATCTTGTACATCACAAGATAGACTTGGTTTATTTTTTTAACAGGGTCAAATTATTGTACTTGTATAAGTTGTAATTTAAATTTTTTATTTAAATGCAATTTAGTGTTTCTCATTATATCATGTGTTGTGTATACAATCTGATCACCCCGAGATCATGTCCCAGGACTATTCTGCCCAATGGGAATTCGATCCAACCCATCGGCCCGGGGTGGGACACTTAAGGAGCCAAGTTTAATAGTATCCATGGATTTGTTTCACTTAGCTTTATATCCTAAGTGTTGTTCAGGAAGATACTAGTAGTATTGCTGAACATTTTGACAAGACTGGTTGCCTTAGTATTGAAGAATACGAAGGTTACTAATGGCAATGATGACAAGTTGATGCTTGATATGTTCTATGTATGTTCTAAGTATGTTGTCGTTACTAGTATTGATCTTGTTAGGATCGATATGTTAGCATATATTCAGTGGCGAACTAAGAATTTATTTTGACGAGGGGCGAAAATATTTTTTGCTCATTTGAGGATCGTTATATAATAATTTTTTTCTCCTCTGATCAGATCGGGTTAGATCGAATCGGGTCAGATCATATTTATAAAATCAAACTAAATTAAATATATAAAAGCATAATAAAAATACAATACGTCTAAAGCTGTTCTTATGCCTGGCAAATGATCGTGTTGGGTTGGGTAACGAGTCAGAACGGTGTCAGGATGAGTTTTAAGCAATATCAGATTGGGTTTAAATTGTTCATTTAAAAAAAAAACATCAATTTCGTTCAAGTTAAAATAAATTGTAACTAAACAAATAGTTTAATTGAATAATTTTAGTGATTTTCACACCAAATAAATTATTTATCATTATTACCGGTTTGAATCCATTATATTTACATAGTTTCCAAGTTAGTCATCTTGACCCATATTATTTTGAGATTTATTCATCTCAACTCATTCTACGTTATAATATTACCTATTTCAAGCGAAAAAACAATAAGTGTTTACTCAAATTTATCCATTTATCTTGTAATGAATCAACATTGTGAGGCCTACTTGTTCTCTATGGGGTTTTAATTTTTAAAATCTATCCAAAATAACATCTATGGAGAATTTTTTAACTATCTAATTTCTCCAAAAAAATGAAAATATCACTTAAATTATCATCACAAGTCCAAATATGCAAATTTAAGGGGGGGGGATTGCAAAATATTAAGGAGCATGGCTGCCCCCAAAATATAATTGGGTATGCCACTTCATAGATTGATAATGATCTCACTTGTTCTAATGATGATATTGATTCTAGTACATTTTCCAATAGAGTCAGTACTTATATCGATGTTGATGCTGATGATGAGCCCTTCAGATTGGGAATTCTGAGAATACCAAATCTCGTCTCTAAGTCAGGTGCTAATGTAACCACGTTTAAAAACAAACATTTCTAAAATCCTAAAATCTTACCGAGAGCTTAATTCATAGATCGTAGATCCTAAAATTTAATTCCTCTAAAAGGGTAGCTTAGGTTGTAGTCTAGGTCATTAATATTGGTTTTTCCTAGTTCTCTACAACCTTGGCTCTGATACCAACCTTTCATCCCTCATGTAACATCTGTACATATTCACAATGTAATCATTTACGTTATGCAATCACAGTTCATGTATGCAAACAATCATTGTATCATTGTACAATCGTTTCTATGTTTTAGGAATTTTGTCGTGAGTGATTAAGTACATACTTTTTATGTAATTATTGACAAATACGCTACGTAATAACACTATTGTAATATATCAAAACAGTGGTGGACTGGCAGATGATAAGGCAGGTAGCCGGACTCTACGTATGTCTTATACATAAACTGATTACGGAATATTTGGATAGTTGTCACACCCCGAGCCGACGGGCTGGATCGACTTTCCCGTTGGGCGGAAGGTTCTCAAGGTGCGATATCGTGTGATAATCGGAGTGATCAAATTATATACATAGCTCAACATTTGAGAATAAATAAAGCACAATAATAATTAACTAGAAATTTCAAAGTTAAATTACAACTGTCATGTTTGATAATTTAACTAAGCAAACTTATCCAAGAGAATCATAAGTCTAATATCTTGTGACCGTACAAGATATCGAACTCATTCACCTTATAGAAGCAAAATATGTGCTTCCAAAAGTTACTAGATCCACTATCTGGGCATCCTAGTACGCATCCTGCAATCTTAACCTAGTCCTGTACGACACCTAAGAAAACATGTAAGAATACAAAGTCAACACATGGTTGGTGAGTTAATATAGTTTTGTTGTGAAAAATGAAATTTGAACAAACCTGACTAAGTGACAACCTTAACCTCACTATCAACCACCTATAATATCCAGTCAAGTATGCTAAATATAGGGCATACATATGGTCAAGCCAAGCTGCCAGCCCACCACATACCGAACCACATAAAATATTATTGATAATGATAATTAAGCGTTCCATTCCCTTCCATCAACACACTAGTTTCGTTAGTTTCGTCAAAAATGTGGAAGTTCTCTTCATTCCTTAAGCTCATCAACACAGACAACAAACCATGGTAAATGTGGAAAATGTTGAAAATAGTTAATTAAAATGATTAAATAAATGAATAGATAAACATTTAATTAAAAACTAAGTCCTAATGGTTGGCCTTGGTCAACTTAAGTAGACTAGTATAGCAACCAAATGTTCTTAGAAGTTAGGGGATTCTGTAAATATCATCAAACATGTGACCAACAAATCAAACGGTCTAGCTAGGACTTTTTGAAACGTACAGTTTTCTTTTCATTCTTGTTTCTTCTAGTTTCGTCCCTTGTTTCGTTTAGTTTCGTTCACACATGCTATCTTTGATATTTCCCAAACTTTTGTAACATCAGTGCCGGAACTGCCACCGGAACAGTGATCTCTACAGTACTTGAACAGTAAAACAGGTATGAACCATATACATTTCAGTACGTTTCACATTCATATCATTTATCATTATCATTTTGTGTTGTCATAGAACAAATTCAAAAACATTTAACGGAAACACAGTTCAGGACAACGGTTCTGGAGTCAGATAAATATTTGACAATACAGAACCAACGTGTGATTATTTGTTTAGGATTTATTATGTATAAACGTATGTGAGGCTTTAAAGAACAAAACACAGGAATATTGTTATGTGAATGCTAAATCGACGGGTTATTCGTATAGGTGACGATCTATACGAATATATCTGAAAGTTTAATGTTCTGAATGATATTCTATAATTAGAAAACAAGATTGAAAAGTATAGTTATCGTCGTGTTCGTACGAGTGACGATTCGAATGAATACGCGCGACGACCGTACGTTTCGATTTAAACAGTTAGTTAATATTTTAAATTAAAATAAGAGTAGATATTATTTAATTTATTAGGAATCACAACCTTGAATAATTAAATGAATTCTATTTTAAAAATCGGGTCGTTTCGTCGCGAAAACTACGCTAAACGGCTATTTACGCTAAACCAAATGGGACCGAACAAGCGGGTATTTTTCCCACAATTAATGAGGACATTAAATGCCTCAACCACCACCACCCTCTCCTCTTTCCCTCTCATTCACGTCCAAACCCTTTCTCCCTCTAAAAGGTTTTCTCTCAACTTCTCTCTACAAGATCGTGGTCATCTCGTGTTGGATCCAAGCTTATTTGTTGTCAAAACGATCATCACACTACAAGGATTAAGGAAGTACAAGAATTTCACGAGGTTACCCACTGATTTTAAGGTAAAGCTTTGATTATATTTGGTTTTAGAATGTGTGTCCCGAAACCTTTTTGTTTGATGATTCTAACCGGCCAAAACATTCACTAAACACATAGACACACGCGTAGGAGTTGTTAGATGGTTGTTGCAACAGGTTTAACTTCGTATGATGGAGATGAGGCTGCGGAAATGGCTACAGGTTCGTGGCCAGCAGTGGCCGAACCCTCACTAGAATATCAGCCGAACCCTTTGAGTAACGGCCGAACCTTGTTTCAGGTACCACGAACCCTGGACACCGAACCCTGCAACCTGACTCATGAACCTGTCCATCAGATCGACCTGCAGCGAACCTGTGTAGCCACCTGCACCGAACCCTGACACGAACCATCTCATTCTTAGCCGGACTATGGCTGCCGAACACTGGATAAAACCCTAGAACCACGAACCCTTCTACTTTAGCGAACCCAGGATAGTTACGAACCTAAGAATCACAGCCGAACCTTAGTTTGTGAACAAACCTTTAGGCGAACTATCATTGGTTGCCTAACCCTATGCTTAACCATATGGGGGCCGCGAACCCAGGACATGTTTTCAGCCGAGCCTTGAAGGTTTGCCTGGTTGTTTATTCCCGAACCCTAGTCACGAACCACAAAGGTTTGTTCCAGACGAAGTTGGGCCGAACCTTTCCTTTTAGTCAATAGGTTCGCTGGTTTGGATTACATGAAACTTAGTTATTAACGTAGGTGGGGATTTAAAGGTGTGAAATGCATGGAGAGTTACATGCGAATACATATATGAGAGGAAACCAATGGGTGTGCATGCATGGGGTTAAGTTCCACGTGGGTTGCATGGGAATAACATAGAATGTGGATAAGTGATGTTTGAATCTTGTGAGTCTAAATGACTTAAAAGGAACTATCAAAGACTACCAATGGACTTAAGTGGATCCAATGGGTTGTAGTTGAGTCCATCACATGTCCGACATTATAGAATTCAAGTAATGAGATTTCATTAAAAGAAGTTGGTAAATCAATTGGGGATCAAAGGTACTTAATTGGGCCAAAATGGGCCCTATAGGGTTTAATTAAGCCCAATATACATTAAGTAATGATGTCTTAATTAAAATGAAGGAATTATAAATTATAAAAGTTAATAATTTCTAAAATCTTGTTTAATTGGAAGTGTCAACGATAAATGTTATTGGTTCTTTTTTTTAGTTAATAAGTTAATTGTAATGTTTTGGTTTAAAGATTTGTTGTGGTTGAAATCATTGGGAATTTGATTCTAAAAAGACAATATAATTGTCTGGGTTTTAACAGAAAACAAAGGAGACTCTGCCCAAATTTTTGTAAAAATTTAAATTACAAGTGTTGTAACTAAATCTGGGAATTGGGATCTAAAAGGGTAACTAAGATAGATTAGATCTTAGATACACTTAGTGCTAAGACATTTAGTTGCACACACACCAAGATCAAACCTTAGGCACAACGACTATTACGCGTACTTATTATATTCGAATTCTTATAAAATAACTCAGAAACCGAAGACACTTAGCTTACAAAAAAGAGCGCGCATTTTGTGTTAAAACATTTACATAGCAGCACAGGTGAGTTCGTTGCCCTTTTCTAACATTTTTGTTTTAAAACGCGGGGCTGAGAAGAATGCGTAAACTGTTTATTTAAAATTGCTTACTTAAATGCTTTTAATTTTATATGTTTACATATATATATAAATGTTATCCTAGACCATTGTCTAGGAAGATTTTATGCAGGTTTACTAACTGATTTACTTATAAATTAAGTGAATAATCGGGTTAAACTAAAACATTTCAACAGATCAAAACATTTCAAACGAATCAAACTAAACATTTTGACAAAACAAGTGTGTGAGTTCAAGGAATCAAACGAAACATTCTGACGAAACAGGTGCGGGATTTCAATGAATCAAACGAAACAATCTTTGCAAAGATAACATTCAATGTTCTACAAATCAAGTGTTTGTTGAACAATGAATCAAGTGTACAATTGATTAAAGAATCTAGTATTCTATGATCAACGAATCAAGTACATCTTGTAACAGAATCAGACGAATCAATAAATCATTTTCAAGGGAAAGCCTGGGAAATATCAGAAATAACATATGCCAAAACGGACGAAACAGAAACCCTACATTTCAAGAAGTCCTAGTTAGACCGTTTGATTTGTAGGTCGTATGTTTGATGATATTTATAGATTTCCTAACTACTAAGTACCTAGATTGACAGACTAGTCTACTCGAGTTGACCAAGGCCCAATCATTAGGACTTAGATTTTATTAAATGTTTATTTATTTATTTACTTAAGCATTTATGACTGTTTATACAATTGCTATGGTTGATCATATTATGTGATGAACTTATGAAATCAACATGGATTTCAAATGATTGTAATTACAGGGACAAAGGAACAGAAAGATTTTGGGTTTAATGAGAAGGGTAAAAATGCTTAACTATCATTAACAACAGTGTCATATACGGATTAGTATGTGGTGGGACGGTGGCTGGGCGGGCGGTAAGTTCGACCCTACATATGCCCTATATATAAGCATACCGATCCGGATATTACATGTGAAGTTAACGAGGTTAAGGTCTTTACCGGATGAGGTTTACAAATCATTTTCAAACTCTAAACTATATGAACTCACCAACCATGTGTTGATTTTATTTTTGCATGACTTCTCAGGTGACGAACAGGTCAACTAGGAAGCTTATGCTTTTGGACTAGGACTTCAGATAGAAGACTTAGTATTTTTGGACCTGCATATTTTTGAAGACATCATTATACAATTTATTTCGTGTATCTTGTGTAAATACAAGATAGAAATCTATGATGTTGATGATAGATTTACATTGTTAAATTATAAACAATACTGATGTAATTTAACTTTGTAATTCTATTACATTTAGCATTTCTCATTTATATCATGTGCAATGTAAACAATCTGATCACCTTCGATTATCACTCCCGATATCACGCTCCGGGAACCTTCCGCCCGACGGGGACTTCGATCCAACCCCGCCGGCTTGGGGTGTGACAGATTGGTATCAGAGCCATGGTTATAGAGAAATATAGGTCATTTATTTAAACGATTTGGCCTAGACTATAACCTAGGGACCCTGTATATAGAGACACAGGACTTAGGAATTTTCTTGCATATTGTCTTCTATATTTGATCATTGCACTAACCAATAACTTTATTGGTTATGATCAGAATGCCGCTGAGAAGACAGCCTCCCTTGTTACCTCCACCACCACAAGACTTGGCTCCACACTCCTCCACACCGTCACCAAATGATTCACCACCACCACCTCCTCCACCTCCTCCTTTGATTACCCAAACATCTGGTTCGGGTACAACATCGACCTTGGATCCTGCTACTATCGCTCTGGTGACGTTACTGAGTAGCCAGATGACAAATCAGATGAAGGAAGCAGTACCGGAGATGTTCCTTCGTCTTCGTAATGAGATCCTCAACACTGGCAACACATCAGGAGAAGCCAGTGGAAATACTGGAGATTCATCTCATTACTCCTACAAGTCTTTTGTAGGATGTAAACCACCCAGTTTTAGTGGGTCTGAAGGTGCCGTTGGATTAATCCAATGGATTGAGATGATTGAAGCAACCTTGGATCTTTGCAGCTGCCCCGAACACCACAAGGTCCGTTACTCAGCTAGAACATTCAAAAAACGGGCTCTGACCTGGTGGAACGGTCAGATCAACGCCCGAGGAAGAGAGGAAGCTATGGCAATGCCATGGGAAGATTTCAAGGCACTGCTGCGAACGGAATTCTGCCCCAAGAATGAGCTGCAGAAGTTGGAGGTTGAATTATCCAACCATGTGATGAAGGGGGCTGATCACATGGGTTACACTATTCGTTACCACGAGTTAGTTGCCTTGGTACCTGATATGGTACCAACTCTGGAGAAAAGAATAGATAGATATGTGGATGGACTCCCCGCCTGCATTCAGGGCATGGTTGTTTCAGCCAACCCTACTACTGTTGAATCTGCAGTGAGATTGTCTGGGAAACTCACTGATCTCATGGTAGCCTCTGGAGTCCTAAAGAAGGAGGCTGAAACCAGCAAGAACAAAGCTGAGTTTTCAAAGAAACCCCACCACCATCAGAAGAAGAAATAGAAGACCATCAAGAACTACACGGTGGCCACACCTCTTCAACAAGTAGCAGCAGCACCACAGAACCCTAACCGCAAACCTTACACTGGCATGTTTCCTCTATGTGCCAAGTGTCAGTATCATCACATTGCTGACACTCCCTGCAAGCAATGCACGGGATGTGGAAGAAAGGGCCATTGGGTCCAGTACTGCTGGATGACACCCAACCAAGCAGTCAACAATGCTGCTTTGGCTCTCCCTCCACCAGCTAATCAAAATAACGGTGGATGCTATAACTGTGGCGAACAAGGCCACTTTGCGAAGAACTGCCCAAAGAAGGCACAACCAGCAGTTCAAGCACCCCGTGGACGAGCCTTTGCCATCGGAGCACCAGCTGCACGCCAGGACCCAAATGTGGTCACTGGTACGTTTCTCTTACATGACTTTTATGCATCTGTTCTATTTGACACTGTTGCGGATCAGAGTTTTATCTCTACCGATTTTGCATGCCAATTAGATTCTATAGAAGAACAGTTAGACTCCCCTTATATTATAGAAGTAGCTAACGGGAAACAGATCATAGTTAGTACAGTTTATAGGAACTGACCATTGACACTTAATGGTCATACATTCACCATCGATTTGATGCCGATGGAGTTGGGCAGTTTTGATATCATTGTTGGAATGGATTGGCTTTCCTCTAATCTAGTGGAAGTCATTTGTTCTGAAAAGCTACTTCGAATTCCCTTGCCGAGTGATCGCGTGTTGGAAGTTAAAGGGGATCAAGCGAAACGAAATGTCAAAATCATTTCATGTATAAAAGCGCGTAAGTGTTTACAGAAGCGGTGCGTTGCATTCTTGGCTCATGTGGTAGAAAAGGAGAAGGACAAGAAAAGGATTCAAGATGTACCTGTGGTGAAAGAATATCCTGAAGTGTTTCCTGAAGACCTACTAGGTTTGCCACCTGTGCGACCGGTAGAGTTTCGTATTGACTTAATTCCTGGAGCAACCCCAGTTGCTAAATCTCCTTACAGGTTAGCACCTTCAGAGATGTAGGAATTGTCTAATCAGTTACAGGAGCTACTTGACAAGGGTTTCATCAGACCGAGCTACTCACCTTGGAGAGCTCCGGTTTTGTTCGTAAAGAAGAAAGACGGATCGTTCAGAATGTGCATAGACTACAGGGAGCTGAACAAACTGACCATCAAGAATCGGTATCCCTTACCGAGGATTGATGATCTGTTTGACCAACTGCAAGGAGCTCAATACTTCTCAAAGATTGACTTGCGGTCTGGATATCATCAGCTGAGAGTTCAAGATGAAGACATACCGAAAACAACCTTCCGAACAAGATACGAGCATTATGAATTCATGGTGATGCCTTTCGGATTGACAAATACACCAGCGGTTTTCATGGACCTCATGAACCGAGTGTGCAAGCCGTACTTGGATCAGTTTGTCATTGTCTTTATTGATGACATACTGATTTATTCCAAGACCAAAACAGAACATGAGCAACACCTTAAAAAGATCTTGGAGCTGTTGAAGAAAGAACAACTCTATGCTAAATTCTCTAAATGTGAATTCTGGCTAAGGGAAGTTCAATTTCTGGGTCATGTAGTTAACAGCGAGGGAATTCATGTAGATCCTGCCAAGATCGAGGCGATAAAGAATTGGGACTCTCCGAAGACACCAACGGAAATACGGTCTTTTCTGGGATTGGCAGGTTATTATAGAAGGTTCATATCGAATTTTTCTAAGATAGCTCTACCTCTCACTAAGTTAACCCAGAAAAGTGAACCGTTTGTCTGGGAGCATAAACAAGAAGATGCTTTCCAGACCCTGGAACAGAAACTATGTGATGCTCCAATCCTATCTCTCCCAGAGGGTTGTGATGAATTTGTTGTATATTGTGATGCTTCTCATCGGGGACTCGGTTGTGTGTTAATGGAACGGGACAAAGTCATCGCCTATGCATCAAGACAGTTAAAGATTCATGAGAAGAATTACACTACTCATGATTTGGAACTGGGAGCTGTAATCTTCGCGTTGAAGATTTGGAGACATTACTTATATGGTACCAAGTGTACTATATTCACTGATCACAAGAGTCTGCAGCACATTTTTGATCAGAAGGAACTCAACATGCGACAGTGTCGTTGGGTTGAACTTCTGAATGACTATGACTGTGTAATCAAGTATCATCCGGGGAAGGCGAACGTTGTAGTTGACGCCTTGAGCCGGAAGGAACGGCTCAAACCCCCACGTGTTAGAGCAATGGGGATAACTGTGCAGACCAGTTTAAGTGACAAGATTATTCAAGCACAACAAGAAGCACTAGACCGAGGTAATCTGAAGAAGGAACTTGATTGCGGAGCAGAAAAACAGTTCGACACGAAGCCTGATGGAATGATCTATTACCGGGAACGTATATGGATCCCGACGGTAGACGAATTGAGAAGACTAATCTTCGATGAAGCACACAAGAGTAAATACTCCGTTCACCCAGGCACTGACAAAATGTACCAAGACTTGCGTGGATTTTATTGGTGGCCGGGAATGAAGAAAGACATAGCCGAGTACGTCGGACAGTGTCTTACGTGTGCGAAGGTAAAGGCGGAACACCAGAGACCGTCTGGGCTACTGGAACAGCCTGAGATTCCGCTCTGGAAGTGGGAACAAATAGCTATGGACTTCATTACCAAGCTACCCCGCACTTCCAGTGGTCATGATACAATTTGGGTGATCATTGATCGTTTAACCAAATCTGCTCACTTCTTGCCTATGCGTGAGACCTTCACGATGGATAAACTGGCAAGATTATACATCAATGAGATAGTGGTGGTGTCTATTATCTCTGATAGAGACAGCAGATTCACATCAAGGTTCTGGCAATCGCTGCAGAAATCTCTAGGGACGCAGCTAAATCTGAGTACAGCTTACCATCCACAAACGGATGGTCAAAGCCAACGTACTATTCAAACCCTAGAGGACATGTTGAGAACATGTGTATTGGACTTCGGTGGGAACTGGGACTCCCATTTGCCACTGATCGAGTTCTCCTACAATAACAGTTATCACAACAGTATCGGATGCGCACCATTCGAGGCTCTCTATGGTCGGAAATGTCGATCACCTATCTGCTGGGCTGAAATTGGAGACAATCGAATAACTGGGCCAGAACTTATTCAGGAAACCACTGACAAGATAGCTCAGATTCAAAGAAGACTACAAGCAACCAGGAGCAGACAAAAGAGCTACGCTGACAAACGGCGTAAGCCGTTGGAATTCCAAATGGGAGACCGAGTCATGTTGAAGGTATCCCCATGGAAAGGCGTTGTACGTTTTGGAACGAAAGGCAAATTAGCACCACGATACGTGGGACCGTTCGAGATCATTGAACGAATTGGTCCTATGGCGTATAGACTGAGATTACCGGATGAACTCAGTGGTGTGCATGACGTGTTTCACGTTTCAAACTTAAAGAAATGCCTTGTTGACGAGTCTCTCGTCATTCCGATTGAAGAAATTCAAGTAGACGAACAGTTACATTTCATAGAAGAACCTTTGGAGACTATGGATCGCAAGGTTAAACAACTGAGGCGAAGCCGTATTCCGATTGTAAAGGTTCGATGGAATTCAAGACGTGGACCCGAATTTACTTGGGAACGCGAGGATCACATGAAGTTAAAGTACCCCCAACTGTTTGAAGAGGAAGCTGTACCCGATAACAACTCTTAAATTTCGGGACGAAATTTCTCTAACAAGGGGAGACTGTAACATCAGTGCCGGAACCGTCACCGGAACAGTGATCTCTACAGTACTTGAACAGTAAAACAGGTATGAACCATATACATTTCAGTACGTTTCACATTCATATCATTTATCATTATCATTTTGTGTTGTCATAGAACAAATTCAAAAACATTTAACGGAAACACAGTTCAGGACAACGGTTCTGGAGTCAGATAAATATTTGACAATACAAAACCAACATGTGATTATTTGTTTAGGATTTATTATGTATAAACGTATGTGAGGCTTTAAAGAACAAAACAAAGGAATATTGTTATGTGAATGCTAAATCGACGGGTTATTCGTATAGGTGACGATCTATACGAATATATCTGAAAGTTTAATGTTCTGAATGATATTCTATAATTAGAAAACAAGATTGAAAAGTATAGTTATCGTCGTGTTCGTACGAGTGACGATTCGAACGAATACGCGCGACGACCGTACTTTTCGATTTAAACAGTTAATTAATATTTTAAATTAAAATAAGAGTAGATATTACTTAATTTATTAGGAATCACAACCTTGAATAATTAAATGAATTCTATTTTAAAAATCGGGTCCTTTCGTCGCGAAAACTACGCGAAACGGCTATTTACGCGAAACCAAACGGGACCGAACAAGCGGGTATTTTTCCCACAATTAATGAGGACATTAAATGCCTCAACCACCACCACCCTCTCCTCTTTCCCTCTCATTCACGTCCAAACCCTTTCTCCCTCTAAAAGGTTTTCTCTCAACTTCTCTCTACAAGATCATGGTCATCTCGTGTCGGATCCAAGCTTATTTGTTGTCAAAACGATCATCACACTACAAGGATTAAGGAAGTACAAGAATTTCACGAGGTTACCCACTGATTTTAAGGTAAAGCTTTGATTATGTTTGGTTTTAGAATGTGTGTCACGAAACCTTTTTGTTTGATGATTCTAACCGGCCAAAACATTCACTAAACACATAGACACACGAGTAGGAGTAGTTAGATGGTTGTTGCAACAGGTTTAACTTCGTATGATGGAGATGAGGCTGCGGAAATGGCTACAGGTTCGTGGCCAACAGTGGTCGAACCCTCACTAGAATATCAGCCGAACCCTTTGAGTAACGGCCGAACCTTGTTTCAGGTACCACGAACCCTGCAACCTGACTCACGAACCTGTCCATCAGATCGACCTGCAGCGAACCTGTGTAGCCACCTGCACCGAACCCTGACACGAACCATCTCATTCTTAGCCGGACTATGGCTGCCGAACCTTGGATAAAACCCTAGAACCACGAACCCTTCTACTTTAGCGAACCCAGGATAGTTACGAACCTAAGAATCACAGCCGAACCTTAGTTTGTGAACAAACCTTTAGGCGAACTATCATTGGTTGCCTAACCCTATGCTTAACCTTATGGGGGCCGCGAACCCAGGACATGTTTTCAGCCGAGCCTTGAAGGTTTGCCTGGTTGTTTATTCCCGAACCCTAGTCACGAACCACATAGGTTTGTTCAAGACGAAATTGGGCCGAACCTTTCCTTTTAGTCAATAGGTTCGCTGGTTTGGATTACATGAAACTTAGTTATTAACGTAGGTGGGGATTTAAAGGTGTGAAATGCATGGAGAGTTACATGCGAATACATATATGAGAGGAAACCAATGGGTGTGCATGCATGGGGTTTAGTTCCACGTGGGTTGCATGGGAATAACATAGAATGTGGATAAGTGATGTTTGAATCTTGTGAGTCTAAATGACTTAAAAGGGACAATCAAAGACTACCAATGGACTTAAGTGGATCCAATGGGTTGTTTTTGAGTCCATCACATGTCCGACATTATAGAATTCAAGTAATGAGATTTCATTAAAAGAAGTTGGTAAATCAATTGGGGATCAAAGGTACTTAATTGGGCCAAAATGGGCCCAATAGGGTTTAATTAAGCCCAATATACATTAAGTAATGATGTCTTAATTAAAATGAAGGAATTATAAATTATAAAAGTTAATAATTTCTAAAATCTTGTTTAATTGGAAGTGTCAACGATAAATGTTATTGGTTCTTTTTTTTAGTTAATAAGTTAATTGTAATGTTTTGGTTTAAAGATTTGTTGTGGTGGAAATCATTGGGAATTTGATTCTAAAAAGAAAATATAATTGTCTGGGTTTTAACAGAAAACAAAGGAGACTCTGCCCAAATTTTTGTAAAAATTTAAATTACAAGTGTTGTAACTAAATCCGGGAATTGGGATCTAAAAGGGTAACTAAGATAGATTAGATCTTAGATACACTTAGTGCTAAGACATTTAGTTGCACACACACCAAGATCAAACCTTAGGCACATCGACTATTACGCGTACTTATTATATTCGAATTCTTATAAAATAACTCAGGAACCGAAGACACTTAGCTTACAAACAAGAGCGCGCATTTTGTGTTAAAACATTTACATAGCAGCACAGGTGAGTTCATTGCCCCTTTTCTAACATTTTTGTTTTAAAACGCGGGGCTGAGAAGCATGCGTAAACTATTTATTTAAAATTGTTTACTTAAATGCTTTTAATTTTATATGTTTACATATATAAATGTTATCCTAGACCATTGTCTAGGAAGATTTTATGCAGGTTTACTAACTGATTTACTTATAAATTAAGTGAATAATCGGGTTAAACTAAAACATTTCAACAGATCAAAACATTTCAAACGAATCAAACTAAACATTTTGACAAAACAAGTGTGTGAGTTCAAGGAATCAAACGAAACATTTTGACGAAACAGGTGTGGGATTTCAATGAATCAAACGAAACAATCTTTGCAAAGATAACATTCAATGTTCTACAAATCAAGTGTTTGTTGAAAAATGAATCAAGTGTACATACAATTGATTAAAGAATCTAGTATTCTATGTTCAACGAATCAAGTACATCTTGTAACAGAATCAAACGAATCAATAAATCATTTTCAAGGGAAAGCCTGGGAAATATAAGAAATAACATATGCCAAAACGGACGAAACAGAAACCCTACATTTCAAGAAGTCCTAGCTAGACCGTTTGATTTGTAGGTCGTATGTTTGATGATATTTACAGATTCCCTAACTACTAAGTACCTAGATTGACAGACTAGTCTACTCGAGTTGACCAAGGCCCAATCATTAGGACTTAGATTTTATTAAATGTTTATTTATTTATTTACTTAAGCATTTATGACTGTTTATACAATTGCTATGGTTGATCATATTATGTGATGAACTTATGAAATCAACATGGATTTCAAATGATTGTAATTACAGGGACAAAGGAACAGAAAGATTTTGGGTTTAATGAGAAGGGTAAAAATGCTTAACTATCATTAACAACAGTGTCATATACGGATTAGTATGTGGTGGGACGGTGGCTGGGCGGGCGGTAAGTTCGACCCTACATATGCCCTATATATAAGCATACCGATCCGGATATTACATGTGAAGTTAACGAGGTTAAGGTCTTTACCGGATGAGGTTTACAAATCATTTTCAAACTCTAAACTATATGAACTCACCAACCATGTGTTGATTTTATTTTTGCATGACTTCTCAGGTGACGAACAGGTCAACTAGGAAGCTTATGCTTTTGGACTAGGACTTCAGATAGAAGACTTAGTATTTTTGGACCTGCATATTTTTGAAGACATCATTATACAATTTATTTTGTGTATCTTGTGTAAATACAAGATAGAAATCTATGATGTTGATGATAGATTTACATTGTTAAATTATAAACAATACTGATGTAATTTAACTTTGTAATTCTATTACATTTAGCATTTCTCATTTATATCATGTGCAATGTAAACAATCTGATCACCTTCGATTATCACTCCCGATATCACGCTCCGGGAACTTTGGGGTGTGACAACTTCCCCTTGCAAATGATTTATTGTTTCGTACTAGTTTCGTTGAAATATGTACTTGATTCATCAAAAAATGAATACTTGTTTCGTTGAACATTGAATACTTGTTTCGTTGAAATGAACAGTAGTTTCATTGTAAATGTTAATTGACTTGTTGAAAATGAACAATGGATTTGTTGAAAATGTTTGATTGTTTCGTTGAAATGTTTACATGAAAATAAGAAAATCATCCACTTATTATATAAGTAGATACTCTTTTAAGAAACCTGCATAAAATTTACCTAAATATAATTTAGGATAACATTTTTACATACAAAACATACAGAATTTAAAAGCATTTAAGTAAAATATAATACCAGGAAAATCATTTATGCATGCTTCTCAGCCCCGCATTTATAAAACAAAAATGTTTAGGAAAGAAACAATGAACTCACCTGTGTTGTAGACCACTTCAATAACCTAGAAACACGCTCGCTCATTTGTTGTATTAGATATATCTTCAACACCTGATGTCATTTGTTGTAGTTTTGTATCGTAAGTGTTTATAGTTATTTATATAATAGTTTATCCAAATGTGTGCCTAAGTATCCTAGTGTTACCATGGCAAGTTACTAGTGCCTAATTCTATCTTATATTATTGGACTTAGTATTCTAAACCCTCACCCAACATAATTAAAATCTAACTTAGTTAATTAAAATCTAAGTATCAAATACATAATTCAAAGCTTTAAAGGAAATTGATTATAAAAATGTACATGTTTATAAAGGAAATTAATTTAGTTATAAATCCTTACTCTTTTGTAAAAACAAGTTATGGTTGTCTTATAAAATAATAACTTTTAAATAAATATTAGTTTAGTTATAAAATTCAAAGTTTACAAGTTTGGGACTTAGGTTAACTTAATCAAGTATAACCTAAGTCCGTGTAAGTCTCCTTGGTATACGTTTCACGAACTTTACTCTTAGAAATGATTGTGATTAGTCATTCAACACTAAAATCATTGGATCCAATAATCCATAGTTAGTATTGATTACGGTTATGGAAATATCGAAGGTTAGAGTTGCAGGCACCTCGTGGTCGCATACGATACTCTTAACCGTATCACCATACTATTGTATCTTGTGTTCATTGAATTATCATTTTTCTCACCATAGTTATTTAGTTTTGTTTGTAATACATGGTCACTTAGCCTACTCCTTAGCTTGATGGGTATTGTTTAAAAAAAACTTAGTTTGTTAACTTAGAAAGTTACCAAACCGATATTATTGGTTTCTAGATTTTTGGTTATCACTTAAAATCAAGAAATTTAATCCCTTTAATAACATATCCATCCTTATTGTTTTAATTATCAAAACTCAAGTGCCCTAGTCTCAAATACTTTATAAAACTTATGTTTACTGTAGATGCACCGTTTGTCGCTAGTTCATATGTAATAGTCTGTGATTATATGTAAAGCTTTAGTTATCAATGAAATCAAGTATTTTGCGTTGTATATTTGTGTTTAACATGTTTGACTTTGACTTTTGATATCTAACAGGTTACCATAGTAGCATCGCATGCGCTCCATTCGAGGCACTTTATGGTAGAAAATGTCGGTCACCGATCTGTTGGACCGAGGTAGGATATAACCGAATAACTGGGCCTGAGCTTATTCAGGAAACCACTGATAAAATCGCATAGATACAGCAAAAGTTACAAGCAGCTCGAAGTAGACAAAAGAGCTACGCTGACAAACGGCACAAGCTGTTGGAATTCCAAGTGGGAGACCGTGTCATGTTGAAGGTATCCCCATAGAAGGGCGTGGTTTGTTACGGAAAGAAGGGCAAGCTAGCACAACGATACGTGGGACCGTTTGAGATCGTTGAACTGATTGGTCCTGTTGCGTATAGGCTGAGATTACCCGATGAACTCAGGGGTGTGCATGACGTGTTTCACGTCTCAAATCTTAAGAAATGTCTTGCGGATGAATCACTTGTCATACCGGTTGAGGAAATTCAAGTGGACGAATAATTACATTTCATTGAAGAACATTTGGAAATTATGGATCGCGAAGCTAAGAAACTAAAGCAAAGCCATATTCCAATCGCTAAGGTTCGATGGAATTCAAAGCGCGGACCTGAGTTTACGTGGGAACGTAAGGATCACATGAAGTCCAAGTATCCCCATCTTGTTTGCAGAGGAAGCTGTACTCGATAACGATTCTTAAATTTTGGGACGAAATTTCTTTAACAAGGGTAGACTATAACATCAGTGTCCAAATCGTAGTTGGAACAGTAATGTGTATAGTAATCATGCACGAACTATGTGTATTTCATGTATGCTATTATCATTTGACGCTTAATACAGAACTATTACAGACTCATTTCAGAATCAGAATGTGAAATTCATGGTGTAACAGTCAGAAACATATCTGACAACACGGAACTATTATGTGAATGTTAGTGAGGATTCTATTATGTAAAAACGTGTGTGAGATTGTACAGAACAAAATAATTACAAACGTCGTTATGTGATTATTAAATTGACGGAGTATTCGTGTGGGTGACGATTCACACGAATATATCTGTAAGTTTAACGTTCTGTATGATGTCCAATAATTAGAAAATCAAATCGAAAAGTATAGTTGTCGTCGTGTTCGTAGGGGCGACGATTCGAACGAATATACGTGAAAAACCATGTGATTCGATTAAACAAATAAATTAAATGTTTTTAGAAATTTAGAAATTAAATAAAAGATAATTAATTAATTTATTAGGAATTACCACCTAATTTAAATTAATAAATTCTACTTTTAAAATTGTAACGTTTCGATACAAAAACGATCAAAAACCGACGCGTTTACACGAGACCACGTGAAACCAAACGAACCCAAACATGCCCGAACGTTAAAAACAATGAAATGGCATTAAATGCCATTCATTTCCCTTCACCAAACACTTTCTCACTCTAAAACCGTCCACTTCTCTCTCTACTTTCTCTCTCTAGAATTTCAAAACTCAAATCCTTCAATTTTTCACCAAATCAAGTGATTTTTGTGTCAACACGACCACAATAACGTGTAGATCGTGAAAGTACCTAGAATCCGAGCTTTGAACCATCGAAATCAAGCTAAAATCGAGCTCAAACCCCTGATTTTTAGGATTTTCTTTCTTTTTCGAATACCCACACTTGCAGCCGGTTCTAAACCACCAAATCCCGTAGGAACTTCATGACATCGGTCTAGAATTGTGTAGGAACTTGTGGGACTCCATGGTTGAACCACAAACTCGATAAGAGTGTGATGGATATGCTTGGTCGTGACTCATACGAATGAGCATAAGCTGATACAGCTTGGGCGAATGGCTGGTGGCGAAGGGAAACGCCGGCCATGGTTCAGGCGAATGGAGCCCTCACTCGTACGCCACATCTCCATCTCATTCGTGTGAACCTGACGACCGAAGGAAAGTATCACACAAATTGATGATCCCTTCGTGAGCCTTCCTTCTTAGGACCCTTCATTCGCATGAACAACATGACCGAGTGAAAGAAAAACCAGCTGGATGATTCATTCATGTGAGCATGGGGACCGAAGGGAAACTCTAGGCGAATGAATTCATTCATATGAGCCCCTCTTCGTGAGCATCCATTCGTAGGGGTCCTCCTCACTTTGTTCCAACCCCTAGAACCATGCATGCGAATGATACTCATTCGTATCGCAGATTCATTGGCCAAGAAATCCCAAGATAATTAGCTAGGTTATTTAGTGAACTCACAACAAGTCAAAGGATATGTTAAGTAAATATGGGTACGGCCAAACCAAAGAACTAAAGGAGATCAACATGGTTCCAAGAACTAATCAAGTAGAAGTGTTATCAACTTATGCTGTCAACACTCAACGTTTAGAAAATTTCTTACGAAATTAGTTAACCAAGATTATTCTAAATGAATGATCTTAGTTAATAACTAATTCAAGTAGGAATCAAGACTTATAGTGATAACAAGAAACATATGAGAACTTGGTAAATAACTTGATTAGATTAGTTCAAGTTCTAACATGAACAATTTACATTTTCATAAATAAATAGACTTTTATTAAAATGCAAGGATTTATAACATATGACCCTAGTTTCTATAAAGAGCATCATAACTTGTTTATTAAAATGTTAGCAAATAATTTAAAGAACTTTATAAAAATAAATATAACTTTTTCATATAGATAAGGATAGTAAATGATGGTTTGTTTAAATAACCAGCGGGACTTATCATGAACCTTATGTGCATAAGGTTAAGTCATAAATGGAACAAAGGGTAGGGGTTCATATAGAGTATATAACCTAGCATACTTAAAAAACTCATAATAACACACCATCAAAGTTATAGGACACATAGTTGCACACCAAGACCTAAACCCTATATACGTCAAATCTATATACTTATCGAATTCGAATCATAATAAATAAACTCAGGTGTTGAAGATACATAGGCAACAATTAATGAGCGCACATATCTTTCGTGATTCAATTGCATAGCAACACAGGTGAGTTCATTGCCCCTTTTCTATACATTTTGTTTTATAAACGCGGGGTTGAGAAGCATGTGTAAATTATTTTCCTTGGAATATATTTTACTTAAATGCTTTTACTTCATATATGTTTTACATGTATAATTATTATCCTAGATTATGTCTAGGTAATCTTATTACAGGTTTCAAAAAGGATTATTTACTCAACATAAGTAAATAATTGTTTCATTTCAAAGAACTGTTTACGACGGTCTATTTTCAAAGAACTAAAGAACTAATTCAAAGAACTGTTTGCAACGATCTATTTTCAAAGAATTAAAGATATGTTTTAAAGAACTATTTGTAACGATCAATTCTCAAAGAACTAAAGATCTATTTCGATGAACTATTTTCAACGATCTATTTTCAGAGGAATGTCTGGGAAATATTCAAAGATAACATGTGCCAAAGAAGAAACGATCTATACGAACAAGAACGAACTTGGAAGATCTAGAAGGAACTATAAAATTCTATATTTCATGAAGTCCTAGCTAGACTGACTGATTATAGGTCGCATGTTTGATGATATTTTCATATTTCCTCAACTACTAAGAACCTTGATTGCTAGACTAGTCGACTCAAGTATGACCAAGGCCCAATCATTAGGTCTTAGATTTTATTTAAATGATTATTTATTCATTTATCTAAGCATTTAATTTAATGTTTCTACAATTGCTATGGCTATTCATCTATGTGTGAAGAGCTTAAGGAATCAAGAGAATTTCCACATTTTGTTGAAACTAACAAGATCTAAGAACTAAGAACTAGTGTGTTGGTGAAAAGGAATAAAACGCTTAATTATCATTGACAACAATATGTTATATGGTTTGGTATGTGGTGGGCTGGCGGTTGGCTAAACCCTACGTATGCCCTATATATAAGCATACTTGACTGGATAGCATAGGTGGTTGTTGGTGAGGTTAAGGTTGTCATTAGGTCAGGTTTGTACAAATTCATTTTTAAATAAAACAATATGAACTCACCAATCATGTGTTGACTTTTGTTTTCTTGCATGACTTCTCAGGTGACGAATAGGTTAGCTAAGAAGTTCGTGCTTTCGACTAGGATGCCCAGATAGAGGACATAGTATTTTTGGACGTGCATATTTTGAACATCATCATACCTATTATTTTGTATATCTTGTGTAGATACATGATAGAAAAGTTATGATGTTGATAGTAGATTTACATTGTTAAATTATGAACGATATTGTTATAATTTAAATTTGTAATTCTATTTCACTTAGTGTTTTCTCAATTAATATCATGTGCAATGTGAACAATCTGTTCATTTCGATTATCTCCCGATATCGCGCCCCGAGACCATTCCGCCTGACGGGACATTTGATCCGGCCCGCCGGCTCGGGGTGTGACAATTTACATTTTAGTGAACTTTACCTAAGAATAGGCATTGATCACATCCATTTTAGTGACTATCATAGATCTATTGTACTGACCACCCACCGATGTTTGATTTACCCTTCAGGGGAGGCCCGCGGTGATAGTTTACTAGTTAAGCATTTAAGTGATGCTAAACATAGGTCAAACATCACTTGTTAACATTTGTTGATCTACTTTACTTGCTAGTTCATTTTGACTATGTTCATTATGCTTAGAGTTCACATAAGAGATTATCTATAACATTTTATTAAACCTTTTGGTGTGAGTGTTCAAACCTATGAAACTCACCAACTCTTTGAGTTGACACTTGATTTTAACATGTTTCTGGTGGAAATGGAAACTAGCATTCATATGAGCTTGGATTAGTTTTTATTTGTTTTGAATTATGTATTTGAATTTGAATTTGAAATGATGTAATAGTTAGGCTTGAATTTTATTTGACAATGTAATGAATGTTTGGATTAATATTGCATTGAATGATTATTTATGATTATCTACATCTTTATACCCTAAGCTATGAACAATCTACACTTCGTGTCACCCCGATATTTCCTTCATCGGTCGAGGTGTTATAGATTGGTATCAGAGCATGGGTTATAGAGAATTAGGTTATTTGAACTAGATGACCTAGACTATAACCATAGGATGCCTTAGTTTGAACCCTTAGGTCATGAACTGTTATTTGGACTCTATACTTGCCATGTTAGGCGATGAATTGATATTTGAAATCTTAGTTGCCAGGTGAGGTCATACTTGCTTATGTGACTACTTATTTAGTAGGTCAAATGTTTTAACCTAGTTTAGGATGCCTTAGTATGCACACACTAGATTTTAAGGTTCAAAACTTCTCGACCCCTTTCTTACGACTTGAATGAGGACCGTCACCACAAGGAATGATCTTAGACTTCTAAGTCTAATCTTGAATCCCGTCAATTGTCTTTAGGTTCATTTTAATGATTAGAAAACACATACAATCTGGAAGGGGAATACCTGTACTTTGTGGAATTCTGTCTAGGAAAGCATTTCGTATAAATCCAAATCAACCGATGAACCAGTTATGCTTTCCTGGGAACCCTTGGAGTGAGTATGAACCTATAGGCTAAAGTATGTCTTTTCGAAAGTTAAATTGAACTTAAACACTTTGATCTGTCAAAAGTGTTCCTTTAGGAATACAACCCAAATGTTGCTTTGTGATTGAACTTTCATTTGAACTCTCTATTTCTTATTTGAACTCTTTGAGTTATCTAAATTCTAACTCTTTTCAATTGAACTCTTGAAGAATCTTGCCTCGTCGTCTTCGCAGGAATACCAACAATACCGACAATGCCAACACCAACACCAATAACACAAACAACACAAATCCCATTATTCAAGAGTTGCCTCAGATCATTTCCCAGCAAGTGGCGGTTGTGTTACCTACCTTGGTGACCCAGCTCAATCAAGCTGCGAATGCGAACCCATTCCACAATAATGGGAATGGTGGGGGTGCAAATTCAACTTGCACCTTCAAACACTTCAACTCATGTAACCCTGCAAAGTTCATTGGTACTGAAGGAGCCACCGGACTGCTCCAATGGTTTGAAAGTATAGAAAGCACGTTTATTCACTCTGACTGTCCAGAGAACCTTAAGGTTCGGTATGCCACTAGTGTCTTTCAAGAAAGGGCACTGACTTGGTGGAATAGTGAGAAACGAACTAGGGGTTCGGATGCTGCACTTTCTTTGACCTGGACTAAGGTCAAGCAACTTATGACTGATGAATTTTGTCCTCGCAACGAAATGAGGAAGCTTGAAGCTGAATTCTGGGAGCTTAAGCAAGAAAGTGGGGAAAACCTTGCATATACGACCCGCTTTCACGAACTCAGTGTACTTGTGCCGCACTTGGTCACTCCTTTGTCTCGGGCCATTGAAAAGTACATTGGTGGCCTTCCTATGCAGATTCAAGATACTACTTTTGGTAGCAAACCTACCACTTTTGAAGATGCAATCAGACTTGCTGCAACCATAACTGATAATCATGTTAAGGCTGGTACTTTGACACGGAAGGGTGCCAAAAAGGTTGAATCCAAGTCAACCAGTGATGAACTCTCAAAGGAGGTCAAAGTCCAGCAGTTTATCCATATGTATCGTCACCCATGCGGATACCTTTTTTGATCGATACTCTAAATGTTATCCATTCAGGTTTTTGATTCACTATTTTCCTTCACAAATTGATTTTATTTTCTTTTGATTCATTTTATGTGATTCAACGGATTTCCATAGTTGTCTTAGGAATTATTTGTGTATTTTGATTTTGTGTTTGTTATCGTTATCGTCACTCTCGCACTACAGTCTTCTCTCATGTTGTCATGTACACCCTTGGATTTTAGAACTAGCTGTTGCTCGTATATCGGTTGTCACATTTGGAGTCCTTCTTTGCGAACAAGTATCGCAAGGCCGCATGATCAGTGTGAACACTGGTCTTGGAAATAACAAGATAAGACCTGAATTTAACAAATGCATAGACGACCGCTAACAACTGGCCTTGCTTGCGTGATAGACCAGATGAAAATTCTTAGCAATCTGAAGACAAAGACTGACAAAATCAAGTCGAGACAAGATGAAGATCAAGTTTTTCAATTTTCATGAACTTATGTATATCGTGTACTTGTAAATTTCGTATACTTTAAATTGTCGTGTACATAGGTTCGAGTACTTCTAGGGTAGTATAAATAGACACATTATGTACTGCTCTAGAGTTGCGAATTCCGCACATATTTGAAGCATCTCGTGTTGATTGAGCTGATAAAGTTGATTCTTGAGAGTTCATGCGACCTAAAAGTGGTATCAGAGCTTGGAGGCTCTTTTCAACACCAAGGTATCTGCTTTTTCGATCAAGTTTTCCACTTTCCTATTCATTTCCACTCCATCTAGCTGCTATATAAATTTTGGAGATCTAGATATTGAAGAAATTTCTTTTGGAATTTTTCAAGACTTTTTCGAGAACTCCATTTCAAATACAGAGTTTCGAGTACCAGTATCCGTGTACTTCATTTCGGTATCTTGGGTTCGTATACTGCATTTCGAGTACAGGACTTTGTGTACTAGGTTTTGGCTACTTGATTTCGTGATCTTCAGTACGAGTACTTGCTTTCTTGATCTTGAGTTCAACTAGTTGAGTTCGTGTATTGGACTTCGTGATCTGGTCTTCGCATACTTGGACTTCGTGATCTGGTATTCGAGTACTTGGCTTCGAATACTTCATAGACTTCGAGAACATTGCTAACTTCGAGCACTTGAAGACTTCGTGTTTTTTGTTTTGTGTACATCTCTTAGAGTACTTTTGGGCTTCGTTAACTGACACTTGGAATTTTTCTGGTCATGGCTTCCAAGAACCTGACAAACCTTTCAAACCTACTGAACCTAGACAAAAGATGATTTTGTTGGAAAATTTGAAACAATCAAAATTAAACCGAATGAAATGATTAAGAATTTTAGGAAAAATTTTGTTAAAAATGGTGATAATGTTATAAACAAATGTGTCTTAGAATCTGAAGGTCACACCTAAGGCTAAGCCAGTCAGTAAACCAATGACGACTAATCAATCCTCCAAGCTTAAGGTGAAACCTCAGAATCATCACACTGCCAAAAGCAAAAAAGGGTCCAAACCACATCAAAATGGTTTTCACAAACAAAAGAAAACAAAGGTTTTTCAATCTGAAATTAAAACTCAATGGAAGGGTAAACCTCAAAGAAAAGCACTAGTAAAACCAAAAGACCCTGGTTTTGACGTTCCTAAGAAGTGGATTTTGATGAGAACTCCGAGAATCAACAATGCCTACATCATCAACATGAATTCTGATTCGTTCACTGAGAACACCTGTTTGTTCTCCAAGGCATCGGAAACTGATTATCTGTTGTGGCATCGCAGATTGGGTCACGTCAACCTGAACAATCTCAATATATTGGCAAAGGGAGATCATGTCATTGGACTTCCTTCAAAAGACTTCTCCTCAATTGAGAAGTGCATCGCATGTGCTAAGGGGAAGCAACACAAGAGACCCCACAAGCCAAAGCTGTTCAATTCAATTTCTTCAGTTCTGCAGCTTCTTCACATGAGTCTTTTTGGACTAATCATTGTTATGAGCGTCGGGAAGAAGTCATACTATCTTGTGATTACATGTGATTATTCCAGATTCACTTGGGTTTTCTTTCTTGCTAAGAAGGATGGGACCATAAAGATCCTGAACAAGTTCTTCACATTAATAGAGAATCAGAAGAACTTGAAGGTTAAGGTGATCAGAACTGACAATGACACAGAATTTAGGAATCATACTCATATTGATTTCTGCGATGAGAAAGGGATTGCTCGACAGTACAGTGTAGCTCGTACACCTCAGCAGAACGGACTAGCTTAGAGATGAAACATAACGCTTATCGAGGCTGAACATACCATGCTGTTTGAGTCAAAGTTGTGAAGCTTCTTATGGGCAGAATCAGTTAATACAGCTTGCTATGTTCAAAACCATGAAATACTGAACAAACGACACCACATCAGTAATCTGCTTGACAATTTAGCTGTGGAGGAAGTGCCTACATCAAGCATCAACAAGAATCATCCCGTGGAGAATATTATTGGACCACTTTCAGAAGGAGTTCTCACCTGGAGTAGACCTATTCTGACTCAGAACGCCTTACCTGAAGAAACCATCATGCCTATTCAATCAGGTCCAATTTATTCTTGTTTGTGTTCTTGCTTCATTGTGCAGGTAGAACCCAAGAACATCAAGATGGCTCTTAAAGAATCAAGCTTGTTTGAAGCGATACAAGAAGAGTTGATGGAGTTTCAGAAGCTCAAAGTGTGGAATCTGGTTACATTGCCCAAGGGAAATTGCCAATTGGAACCAGATGGGTCTTCAAAAACAAAAGGGATGACTCCGGTGTTATCATCAAAAATAAGGCAAGGTTGGTAGTCCAGGGCTTCTACCAATAGGAGGGTATCGACTATGAGGAAGTCTTTGCACCGGTTGCCAAACTTGAAGCAATCAGCATCTTCTTGGCCTACGCATCCTACATATGTATGTCAACCTCTTGGGTTCGAGGATTCGCAGTATCTCGACCATGTCTACAAGCTACACAAAGCACTGTACGGTCTTCATCAAGCACCACGAGTTTGGTATGCTACACTCGCGGATCATCTTCTAGCCAATGGATATACACATGGAGCCATAGATCAGACACTGTTCATTCGCAGAGAGAAGGATGATTTAAAACTTGTCCAGATCTATGTGGACGATATTAACTTCGGTTCCACGAGCTTTGTTCTTTGTAAGGAGTTTGAAGCAGTAATGAATAAAAAGTTTGAGACGAGCGCTATGGGGGAGATGACCTTCTTCTTAGGTCTCTAGGTAAAGCAAGATCAAAAGGGGGTGCTCATTCATCAGGGCAAGTATGTGACCGCTATTCTTACTAAGTTCAAAATGTTGGAATCCAAGACCACCTCCACTCCTATGGCTGCTCGTCCATTCTTGACTTTGGATTCCAATGGTGAATATGTTGATCAACATCGTTACAGATCGATGATTGGCTCACTGGTGAACCTCACTGCTAGCAGACCCGGCATCATGTTCTCGGTATGTCAGTGTGCCGGATATCAGGCGAATCCAAAGGCTTCTTATTTGATTGCTTTCAAGAGGATCTTTCGCTACCTCGTCGGCAAACCTCGTCTCGGTTTGTGGTATCCTAAGAACTCTGAGTTCAAATTACTTTCTTACTCTGACAGTGATTTTGGTTGTTGCAATTTAGACTGGAAGTCAACCACAGGTGGATGTTAGTATCCGGGAGATCGCCTTATCTCATGACAGTGAAAGAAGCAAACCACCGTATCCACTTCCACTTAAGAAACTGAGTATGTTGTTGCCTCTAGCTGTTGCTCTTAGGGCGTTTGGATGCAACAACAGCTTCTCTATTACAGTTTGAATTTTCTTGACTATCCTATTTACTGTGATAATGAAGCAGCTCTTCAGATCATCAAGAATCTGGTACAACAATCCAAAACTAAACATGTTGACATCTGGATTCGCTTTATCCGGGTCTGTTTGGAAAGTAAGCTGATCCATCTTGAAAAGGTCCACACAGATAACAATCTTGGGGATCGTTTCACCAAACCGTTCGATTCAGCTCGCTCCCACCATCTTCTTTCCTCACTCTAACTAATAAGTTTTGATTAAAACAATTCTTGTAAACACATTAAAATTTGTGTTTTTTTAGTTTAATTTTTAGATCACAAATTTAGGGGGAGAATATTTACAAAAAGAACAAAAAGATTTTCGGTTTTTGAGTTTGTCTATAAGTTTAGAAAATTTCATAAAATAACAAAAAGATTTTTGGTACTTAAGATGGTCTACAAGCTTAGGGGGGAGTGAAATTTAAGTAAAATATAAAAAGTTTTTGTATTTTCAGAATTTAAGAAAAACACAAAAAGATTTTATTTGGGCAGCTGGGTAAAGTGTTTCACTGGTAAGTGAAATGATTTCTATCATTCATAAAGTCATTACCTTAGTATAATTTCTTAGGAAAGACATCTTTAGATAAGTATAAATCACTAAGAAATTGAAGCACTTTTTCCTATAAAAAGATTAGACATGATCATTCAAAATTATTAAAATATATATAAATAAGCGAGAAGTATTGAAAGTAAGATAACCCGACAAATGCAATAACTATTTGACTTTTTGTAAAAATCCTAAAGTTAAAATAAGATTGTGTTTTGATAAACTTGAAATCGTTTTGAGATAACTCAGGTATTTTCTAAGTTTTGTGAAAACAAAGAGCGGAAAATACTTACTAAAGCATCCTCTATTTTGCGTAAGCAAATACCTGTATGTGTGACATTAAGACCAATGTGTAGCAGACTAGTTAAATAAAAGATGCCAATGTGCACAAAGATGATAGAACCCCTTCTTGTTCTTGACTCTAATATGAAAGATCTGTTCTTTCTTTTCTGACCTTAAAACTCTGTCAAAACATTTTAAGTTCGTTGAAACACAATCAAGTTTTTAAACAAAAGATTTCGCAAAATTGATAGGTTGCATGAGAATCTGTATTACACGTCTGATTGCCCATAAACATCCCACAAGGAATTTCGGAAAAAAACGGTAGAAAATTTTTGATCATAAATCTTATCTTTGAAATACGGATAAACGAGCGAAAATCATTGGTGGGGCATAATTATTTTTGAAGTTGGGTTTCTTTAAGAAATTATTTTAAGGTAGTCAAATTTCGGATAAAGATTTGATCCCTCAAAATTGACCCGACTCAACCTTCATCCAAAGTTCTTGTGCTTATTTTATTTTATTGTATTTACTTAGAATTTTTGAATAAATATTGTTCACGAAAGACAATATTCAAAAGGTAGTACTCGAAAGGAAGTACTCGAAAATATTTTGTGTACTCCCTGGGCCTATATATAGTTCGAGTAGTTCCTCATTTCGATTACAACCGTTCGTGAACTCCCAGTTTCTCTCTCTAGGAGACTTTATTCTCTGACTATTTTTAGACATTACACTCCGACCATCCTGTAGATCTACTGGAGACAAACCTAGGTAATTATTTTCATAAGATTTTGACCGATAAAACAAAAGGTATCGAAGAAAAACATATTCGAGTACTTTGTTCCGTGAACAGAAAGTTTCTTGGTGAAAACCCATAGAAAAACTTCGAATTGGAAACTCATTTTTGCATATGATGGTCGCCTTTCAATTCCGAGCATTTCGAGACCAAAATGGAATTCTATGGAGCAAAATTGAATGAGTTATGAAAGAAAGTCAGTTCACGAAATTTGACTTTCAAGAACACCTTTTCGTGAACTGACCTTCGTGAACTGTTTGAAATTCGTGTACTCCCTATATTTTTGAGAACTCCATGAATTTCGAGAACTTAACTGACTTCAAGAACTTCATACTTTCACCAGTTAACTTTGCCATCATGGAGTGTCCATTGATTATTTCCATTTTCATCCATGACTTTTGGAACTCCATCATTGAGAGCACCGACACCAACGACCATGTGTGTTTGATTGGGAAAGTACAAGGGCAGCCAGTGTTCATATCTTAGCAAATCATTAGATGGAGTTAGATCATAAACTTATTCAGAGCATGATTCTCATGATGGGATATGAGGGTCTTTACCCTCCAACCGATAAGAAGCTCCTGCATCCTTACTGGAGATATCTCGCCCATGTGGTGACTCAGTGTCTTTATGGAAGTAAAGGATGATATGATGTACTTAACCAGACGCTGAGCTAATACATGGTGGACATTGCCTTGGGTTTGTACTTCAACTACTCATGGATGATCTTCCGCGATATGTATGACAACATCAAGGGGAAGCAGAAGGTAAGATTTTTGTCGTTCCCGAGGTTTATATAGATCATCATCAACCGAAGGCACCAGAATCTTATTCCCACCGTTGGAACTCTACCCCAGAAGAGGATGAAGGAGAAATCTTCTCTTACATGACCATGAACAATAAAGGAAAGAAGGTCTTTACCGGTGCTAGACCTGTATAGAAATTCGGCAGACTGTTTTCCGGTTTGGATGAATATATTAAAGATCAAGGCACACCTATGGCCTTTGTTGTGGCCTTTGTTGCGAAAGCCGTTTAGGCTTCATCTTCTGAGTCATCATAAGGAGAAGTTGAGCGTGTGAAAGAGCCTGGCCATTTGACTCCGCCCCGCACACATGCAGAGGTGGACGAGATGAAAGATGCTGATTCTGTCCCATGTCTTGAGTCTACTCCTAAAAAGAGAAGACTTAAGAAGGTGTCCAGGAGACCAAGTGATCCCCGACTAAAGAAGCAGATGACCTCGGGCACAACCTCACAAACACCACCACCTCCACCACAAACCACTACCACCACAGGCACCCAAACCGTTCCTAGCACCACATCCACCTAAACCACCATCACCCCAACCATCGAAACCACCATTACCTCCACCCATACAAACCTCACTATCTCAATGTCCCATACCATTTCACTTCTCTCCACCACCATCACTAAAGATAAAGTCCGAAGAGGGCAAGGCACCTCTTGAAACCCCATCTCCATATGTGCCCAAGAGTCTGCCGATTGATTTAGAGTTTCTTCAGGAGAAGGTTTTCACATTGGAGCAAGATTCAGTAACTAAAGGTGTTATTATTGATAATCTGCGAGAAGGCATGGTGAAGATCTATGAAAATTTGAACAGACTAAAGAAAGACATTAGCCTCCCAAAGAAAGAGAACGCAGAGGTGAAGAAAGTGATTGAAGAACTCAAAGGATCTAAGCCTACGGTTCAGGAAGAAAAGATTGATGATAAGGAGAATGAAGAAGAGGAAGATAAGCAAGATGATGACAACAAAGATGATGAGACAAAAAAGGATGATGATGACAAGACAAGAATAAAGATAATGATGTTGCTGATGGAGATGACAAAGTAGATGATTAGGGCAAAGAGGGCCCGAGCAAGAAAGACGATGAGCCCACTGATGACTTATTTGGGGATCTTCCACTAGCAAACCCATAGACGAGTATGACGACTTATTTGGGGATCTTCCAGAAGACTTTCATTTTGAGGGTTTCGGTGAAGACATGATGATTGATGGACTCGGAGACATGTTCACAGATGTATCAACACATTCAGTGTTTGATGCAGCCTATGAACAGGAGCGTGGAGAGTTACTTGCATCTTCCTCAAGAGCATTCGTAGAATGTAAGTCCTTAAATTGATCAATAATGAAGCTTTATGACTCCAATCAGCACCAAATGCATCTAAGATGTGCGAAATCCAAGTTAGAAGCAACATATGTAATAGAAAAGTTTATTTCTAATATTAATTTGTGAACTTTACAATACTAGCCTCAATACGTCCAGAGAGCTCTATCTCAGGAATCCAACCCTAGGGCAGTACAGAATGTGTCTATTAATACTACCTTAGGAGTACTTGAAACTATGTACACGAAAAGGACAAGTACACGAAAAAATGAAAAGTACACGAAATACATAAGTACACGAAAATTGCAAACCTTGGTCTTCATCTGGCCACGTATTGATTTTGTTAGTCTTCGTCCTTGAATTGGGCTCTACAAACTCCCCCTAGACTGATGAAATCAATCAATGGCAAGCATAACAGAATGAGGACCAGCACCTGCGCAAAGCTTGTGAGCCATGGCCAACGCAACGACTCGTGTAAATGGCTTAGCCTCTTGATCATAACCACCATAGGTGCGTATGGAGTTCTCATGAAGCACCTTCGTGTCATCTTTTCCAAATTTTAGCAAGTCCATCGTGTCCAGAATGATATCCAAATCTTTCTCATCTTTCATGTTAATTGTTGCAAATGTCTTCATGTCAAAGTACCAAAAATCGAATTTCTTTAGCGAGTTATCAGGTACCCTCAATGATACTGGGACTGTTTTTTCGGTCTTCAGAAAAGGATACTTGTAATAAATCCACGGTTCTTTCTTGACTGTATCAAGTATACACTTTGAAACATGTCTCTTTCCTTTTGTAGTCTTCATTGTAGGAAAGTCCTTTTCGCACTGATCCTTCACGAATTTGGCAAACAAATCTGCCTGACTATCTTTAGAAGGATTAAGGAACACAACTCCGTTGATGCTCCTAATATCAATCTTGGGAAAAGTGTAGAATTCTTGAGGTCGTTTGTAAAACTCCAACATCAAATCCTTGAGCCAGCAGTGTACGTGACTTCGTTTTCCTCCTCAACATTAGATCCTGGAGCAATCCAAGATTTTTGCACTTCAATAGGAGTAGGAGTCCAGTCATTCTTCTTATCAAACCAACTCTCAATCACATTTCCAAGCGAAGGGACCTCCTGTCCTAGGGCATCGACATATTTTTGAGCATACAAATAGTCTATATATAGATCTGTAGAGATGTTACAGAGCATGATGTTTACAGTTTCTTCTTCCTTATATGCCCCCAAGGAAGATCCAGATAACTCTCCACGCTCTTGTTCATAGACAGTCTTAAAAACAACATCCATAAAAATGTCTGTGAACATATCTCCAAGTCCTTAATTCTTCAGCACTTCTCCGAAGCCCTCAAAGTGAAAATATTTAGGAAGATCCCCAAATAAATCATCATAATCGTCCATGGATTGATTTGGATTAATACGAAATACTTTCCTAGACAGAACTTCCGAAAGTACAGGTTTTCCCCCTTCCAGATTGTGTGTGTTTCCTACTCACTAATGTGAACCTAAAGACTATTGACGAGATTCAAATATTTAGTTAGACTTATAAGTCTAAGAGCAGTCTTCACGGTGACGATCCTCTTGCAATATGTAAGAAAAGAGTCAAGATGTTTGGAACCTTAATTCCTTTAAGTATTGTGTGATTAATGTTGCGAGTTCACTCAATAAAATTTCACGACGATGAAGTATTTTATCACGTATTTAGTTATTATGTACATTAGTTAATAGTTATTGTGAATCAATCCTTGCAATGCTCATTGTGTTAATAATTGAAATAAATAATATATTCATTAAAATTATTTGAATTTTGGAAATGAACATTTAATCAAAAGTGTAGACATAAACATACATGTGCCATATGCATACATATATATACTTAATGACTAGTACATAAAAGTGAAAGAAAACAAAGAAAATAATGAAACAAATAAAGTTTGCTAATCCTCAGATTCCTCGTGAGATCCCCAAGAACACGACCCAATCGTGTGAGCAAACTTCCTAGGGGTAATAGGACTTCAGGAGAATAGTATGGGCTCTCTGCATCAGATTTTAGTTCCTCGTTTGCTAACTTCATCTCATACTCCCAGGTAGACAAGGGCCTGTACACCGGAGATTTTAGTTCTCCCCTAACTATGTATTCGAAGGAAGCTGGAAATTGGTAGTTAGGTAGAGTTGACCAATGTACGAAACCAAGCCTGTAGGATGTGTTGTGTCAAGAGAAATCTGATAAGTGTAGTTGGGATAATGGGATGTCAGGCTGAGGAGGTATTGCTTCAGCTTCTGCCCAATAAGCTTTTTCTGGCTCTGCCTCTATCCTTCGTAGTCCACTGGACTATTCTTCTGACACTTCTGTAAAGCCCTCAGATTCATTACATTAAAAGGTTTCAAATTTGTCGGTAGAGTACTAATACATAGCTAAGAAAGTAAGGGAAAAGTTAGAAATTTCTATAAATTTCCAATTTTGCAATTACTAAGTGTGTGAGGGACTCTTAAGCTATAGTCTAGGTCTTTAAGTATGTTCGACCTAATTATCTATAACTAAGGCTCTGATACCAGTCCGTAACACCCCAACCAATGGCGGAATCATCGGAGCGTTCAAGAAGTGTAGATTGTTCAACCGCACAAGGTACTAAATTGTAACTATTTACATTCAATGTCAATACAAGAATTACATATCAATAAACCTAAACTGTCTAACTAGGTCAAAGCTCTAATATGATAATCAAAACAAGCTTAGCTACCACTGAAACATGTTTAAAATAAAAGGTGAACTATAAAGTTGGTAAGCGTCAGAGGTTTTAACGCACACACACCAAAAATAGTAGATATAATATAGATACTTAATTGTCATATGTGAACACAAAGCAGAATGAACTAGAATAATGAACAAAGTATGTGAAAACAGATCAGATAACGTTAACAAGTAATGTTTGACCAAGTTTAGTGTGACATCCAGTACCAGAATCATACCGTTTGGGAACGTGACAAACCAGGATCTCAGATCATTAGACATAGCGAAGACCTCTATATGAATTTCAAAACATACTTTGGTCTTTAAAACATAACATCAGAGTTTTCAAAAGTTGCGGAAGCGTTTAAAAATCAATAACAGTTGTAATATGAAAATTACAAATCAAAATCCTCAAATGTTCAAATACAAAATTCCAAAATGTTTAAAATGCATGCGACTCTATCTCCTAGTCCATGCCATCCTTATTGCGTGCCTTAGCATCCTGAGAAAACATGTAAATCAAGTCAACACAAAGGTTGGTGCATAACACAGGTTTTAAGCATTCACAATGTTTAAAACAACAGTTTGAGTATCAAGTTGTAGATAACATAATCACACATGCACAGTCATGATAGCTAGTCATATAAACTATTTACATAAGTGGTCGACACCGAAGCTGACGAATTGCCATGCTATAGCATGTTTTTGCCTTGCCACTATTGTCTAGCACAACAATAGTAAAATGTGTTTGGTCAGTCAAACACCTGCGTAGATCCCATCTACCAGGTGAGGTTTGTCAAACCTAATAGATCTATTTCCAACTACCACGCTTTGCGCTACGGCAAACTAAACGGTTCGAGGTGTGTAAGGACTTTCAAGTTGCTATGTTGTCACATAATGTAAACAGCTAACTCATGCAAGTGATATGTATCTAAAAATAGTCTGTTGCACATGTTTTCTCCCCCAAAACAGTTTAAAATAAGAAAGGGGCCGTGTACGCACCTTTGGTTTTAGCAGAATGATCACACACTAAAAGCTCGTGTAAGAAATCCTCCTACGAAGAATCTGTGTTTAAACAATAACCTCGTGTTATTCGAGATGTCGTTTTGTGCTTGAAATCACATACGTGTCAACACACGTATGTTAAAATGTTAGAAATGTGCATACGAAAGTACACGTGCTTTTGAAATCGTTTAAATAAAATCATATTTGATTTTATTTAAATAATCGTAATTATACGCGATTTCGTTTTCGGGTTAAAATATGAATTTTATTATTCCAATACGTTCGTATTCCCGTTACGGTTCCAACGCAACTTGAATGGGTCGAAACGGAGTTCAAACGAGTGAGATATGATTAAAATACCAAAATAATGTTAAAACCCAAAAAAATGGTGGAACCCGGAATCGAACCCGCGACCTCCTGATCACAACACACACACTCTACCAACTCAGCCCGCTAGGGTATCGCATCAGTCTTCTCAAATAAATTGTTTTAAACCTACATGGGCCGGTTCCCTTTTGTTATTCCTAGCCGAAGCAAAAGCCTTCCCAATTGACCCCGATTCGAATCCCTTCGTACCCGAAATCATAGGGATTTCATTCCTCATGATCCTGCGAACCCAAATATGTAATTTAATTTTACAAAGAACCTCATTTGGGTTAAAATCTCCAAAACATTTAATGTTACAGAACCTAATAGTCGAAATCCTACAATTCGATATTAGAACTTCAAATTGACACATGTTCATGCTTAATCGGAACTATCTGAAGCTACTGATAATGATTAATTTGATTCTTAAACTGATTTTCTTGAAAACCCCCAAATCGTTTTTACAACAAGAACCCTAGAATCGAACTCTTATAATTCGCTGTTTAGAACTGAAATTGGCATGTGTTTATCCTTAGTCGAATGCTTCTGAAACTAATGGTGGTGTTTAATTTCATTTTAACATCCATATTAATCGAAACCCCCAAAACCGTATTTATATGAACCCTAATTACTTGAACTCTAACAAATCGATGTTATCAATTGAAATTGATTTAGGATAAACCTTAGTCAGCCATGTTAGAAGGTTTTGAAGTGATTACTTACTTGATTTGATGCTCAATTGAACGAAATCAAACTCTAAGTTGTTCTTCGGCCACACTTCGATCGACTTCGACTGTCTGCTGCTTCTTGAATCGAATTGATTTGTTTCACCAGTTCTAAATGTGCCGAATAAGATCTCCCAAAGTTCAATTGTGAAGAATAGTGTCGAATTCTATGAGTTTAATAACTAGGGGCTACGGTTTCAAGACTTTACCCATCCTTTGAGTTAATTTCGGCTCCCCATGTTCTAGTAACGTACCAAAGCTGCTAATGATCATTAATATGAATCATTGGAACGGTTTATTTGATTAATTTCACAGAATTAATGCCAATTTCGGTTTCTAACAATCTTCTACACGAATTTTGACTTCTAAAAGTCAAATTTCCTACTTTAATGATATTACTTATATAATTCTTGTGATTTAGGTGCTTATACCCTCATGTAATCATCCATGGAATACTTAAAGATAGTATAATTCTATTATAATGGCCTAATGATGCGAGATTTCAAATTCCCATGATTATCTAGTACGAATTTTGACTTCTAATGTCAAAATTATGCACATTGTGTAATTACAATTCAAATCCTTGCAATTCTAATGTATCTAGATCCATTTTGTTAAAACCAAGTCCCTCTAGTTTGTCATTTTTCATAACAGTGTTAATCCGGAAAAACCGAATTGTCACTAATCTGTCAATTGAAACATTACTGGGCTAAATTAACCCAATTGGACCTCTCAATTACCATTGGGCCTATCCTGAACTTCTTGAGCCTACCTTGGGCCTTACTGGGCCAGCCTTGGCCTTATTGGACCTAATTTGGTCTTATTGGGCCTACTAGGCTTTGTTGGGCCTTCATAGACTTTATTGGGCCTAATTTGTCTTGTTGGGCCTTCCTTGACCTTACTGGGTCTTCTTTGGCTTTACTGGGCCTTCTTGGGCCTTACTGGGCCTTCTTTGACCTTATTGGGCCTTCATTGGCCTTGTTGGGCCTTCATTGGCCTTATTGGGCCTACGAGGGTTAACGAGGTTAACTCGAAAAGTCGGATTGTCACATCATCCCCTTGTTGAAGGAATTTTCGTCCCGAAAACTAGCAAGTGTTAGGAGTAGTTAGGAAACTACTTACAAGTTCAGATTGTGTGTGTTAGTGTGATTTGATCATTCTGTGTGCTTGTGTGTACTCACACACAAAGTCTAATGGTTGCAACATCACAACTCAAATGTGATCGTTCAATGTGACTGTTTGTGTATACACTAGTTAGTTCACCTAACTGTGACTGTTTGTGTTTGATCATACTGTGTTGTGTAACCTCACACATAGTGAGTGTCTATAACCGTTTGTACTATGCAACCCCACACATAGCAAAATGTGTGCAACCAATCATGTATGTACTACCATAACACGTAACATATGAAATGTAGCACATAAAATATATAGAATGTAATGTAACACAAATGTTAATAACAAATCAATTGAATAAAGTGTTTGTGCTTACAGTTTGAAATTTGCAGTGTTGATGTGTGAATGAAGCATCACGTCATCCCCTTGTTGAATGAAATTTCGTCCCGAAATTTAACGTGCGCTCTCAGTGTTAGTAGTAGCTGTTTTAAATAGATGAGGATACTTCTTCATCATTTGGTCTTCCCGTTCCCATGTGAATTCAGGACCACGTCTTGAATTCCATCGAACTTTGACTATCGGAATCTTGCTTTGCTTAAGTTGTTTGACCTCTCGGTCCATAATTTCAGCTGGTTCTTCAATGAATCGTAGTTGTTCATCTACTTGTATTTCTTCCAACGGAACAATCAATGTCTCATCAGAAAGACATTTCTTCAAGTTCGATACGTGAAAAACATCATGAACTCCACTGAGTTCATCCGGTAGTTTGAGTTGATACGCAACCGGACCAATCCTTTTCAGAATCTCAAAAGGTCCTACGTAACGTGGACTAAGCTTCCCGCGCTTGCCGAATCGTATCACACCTTTCCAAGGTGATGCCTTTAGAAGAACTCGGTCTCCTACTTGAAATTCCAACGGCTTACGACGTTTGTCAGCATAGCTCTTCTGTCGATCCCGAGCCGCTGCCATACGGTTCCGGATTTGAACTATCTTCTCTGTCGTCTCGTGCACCAGTTCAGGACCTGTTATCTGACTGTCACCAATTTCAGCCCAGCAAACTGGTGAACGACATTTGCGACCATACAAAGCTTCAAACGGTGCTGCTTGAATACTTGTATGATAACTATTGTTGTATGAGAATTCCACTAACGGTAAATGATTCTCCCAGCTATCACCAAAGTCAATTACACAAGCTCGTAACATATCCTCGAGCGTTTGAATCGTTCGTTCACTTTGACCGTCTGTCTGTGGGTGATAGGCGGTACTCATATCCAAGCAAGTCCCCAATGACTTATGAAGTGATTTCCAAAAGTTGGAAGTAAATCGGGCATCCCGATCTGATATGATAGAGATTGGCACGCCATGCCGTGCTACCACTTCCTTGATGTAAATGCGAGTCAGTTTCTCCATCTTATCAGTTTCCTTGATTGCTAAGAAATGTGCAGATTTCGTTAATCGATCGACAATTACCCATATCGTATCACAACCGCTCGGTGTACGGGGTAACTTAGTAATGAAATCCATCGAGATCTGTTCCCATTTCCACATCGGTATCTCTGGTTGTTGCAGTAAACCAGATGGCTTCTGATATTCAACTTTGACTTTCGAACAAGTCAAACATTTGCTAACGTACTTAGCAATATCAGTTTTCATATGAGGCCACCAATACAGTGCCTTCAAATCATGGTACATCTTGTCTGATCCTGGATGGACTGAATACCTGGACTTGTGTGCTTCATCCATCACAAGTTCCCTTAAACCTCCATACAAAGGTATCCAAAGTCGATTAATGAAATAACGAATTCCATCAGACTTCGCATCCAACTGTTCTTCCATTCCCCGTAAAGATTCCTGTACCAAGTTTTCCGTTTTCAAAGCCTCGATCTGAGCACTGCGTACCTTGTCAGGTAAGTCAGTATGTATTGTCATCATAAGTGCGCGAACCCGTCTTGTTCCTGTTGTGTCTTTTCTGCTCAGAGCGTCAGCTACTACATTGGCTTTTCCCGGGTGATATTTAATCGCGCATTCGTAGTCGTTCAACAACTCAACCCATCGTCGTTGCCTCATATTAAGTTCCTTCTGATCAAAGATATGTTGCAAACTCTTATGATCAGTTTAAATAGTACACTTAGTTCCATACAAGTAATGCCTCCAAATCTTCAAAGCAAAAACTACTGCTCCTAACTCCAAGTCATGAGTAGTGTAATTCTTTTCGTGTGGTCGTAGTTGTCTGGAAGCATAAGCAATCACTTTATCACGTTGCATCAACACACATCTCAAACCTTGTGCAGATGCATCACAATACACCACAAAGTCTTCTGTTCCTTCCGGTAAGGACAAAATCGGTGCGCTGCAAAGCTTCTGTTTCAATAACTGGAACGCAGTTTCCTGTTTTTCCGTCCAGTTATACTTCGTTCCCTTGTGCGTAAGAGCTGTAAGTGGTTGAGCGATCTTTGAGAAACCTTCAATGAATCGTCGATAATAACCCGCCAAACCAAGGAACTGTCGTACCTCGGTAGGGGTCTTTGGTGCTTCCCAATTCTTAATCGCTTCAATCTTCGCTGGATCAACATGTATACCCTTTTCATTAACTATATGCCCCAAGAATTGTACTTCTCGCATCCAGAAATCACATTTCGAGAACTTAGCGTACAATTGTTCCTGTTTCAGTAATTCGAATAGTAATCGAAGATGTTCAGCGTGTTCCTCCTCAGATTGTGAATAAATAAGAATGTCATCGATGAAAACAATGACAAATTTATCAAGATAAGGTTTACAAACACGATTCATGAGATCCATGAATACAGCTGGAGCGTTTGTCAACCCAAATGGCATGACCAAGAACTCATAATGGCCATAGCGTGTTCTGAATGCTGTCTTTGGGATATCCTCCTCCTGGACTCTTAGTTGATGATAACCCGATCTGAGATCAATCTTCGAGTAGTAACTCGAACCTTGCAACTGATCAAACAGATCGTCAATCCTGGGTAACGGATACCGGTTCTTGATAGTAACCTTATTCAATTCCCGGTAATCGATACACATACGGAAAGTCCCGTCCTTCTTCTTTACAAACAAAACTGGAGCTCCCCACGGTGAAAAACTAGGTCGTATGAAACCCTTATCCAACAACTCTTGCAATTGTGCGGATAACTCTTGCATCTCTGACGGTGCAAGTCGATAAGGTGCCCTAGCTATCGGTGCTGCATCTGGTGTAAGGTCGATTCGGAATTCCACCTGTCTGATAGGCGGTAATCCCGGCAAGTCTTCTGGAAATACCTCCGGAAATTCACAGACTACTGGTATATCTTCAATCTTTTTCTCAGCTACCGGCTTTTCAGTTATAAGGGCTATAACTGCCGTATGACCTTTACGCAGACACTTGTGTACTTTCATACAAGATATGAGACGCAGTGGCGTACTGCTCTTCTCGCCTTGTACATATAATGTCTCTCCCTGCGGAAGAGGTATGCGAACAATCTTTTCATGGCATACGATTTCAGCCTGGTTTTTAGACAACCAGTCCATGCCAATAACTACATCAAAACTGCCTAAGGCAATAGGCATAAGATCAATCTCTAATGTTTGACCCATCAAATCAAGGATACATCCCTTAAAAATACTTTCCACTACAATCAACTTACCATTAGCTAATTCCACAGTGTATGGACTATCTAAGGCAGTAGGACTAACATTTAGCAACTTAGCAAGTGAACTAGATATAAAAATCCGATCGGCACCAATGTCAAATAACATAGCGGCATAGTGATTATTTAAGAGGAACGTACCCGTAACAATGTTGGGATCCTCCCGTGCTTGACGTCCTCCTATCACAAACGCCCTGCCCCTAGCACCATTATTGTTGTTGTTATTGTTATTGTTGTTGTTGGTGCCATTACCATTACCGTTGCCATTCCCATTGCCATTGACATTATTGTCCCCGCCTTTCTTGAGTTGCGGGCAATCTTTCTTGAAGTGTCCCATCTTGCCACACTCATAACAACCCTTCTGTGCGTTGTTCTGGTTATTATTCTGGTTGTTATGGTTGTTCTGTAGCTCCCCGCGACAATCCTTAGCCGCGTGTCCAATCTTGCCACACCTCTGGCACTTAGCTCTCTCACATTGATTACCTGCATGATGATACCCACACCTGTTGCACTTGGGGTGTTTACCAATATAACCCCCCGATGATGACGATTGCTGACCACTGCTTGAACCATGATAAGACTTGCTTGAGTCTTGCTTCCGGTTTTGCTGATATGATTGTTGGTTGTGACCCTTAGAGTTGTTACCTTCCCATTTTCTTTTATGATCTCCCACCTTGGTAGCAGATGTTCGTTTAGGTAGGGTCCCCTGTAACACTGCCTGGTCAGTAAGCTGATGCGCTAAACGAACAGCTTGTTGAATGGTGGTGGGATTTGCTGAAGTAACCAACCCCTGGATCTGAGGCACTAGTCCTCCAATGTACCTTTCAATCCACTTGCTGGCTGGAGTAGCCATGTGTGGTAGAAGTCTGGCCAACTCATGTGACCTGGTTGTGTACTCTTCAATATTTGACCCCTCCATCTTGAGGTGCCAATATTCCTCCTCTAACTTCTGCATTTCACTGCGAGGACAGTACTCCTCTTGCAGTAAAGTTTTGAAGTTGTTCCATGTCAAGGCATTTGCCTCACCCAACCCCAGAGTCTGAACATTCGAGTTCCACCAGCTTAATGCTGGACCCTCCAATGTTCCCGTAGCAAACTTCACCTTGCTTTCGTCAGGGCAGTTGCACATTTCAAACACAGACTCCGCTTTTTCAATCCACCGAAGGAGTCCAATGGCCCCCTCCGACCCTTTGAAATTGTGTGGTTTACAGTCCAAGAACATCTTGAACGTGCAGACTTGTGGGTTAACCAATCCCCCAGCTGGACCCTGTGGTCCTGTGTTGTGTGTCTGAGCATACTGTGCGATTGCCTCAGCGACTCTGTTGTTAATTAGCTCGTTGAGCTCAGCGACTGTCATGTGAACGTTTCCCTCAGCCATTAGTTTCCTATTTACAAGAAGTGTTAGCATGCTTGCAAAGTCTAATGTAACATGTGTAAGTAAAACAACAAACACAACATGTAATATAAATCAACACAACTGTTGAAAATAAATAATAATTCTTCCATAGATAGAAACTTTCTTTGAGTACAATACTTTTGAAATAAAACATAACTTTCCAAACTACTAATGTAGGAACACAACCCGTTCCTAATAAGTTTAAACAAACAAGAAAAGAAAAATCAATCGTCCTCAACTGTGGATTCAGGATCGGAATCAACAACTGGTGCTGGTTCCTCCCCTTCTTCCTCTTCATCCTCTTCCTCATTCTCAGAGGCCACTAAATCCTCTAAGGCTTCTATCCTGCCCTCCAAGAACTCAGCTCGGTTCTCTGAAGCTTCGAGACGATCAATCAAGTTAATCATCTCATTCCGCATATCATGCACCAGATGGGCAAGTTCCTCTTGCCTCTCATTAGCATCCCATTGTTCCTGAGAGTGTTGTGCGATCCTATCTTCTGCCTCGTACAAATCCTCGCGCAGTTTGGCGATTTCCTCAGCGTCCGTCCTTTGCCTCTTAGGCTCAAGAACATCTAGTACTGGTGGTGAATGTGCAGAAGGTCCCTCAGCAGGGATCTGCTGAGTGCCCTCCACTGGCTCCTCCTCCGGATCCTCATCCGGGTCCTCATCTGGATCCTCCTCGGGATCCTCCTCCGGATCCTCCTCCGGATCTGAGTCATCCATCTCATACGGTGGAGGTGATGGAATAGGTGGTGGTGGTGATGACGGTGGTGCTGGAACTATCGGTTCCTCGTCCTCGGAATCATCAATATAAATATAAGGTACCGATGATGATGCCATGCCTGTTACATAATACCATATGTAAGTGCAGTGCCATGGAATATGTAAACAAGTCGATTACATAATATCATATGTAATTTCTAAGCAGTATGTGTAAACAGATGTGTCTAATGCCTAACAGTCATAGTCTAAGTCTACAAATGCAAACCTAGTTCGCTATAACCAATGGCTCTGATACCAATCTGTCACACCCCCAATTTCCAACTAACGGAATCATACCGTTTGGGAACGTGACAAACCAGGATCTCAGATCATTAGACATAGCGAAGACCTCTATATGAATTTCAAAACATACTTTGGTCTTTAAAACATAACATCAGAGTTTTCAAAAGTTGCGGAAGCGTTTAAAAATCAATAACAGTTGTAATATGAAAATTACAAATCAAAATCCTCAAATGTTCAAATACAAAATTCCAAAATGTTTAAAATGCATGCGACTCTATCTGCTAGTCCATGCCATCCTTATTGCGTGCCTTAGCATCCTGAGAAAACATGTAAATCAAGTCAACACAAAGGTTGGTGCATAACACATGTTTTAAGCATTCACAATGTTTAAAACAACAGTTTGAGTATCAAGTTGTAGATAACATAATCACACATGCACAGTCATGATAGCTAGTCATATAAACTATTTACATAAGTGGTCGACACCGAAGCTGACGAATTGCCATGCTATAGCATGTTTTTGCCTTGCCACTATTGTCTAGCACAACAATAGTAAAATGTGTTTGGTCAGTCAAACACCTGCGTAGATCCCATCTACCAGGTGAGGTTTGTCAAACCTAATAGATCTATTTCCAACTACCACGCTTTGCGCTACGGCAAACTAAACGGTTCGAGGTGTGTAAGGACTTTCAAGTTGCTATGTTGTCACATAATGTAAACAGCTAACTCATGCAAGTGATATGTATCTAAAAATAGTCTGTTGCACATGTTTTCTCCCCCAAAACAGTTTAAAATAAGAAAGGGGCCGTGTACGCACCTTTGGTTTTAGCAGAATGATCACACACTAAAAGCTCGTGTAAGAAATCCTCCTACGAAGAATCTGTGTTTAAACAATAACCTCGTGTTATTCGAGATGTCGTTTTGTGCTTGAAATCACATACGTGTCAACACACGTATGTTAAAATGTTAGAAATGTGCATACGAAAGTACACGTGCTTTTGAAATCGTTTAAATAAAATCATATTTGATTTTATTTAAATAATCGTAATTATACGCGATTTCGTTTTCGGGTTAAAATATGAATTTTATTATTCCAATACGTTCGTATTCCCGTTACGGTTCCAACGCAACTTGAATGGGTCGAAACGGAGTTCAAACGAGTGAGATATGATTAAAATACCAAAATAATGTTAAAACCCAAAAAAATGGTGGAACCCGGAATCGAACCCGCGACCTCTTGATCACAACACACACACTCTACCAACTCAGCCCGCTAGGGTATCGCATCAGTCTTCTCAAATAAATTGTTTTAAACCTACATGGGCCGGTTCCCTTTTGTTATTCCTAGCCGAAGCAAAAGCCTTCCCAATTGACCCCGATTCGAATCCCTTCGTACCCGAAATCATAGGGATTTCATTCCTCATGATCCTGCGAACCCAAATATGTAATTTAATTTTACAAAGAACCTCATTTGGGTTAAAATCTCCAAAACATTTAATGTTACAGAACCTAATAGTCGAAATCCTACAATTCGATATTAGAACTTCAAATTGACACATGTTCATGCTTAATCGGAACTATCTGAAGCTACTGATAATGATTAATTTGATTCTTAAACTGATTTTCTTGAAAACCCCCAAATCGTTTTTACAACAAGAACCCTAGAATCGAACTCTTATAATTCGCTGTTTAGAACTGAAATTGGCATGTGTTTATCCTTAGTCGAATGCTTCTGAAACTAATGGTGGTGTTTAATTTCATTTTAACATCCATATTAATCGAAACCCCCAAAACCGTATTTATATGAACCCTAATTACTTGAACTCTAACAAATCGATGTTATCAATTGAAATTGATTTAGGATAAACCTTAGTCAGCCATGTTAGAAGGTTTTGAAGTGATTACTTACTTGATTTGATGCTCAATTGAACGAAATCAAACTCTAAGTTGTTCTTCGGCCACACTTCGATCGACTTCGACTGTCTGCTGCTTCTTGAATCGAATTGATTTGTTTCACCAGTTCTAAATGTGCCGAATAAGATCTCCCAAAGTTCAATTGTGAAGAATAGTGTCGAATTCTATGAGTTTAATAACTAGGGGCTACGGTTTCAAGACTTTACCCATCCTTTGAGTTAATTTCGGCTCCCCATGTTCTAGTAACGTACCAAAGCTGCTAATGATCATTAATATGAATCATTGGAACGGTTTATTTGATTAATTTCACAGAATTAATGCCAATTTCGGTTTCTAACAATCTTCTACACGAATTTTGACTTCTAAAAGTCAAATTTCCTACTTTAATGATATTACTTATATAATTCTTGTGATTTAGGTGCTTATACCCTCATGTAATCATCCATGGAATACTTAAAGATAGTATAATTCTATTATAATGGCCTAATGATGCGAGATTTCAAATTCCCATGATTATCTAGTACGAATTTTGACTTCTAATGTCAAAATTATGCACATTGTGTAATTACAATTCAAATCCTTGCAATTCTAATGTATCTAGATCCATTTTGTTAAAACCAAGTCCCTCTAGTTTGTCATTTTTCATAACAGTGTTAATCCGGAAAAACCGAATTGTCACTAATCTGTCAATTGAAACATTACTGGGCTAAATTAACCCAATTGGACCTCTCAATTACCATTAGGCCTATCCTGAACTTCTTGAGCCTACCTTGGGCCTTACTGGGCCAGCCTTGGCCTTATTGTACCTAATTTGGTCTTATTGGGCCTACTAGGCTTTGTTGGGCCTTCATAGACTTTATTGGGCCTAATTTGTCTTGTTGGGCCTTCCTTGACCTTACTGGGTCTTCTTTGGCTTTACTGGGCCTTCTTGGGCCTTACTGGGCCTTCTTTGACCTTATTGGGCCTTCATTGGCCTTGTTGGGCCTTCATTGGCCTTATTGGGCCTACGAGGGTTAACGAGGTTAACTCGAAAAGTCGGATTGTCACATTTACTTTCACTATTTACTATGTGTAAATACATGATTGTGAACAGTGCTCGTATTAACAGAATTCAAAATACAAGAAACAGTTGTACGTATTTATGTGAAAACTTAAATGCCGTAAGTACAACATTCATTATAAACAATAGTTGTTAGTATTTAGGTGAAAACCTAAGTACAGATAATACAACGAAACAAGAGAAACAACAGTGTTCAAGCAAATAACAAGAAAAAGTCGGTTGCGATCTGATATCCATAGATGACAGAATCAAATGGCCGACAAATCAGTATGAAAATAATGTGATAACAGGACGTTTAGTTGATTCCGTCAGTGAGGAAATACAATTCAAAACACAATTTCAGTGTTATTTCAGAATAGCGAACTGACAGTGTGTTTGCGTGGTTGACGATTCTCACCAACACATCTGTAAGTTTAACGTTCTGAAATAACGACTGAAAAGTAGAAAACAAAAGTCGGAAAGCAAAACCATCGTCGTATCCGTTCGGGTGACGATTCGAACGAATACGCGCGAAGGCGACGCGTTTCGACAAAACGAAAACGAATTATGATACGAACGAAAATAAATTAAGAAAAATAAATATTTATTATTTTACAATTTTGAAACTCATCAAAATTAATTAAACAAACTCTTTTATTTTAAAGCACGCTAAATTACGCGTTACGTTCCGGAAACGCAACGAAGACGCGAACCGAGCAACCGAAACGAACCCGAACACCACCCGTAGTTTAAAAGCCCTAAAAGAGGGTTTCCCTCTCATTTCCACTATCTACTCTCTCTCTCTCTAACACCATTTTCGGATTCCACCTCCCACCACCATTTCCAAGCTTCAAAACTCCATAACTTCCTCAATTCTCAACGAAATTTGATGATTCTTGGACCTATGCGAAGATCTTGATGTCCTCTACCTAGAAGTACAAAGGATCTAGAGATTTAGCCACTGGAACTCGAGGTAAAGAACAAAAGAAACCCACAGAAATAGGGTTTTGTGTCCTCTTGTTCGGTCATGCACACACACTCCCAATTGGTGTAAAAACTATACATACTCATACCCTACATCCTTGAGAACTCACTTTGGTGTAACCCTAGCAAGATCACAGCCCTACCACCAACCCAAATTTGATGGGGAGGTCGTTGCTGAAACAGGTTCGCGCGAAAAAGCAATGGTCGAACCAGGAGACTTCGTAGCCGAACCTGTTACATGCTGTGACCAAACCTCAGCCGAACCTTGTTCAACCGAACCCAACAACATGCTGCTTTGGCCGAACCTAGCATGGGCTGGGACACGAACCTACATGTGATAGACGAACCTTGAGCGGGCAAACCAACTAGCCGAAGCTTCAATCAGCTGATGCTCATCCAAGCGAACCTCCTTGTCATCAACGAACCTGAGTTGTATCACCACGAACCTAGGAGGAACCAGCCTCTAAAAGCCGAACCCTACATCTAGACGAACCTCTCTCATCATGAACAACCGGTGGTGCCACAAACCTGTGGGGATGTGTTACTCACGAACCTCATCAACAACCGAACCATACATCCTCAGCCGAACACTCAGGAAAGCTACGAACCTTCACCCCAGAGCCCATTCCTTGGCGAAACTGTTACTGCTACCGAACCTATAGTCATGGGCCACCCTCTGCTACTGCCGAACCCATGCACAGAAAACCTCCATGTGGACCGAACCTTAGTCAAGGCAAGAAGGTTTGCTGATGGGGTGTTGATTTATTTCAGCATTGGTTGAATTGGCCCACTTCATAGATCCATTACACATTCAACTTAGATATGTCCAGTCGAATGCATGCAGCCCAATCTTGTGTACATGGCCCAAAGATTTCCTTTTGTATTGGCCCACAACCTCAATGTTCGGCCCATTGATAATACTAGGGCCCAACACCAAACATTCGGCCCATTAACATATGTTCGGCCCAGTAACAAACAACCAACCCAAATTCATAATTGATTAAACTAGCCCAAAACCCACACCTCGGCTAAAGTATGAACATATGTCCTGGGAACCCTTGGAGTGAGTATGAACCTATAGGCTAAAGTATGTCTTTTCGAAAGTTAAATTGAACTTAAACACTTTGATCTGTCAAAAGTGTTCCTTTAGGAATACAACCCAAATGTTGCTTTGTGATTGAACTTTCATTTGAACTCTTTGAGTTATCTAAATTCTAACTCTTTTCAATTGAACTCTTGAAGAATCTTGCCTCGTCGTCTTCGCAGGAATACCAACAATACCGACAATGCCAACACCAACACCAATAACACAAACAACACAAATCCCATTATTCAAGAGTTGCCTCAGATCATTTCCCAGCAAGTGGCGGTTGTGTTACCTACCTTGGTGACCCAGCTCAATCAAGCTGCGAATGCGAACCCATTCCACAATAATGGGAATGGTGGGGGTGCAAATTCAACTTGCACCTTCAAACACTTCAACTCATGTAACCCTGCAAAGTTCATTGGTACTGAAGGAGCCACCGGACTGCTCCAATGGTTTGAAAGTATAGAAAGCACGTTTATTCACTCTGACTGTCCAGAGAACCTTAAGGTTCGGTATGCCACTAGTGTCTTTCAAGAAAGGGCACTGACTTGGTGGAATAGTGAGAAACGAACTAGGGGTTCGGATGCTGCACTTTCTTTGACCTGGACTAAGGTCAAGCAACTTATGACTGATGAATTTTGTCCTCGCAACGAAATGAGGAAGCTTGAAGCTGAATTCTGGGAGCTTAAGCAAGAAAGTGGGGAAAACCTTGCATATACGACCCGCTTTCACGAACTCAGTGTACTTGTGCCGCACTTGGTCACTCCTTTGTCTCGGGCCATTGAAAAGTACATTGGTGGCCTTCCTATGCAGATTCAAGATACTACTTTTGGTAGCAAACCTACCACTTTTGAAGATGCAATCAGACTGGCTGCAACCATAACTGATAATCATGTTAAGGCTGGTACTTTGACACGGAAGGGTGCCAAAAAGGTTGAATCCAAGTCAACCAGTGATGAACTCTCAAAGGAGGTCAAAGTCCAGCAGTTTATCCATATGTATCGTCACCCATGCGGATACCTTTTTTGATCGATACTCTAAATGTTTTCCATTCAGGTTTTTGATTCACTATTTTCCTTCACAAATTGATTTTATTTTCTTTTGATTCATTTTATGTGATTCAACGGATTTCCATAGTTGTCTTAGGAATTATTTGTGTATTTTGATTTTGTGTTTGTTATCGTTATCGTCACTCTCGCACTACAGTCTTCTCTCATGTTGTCATGTACACCCTTGGATTTTAGAACTAGCTGTTGCTCGTATATCGGTTGTCACATTTGGAGTCCTTCTTTGCGAACAAGTATCGCAAGGCCGCATGATCGGTGTGAACACTGGTCTTGGAAATAACAAGATAAGACCTGAATTTAACAAATGCATAGACGACCGCTAACAACTGGCCTTGCTTGCGTGATAGACCAGATGAAAATTCTTTGCAATCTGAAGACAAAGACTGACAAAATCAAGTCGAGACAAGAAGAAGATCAAGTTTTTCAATTTTCATGAACTTATGTATATCGTGTACTTGTAAATTTCGTATACTTTAAATTGTCGTGTACATAGGTTCGAGTACTTCTAGGGTAGTATAAATAGACACATTATGTACTGCTCTAGAGTTGCGAATTCCGCACATATTTGAAGCATCTCGTGTTGATTGAGCTGATAAAGTTGATTCTTGAGAGTTCATGCGACCTAAAAGTGGTATCAGAGCTTGGAGGCTCTTTTCAACACCAAGGTATCTGCTTTTTCGATCAAGTTTTCCACTTTCCTATTCATTTCCACTCCATCTAGCTGCTGTATAAATTTTGGAGATCTAGATATTGAAGAAATTTCTTTTGGAATTTTTCAAGACTTTTTCGAGAACTCCATTTCAAATACAGAGTTTCGAGTACCAGTATCCGTGTACTTCATTTCGGTATCTTGGGTTCGTATACTGCATTTCGAGTACAGGGCTTTGTGTACTGGGTTTTGGCTACTTGATTTCGTGATCTTCAGTACGAGTACTTGCTTTCTTGATCTTGAGTTCAACTAGTTGAGTTCGTGTATTGGACTTCGTGATCTGGTCTTCGCATACTTGGACTTCGTGATCTGGTATTCGAGTACTTGGCTTCGAATACTTCATAGACTTCGAGAACATTGCTAACTTCGAGCACTTGAAGACTTCGTGTTTTTTGTTTCGTGTACATCTCTTAGAGTACTTTTGGGCTTCGTTAACTGACACTTGGAATTTTTCTGGTCATGGCTTCCAAGAACCTGACAAACCTTTCAAACCTACTGAACCTAGACAAAAGATGATTTTGTTGGAAAATTTGAAACAATCAAAATTAAACCGAATGAAATGATTAAGAATTTTAGGAAAAATTTTGTTAAAAATGGTGATAATGTTATAAACAAATGTGTCTTAGAATCTGAAGGTCACACCTAAGGCTAAGCCAGTCAGTAAACCAATGACGACTAATCAATCCTCCAAGCTTAAGGTGAAACCTCAGAATCATCACACTGCCAAAAGCAAAAAAGGGTCCAAACCACATCAAAATGGTTTTCACAAACAAAAGAAAACAAAGGTTTTTCAATCTGAAATTAAAACTCAATGGAAGGGTAAACCTCAAAGAAAAGCACTAGTAAAACCAAAAGACCCTGGTTTTGTCGTTCCTAAGAAGTGGATTTTGATGAGAACTCCGAGAATCAACAATGCCTACATCATCAACATGAATTCTGATTCGTTCACTGAGAACACCTGTTTGTTCTCCAAGGCATCGGAAACTGATTATCTGTTGTGGCATCGCAGATTGGGTCACGTCAACCTGAACAATCTCAATATATTGGCAAAGGGAGATCATGTCATTGGACTTCCTTCAAAAGACTTCTCCTCAATTGAGAAGTGCATCGCATGTGCTAAGGGGAAGCAACACAAGAGACCCCACAAGCCAAAGCTGTTCAATTCAATTTCTTCAGTTCTGCAGCTTCTTCACATGAGTCTTTTTGGACTAATCATTGTTATGAGCGTCGGGAAGAAGTCATACTATCTTGTGATTACATGTGATTATTCCAGATTCACTTGGGTTTTCTTTCTTGCTAAGAAGGATGGGACCATAAAGATCCTGAACAAGTTCTTCACATTAATAGAGAATCAGAAGAACTTGAAGGTTAAGGTGATCAGAAATGACAATGACACAGAATTTAGGAATCATACTCATATTGATTTCTGCGATGAGAAAGGGATTGCTCGACAGTACAGTGTAGCTCGTACACCTCAGCAGAACGGACTAGCTTAGAGATGAAACATAACGCTTATCGAGGCTGAACATACCATGCTGTTTGAGTCAAAGCTGTGAAGCTTCTTATGGGCAGAATCAGTTAATACAGCTTGCTATGTTCAAAACCATGAAATACTGAACAAGCGACACCACATCAGTAATCTGCTTGACAATTTAGCTGTGGAGGAAGTGCCTACATCAAGCATCAACAAGAATCATCCCGTGGAGAATATTATTGGACCACTTTCAGAAGGAGTTCTCACCTGGAGTAGACCTATTCTGACTCAGAACGCCTTACCTGAAGAAACCATCATGCCTATTCAATCAGGTCCAATTTATTCTTGTTTATGTTCTTGCTTCATTGTGCAGGTAGAACCCAAGAACATCAAGATGGCTCTTAAAGAATCAAGCTTGTTTGAAGCGATACAAGAAGAGTTGATGGAGTTTCAGAAGCTCAAAGTGTGGAATCTGGTTACATTGCCCAAGGGAAATTGCCAATTGGAACCAGATGGGTCTTCAAAAACAAAAGGGATGACTCCGGTGTTATCATCAAAAATAAGGCAAGGTTGGTAGTCCAGGGCTTCTACCAATAGGAGGGTATCGACTATGAGGAAGTCTTTGCACCGGTTGCCAAACTTGAAGCAATCAGCATCTTCTTGGCCTACGCATCCTACATATGTATGTCAACCTCTTGGGTTCGAGGATTCGCAGTATCTCGACCATGTCTACAAGCTACACAAAGCACTGTACGGTCTTCATCAAGCACCACGAGTTTGGTATGCTACACTCGCGGATCATCTTCTAGCCAATGGATATACACATGGAGCCATAGATCAGACACTGTTCATTCGCAGAGAGAAGGATGATTTAAAACTTGTCCAGATCTATGTGGACGATATTATCTTCGGTTCCACGAGCTTTGTTATTTGTAAGGAGTTTGAAGCAGTAATGAATAAAAAGTTTGAGACGAGCGCTATGGGGGAGATGACCTTCTTCTTAGGTCTCTAGGTAAAGCAAGATCAAAAGGGGGTGCTCATTCATCAGGGCAAGTATGTGACCGCTATTCTTACTAAGTTCAAAATGTTGGAATCCAAGACCACCTCCACTCCTATGGCTGCTCGTCCATTCTTGACTTTGGATTCCAATGGTGAATATGTTGATCAACATCGTTACAGATCGATGATTGGCTCACTGGTGAACCTCACTGCTAGCAGACCCGGCATCATGTTCTCGGTATGTCAGTGTGCCGGATATCAGGCGAATCCAAAGGCTTCATATTTGATTGCTTTCAAGAGGATCTTTCGCTACCTCGTCGGCAAACCTCGTCTCGGTTTCTGGTATCCTAAGAACTCTGAGTTCAAATTACTTTCTTACTCTGACAGTGATTTTGGTTGTTGCAATTTAGACTGGAAGTCAACCACAGGTGGATGTTAGTATCCGGGAGATCGCCTTATCTCATGACAGTGAAAGAAGCAAACCACCGTATCCACTTCCACTGAAGAAACTGAGTATGTTGTTGCCTCTAGCTGTTGCTCTTAGGGCGTTTGGATGCAACAACAGCTTCTCTATTACAGTTTGAATTTTCTTGACTATCCTATTTACTGTGATAATGAAGCAGCTCTTCAGATCATCAAGAATCTGGTACAACAATCCAAAACTAAACATGTTGACATCTGGATTCGCTTTATCCGGGTCTGTTTGGAAAGTAAGCTGATCCATCTTGAAAAGGTCCACACAGATAACAATCTTGGGGATCGTTTCACCAAACCGTTCGATTCAGCTCGCTCCCACCATCTTCTTTCCTCACTCTAACTAATAAGTTTTGATTAAAACAATTCTTGTAAACACATTAAAATTTGTGTTTTTTTTAGTTTAATTTTTAGATCACAAATTTAGGGGGAGAATATTTACAAAAAGAACAAAAAGATTTTCGGTTTTTGAGTTTGTCTATAAGTTTAGAAAATTTCATAAAATAACAAAAAGATTTTTGGTACTTAAGATGGTCTACAAGCTTAGGGGGGAGTGAAATTTAAGTAAAATATAAAAAGTTTTTGTATTTTCAGAATTTAAGAAAAACACAAAAAGATTTTATTTGGGCAGCTGGGTAAAGTGTTTCACTGGTAAGTGAAATGATTTCTATCATTCATAAAGTCATTACCTTAGTATAATTTCTTAGGAAAGACATCTTTAGATAAGTATAAATCACTAAGAAATTGTAGCACTTTTTCCTATAAAAAGATTAGACATGATCATTCAAAATTATTAAAATATATATAAATAAGCGAGAAGTATTGAAAGTAAGATAACCCGACAAATGCAATAACTATTTGACTTTTTGTAAAAATCCTAAAGTTAAAATAAGATTGTGTTTTGATAAACTTGAAATCGTTTTGAGATAACTCAGGTATTTTCTAAGTTTTGTGAAAACAAAGAGCGGAAAATACTTACTAAAGCATCCTCTATTTTGCGTAAGCAAATACCTGTATGTGTGACATTAAGACCAATGTGTAGCAGACTAGTTAAATAAAAGATGCCAATGTGCACAAAGATGATAGAACCCCTTCTTGTTCTTGACTCTAATATGAAAGATCTGTTCTTTCTTTTCTGACCTTAAAACTCTGTCAAAACATTTTAAGTTCGTTGAAACACAATCAAGTTTTTAAACAAAAGATTTAGCAAAATTGATAGGTTGCATGAGAATCTGTATTACACGTCTGATTGCCCATAAACATCCCACAAGGAATTTCGGGAAAAAACGGTAGAAAATTTTTGATCATAAATCTTATCTTTGAAATACGGATAAACGAGCGAAAATCATTGGTGGGGCATAATTATTTTTGAGGTTGGGTTTGTTTAAGAAATTATTTTAAGGTAGTCAAATTTCGGATAAAGATTTGATCCCTCAAAATTGACCCGACTCAACCTTCATCCAAAGTTCTTGTGCTTATTTTATTTTATTGTATTTACTTAGAATTTTTGAATAAATATTGTTCACGAAAGACAATATTCAAAAGGTAGTACTCGAAAGGAAGTACTCGAAAATATTTTGTGTACTCCCTGGGCCTATATATAGTTCGAGTAGTTCCTCATTTCGATTACAACCGTTCGTGAACTCCCAGTTTCTCTCTCTAGGAGACTTTATTCTCTGACTATTTTTAGACATTACACTCCGACCATCCTGTAGATCTACTGGAGACAAACCTAGGTAATTATTTTCATAAGATTTTGACCGATAAAACAAAAGGTATCGAAGAAAAACATATTCGAGTACTTTGTTCCGTGAACAGAAAGTTTCTTGGTGAAAACCCATAGAAAAACTTCGAATTGGAAACTCATTTTTGCATATGATGGTCGCCTTTCAATTCCGAGCATTTCGAGACCAAAATGGAATTCTATGGAGCAAAATTGAATGAGTTATGAAAGAAAGTCAGTTCACGAAATTTGACTTTCAAGAACACCTTTTCGTGAACTGACCTTCGTGAACTGTTTGAAATTCGTGTACTCCCTATATTTTTGAGAACTCCATGAATTTCGAGAACTTAACTGACTTCAAGAACTTCATACTTTCACCAGTTAACTTTGCCATCATGGAGTGTCCATTGATTATTTCCATTTTCATCCATGACTTTTGGAACTCCATCATTGAGAGCACCGACACCAACGACCATGTGTGTCTGATTGGGAAAGTACAAGGGCAGCCAGTGTTCATATCTTAGCAGATCATTAGATGGAGTTAGATCATAAACTTATTCAGAGCATGATTCTCATGATGGGATATGAGGGTCTTTACCCTCCAACCGATAAGAAGCTCCTGCATCCTTACTGGAGATATCTCGCCCATGTGGTGACTCAGTGTCTTTATGGAAGTAAAGGATGATATGATGTACTTAACCAGACGCTGAGCTAATACATGGTGGGCATTGCCTTGGGTTTGGACTTCAACTACTCATGGATGATCTTCCGCGATATGTATGACAACATCAAGGGGAAGCGGAAGGTAAGATTTTTGTCGTTCCCGAGGTTTATATAGATCATCATCAACCGAAGGCACCAGAATCTTATTCCCACCGTTGGAACTCTACCCCAGAAGAGGATGAAGGAGAAATCTTCTCTTACATGACCATGAACAATAAAGGAAAGAAGGTCTTTACCGGTGCTAGACCTGTATAGAAATTCGGCAGACTGTTTTCCGGTTTGGATGAATATATTAAAGATCAAGGCACACCTATGGCCTTTGTTGTGGCCTTTGTTTCGAAAGCCATTTAGGCTTCATCTTCTGAGTCATCATAAGGAGAAGTTGAGCGTGTGAAAGAGCCTGGCCATTTGACTCCGCCCCGCACACATGCAGAGGTGGACGAGATGAGAGATGTTGATTCTGTCCCATGTCTTGAGTCTACTCCTAAAAAGAGAAGACTTAAGAAGGTGTCCAGGAGACCAAGTGATCCCCGACTAAAGAAGCAGATGACCTCGGGCACAACCTCACAAACACCACCACCTCCACCACAAACCACTACCACCACAGGCACCCAAACCGTTCCTAGCACCACATCCACCTAAACCACCATCACCCCAACCATCGAAACCACCATCACCTCCACCCATACAAACCTCACTATCTCAATGTCCCATACCATTTCACTTCTCTCCACCACCATCACTAAAGATAAAGTCCGAAGAGGGCAAGGCACCTCTTGAAACCCCATCTCCATATGTGCCCAAGAGTCTGCCGATTGATTTAGAGTTTCTTCAGGAGAAGGTTTTCACATTGGAGCAAGATTCAGTAACTAAAGGTGTTATTATTGATAATATGCGAGAAGGCATGGTGAAGATCTATGAAAATTTGAACAGACTAAAGAAAGACATTAGCCTCCCAAAGAAAGAGAACGCAGAGGTGAAGAAAGTGATTGAAGAACTCAAAGGATCTAAGCCTACGGTTAAGGAAGAAAAGACTGATAATAAGGAGAATGAAGAAGAGGAAGATAAGCAAGATGATGACAACAAAGATGATGAGACAAAAAAGGATGATGATGACAAGACAAGAATAAAGATAATGATGTTGCTGATGGAGATGACAAAGTAGATGATTAGGGCAAAGAGGGCCCGAGCAAGAAAGACGATGAGCCCACTGATGACTTATTTGGGGATCTTCCACTAGCAAACCCATAGACGAGTATGACGACTTATTTGGGGATCTTCCAGAAGACTTTCATTTTGAGGGTTTCGGTGAAGACATGATGATTGATGGACTCGGAGACATGTTCACAGATGTATCAACACATTCAGTGTTTGATGCAGCCTATGAACAGGAGCGTGGAGAGTTACTTGCATCTTCCTCAAGAGCATTCGTAGAATGTAGGTCCTTAAATTGATCAATAATGAAGCTTTATGACTCCAATCAGCACCAAATGCATCTAAGATGTGCGGAATCCAAGTTAGAAGCAACATATGTAATAGAAAAGTTTATTTCTAATATTAATTTGTGAACTTTACAATACTAGCCTCAATACGTCCAGAGAGCTCTATCTCAGGAATCTAACCCTAGGGCAGTACATAATGTGTCTATTAATACTACCCTAGGAGTACTTGAAACTATGTACACGAAAAGGACAAGTACACGAAAAAATGAAAAGTACACGAAATACATAAGTACACGAAAATTGCAAACCTTGGTCTTCATCTGGCCACGTATTGATTTTGTTAGTCTTCGTCCTTGAATTGGGCTCTACAAACTCCCCCTAGACTGATGAAATCAATCAATGGCAAGCATAACAGAATGAGGACCAGCACCTGCGCAAAGCTTGTGAGCCATGGCCAACGCAACGACTCGTGTAAATGGCTTAGCCTCTTGATCATAACCACCATAGGTGCGTATGGAGTTCTCATGAAGCACCTTCATGTCATCTTTTCCAAATTTTAGCAAGTCCATCGTGTCCAGAATGATATCCAAATCTTTCTCATCTTTCATGTTAATTGTTGCAAATGTCTTCATGTCAGAGTACCAAAAATCGAATTTCTTCAGCGAGTTATCAGGTACCCTCAATGATACTGGGACTGTTTTTTCGGTCTTCAGAAAAGGATACTTGTAATAAATCCACGGTTCTTTCTTGACTGTATCAAGTATACACTTTGAAACATGTCTCTTTCCTTTTGTAGTCTTCATTGTAGGAAAGTCCTTTTCGCACTGATCCTTCACGAATTTGGCAAACAAATCTGCCTGACTATCTTTAGAAGGATTAAGGAACACAACTCCGTTGATGCTCCTAATATCAATCTTGGGAAAAGTGTAGAATTCTTGAGGTCGTTTGTAAAACTCCAACATAAAATCCTTGAGCCAGCAGTGTACGTGACTTCGTTTTCCTCCTCAACATTAGATCCTGGAGCAATCCAAGATTTTTGCACTTCAATAGGAGTAGGAGTCCAGTCATTCTTCTTATCAAACCAACTCTCAATCACATTTCCAAGCGAAGGGACCTCCTGTCCTAGGGCATCGACATATTTTTGAGCATACAAATAGTCTATATATAGATATGTAGAGATGTTACAGAGCATGATGTTTACAGTTTCTTCTTCCTTATATGCCCCCAAGGAAGATCCAGATAACTCTCCACGCTCTTGTTCATAGACAGTCTTAAAAACAACATCCATAAAAATGTCTGTGAACATATCTCCAAGTCCTTAATTCTTCAGCACTTCTCCGAAGCCCTCAAAGTGAAAATATTTAGGAAGATCCCCAAATAAATCATCATAATCGTCCATGGATTGATTTGGATTAATACGAAATACTTTCCTGGACAGAACTTCCGAAAGTACAGGTTTTCCCCCTTCCAGATTGTGTGTGTTTCCTACTCACTAATGTGAACCTAAAGACTATTGACGAGATTCAAATATTTAGTTAGACTTATAAGTCTAAGAGCAGTCTTCACGGTGACGATCCTCTTGCAATATGTAAGAAAAGAGTCAATATGTTTGGAACCTTAATTCCTCGAAGTATTGTGTGATTAATGTTGCGAGTTCACTCAATAAAATTTCACGACGATGAAGTATTTTATCACGTATTTAGTTATTATGTACATTAGTTAATAGTTATTGTGAATCAATCCTTGCAATGCTCATTGTGTTAATAATTGAAATAAATAATATATTCATTAAAATTATTTGAATTTTGGAAATGAACATTTAATCAAAAGTGTAGACATAAACATACATGTGTCATATGTATACATATATATACTTAATGACTAGTACATAAAAGTGAAAGAAAACAAAGAAAATAATGAAACAAATAAAGTTTGCTAATCCTCAGATTCCTCGTGAGATCCCCAAGAACACGACCCAATCGTGTGAGCAAACTTCCTAGGGGTAATGAGACTTCAGGAGAATAGTATGGGCTCTCTGCATCAGATTTTAGTTCCTCGTTTGCTAACTTCATCTCATACTCCCAGGTAGACAAGGGCCTGTACACCGGAGATTTTAGTTCTCCCCTAACTATGTATTCGAAGGAAGCTGGAAATTGGTAGTTAGGTAGAGTTGACCAATGTACGAAACCAAGCCTGTAGGATGTGTTGTGTCAAGAGAAATCTGATAAGTGTAGTTGGGAAAATGGGATGTCAGGCTGAGGAGGTATTGCTTCAGCTTCTACCCAATAAGCTTTTTCTGGCTCTGCCTCTATCCTTCGTAGTCCACTGGACTATTCTTCTGACACTTCTGTAAAGCCCTCAGATTCATTACATTAAAAGGTTTCAAATTTGTCGGTAGAGTACTAATACATAGCTAAGAAAGTAAGGGAAAAGTTAGAAATTTCTATAAATTTCCAATTTTGCAATTACTAAGTGTGTGAGGGACTCTTAAGCTATAGTCTAGGTCTTTAAGTATGTTCGACCTAATTATCTATAACTAAGGCTCTGATACCAGTCCGTAACACCCCAACCAATGGCGGAATCATCGGGGCATTCAAGAAGTGTAGATTGTTCAACCGCACAAGGTACTAAATTGTAACTATTTACATTCAATGTCAATACAAGAATTACATATCAATAAACCTAAACTGTCTAACTAGGTCAAAGCTCTAATATGATAATCAAAACAAGCTTAGCTACCACTGAAACATGTTTAAAATAAAAGGTGAACTATAAAGTTGGTGAGCGTCAGAGGTTTTAACGCACACACACCAAAAATAGTAGATATAATATAGATACTTAATTGTCATATGTGAACACAAAGCAGAATGAACTAGAATAATGAACAAAGCATGTGAAAACAGATCAGATAACGTTAACAAGTAATGTTTGACCAAGTTTAGTGTGACATCCAGTACCAGATCGTCCGGCAAGTCCGTACGGTATGTTTACTTTCACTATTTACTATGTGTAAATACATGATTGTGAACAGTGCTCGTATTAACAGAATTCAAAATACAAGAAACAGTTGTACGTATTTATGTGAAAACTTAAATGCCGTAAGTACAACATTCATTATAAACAATAGTTGTTAGTATTTAGGTGAAAACCTAAGTACAGATAATACAACGAAACAAGAGAAACAACAGTGTTCAAGCAAATAACAAGAAAAAGTCGGTTGCGATCTGATATCCATAGATGACAGAATCAGATGGCCGACAAATCAGTATGAAAATAATGTGATAACAGGACGTTTAGTTGAGTCCGTCAGTGAGGAAATACAATTCAAAACACAATTTCAGTGTTATTTCAGAATAGCGAACTGACAGTGTGTTTGCGTGGTTGACGATTCTCACCAACATATCTGTAAGTTTAACGTTCTGAAATAACGACTGAAAAGTAGAAAACAAAAGTCGGAAAGCAAAACCATCGTCGTATCCGTTCGGGTGACGATTCGAACGAATACGCGCGAAGGCGACGCGTTTCGACAAAACGAAAACGAATTATGATACTAACGAAAATAAATTAAGAAAAATAAATATTTATTATTTTACAATTTTGAAACTCATCAAAATTAATTAAACAAACTCTTTTATTTTAAAGCACGCTAAATTACGCGTTACGTTCCGGAAACGCAACGAAGACGCGAACCGAGCAACCGAAACGAACCCGAACACCACCCGTAGTTTAAAAGCCCTAAAAGAGGGTTTCCCTCTCATTTCCACTATCTACTCTCTCTCTCTAACACCATTTTCGGATTCCACCTCCCACCACCATTTCCAAGCTTCAAAACTCCATAACTTCCTCAATTCTCAACGAAATTTGATGATTCTTGGACCTATGCGAAGATCTTGATGTCCTCTACCTAGAAGTACAAAGGATCTAGAGATTTAGCCACTGGAACTCGAGGTAAAGAACAAAAGAAACCCACAGAAATAGGGTTTTGTGTCCTCTTGTTCAGTCATGCACACACACTCCCAATCGGTGTAAAAACTATACATACTCATACCCTACATCCTTGAGAACTCACTTTGGTGTAACCCTAGCAAGATCACAGCCCTACCACCAACCCAAATTTGATGGGGAGGTCGTTGCTGAAACAGGTTCGCGAGAAAAAGCAATGGTCGAACCAGGAGACTTCGTAGCCGAACCTGTTACATGCTGTGACCAAACCTCAGCCGAACCTTGTTCAACCGAACCCAACAACATGCTGCTTTGGCCGAACCTAGCATGGGCTGGGACACGAACCTACATGTGATAGACGAACCTTGAGCGGGCAAACCAACTAGCCGAAGCTTCAATCAGCTGATGCTCATCCAAGCGAACCTCCTTGTCATCAACGAACCTGAGTTGTATCACCACGAACCTAGGAGGAACCAGCCTCTAAAAAGCCGAACCCTACATCTAGACGAACCTCTCTCATCATGAACAACCGGTGGTGCCACAAACCTGTGGGGATGTGTTACTCACGAACCTCATCAACAACCGAACCATACATCCTCAGCCGAACACTCAGGAAAGCTACGAACCTTCACCCCAGAGCCCATTCCTTGGCGAAACTGTTACTGCTACCGAACCTATAGTCATGGGCCACCCTCTGCTACTGCCGAACCCATGCACAGAAAACCTCCATGTGGACCGAACCTTAGTCAAGGCAAGAAGGTTTGCTGATGGGGTGTTGATTTATTTCAGCATTGGTTGAATTGGCCCACTTCATAGATCCATTACACATTCAACTTAGATATGTCCAGTCGAATGCATGCAGCCCAATCTTGTGTACATGGCCCAAAGATTTCCTTTTGTATTGGCCCACAACCTCAATGTTCGGCCCATTGATAATACTAGTGCCCAACACCAAACATTCGGCCCATTAACATATGTTCGGCCCAGTAACAAACAACCAGCCCAAATTCATAATTGATTAAACTAGCCCAAAACCCACACCTCGGCCCACGTACTTATTGTGTTAACCCATCACTTCGGCCCAAAAAGATTTAAGTGGGAAATCTAGTGGTTAATGATAAAATGCATGGTGTGGGTAATAGCACTTTTGGAAGTGATGAACTATGGGTTAATGAGATTTCTAAATCATAAAAGCTTTATCTTTTACAAGTGTTAATAAATGAATACAAGAATGTTAAAACGAATTTAACAAACACCTTGTAAGATAAGTTATCAAGTGCTACGAATTTGTTATTAAAGTCCTTAACAACTAAACAGGGCCGAATGAAGACCGAGACTTACAAATGCTAATCAACTCTAGAACTAACACATACACGCGCACAAATCCCTACGATTTATACTTATGAATTACATACAACATGAAATCAATACAGGATCGTGAAAACAAACTCAAGTTCAATCAAGAGCGCATGCATTATTCGTTTAAGCTAAGTCAACCACTTACAACATAAGGTGAGTTCATATGCCTTTTTCTTTAATCTTAACTGATTTTAAACTCACAGGGTTGAGAAACACGCATACTTTTATTTATTTAAAAAATTTTGCTTAACATATTGCTTATACTTTGAGTTAGATAATATTAAATTGCTTATTATCGATTATCATTGTATGCATGCTTGTGTGATCAAGATATGACAGAGAAAAACTAAGATGAATATGATAAGATAATTTCACAATTCATCAACAAACTAGAATAACATAGTTGTAAGATTATATCTCACAACACTTAGTTATTCTTACACGAACAAACATTGGGATAATAACAGGCAAACATAAGAATGTTACAAAGATAATATATATCTTTAAATAATATCCAATACAAGAGTTAAGTAAGTGTAATAGGAAAAGTTCTAATAACACTTAGCTTTACAACTCAACACATATTACAGGATAACTTGGAACAAGAATCATCTACCACCTGAGTCGACTAAGTGTCATAAGACTAGTTCTTATCACAGCTTAGTGACAACATGGTGATTATATGGAATAACAAGGAATGATAATCATGATAATATAATTTCATGATAACAACATCATTCATACAATAATTAACATAATGTAATAAGACAAGTTCCTATACAAGTTGTTAATAAAAATGAGAACATATAACATTGAGAATCATTACATTAATGAACAGATTACAATTAATTACTATTGAACTGTTGTATTATATCATTTCAATCATGTGCCATCATGCAATTGATCATGTAAGCCCCTTTATAATCCCTGACCAGTTAGTTTGACGTGACTAAACCGACAATAGCATAGTCGTACCATAGGTTTGACAAACCTCCGGTGGGTAGGTCGGTATGTTATTCGTAATTTCAATTGGCCGGTAACGTATGACCGGTAACAGGGTGACTTCAAGTCAGGTTCTGGGAAAGCGTCACATGGTGATATTAATCTGCAGGAATATTGTAATTAATCCAGCTGAATCCTATTGACTAGTAGGTTGAGAAATTGATCTTCTCTCATGTTCCACTACTGGTAATAGCTTTCGTTGAGGTCTATGGGAATACAGGGTGGTAGAGGTAAATTGGGGTGCATTGTGGTCTGATTATGGGAGCATAACAATGGACTCCCATTTATGCTCTATGCGCTTCAAGTTGAGAACAAATGACAAACGGTTAACTAACACTCTTAATATTTAAAAGTGAATAACAGTTAACCCCACAAGCAATGGAATAATACAAGGAACATATTTAATTAATCTAAACTCCTTAACACATAAAGGGTTTATCAATACTTCGCGTTGATAATAAACCTTATTATTATATTATTCAACACATAATTTGACAGGTGCTTAACAAACGATATGAACATGTGAAATGGAAATGGATATCGATAGTTGCATTGCAAGTAGTGTGGAGTTCTAGTAGTTATGTGGTGAGATGTTGGCTGGGGCTTGGTTCCCCTACATATGCCCTATATATAAGCTTAACTACTAGGATGAGATTTTATTTGTGAATATAACTTTCGAGAAGCCATTGGGTGAACGGGTGAATTAAAGAACATACAAGTAACAAGAATTACATTGTGATTGTGCATGTGAATGAATCAAGGTTTTCCATTAAAATACTTATGAACTCACCAACCTAGTGTTGACTTTGTTTAAATGTATGTTTTCTCAGGTGATGAACAGGTGTAATTACTCATATGCAAGGATTAAGCTAGTAGACTTTTAGAAGACCTAGCTTCATTTTGTGTTGCATACCTTTGGGGATGACAAAACCATGAATCATTTTTTTTGAATATCTTGTACAGATACAAGATATAAACTCAATGATTCTTTTGATTAGATTTACTCGGTTAAATTATGAGAAAACAATGTAATTTAACTTTGTAATTCTATTTCATTGTCATGTTAGCATTTCTCATTTATATTTCATGTGCTATGTAAACAATCTGATCATTTTGATTATCAAACGATATCGCGCCCCGAGAACTCTCCACCCGACGGGAAAGTCGATGCAGATCGCCGGCTCGGGGTGTGACAGATGGTATCAGAGCCATGGTTATAGAGAAATATAGGTCATCTTGTTTCAAACGGTTTGGCTTAGACTATAACCTAGGGACCCTCATGTAGAAAACACAGGACACTGGATTACTTGCATATGTTACATCATTTGAGCATAAATACTAACTGATGATTTTTTGGTTAGGATTGACATGTCACAGAGGCAGCCACCATCACCACCTCATCCTCCTCCACCCGAGGTGGAACCAGCGACTGCTGCACTAGCAACCTTGATCACTGAGCAGTTGGTTACAATCATTCCTGAGATCATCAATAGGATCAGGAGCAGTGAAGAGTATGCTGGAAATTTTCCATCTGTCATCACCAAAGGAAAAGAACCTGCGGAGAGTGACACTAGCAAGAAACACAAGCATCATCCTGCTAAAAAGCAGAAGAGACCTGTGAACTACACCAAGGCCATCTCGATCAGTCAAGTCATGCCGGACTTGTCTAAAAAGGGTAATAAAATTTATAGTGAGACGGCCCGTTTTTTTCAACTCCGTCAATATCATCATCATGACAGAAACCAGTGTCGTCAGTGCACCCGTTGTGGAAGGACATGACACTGGGCTGATTGCAAAACCTCAATGAAAGCAAATCTTCATCAATACACTGGTACACATCCCAAGTGTAACAAGTGTGGATTTCATCATGCTAGGAACACTTTATGCAGTCATTGTCTGAACTGTGGAAAGAAGGGACACCTGATTTATAAGTGTCGAAACCTTCCAACACAGAATCAGAGAGCAAGTACATCTACTTCCCCTCAACCTGACCACCACTGCTACTCCTGTGGAATGCTTGGACATTTCGCAAGAGACTGCCCTAGGAGGAAGCCTCCAACAACTCCAATGGTTCCAACCGCATCAACCACCACCGAGGAACTACTCGCTCTACCAGCACCAGATGTACACACGGAGTCAGATGACTTCAAAGGTATGTCATTTTAACTAGGCGTATTTGAATTAGGTATAATGTTAAAAATTATATAGGTATATATTATATGTGGTTAGTAACATTATTAGGGGAAACTATAGATTAATTAGGTGCCCGCCTAGATAATAGAAGTTAGTATAATTAATACCTATGCTTGAATGGAGAACGATCAAAGTATGGGAAATTTATGGAGATCAAGAGAAACGCCGAGGCAAGATAATATCGTATAGGAAGGTTCGCAAGTACCTTAGAAAACAATGCGTTGCATTCCTAGCTCACGTGATCGAGAAAGACAAGAAAGCAATCAAGATTCAAGACGTACCCGTTGTGATAGACTATGCGGACGTGTTTCCGGATGATTTATTAGGACTGGCACCCGAGAGATCGGTGCAGTTCCGAATCGAATTGATTCCGGGAGCGACTCCTGTAGCTAAGTCTCCTTATAGGCTTGCACCATCAGAAATGCAGGAGTTGTCCAATCAATTTCAAGATCTACTTGACAAAGGATTCATCCGATCGAGCTTTTCCCTGTGGGGAGCTCCGGTTCTTTTTGTTAAGAAAAAGGATGGATCGTTCAGGATGTGCATTGATTACAGAGAGCTCAACAAACTTACCATCAAGAATCGGTACCCGTTACCGAGGATTGATGATTTGTTTGATCAGCTATAGGGAGCACAGTACTTTTCAAAGATAGACCTGAGATCAGGTTATCACCAGCTTCGGATTCAAGAGGAAGACATACCCAAGACGGCATTTCGTACCCGATACGGTCACTACGAGTTCATGGTGATGCCATTCGGATTGACAAACGCACCGGCTGTGTTCATGGATTTAATGAACCGGGTGTGCAAGCCGTACTTAGATCAGTTTGTTATCGTCCTTATTGATGATATACCGATCTATTCAAAGAACGAGAGGGAACACGAACAACACCTCAGAACAGTATTGGAACTCCTGAAGGAGGAACAACTCTATGCCAAATTCTCCAAGTGCGAATTCTGGCTAAGAGAAGTTCAGTTCTTGGGTCGCGTGATTAACAGTAATGGTATTCACGTGGATCCTGCCAAGATTGAGGCGATCAAGAAATGGGATTTGCCTACAACCCTGATAGAGATCAAGTCATTTTTGGGATTGGCGGGTTATTCAGGAGATTCATTTCGAATTTCTCCAAGATAGCCTTGCCTCTCACCAAACTCACACAGAAGAGTGAACCTTTTGTGTGGACACAGAAAGAAGAAGAGGCATTCCAAACACTGAAACAAAGATTGTGCAATGCTCCAATTTTAACACTCCCAGAAGGCAATGATGACTTTGTAGTTTATTGTGATGCTTCCTATCAGGGACTCGGTTGTGTATTAATGCAACGAGATAAAGTCATGGCTTATGCCTCACGACAGCTGAAGATACACGAGAAGAACTACACAACACACGATCTAGAACTGGGAGCTGTTGTCTTTGCTCTAAAGATTTGGAGACACTACCTGTATGGTACCAAATGCACTATCTTCACAGATCACAAGAGTTTACAGCACATATTTGATCAGAAGGAGCTTAACATGAGACAGAGACGTTGGGTTGAGCTCCTGAACGATTATGAATGTGTGATCAAATACCATCCGGGCAAAGCAAATGTGGTTGCAGATGCTTTGAGCCGGAAGGAAAGAGTCAAACCCTTGTGTGTCGTGCAATGGGAATGACCGTACAAACAACTCCGAAAGATCAAATTCAACAAGCACAACAAGAAGCAGTGGCTAGAGACAATTTGAAACAAGAGCTCGATTGTGGAGTCGAGAAACATTTTGTGACAAAAACAAGATGGATTTATCTATTATCTAGATCCTGTTTGGATCCCAGCAGTAGATGAACTCTGAACACTTATATTTGACGAGGCACACCAGACACGATATTCCGTTCATCCTGGTGCCGATAAGATGTACCAAGATCTTAGGTCATTTTATTGGTGGCCGGGAATGAAGAAAGATGTTGCCACTTACGTTGGCAAATGCATCACATGTGCCAAGGTCAGAGCTGAACACCAGAAATTTTCGGGTTTGCTGGAACAACCAAAGATACCACAATGGAAGTGGGAACAAATAGCTATGGATTTCATTACCAAGCTACCCCGCACTTCCAACGGACACGATTCGATTTGGGTCATCATTGATGGATTGACCAAGTCCGCACACTTCTTGTCGATCAGAGAAACTTACAAGATGGAGAAGCTAGCAAAACTTTACGTTGACGAAATAGTAGTGAGGCACGGGGTGCCATTGTCTATTATTTCAGACCGGGACATTCGATTTACTTCGCGGTTCCAGCAATCATTGCAACAATCCTTAGGGACAAGTGTTAACTTGAGCACCGCTTACCATCCCCAAACGGATGGACAAAGCGTGCAGACCATTCAAACCCTAGAGGATATGTTGAGGACATGCATCCTAGACTTCGGTACCACTCATTGAGTTCTCCTACAACAATAGCTACCACAGCAACATTGGATGTGCTCCGTTTGAAGCACTATATATAGAAAATTTTGGTCTCCAATTTGTTGGACCGAAGTGGGAGATAACAGGATTACTGGGCCTGAACTTATACAGGAGACCACTAATAATATTGCCCAGATACAACAGAGATTACAAGCAACACGTAGCCGCCAAAAGAGTTACGCCGACAAACGGCGCAAGCCTTTGGAATTCGATGTGGGTGACTGAGTCATGTTGAAAGTGTCCCCATGGAGAGCGTAGTTCGTTTTGGGGCTAAGGGCAAGTTAGCACCAAGGTATGTCGGACCGTTTGAGATTACTCAACGCATTGGTCCTGTGGCATACAGACTCAGACTCCCTGATGAGCTTAGCGGAGTACACGATGTGTTTCACGTATCAAATCTAAAGACATGTCTCACTAATGAGTCATTGATCATACCATTGGAGGAAATACAAGTTGACGAGCAATTACATTTCATTGAAGAATGTGTAGAGTTTATGGAAAGTGAAGTCAAGAGGCTAAAATGAAGCCGTATCCCTATTGTAAAGGTTCGATGGAACTCCAAGCGTGACCAGAATTTACCTGGGAGCGCGAGGACAACATGAAAACAAAGTATCCCCATCTGCTCTAGAATTAGAGCTCGACTTTGATGCTTAAATTTCAGGACAAAAATTTTTTAACAAGGGGAGACTGTGACATCCAGTACCAGATCATCCGGCAAGTCCGTACGGTATGTGTACTTTCACTATTTACTATGTGTAAATACATGATTGTGAACAGTGCTGGTATTAACAGAATTCAAAATACAAGAAATAGTTGTACGTATTTATGTGAAAACTTAAATGTCGTAAGTACAACATTCATTATAAGCAATAGTTGGTAGTATTTAGGTGAAAACCTATCTACAGATAATACAACGAAACAAGAGAAACAACAGTGTTCAAGCAAATAACAAGAACAAGTCGGTTGCGATCTGATATCCATAGATGACAGGAATCAAATGCCCGACAAATCAGTATGAAAACAATGTGATAACAGGACGTTTAGTTGAGTCCGTCAGTGAGGAAATACAATTCAAAACACAATTTCAGTGTTATTTCAGAATAGCGAACTGACAGTTTGTTTGCGTGGGTGACAATTCACACAAACATATATGTGAGTTTAACGTTATAAAATAACGACTGAAAAGTAGAAAACAAAAGTCGGAAAGGAAAACCATCGTTGTATCCGTTCGGGTGACGATTCGAACGAATACGCGCGAAGGCGTCGCGTTTCGAGGAAACGAAAACGAATTACGATACGAACAAAAATAAATTAAGAAAAATAAATATTTATTATTTTACAATTTTGAAACTCATCAAAATTAATTAAACAAACTCTTTTATTTTAAATCACGCTAAATTAGGCGTTACGTTCTGGAAACGCAACGAAGACGCAAACCGAGCAACCGAAACGAACCCGAACACCACCCGTAGTATAAAAGCCCTAAAAGAGGGTTTCCCTCTCATTTCCACCATCTACTCTCTCTCTCTAACACCATTTTCAGATTCCACCTCCCACCACCATTTCCAAGCTTCAAAACTCCACAACTTCCTCAATTCTCAACGAAATTTGATGATTCTTGGACCTACGCGAAGATCTTGATGTCCTCTACCTAGAAGTACAAAGGATCTGGAGATTTAGCCACTGGAACTCGAGGTAAAGAACAAAAGAAACCCACAGAAATAGGGTTTTGTGTCCTCTTGTTCGGTCATGCACACACACTCCTATTCGGTGTAAAAACTATACATAATGATACCCTACATCCTTGAGAACTCACTTTGGTGTAACCCTAGCAAGATCACAGCCCTACCACCAACCCAAGTTCGATGGGGAGGTCGTTGCTGAAACATGTTCGCGAGAAAAAGCAATGGTCGAACCAGGAGACTTAGTAGCCGAACCTGTTACATGCTGTGACCAAACCCCGGCCGAACCTTGTTCAACCGAACCCAACATCATGCTGCTTTGGCCAAACCTAGCATGGGCTGGGACACGAACCTACATGTGATAGAAGAACCTTGAGCAGGCAAACAAACTAGCCGAACCGTTGATCAGCTGATGCTCATCCAAGCGAAACTCCTTGTCATCAACGAACCTGAGTTGGATCACCACGAACCTAGGAGGAACCAGCCTCTACACAGCTGAACCCTACATCTAGACGAACCTCTCCCATCATGAACAACCGGTGGTGCCACAAACCTGTGGGGATGCGTTACTCACGAACCTCATCAACCACCGAACCATACATCCTCAGCCGAACACTCAGGAAAGCTACGAACCTTCACCCCATAGCCCATTCCTTGGCGAACCTGTTACTGCCATCGAACCTATAGTCATGGGCCACCCTCTGCTACTACCAAACCCATGCACAGAAAACCTCCATGTGGACCGAACCTTAGTCAAGGCAAGAAGGTTCGCTGATGGGGTGTTGATTTATTTCAGCATGGGTTGAATTGGCCCACTTCATAGATCCATTACACATTCGACTTAGATATGTCCAGTCGAATGCATGCAGCCCAATCTTGTATACATGGCCCAAAGATTTCCTTTTATATTGGCCCACAACCTCATTGTTCGTCCCAATGATAATACTAGGGCGCAACACCAAACATTCGGCCCATTCACATATGTTCGGCCTAGTAACAAACAACCAGCCCAAATTCATAATTGATTAAACTAGCCCAAAACCCACACCTCGGCCCACGTACTTATTGTGTTAACCCATCACTTCGGCCCAAAAATATTTAAGTGGGAAATCTAGTGGTTAATGATAAAATGCATGGTGTGGGTAATATCATATTAGGAAGGTTGTAACACCCCGACCGATGGTGGAAACGTCGGGATGCCATGAGGGATGTGTAGATTGTTCAGAAGCTTGTGGGCATCTAAATATGTATCATCACATATCAATCAAACCAAATAAATGTTTACACAAAAGTCATGTTCATCATGAATTAATTACATCAAATACACAAAAGATTTAGCTAAACTAACTAAACTCTAATCGCCAGAAATTTAGTTAATTAGCTAAGTCCAAGAATCCTATGTGATGATGTCCAAAAGTGAGAAGTTCATCTTCTCCAACCTACTTAGCTTCATCACCTGAAACATGTAAGAAAATCAAGTGTCAACTACAAAGTAGTAAGTTTTTATACTTAAAAGGTTTTATAAAATGAATTCAAAAGTTTAAGTTTAAAAATGGTTTTATAAAAAGGTTTAGATAAACCAAGTATAAATGCTTATGATTTTCTGAGAAAATCGACAAGAATACATGTATGAGATAATCCAACCAATATCCAAACTCAACAATCAAACGTATACACAAACACATAATCACATATCCAATCAGTCATAGTCAATCATAGATAATCAAAGTCAATAATAGATAATCAACCACACAACCAATCAACCAATCTCAACATCCATATTCTCAAATAATATATGTGACTATACATGGACATTATGTAATTAACATAAGTTAAAAACAAGATCCATGGAGTGGTAGCTAACCAGGTGGCAATACACGAGACCAAAGCAATTAACCAAGGTCAAAAGCAATGTTTCTCGGAGTTGCGATAATCCAAGTGACAATACATGTACTCTATGTTATTGACCGAGGTCAATGACAATGTTACACGAATATATAAATATAAGTGATACTCCATAAATAATGATAATTCAATATTGTGAATATCATATTGATAAACAGGTATTAGCCTGGTGTTATCAAAATAATATTTGAATTTGGTATTCATGCTTCACCTCCGAGTTTTAAAACAAAAACAGTTTAAAGAAAGGGAGGTTCGTGGAACCAGGGTTCGGCTATGGCAGCCACAAACCCTGCGTATCCTTAGCAGCACATCATCATCATCTTCTAATCCAACCTGTTACAATCTACACCAACCATCTCTACTTGTTCCTAGTAACTCGTTTTAAGGTTTTCCACACATAAAATTCATTCAAAGCTTGTGATTATGCATCGGTTATGGCTAGGTGAAAAACAAAAAGTAACACTCAATGTTTACCTCGATATGTCGCCCAAACTTCCGGTTTCTTTGTGAAATCTTGTTCTCCTCGTTCGTGTGGTCGTTTAGGCTCTAAGATCTTGAGTTTTCGTTAAGGAATGAGGAAGATATTGTAGTGAGAAGTTAGAGAGAGAGAGAAGTGGCGAAAATGGATTTTAGAGAGAGAAGTGAAAGAGAAGAATGAAAGAAGAAGGAGGTGATCCTCTTTCTTATATCGCGTGTCGTAACCACGTGTTCGGTCTCGTTTTCATCACGATTAAAATTATAAAATGCTCGGTTTTTAACGTGCAACATATTTAAAACATAAAACATTCAAATATATTGTTTTCGTTTCAAATAAATGATTTTAAATAAATTATTTTGTAAAACGATGCCGTTTCATTTACTAAATTAATTATTTAAATAAATGATTTTATTCGGTTTTGTTTTAGGTTGTGATTCCTAATAAACGTTTTAAGTTTTCGTTTATTAATTTAATATCGTTTGATATTATTTAATTATCTCGTCGAAACACGTTACTCACGTACGTATTCGTAAAGATCGTCACCTTTGCGAATCCAACGCTTGTATCGTATTTTGATTTGATTTACGATTAATGGAATATTGTTTCGAAATATTATTCTCAATAATTATATTCGTGTGAATCGTCACCCACGCGAATACATTTATTGAGTTAATATTTCTAAATTTAATATCCGCGTTTAAATTGTGTTCGTAACCTCACCATCGCCTAATTAATTCCAGTTACACTTCCATTATTTTATTAACTTTAATATTATCTTCCCAAACCAAAACCCACTAAACCCTAGTCATTGACACATCCATGATAGACCGAAATATGCATATGTATAGGGCATATGCAGAGGTAGATCGCAACCTCCCCTACACCGTCCCATCGCTATTTCGATAAACCATGACCATGTGTCCTTGACTACGTTTAGCAGCCAGACCATAACAAACTCCCAGTTCCCTCCCAATCCAACCCAAATCCATTCTCATTCCAACCCAATAATCCATAATCAGTATAATGTAACTGCGATAAACTCTCTGGTTCTGTTTAGTTGGGTTACAACTAACTTCCCATGGTTTACGCGTATAATATATGTTCTAGACATGTATACCAGTAACAGTGATAATCATCAAATTATGCATTCATTATTAATAATAATTACAATCTCAGGTCGTAACAGTACAATCGTACGGATGTACGGATGTACGGACAACCCAAAGTACAGTGTTGTTACAAAGGTGATAAACTGTCGGTTAATGAGATTTCTAAATCATAAAAGCTTTATCTTTTACAAGTGTTAATAAATGAATGCAAGAATGTTAAAACGAATTTAACAAACACCTTGTAAGATAAGTTATCAAGTGCTACGGATTTGTTATTAAAGATCTTAACAACTAAACAGGGCCGAATGAAGACCGAGACTTACAAATGCCAATCAACTCTAGAACTAACACGTACACGCGCACAAATCCCTACGATTTATAGTTATGAATTACATAAAAAATGAAATCAATACAGGATCGTGAAAACAAACTCAAGTTCAATCAAGAGCGCGTGCATTCTTCGTTTAAGCTAAGTCAACCACTTACAACATAAGGTGAGTTCAAATGCCCCTTTTCTTTAATCTTAACTGATTTTAAACTCACGAGGCTGAGAAATATGCTTACTTTTATTTATTTAAAAGTTTTGCTTAACATATTGCTTATACTTTGAGTTAGATAATATTAAATTGCTTATTATCGCTTATCATTGTATGCATGCTTGAGTGGTCATGATGTGACAGGGAAAAACTAAGATGAATATGATAAGATAATTTCACAATTCATCAACAAACTAGAATAACATAGTTGTAAGATTATATCTCACAACACTTAGTTATTCTTACACGAACAAACATTGGGATAATCACAGGCAAACATTAGAATGTTACAAAGATAATATATATCTTTAAATAATATCCAATACAAGAGTTAAGTAAGTGTAATAGGACAAGTTCTTATAACACTTAGCTTTACAACTCAACACATATTACAAGATAACATGGAACAAGAATCATCTACCACCTGAGTCGACTAAGTGTAATAAGACTAGTTCTTATCACAGCTTAGTGACAACATGGTGATTATATGGAATAACAAGGAATGATAATCATGATAATATAATTTCATGATAACAACATCATTCATACAATAATTAACATAATGTAATAAGACAAGTTCCTATACAAGTTGTTAATAAAAATGAGAACATATAACATTGAGAACCATTACATTAATGAACAGATTACAATTAATTACTATTGAACTGTTGTATTATATCATTTCAATCATGTGCCATCATGCAATTGATCATGTAAGCCCCTTTATAATCCCTGACCAGTTAGTTTGACGTGACTAAACCGACAATAGCATAGTGGTACCATAGGTTTGACAAACCTCCGGTGGGTAGGTCGGTATGTTATTCGTAATTTCAATTGGCCGGTAACGTATGACCGGTAACAGGGTGACTTCAAGTCAGGTTCTAGGAAAGCGTCACATGGTGATATTAATCTGCAGGAATATTGTAATTAATCCAGCTGAATCCTATTGACTAGTAGGTTGAGAAATTGATCTTCTCTCATGTTCCACTACTGGTAATAGCTTTCGTTGAGGTCTATGGGAATACAGGGTGGTAGAGGTAAATTGGGGTGCATTGTGGTCTGATTATGTGAGGATAACAATGGACTCCCATTTATGCTCTATGCGCTTCAAGTTGAGAAAAAATGACAAACGGTTAACTAACACTCTTAATATTTAAAAGTGAATAACAGTTAACCCCACAAGCAATGGAATAATACAAGGAACGTATTTAATTAATCTAAACTCCTTAACACATAAAGGGTTTATCAATACTTCGGGTTGATAACTAAACCTTATTATTATATTATTCTACACATGATTTGACAGTTGCTTAACAAACGAGATGAACAGGTGAAATGGAAATGGATATCGATAGTTGTATTGCAAGTAGTGTGGAGTTCTAGTAGTTATGTGGTGGGATGTTGGCTGGGGCTTGGTTCCCCTACATATGCCCTATATATAAGCATGACTACTAGGATGAGATTTTATTTGTGAATATAACTATCGAGAAGCCATTGGGTGAACGGGTGAATCAAATAACATGCAAGTAACAAGAATTACATTGTGATTGTGCATATGAACGAATCAAGGTTTTCCATTAAAATACTTATGAACTCACCAACCTAGTGTTGACTTTTTTTAAATGTATGTTTTCTCAGGTGACGAATATGTGTAATTACTCATATGCAAGGATTAAGCTAGTAGACTTTTAGAAGACCTAGCTTCATTTTGTGTTGCATACTTTTGGGGATGACAAAACCATGAATAATTTTTTTGTATATCTTGTACACATACAAGATATAAACTCAATGATTCTTTTGTTTAGATTTACTTGGTTAAATTATGAGAAAACAATGTAATTTAACTTTGTAATTCTATTTCATTGTCATGTTAGCATTTCTCATTTATATCTCATGTGCTATGTAAACAATCTGATCATTTCGATTATCAAACGATATCGCGCCCCGAGAACTTTCCGCCCGACGGAAAAGTCGATCCAGCCCGCCTGCTCGGGGTGTGACATTTAGCATTCCTAACAATGCCGAAATAGCAAACAATCACTGCGGGCTTCCCCCAATGGGTAAATCAAACATCGATGGGTCTGGCCGGGCCAATAGATCTATCATTGTTTACCTAAAAGTTTAAGTTGTGATCAATGCAAGTTCATAACTAAAGGTCACTACATCTAAGGCCATTAAGCTAAGTTCACATGGATAATAGTTGAAGATATAGTTTAATAGTTGTAACATGTTTCACCCCAAAATTAAAAGCGTAAAAGAGGAGCTATGAAGACTCACCTTGACAAGTGAGATAACCTTTGCGACTAAATGATGCCAAGTATGTAGTTCAATAGCATTCAACACAAGTGTAATCAACTTAGATAGTTCAATTATGTTTAGGATAGTGAAATTATGACTTTCTATGAAATTTCATACTACAACTAAGATTGTGTAATCGGATTCCATATGCGAATACTTATAAATTGTTTTGTTCTTAAAAGGTTTATAGGTTTAATCATCTTTAAGTCTTTTAAAATTTATGTTTAATATTGAATAATTATTTAAAGTTTAATTCATAAGTAAAAATAAATAATCATCAAATAATTGTTGTTTAATAATAATTAGGTAAAATAATAATAATTTTTCTTAATAAGTTATAAAGATTCTTTATAGTTTAACAATTTATTCTTAAATAATATTATAGTAGTATATCTTTAAAAATATAAAGTAGTTGCTTTAAGTTTGATAAAATATTACCATGAATAAATATCGTAATTAAGAAAATTTACAAAATTAAAGTTAATAAATAACTTCAATAATTAATGTAGTGTTGGTAAATTTTGGTTTAAAGTAGTTTCATAATTATGGATAATTTAAATGCTCAATTTTAATAATATAGTTTCATGTCATTAATAAAACTCTTGTTTATACTTCATTATAAAATTTTAAATAATTTTTATGTAATACATATATACAATATATATATACAATATATATATATATATATATATATATAAATCATAAGCAAGATTATAAATTAAAATATTTATAAGTTAATTCTAATAATATAAGTTTTGAAGAAATAATATAAATGAATAAACCTTAGGTGTATACAAATTTTGAATAGTTTTTTTTTTGTGTGTGTTCATATATACATATATATACATATACATATATGTATATACATATGCATATATATATATATAAACAGAATAATATATAATTTATTTTTTCAAAATAGTAAGTTTTCTTAGTTTATAATAATTTTCGGTGAAATTTGAATTTTAAATAATTTATAATTTGAAAGTTACAAAAAATGGTTAAAAAGTGGCCCAAACTGGCCCTAAGCCGGGTTCGAACCCGAGACCATTAGTTTGAAACAAACGAGACGTAACCAGTAGAACAATAGCCACAGCCGCATCATGCTTTTTGAATATGTGATGTCTGATCATCGATAATATCAACGTTGCCATCGGGGTACGATCCATAGAGTTACACTTTGGAAGATAGTATTGTGATTATGTCTAAAATCTGTTATATACATATTAAATTTCACGAATTATATAAAGTGGTGTTACAATTATTATTTATGAAATAATGATAATATTGGAGTAGCTAATTACTGCGATAATTAATTATAATTAAATTGATAAAGTTTAATTAGTTAAACTTTAGACACTTGATTAAACGTTACTAACTAATTGTTAGTTAGTAATATTGAGAGTAGTAATTTAATGGTTTAATTACTAAAATAGGTCAATTAAATTAAAAGAGTATAATTTAAATAATACATGAAATAAAAAAGGGTGGGAAACAAATTTTGAATTGGTAATCCAAGATCCTATTTTTGTGGATCTACTTTCACTTTAAAAGGTAGATCAAACGACACGTTTCATGAACTCTTTCACCCACTCACCCTCTCTATTTCGGCCGACCCCCTCTCTTGTCAAACCCCGAGCCGGCGGGCTCGATCAACTTTCCCGTCGGGCGGAAGGTTTTCGGGGCGTGATATCGTTTGATAATCAAAATGATCAAATTGTTTACATAGGACATGAGATATAAATGAGAAATGCTAACATGACAATGATATAGAATTACAAAGTTAAATTACAATGTTACGTTCATAATTTAAGTAAGTAAATCTATCCAAAAAAATCATTGAGTTTCTATCTTGTAACTGTACAAGATCTACAAAAGATGATTCACTGTTTTGTCATTCAAAAGTATGCTCAACACAAAATGAAGCTAGGTCTTCTAAAAGTCCACTAGCTTAATCCCTGAATGCTGGTGACTAAAACTGTTCGTCACCTAAGAAAATATGCATTTAAACAAAGTCAACACTAGGTTGGTGAGTTCATAAGTTTAGTAATTGAAAACATTGATTTGTTCACATTCACAGTCACAATGTCATACAAGAGTCTTGTTCATGTTTGATTCATCCGTCTCACGCAATGGCCGCTCCATAGTTATATTCACAAGTAGTATCTCATCCTATTAGTTATGCTTATATATAAGGCATACGTTGGGGAACAAGCCCCAGCCGACATCCCACCACATACCTAATAGAACTCAACACCATTTGAAATACAACTATAGATACCCATTTTCATCTCACATGTGTACAACCGGATTGATATTCACCCATCTGTTTGTGTTCATCACCCAGTGTGTTATATGTTGAATAATAGTATATGAGGGTTTAAAGTTATCAATACCGAAGTGTTGATGAACCCTCAATATTTTAAGGAAAATAGATTTATTAAAACTTATCCTTGTTATTATTCTCTTGATATGGGGTTAACTGTCGGTCACTACTAATAAAAGAAGTGTTAGTTAACCTACTGATATTGTTCTCCTCTTGAAGTGCATAGAGCCTAAAAGGAATCCATTGTGATCCTCACGTAATCAGATCACAATGCATCTGATTTACCTCTACCACTTTGTGTTCTCATAGCCTTCAACGAAACTACTACCAGTAATGTGACATGAGAGAAAATCAATTCCCCAGTCTACTAGTCAATAGAATCGAAGGATTAATTACAATTAGTTACTGTAGATTAATATCACCATGTGTCGTTTACCAAACCTGATTGATGTCGCCCTGTCACCGGTCATACGTTACCGGCCAATGATAAATACGATCAACATACCGACCTAATCCGCCGAAGGTTTGTCAAACCTATGGTACCACTACGTTATCGTCGGTTTAGTTCCGCTAAATTAACAGGTAAACGATTCGTTGATGTGGGACTTAGAATTTGAACTTAAATACATGGCACATGATTGATGTGATATAATACAGACAGTTTAATAGTAATCAATTGTTGTTGCATTCACCATAGTCATCATCTCAGTGATGTTTGTTCTCAATGTTATGTGTTCTCGTAGTTTTTAACAAAGTTTTATAAGAACTTTTCTTATTATATGATGTTAGTAGTTGTGTGAATGATGTTGTTATCATGAAGTTACGTTATCATGATTATCATTCTGGTTATCCCATAGCCTTCACCCGGTTGTAACTACAGTGTTGTAAGAACTAGTCTTACTACACTTATTTAGTTCAGGTGGTGAACGATGTCATGAAGTCATGTGGACATGATTATCATTCATGTTCTCATTAGTGTTTGTTTCATGTTATCCCATAGTCTTCACCGAGTTGTAAGCATAGTGTGGTAAGAACTAGTCTTATTACACTTAGCTAACTACGGTGGTGAATTATATTGTGAAATTATGTTATCATCATATCATTCTTGTTAGTTGTTCGTGTTATCTCCTGATTATCCCATTGTTCATTCCATTAAAAATAAAAAGATGTTATAAGATATAATCTTACAACTAGAATTATTCTATTGTGTTGATGATTCATGAAACTACATTATCATGTTTCATCCTAGATATCTCAGTTATGACATGATCAGACAAGCATGCATACAATGATAAACGATAATAATGTCCCAAAATATTATCTAAATTATATTATAATTGATGTGTTGTACTAAAACTTTTAAGTAAATAAAAGATTTAGCATGTTTCTCAGCCCTAGGATTTGAAATCAGTAAAGATTAGAAAAGGGGCGTATGAACTCACCTTGTAGTTGATGTGGTTGACTAAGTATAAACAATAAATTCACGCGCTCATTGTTGTTCTTGGTGTTGTTTTCACGATCCTGTATTGATTTCATGATATTTGTAACTTATGGGGGGTGTGTGTGTGTGTGTTAGCCCTAAAGTTGGCTAACATTTGAAGGTCCTTATTGTTCTTTGGTCTCCATTCCTTTGTTTTGGGTTATACTAAGACTTAACCGACTAGGTTAACTTAGCATAACATGCCCTTAGGTTTTGGTGTTCAACTTGACTTGAAACTTTCATATGTTGTGAAAATTTGATTACAAAATAGTTCTAAGTTTAAAACTTAGGTTTGTGGTTTTTAGAGTTTGTAACTCAAAGTAGTTTTTAAGATTAAAAACTTAAAGACTTAGGTTTATAGTTTAAGATTTTACATGTTGTTCTTATTAAACTTGAAGTAGTTTCTACATAGTTAATAAATAACTATGTCATGAGTCTTGCTTTGTTTAACCAACCCTACCACCTTTGTAGTATTTAGTGCATGGAATGTATAGGGTTTAGTGTTAAGGTGGTGATGTCCCAATTGTACTAGTGAACCTCCTATGCGAATGAGAACTCCCCGAATGATGATTGTTAGGCGAATGAGACATGGACCGAATAGGTGTATAAGTCAAATGGACATGGCCCAAGCGAAGGAACCTTGGCCGAATAAGGACCCTACTGTTCTGGCGAATGGACAGCCTTGGCCGATTGAAGGAGGATCAAGCGAATGAAAAGCTTCATTTGGCTCCTGGTTCTTTCGGTCACCTCATCACATGCGTCCTAGTCTTTCGGCCCTAGGCCTTTCGGCCGGGCTGGTGGCACCATTCGGCCGCAGTGGCTGTCTGACCTAGAACCTCCTCATTTCAGGGTCTAAGGGTCGAAACCTAAGCCACACAAGTCTCTACACTTTCAAGGACTAGTTTAGGGCTGATTTCTAGGAGCTTGGATAGTAGGAAAACCGGTTTTTGAAGAGGTGTTCGAACAAAGGGTTACAAAATCCCTAAAATCCGAAACTTGCAGACCATACACCTCGATATTTGTTGGTTTTTGCTCTATATCGGCTGTATTTTCGTGTAGAGGATGATTGTATCTTCGTTTAGACACCAAAAACGCAAGATTTCGTCAAGAATCGAGGGAGATCCAAGGGTTTGAAGTTCAAACTTTTAGAGAGAGAGAACCGGAAATTTGGGTGTAGAGAGAGAGGAGATGTAATAAATGTGGTGGATGAACTCATTTAGGGTATTTATACTCCGGGTGAGCTCGGGTTCGTTTCGTTTGCTCTGTTTTAGTTTTCGTTTCGTTTCCGGCACGTTACGCGCGTAGTTTACGGCTTTTACATAAATGGTTTTAATTTAACATTTCGAAAGTGGTTATTCCTAGTAAATCTTCTAAATTTATTCTCTTAATTTATCTTATCGAAAACAATTATTTTACAGGTTTCGTCAGATCGCGTCACTGTCGCGCGTAGTCGTTCGAATCGTCACCCGAACGAACATGACGATGGTTTCACTTTCTGATTTTTGTTTTCTACTTTTCAGTCATCATTTCAGAATGTTAAGCTCACAGATATGTTTGTGTGAATCATCACCCAAACAAACACAATGTTAGTTTGTTATTCCAAAACAATACCAAACTTATGTTTTGCATTTGTTTTTCCTTATTGATGAACTCAACTTAACTTGCCTGCTTTCACATTGTTCTTGTTGAATTCACATTGTTTCTTCCTGAGTTGTCGGCCATCTGATTCCTGTCATCTGTGGATATCAGATCGCAACCGACATGTTTTTGTCATTAGTTTGCACACTGTTGATTCTCATGAGTTGTTGTATTAACTGTTTGGAATTCTAGGTTACTTTTCATTTAATCAATTTCAATTAATCGCATTAATTGAAAAAATCAGTTTCATAAAACCGGATTAAACTATCAGATCTGATCTGACACAGCGGAAGCATTTAAATTTTATAACCTTTCGATTCGTAATCGAACCAATTCCCAAATCAGGATCCAGTTACAAATTGTTTAAACAACAATTAAATTAAATAACACAACCATAGGGGGTTTTAGAAATCGACCTTTATTGAAGCGGTTCCAAATCCACACGATGGATCAGCAACGGTCTCGCTAGATGACTCACTACGATCACTCGAGTCCGGATTTCGTCCTACGAATCACCGGATTGGACCAAAACACATTTTGGCTCGGCTCGGCTCGCGGCTCGACACACGATTCGGCTAGGTGGCCTTGACTCGGCCTAGCTCGGGCAAGGCAGCTCTCCTACGGCTCCTCTTGGGCCCTCGACTTGGCTTGATGGCAGCCCAATGCTGCCCCTTGGTGCAGCCTGCTTGCAGCCCAGTCTCGACTCGGTGGTGGTGGTTTGTGGTGATTTGATCTAGATTAAATAGTCAAATTAGATTAAATGTGGGTGAAAGAGTGGTCGTCAAATGTGGTGATTTGATCTAGATTAAATAGTCAAATTAGATCCACATTTTTAGGATTTAGGAATTACCAATTCAAAATTGGAATTCCCACCTCTTATTTCATATTTAATTCAAATTAAACTCTTTTAATTTGATTGAACTCTTTTAGTAACAAAACCATTTAATTAAATGTTTAAAGTTTAACTAAATGTCAATTTGTCAATTAACATTTAACTAACAATCCCTTATAATAAAGTTCAAAACTTTATTTGTTTAACTAATTAATTATCTCTATAATTAATTCCCACCGATTATTATTTCATAAATAATAAAAGCCAATTTGATAAAACCGACAATTCATGATCGTATATTAAATTTAAAAATTAAACATCAATTTGTTGCCTTCCAAAGTGTAACTCTTTGGATCATACCTTTCATAGTAACGTTGAACTTATCGTGAATCGGACATCCAATATCCAACAGACTCCCACTTGGACTATGTTGGTTTGGTTGAAACCGATCACGATCGAATAGGAAGTCCTACGAACTATCAACTACGTGCGGAATCCATAGTCAATATGTATGAATACAAAGAACACATGCAATTCAATAAACACCTCTTGTATTATCAACAAATGATTACAAGAAGACAATTCTCACACAGAGAAAATACAGAGAATTTCTAACAATTTGTCCAAAGTTCTACCAGATCTACAAACAAACCTGCTATTTATAGAAACTGGTACCAGCAAACCTTTACTGCTAGCCGAACCTATGGTTTGCCAGCCGAACCCTAAGGTTCGCTGAGCAAACCCTTAGGTTTGTTAGACGAACCTATGAAAACAATCAAAAGGTTCGCCGAACCTTTGCCAGGCTATAGGTTTGGTAAACCTATCAACTTAATAGGTTCACCAATATGCTAAGGTTCGTGGGCCAGACGAACCTTAGGCATAACCTAGCCGAACCTTTATTCAAACTCAAAATAAATACATCTTTTGAATAGCAAACAATTACAAACATGTACTAACAAACTCCCCCTAAATGTTTGCTATCAAAATCTTTAATCTTTGCCTTCAGCTCTATCTTCAGCTTTATCTTCAACTGTATCTTCAACTGTTTCTTCAACTCTGTCTTTAACTCCACTCGATTCTCCAACTTCAACAACCACATTATCCACCGCTCGTATAACAACCGAACGTGGTATCTTTGCCAACCTTTCTGCTTCAATCTTAGCATCTCTTTCATCTCTTTCCTTCTGAACTTGCATCAATTCAATATAAAGATCATTCACATTTTTCCAATTACAACCAGAATGTATACCCAATGTATAACACATTTGTGCAATGATCTGATATTGAATTGCCATATCTTTGAAGCTCACTCCAACATCATGATAACCAACTTCAGCATAAATCTCTGCAGTGTTGAGTAAATCAATATCATCTTTTGAGCAATTTACAATCCAAATAGGATCAAGCATTCGAATCACCCTCCAATCATCATCTTGCTTCAATAAAATTACACATTCAGAAGTTCTCTCATCATAAAACCAAAATTTAAAGAATGGATTCCAATCTTGTTCCATCTTTCGAAGTCTTGGTCTCTTGAATACTTTAGGCTTTACATAATCTTTGAATCTTTCTCTGAATTGTGGTGTCAACAAATTCCATCCCATTCTAGCTTCTTTCTTCAACAGATTCTCAAAAATTTCATTGTGTCGAGTCTGTATAGGCTTTATCATCCTTAATCTTGAAAGATCTTTGCATTCAAATGCTGGTAGACTCATCAGATCAGTAGCCTTGCCAAAGTATTGGCATCCATCTATTCTTTCACCACATAACATCCCTTATCCATCAAACTCCCTGAAATGTTATGAAAATAACCATAACTAATAATCCTTCCAATCATCTTGGATTTAGATCCAATCTTGAACTTCTTGGATTGTCTAGTTTGGTTTTCTGGATCTTTATCTTCAAACACTTCTGTCAAAATCTTGAAAGAATGTAAGTGATCAATGATGTACTTTGTTTCATCTTGAAATGCTTTCCAATAATCCAAATTTGTCTTAGCTTTAACCGGATCTAATGTTGTTCTTGACATACTTCCAGCTTCAAATATTTTCTTCATCATGTTTAAATTCAACAAATCTTCATCAATGACATCCTTATCAAAATCAGATAAATCAGTATCTTCATCTTCTTCAAAATCAAACATCAATTCATCATCATCATCATCATCATCATCAAATAAATTTTGATAATCTTGAACTGAGTAGTCACCCATAATTTCTCCTTCTTCTCTTTCTTGATAAACTTGAACTTCAACAATATTTCTCTGCAAATCTATATCAGAATGCATTTTAAATAAATCAAGAAAATTAGGCACAGAGTAATCAAGAATAGCCATGGGATGTTCTATTGCATCTAAATCTTCAAATTCAACTTCAGTACAATCCCTAGCTATATCAGAAGATACAGAAGTCAATGGAACAACATCTGTAGCAAGCTTGGAAGGAGTATAAACAACAATAGCTCCGGTCACAACATTTAAACCACTATCACCTCCAGCAACTCCACCAGCACCACCATCTGCCCCATCATCACCACCAAAATCAGAATCATTAGGATGTTCATCAATGTCAGTATCACCATAATCAACTTCTTCTTCTTCTTTGTCTTCCACCTTCTCTTCCTCCTTCTCTTCCTCTTTCTCTTCCTCTTCCATTTCCGTCTCCACATCCACCACTACCTTTTCAACTTTAGAACTTGAAGCCTCTGACTTTGCAGTCTTTGACTCCAATTCTTTGATCTTAAATCTCAAGTCAGTATTCTCATTCTTCAACACAACTATATCTTCTGATTGTAATTTGATGGAGAAATCCAACTCAGAGATTTTGTCTTGCATCTTCTTCTTCTCTACCATATCCTCCTCTCTCCATTTCATCATCAAAGCCATTTGAGCTTTAATCTCATCAATCTCAGCAACCTTTTGCTCTTTTTCTTTCCTGTAGCTCTCAAACTCCTTAGAAAGAATAGACAATCTTTGCTTGAGATCAGTATCATCATAGTTCACGGTAAAATTGATGTCTCCAAGCTCATCAAGTCCCGAAAATAAATCATCTCTAGGAATTGAATCCTGAGGCATAGAAGTCTCTGGCAAGGAGGTAGTAACAGTAGTGGTTTCCACAAAAGAAGGCATAAATGTAGCTACATTTACAAACTCAGGAGTTTGTAAAGTAGACGCATTAGTAGTAGAAACTGAAACAGAAGAATGAATAACATGAGATACTGAGATAGGAACTGAAGTAGGCATCATGGGTGAAGACACAGTGGTCTTAGCAGTCTTTGCCTTTTTTCTCTCATACGGCCCTCCCTTGGCCATTCTTTTCATCTTCTTCGGCTTAGAAGACTCAGGCTCCTCAGGTATAAAGCTAGGATCAGCTCTTTCTGCCCTTTCTTCTTCAGCTTTTTCTGCAAATTTCTTCTTCAGCCTCCTCACCATCTGGTTCCCCTCATGAACCATTTCATACTCTGACTCTGTGTCAGAAGATTCAACTTCTTCATCACCAGCAACAGCAGTCTATGTCTGATGCTCAGACATATCAACCTCTAAAGGTTCTTGAGAACTCTATTCTTGAGATGATTTGGCTTGAGGAGTAGATCGAGATGATTGACCTGTAGTTTTCTTTGGTTGTTGCCTTGGTGGAGGTGGAGGTGGTGCTTGATCTTCATCAGCTGCAAATTCTTCGTTGTCGGATCCTGAATCAGCATGTCTCCAGGCATCCTCCTCAGGTGCAACATAGTTTGCCCTGGCACAGTGACCTATCAGATCCTTTTCCAGCACAGCATCCCCAGTCCTCTGGTAAACTCTGACCTGACCCAAGCTGGAATCAGTCATATGTTTGAGTTTCAGAAGATCTGCTGCTTCTCTAGGTAACATGTCTTCAGGCAATCTCTCATCAATAAGCATCTGTACGAACCTAGGATACATGTAAAATCTATCCTTAGCCTTCGTCACATTGTCACACATATAACGGAAGATCATGCCGGAGAAATTGAACGGTTTGTTCAATATAAGTGCAACCATTGCTGATCGCATGAAATCCCTAAGCTCATCGACTGTGCCTTTCCTCATGCTAAGGCAATGAAGGAGAACATGAGCTAGAAACTTGTACTAGAGGGTCAGCTTTCCCTTCTTCACAGAAATGGAACTATAAGCTCCAAAATAACGTATGCGAAGAAAGCAACCTTTGATGCACCTCTCAGGAATGAGAGTTACACCTTCCGGTTCACCTCCAAACTGTAATACCCTCCATATGTCAGCCTCTGAAATACGAATTGCTTGTCCAAGCACATTCGCATCGATGACATAGTCTTCATCAACTGAAATCACACGAGCTGATTCCCAGAAGCTCTGGATATGAGATCTATATATCTGGCAAGAGTTGGAAATAGAATGATAAATCCGCGACCTCCTGAGAAACTCGATCATAGGTCTGAAATCTTGACCGTTCCTAGTTGTTGGATCCAAGTAAGCACAAACATTGTGTTTGTCTCCAAAAGTTAGATTCGCCATATCTACAATTAGAAATAAAAACAATTAGAAACAAAAATTAATCAAAAAATTAACAAAAATTTAAAAAATTTGAAAAATTTCTAAGTAGACCAGCGAACCTATTCTCTTAGACGAACCTAATGCTAGGCGAACCTAATTCAGACGAACCTGTTAATCAGACAAACCTTTTGAACGAATCTTATCATGAACGAACCTTTTGATGAACGAACCTTTTGAATGAACGAACCTTCTGATGAACGAACCTCAGAATGAACGAACCTTCATATGAACGAACCTTGTTGGTCAAACGAACCTTGACCAAAAGGTTCGATTCTTTTGAAATCCATAGGTTCGCCACGAACCTATCAGATTCAGACGAACCCTCATGGTTCGGCGAACCTTTGTTCATCCAACGAACCTGTTCATCAGCGAACCTTTTTCAGATTTCAAATCAAAATTTAAAAACTTTGAATCTGATGATAAAAATCATACACCCAGGTTCGAAACATGCCGATGAACAACTTTAATGAAGATGGTTTGTTCAATTTATCGATTTTAATCAGTTTTAAGTCAATTCACAGGTTCGATCTTAAAAATCCTAAAATCGCTCAGATCTCTCAAATTAGCCGGTCAAATTCAAAAATTTCTACCTAGAAATGTTCACGAGATGATTCTGAATCTAATGATAACAATGAAAAAGTCTAGGAGGTCCAAGATCGAAAAACGAAAGATTTTTCTTGCAGGTTCGCGAATGATGAAAGTGACGAACCATTCTGGCGAACCCTCTATATATATGTCACGAACCTTTTCCAGACGAGCCTTTCACTAGCCTTTGCTACGAACCTTTTGCAACGAACCTTTTCACCGAACCATTTCAACGAACCATTTCAAACGAACTTAGTAAGCGAACCTAGTCAACGAACCTAACCTGCGAACTTAACTAGCGAACCTTACTCCACGAACCATCTCAGCGAACCTTCACCAAAACCCAGACGAACCTTTTAAAATTTTGAATTTTTCTTTAAATTTCAAAACAAATTCATGTTCAATAATTCCAAAGTCAAACAAATAATCAAAAATTATTGATTTAACATCAGATGAAAAAATAAAATCTTTTTGGAATTTTTTTAAATTTTTAGAAAAATTAAACTACAAAATTAACAAAAGAACTACCCTACAAAAAATAAAATCTTTTTGTTTGAGAAAGATTCTGACATGAGATCATATTATTTTACAATTTTCAACATATCTGTTTGTATTATCTCAAATATTATCTGAAAATTACAAGTTTAAGATGATTGTCAGTATACTTATCCTTTTAAATTTATTACTTAGTCAAGAAATCAGTTTAAAACAAGATTATGAAAACACTTTATAATAATCCATTTACTTGAACACATCCCCGATTTGTGAATAACTAAACAAACATAAATGTTCTCAAACTTATAATTTCAATTTTAACTAATCTGATCATGCAAAAATAAAGCAGAATTTCTTTTTGAAAATAACAAAATAGAAAACAATTTGAAATTGTTCAAAATCTTGGAATCAAGGTTGATACTTACGTATGCTCAAATGATCCAGAAAATGAACGAAACAATAATTTAAGATTAAGCTTTTAACAATCAGTTCGATATATTCATATACGCAGAGATTGTCCAAATCTTAATCAGAACCAAGAAAATAAATTTGAATTGTTTAAAGCTATAACAATCAGGTCGATACGTAAGTATACGCAAAGAATGTTCCAGCTTTAAACTAAAATAAAAGAAAAAACAAAAACATAATTTCTTTTAAAAAATAAACACATGATCAAACTAGTACTTTAACTTTTTGTTCAAGAACATTTTGTCAGAAAAATTACCACTCTTTCAGGACAAAACTAAGTACTGCATTCTAAGCACCTGTTTCTTATAAAATATACTCAAAACTTTGTTTAAACTTATCCTGACTAAGTTATAAACCTACTTTCATATCATACTTAATACTTGTAATAATTCATTAAATTTTAATAACACATACATATATGTTTCCAAATGCAAATAATGTGCTATCATTTCTCATTAGGTCGAATCAATTTCTCAGATTTTTAATTTTTTATGTTTTTGTATTTTGTATTTTTTAATGTTTTTGTATTTTTCAAAATTTTCTCCCCTTGAAAACAAAAACACAAAAGAGAAAATAAAAAATCTGATGTTAATTCAATAAAAAATGATTATGAAGGAATTTGATTCTTGATTATCTCACCCATGACCCTGATCCCATTTAATTTGAGTAAATACTCAAAACGTTGTTTGTCAAAGGCCTTGGTGAGAAGGTCTGACCTTTGCTCGTTTGTGTGTATCTTCACCACATCAATCAGTTTCTTTTCATAACAGTCACGTATGAAATGAAACCGAATATCAATGTGCTTGGAACGTGAATGATACACTGGATTCTTGGTAATTGCAATGGCAGCCTCATTATCTACATGAATCGGGGTAGATAAAAAGTTCAGTCCATAGTCTCTCATCTGTTGTTGTATCCACAAGACTTGGGAACAACAACTGGCAGCAGCTACATATTCAGCTTCACATGTAGATGTAGCAACCGATGTTTGCTTCTTACACTGCCATGAGACTAATCTCTCCCCCAAAAACTGTGCACCTCCAGTAGTTGATTTGGAATCAGTCTTGCATCCTCCATAGTCTGAATCACTATACACATGGAAGGTATAGTTATCATCCTTAGGATACCACAGACCGGTGTCTGGTGTACCCTTCAGTTAACGTAAAATCCTCTTGACTGCAATCAGATGAGAAACTTTAGGCTTTGATTGATAGCGAGCACAGATACTTGTAGCGAATACAATATCTGGTCTTGAGGCTGTCAAATACATCAAGCTCCCGATCATTCCACGATATAATGTAGCATCAATTAGCTCCCCCTTAAGATCAGGCTCAATCCTGTGATTGGGCTGAATGGGCGTGGAAATGGGTTTACAATCAAGCATGCTAAACCGTTTTAGCACATCTTGAATGTATTTAGTCTGATGAAACAATGTTTTGTGTATCTGACCCCTATTGAACCCGTGTTCAATAAGGTGAGTCGAGAGGGTCTCATACCAAGCTCGAGGAGCCTGATGAAGACCATACAGTGCTTTGTCCAGGAGGTATACCTGATCCCGGTGGATCGGATCCTCAAAGCTCGGTGGCTGACAAACATACATTGTCTCCTTCAATGACCCATAAAGGAATGCAGACTTAACATCCAACTAGAACACTTTGAACTTCTTGTGGGTAGCAAAAGATAGAAATAATCTAATCGCTTCAAGCCGCGCCACAGGTGCAAACACCTCATCATAATCAATTCCTTCTATTTGTTTGAACCCTTGGACAACCAAACGCGCCTTGTTCCGAACAATTACGCCTCTATCGTCTCGCTTACACTTCAACACCCACCTGGTGCCTATCTTCTTTTCACCTTTTGGCAAATCTACCAAATGCCAAACACCCAGTTTCTGAAACTGATTAAGCTCCTCTTGCATGGCCTTCACCCAGGCAGGCTCACGCAGGGCTTCAGTTACAGATTTAGGCTCAATCTGAGAAACAAATGCAGAATGCATCCATAACTCTTGAGTCCCATGATTACGCTCCAGCTCGACATACAAACTCTCCTCGTTTGCAACTTGCCTTCTCGTCTGTACTCCAACAGACGAGTCTCCAATGATCTGCTTCACAGGGTGATTCACATGTACTCTAGATTTGTGATATTCTGATCTTCATCTTGATCTTGAGAAACGACATCTTCAAAAACATCCCGATCATCCTCCGATGACCAATGATCATTAACTTTTCCAAAAATGCCTTCCTCAGTTGAATGATTATCATCAACCTGATGAGAAACTCCTTGATCTTCAGAATTTTGTAAATCATATAACATCTGCAAAGAAATTTCATCATCAGTAACAGTATGAGACAAGTTAAAAGACTCGAAAAGTTTATCATAATCGAATAACCAATTTGGACCTTTGCCTTCTGGTATAGGTGTATGTCGTTGAACATCCACATTATACCAGAGTTCCACAACACCTGTGCGTTTGTTAAATACACGTTTATTGGGAAGGCTATAGCCCAGAAAGAAACCTTCTTCAACCTTAGAGTTGAATTTAGCATCTTTCTTGAGCATGGTACAAGGAGCCCCGAAAGGTTCCAAGGGTTCCAAATTTGGTTTCCGATTCTGAAGAAGTTCATAACAAGTCTTGTTATGTCGTTTGACAATTAGCACTCGGTTGAGAGTAAAACAGGCGGTCGCTACAGCTTCACTCCAGAAAGTAATGGGCAGCTTAGAATTAGCAAGCATCGTCCGAGCAGACTCTATCAATGTACGATTCTTCCTTTCAGCTACACCGTTCATTTGTGGATCATACGGTGCACTAAATTGCTGCTGGATGCCCTTTGAATCACAGAATGCTTCCATGTTTGGATTCTTAAATTCTGTCCCATTGTCTGATCGAACATGCCTAACCTCAACTTGTACAAAGTCTCCAATCTGTTCACAAGTAACACAAAGTTTTCATAAGTTTCAGATTTAAATTTTAAGAATATAACCCATGAAAATCTAGAAAAATCATCGGTCACTACAAAACAATATGATTCACCCCCAATACTTTTCACATTAATCGGTCCAAACAGATCCATGTGAAGAAGTTCTAGAGGTTTATCAATAGAAAAAACAGTTTTAGTCTTATGTGACCTCCTTTTCTGTTTGCCTTTCTTACAAGAAACACACACATCAGGTAATTTGAAATGTTTAACCGGTACACCATCAACCAATTGATTGTGTACGAGATGATTCATCTTTCTGATGTGTATATGACCCATTCTCCTGTGCCAAGACCGAGTATCTTGTTCTGTGGCCTTCGACACCAAACACGTCTCAACTTTATTAACTGTCTCCGCCTTAGTCATGTCCAACACATACAGATCTTTACACCTGTCTGCAGTCATCAGTATCCAGTCATCAGGAATTTGAATTCCTTGTTTGAGCACATAGCATTTCTTCTCGTCAAACAAAACCTTATAACCTTTATCACATGTCTGCGACACACTCAAAAGATTATTAGTTAACTCTTTGCAGTAATTCACATTGTCAAAGGAAACTTTACCGTTAGTCAAACTACCACTCCCGGTAATTTGACCACCATTGTCGCCTGCAAAGTTAACATAACATCCGTTCATCTCTCAAAAATCTTTCAACAAACTGATCTCTCCTGTCATATGCCATGAACATCCACTATCAACAATCCATCGACTGTTGATATGGCCCGTGAATGCCACCTGCACCATAAACTAAAACAAAATATGATCAGTACCAAAAGGGATGACTCCCGCCATTCCGGCGTTGAGTCTCCCTGAACAGCCTCCTGCCATTCGATCTCGATGAACTACTTGAAGACCCCTCTTCCAAGTATTCATCATTGCTCACATCAAATCTATCACCCGACCTGTATCTGGATTTCCAACAAGAATTAGAATTAAAATTTTGTTTTGAAAATCTTTTATGAGGAAAATTATCATAAAATTCATCATCAGATGATGATGACCTGTTCAAAACTCTTTTACCTTTTTGTTGATTATCAAAAACTTGTCTTTTATAAAATTGTTCATCCTTGACCCAGACACACTCAGGATCAAATTTCCTGAGAATTTTCATCTCTTCCTCACTAGGCTTTACCCTCCTAGGATTCCCACTGGCATGGATCACACAATTGTCATTAACAGAAGTTTTCTTCTTGACTTTGTGATTTGGACAATTAACAGAAATATGCCCTTTTCCTCCACAGGTGAAACACTGTCGTGTTTCTCGTGGAGTAAAAGTATGAAATCTGTTACAATTGTCCATATCACATTCAGCAATGACATGACCCAGTTCCCCGCATCTGTAGAATTTCCTTGATGACACTTTCTTTGGCTTTTCATCACACCCCTTAGATGATTCCAAAGACTTGGATGCTACAGATGGAGATAAAATCTTTTTCTTCAAAACAATGGCTTTAATTTTGTCGTTCTTTTGATAAATCTTTAATTTTCCCTTGTTTCCAACCCCACTCCTGTTAACCTTGTCAACAACTTTGACAAACTTCTTGTCAATCTTTTTAGAAAATTTGTCTGATTTTTGAAAAACTTTGCTTGACTCTCCTTTTTGTGTAGTTGAAGATTCAACAAACACAATTGGCTTAATAGTAGAAGTAGTCTTGACTTTTAGGTTTGATTTAGAAACAATCTTTTGTTTAGCCACTGAATTCCCCGCAGATTTTACTTCAGATTTTGATTTCTAAAAAACTGGACTCTTCTTTTCTACAGAATTTGCCTTTTGATGCCCAATCATCCTTAGAATATCATCTGGATATTCTAAATCAGTGATGTCCTCGATGATAGGAGCATCATTGTCAACAAAATCACTCTCATGATTAGATTCACTCTCCTTTAATGAAATAGGATCAACTTCTAAATCCGGTTCAAGTTGCGGTCTCGGTGCAAAACTAGAAGGAGGTGGGACAGAATGAAAACCAATCCCAGAATTATCACGAGATCTTTGCATAGCCGCAAAATGATCAATGAAATATGCGGAATTCTGATAATTCTTAAGCTTGGCTTTGTTCAACTCAGCTTCAGCTTTTGCAGCTGATAACTCAACTTTCAACTTCTGAACTGAATCCAGATGCACAGAAACAGCGTGGTTATTCTGTAAAACCTTGATTTTTAAATCTTCGTTCTCTTTACTAAGATCAATTATCTTCTTATCAAACGCCTTTTCTTTTGAAATCAATTTCTTGTTTGCTTCTGTGCATACTCGTAGATCAGAAGTCAACTGTGAGTTCATCTCTTTGAGTCTATCTATCATCTCATACAAATCACTCTGTACCTCAGTCATCTCATCAATCTTCTCCTTTCCTCTTCCTGATTCTTCTTCCAAAGAAGCCATGAAAGCATCCATAATATCATCATACTTAACACCCCAGTCATAGCCCTCATCAGCTTGACTTACAAGTGCTTTAGAAGATGATTCTTCAGATTTCTCTTTCTTTTTCTGATAATCTTCCTTAGGCTTGAATGGATTCAGATTTCCCTGCTTCTTGGGATTCTTGCACTTTCTTGCAAAATGACCATGTTCACCACAGTTATAACACTGGGTAGATTTTGGATTAAATCCAAACTTTGTGTTCCAGTCAAAGGTGAATTTCTTCCCGGTTTTCTTCTCATATCTATTAATTCTGCGAATAACACTCGCCAATGCCCACTGCGTATCTATCAACTCCATCTCATCCTCATCAATTTGTGCATAATCTTCAAAAGTCAGATTTGCATTTCCAATTCTCCCAGCCACCTGCTCATCATAAGCACTCACGACACATGACAAAATAGACATATGATCTTTAACGGCTTCAACTGTCACTTTTCCCAAATTTGTTGTGTTAAACTAAACTGGAGGTGGTGTAGACTCAGACTTTTTCTCATTGACGGAACATTGTGAGCTAGAACTTGTAGGCACTGAAGAACTCTGAGTAGATTCAGAAGTTCTAGACACGAAAGCAGTCTGTATCTTCGCAGATGCAGCAGGAGGTGTAGTAACTGAACCACCATACAAGGAAGGGTCTTGAGTGACATTTACTCGTCTTGCTTTACGTTTTTCCTTCATTTCTTGTTCCTCCAGTTTCTGAATAAACTCTACCAATGTCATCCAGGTAGGTTTTCTCTCAATATGAGCACCAATGAGTTCCATTTGTCAGGTAATGCATCAGCCAAACACTCTATCTTCTCATCCTCTGAATACTCAATACCATATTTCCTCACTTCAGTCAACAAGTGTCTGTATCTGGTAATTAAGGCATCCAAAGTTTCATTTCCTATGATGTTGAAATTCTCAAATTCCTTTCTGATGTCAGTAGCCTTCATTTTCTTCAGATTGGTATTTCCTTCAACTCTTGCCTTTAATGCATTCCAAAGACTGTAAGCCGTCTTGTGTTCATCAAACTGATGCAAAATTTGATTGGGAATGGCTTGATTCAATAACCAATACGCTTTCTTCTCTGAGTCATACTTTTTCCTTTCATCTACATCCAATCTTTCCAAGAGTTGAAACAAATCAGTACCAACTACCCTTGGTCTCTCATAAGGAGATAAGGTTCTTTCCCATAAGTTTGTATCCGTGCCATTTAGATGAGTCTCAAATCGTCCTTTCCAACTGTCATAATCAGCTAAATCCAATAGCTTTGGCACTTTATTTGTACTACCCACTTCATTCTCACTGATTAAAATACTCTGAAGTTTGGAATTCTGACTTGCCATCGCAGCGTACATGTCAGACATGATTTTAGAAATGTTAGCAGCGAACCTTTTTCCAAAATACCACTATCCGAACCTCAAACGAACCTCAGCCGAACCTTCAGACAAAATTTTGTCTTAGCCGAACCTTCATGCGAACCTCAGCCGAACCTATGGACTAAAATTCTTCTTAGCCGAACCTTCAGCCGAACCTCAGCCGAACCTATGGACAAAATTTGTCTTTTGAGCAGCAAACCTTTGAGCAACGAACCTTGAAACTCACGAACCTTTGCACAGACGAACCAAGAAACTGGCGAACCTTTAGTTCAAGCGAACCCTCAGCCGAACTATACACAGTAAGCAGCGAACCTCTGCCGAACTATCACCCAAACTTGCTGAACCTTGACAAAATCTTTGCCGAACCTTCGCCGAACTATAGCCGAACCTCTGTCGAACCTTCAGCGAACTATCAAACGAACCCTCTGAAAAACCTTCTAACAGCGAACCTTTGTCTTCAGCAAGTCACAGGTTCGTCCCATGAACCTGTAGCGCAGAGTTTGAAATTTTTGAGCGGGAAACCTTCCAAAACTTCAAAAAATCCTCCCAAATCTCCACCAAAACACCTCCAAAACTTCAATTGTTGTAATTCAACAACAATTGATGATAAACACAGTCACAAATCACAAGAAAATCAATCAAGAAGAGAGAATTTGATCCATCAAATATCTTCAAATCTTCAATTGCTTGAATTCTTTGAAATTGTAGTGTAGAACCTCAACCAAACGCTCTGATACCACTGTTGGTTTGGTTGAAACCGATCAGGATCGAATACGAAGTCCTACGAACTATCAACTACGTGCGGAATCCATAGTCAATATGTATGAATACAAAGAACACATGCAATTCAATAAACACCTCTTGTATTATCAACAAATGATTACAAGAAAACAATTCTCACACAGGGAAAATATAGAGAATTTCTAACAATCTGTCCAAAGTTCTACCAGATCTACAAACAAACCTGCTATTTATAGAAACTGGTACCAGCGAACCTTTACTGCTAGCCGAACCTATGGTTTGCCAGCCGAACCCTAAGGTTCGCTGAGCGAACCCTTAGGTTTGTTAGACGAACCTATGAAAACAATCAAAAGGTTCGCCGAACCTTTGCCAGGCTATAGGTTCGCTAAACCTATCAACTCAATAGGTTCGCCAATATGCTAAGGTTCGTGGGCAAGACGAACCTTAGGCATAACCTAGCCGAACCTTTATTCAAACTCAAAATAAATACATCTTTTGAATAGCAAACAATTACAAACATGTACTATTCATCGACTAAGTGATTCAACATGGACAGCGTTGGATGCCTAGCTGCATCACGCTGCCCTTAGTAAGGTATGACTTCTTAAGTCGACTAAAAAGTCCTTAGTTTAAGTAACTCTTTACTTTGTAACTTACAATTATAGTCTCAGATAACCTTTATCTGTATATCCTTTCTATTTCGATATTCCTTGAACATGAGACATGGATCTCTCTTCAATCTCATATATTGTTCAAGCATTGTCATTCTCGTTCTCAATTTAAAATGATCTAACAAACTACTTTTTGTTTGAGCATGGCCACGCGTTTACATCAGTTTAAATCAACGAGGGCGCCATAATATCTTGTCTTATCTGTATAAGATTATAGAATCCCTTTGGCAGCATACAACTCCCACTTAATCTTAGAATCATTCCCAATCGTTTCCCTTATTACTGCCTATTTTTCAAGACAACGTTAGGTAAGATCAAAAAGTAACCTTTGATTAATGTTAGTTCAATATACTCCTTAGGTCTAAGGATATTTATGTATATCAAATATACTTTAATATCAAAACATCTTATGACAACGATCCATGAAAAATGTTTTGAAGCGAGTTACGTCCGACATCATTCTCTAATGAATGCCTATGAATCTTGGTTCTCAACACTTGAGCTTTTATCACTATAAACTAACCAAGCATTCAAGTAGTCTTAGTTCAGATTGATTCCCATGAATCTGATCGACTACGGGCATTTAGAATACTATATTCAAGGATACTAAAATGTACAAAATTTCAAATTTAGAAACATAATTCATTTTGCCTTTAACCATTAAATCAAAATGAACATTCAGTGTTTCGTGTTTCGATTGTAGAGCACCCAATACTAAAGTTAAATCATATTCCCCATCTAGCATATCTAATATATATTTGTCAGCCTTATCCTCATGTTCAGCTTTTTCAATAGATTTAGTGAACTGAATTGCTAGATTCTGATTTATGAATTTTATTTATTCTTATGTCTTTCTTTCAGTTCTTTCTCATAATGCTTCTACTATAATATGACTACAATTTCATAGTTTTAGCTATGCTACATTGTTGTTATATGTTTTCTCAATCCATTCCTAGTCATTAGGAATCTTATTGAGATTAGTAATGAACTCTTTCATTCTAAGCATTCTGATGCGTTTATTTGTGTTCTCTAACCTTTAGTGAACAATTCATGCTTTGACAAAGACAATTTGCATGTGACTCTTCATCTTATGCAAAAAATTATCTAAGATTTCTTTTCAATCTCTATTGAAAATGCAATTGGATAATTCATATATTAACCATTAATATATATTCAATTTTATCAAATACAAAATTGTTACTTATTTCGTTTAACATCATATGTAGTTTATGTCTTTATTATAGAAACTCCTTTCTATAATTTGTATGTCATCTACATACTTACATAATGTTATCATTAAAATTTACTACGCTCCCGCTAGCCTTGACATATATATGTTGAACATCCTTGTCCTTTAGGCAAAACTAACACCTTAGTTTCTTACCATTACAAAGATTCCCACTTGAGACGCTTTTATCAACCATGGATTTGTGACAACAAGTTTGCCATATTAGGATTTTAAAACTTTCTAATTATTTATAAGAATACTCAGTTAAGGTGTTCTTATGGTAATTCACTTTTGATATTTAACTACTTATCTGTCAAACAACTCTTGTTTACAGAATTTATAGTATCCTAATACATTCATGTTGATCTTGTCATTGAAATCCTCTAATTTCAACTACATAACATCTAAATGTTGTTTAAACAAGTCTTTTAGCTTGTTTTATTGCATCTTTAGTGTTTTATGGTTCCAAACCATAAATTATATTTATCAATCAACAGTTACACTTCTGCAGGTTTTGGGTTCACAATGATCCCGTGAGCTTTTGCAGATGTCATTTGTAACATTTGGTTCTTAAACTCATTTAAGATCCATTCAAACATTTTGTGTTGATTGAAACATATATATCATATCATTGCGCAATTGAACTCTTTCAATTTGCACTATCTAATTTTTAACAATACAGTTCCCTGCCTTAGGAATCAATTGATGAAAATTCTATTAATTCCGTTTTAGGGATTTATGAAAACTATCTTTATCATTTATGAGGATCCAATATTAAATAAATGGTTAACAACTCTTTGTTACATCCTCAAACCCCAAATAGGAATTTATACATGTTTATTTTATAACTCTTTATATTTACCTGTAATAAAGCTAGTATAGTAATTCATATGAGTAGTTCATTGGGATATTCATTCATTGGATCATATTCAAGAGAAGGACACATTAGGTATTGGTATTTATCAAATTACCTGCATCATTGTGTACTAGGTTGTGAATCAATTTCACATTATATGCATTAATTTGGAAACCTTTTTGTTATATCTCATAAATATATATTGTTGCTTTTAGATCATCATTTTATTGAAATCTTCTTTGAACTCTTTCAAATATTTCATTAGGTTCACAACCTTATGAAATATTCATATTTAATCTTTGGACAATTTATGCAACAGAATTGCATTTTAAAGATCACAATCTTTATAACCTTCCTTAAGCATGTTGTGTAATCATCAAACTCTTGTAACAATGAACTATTTAGAGATTCATGTATTACACCTTGATTTAAAGGTTAATATTGTCTAATTGTAATTATTTAAACACTTTAAATTATTCTATTAATATGAATCGTATGTATTGCCTTCATTTATAATTCTATCATATAGAATTCACTTTGCATTATCAATAATTATTATCAATTATGCTATCAAAACATTTTATCAAGCATAAATAAAATTAATTAATAAATGCATAAATAATACTAGAAGCAATATTCTTAGTCAAACTAAGAATGTCAAAATATTCATAATCGTTTTAAACAATTTAAACAATTAATGAAAAAAATGAAAGAATAAAAGAACATTTCTTCTATTTGTCTTGTCTTCCATCCCATGGAATTCAAGACTCAAGCTCCTAACTTATCAACCACCTCGAATACTTGCAAATAACTGAAATAATTTTGACACTCATATTATTATCAAAGATTTGCCAATTCAAGAAATATGTTGAAGTAACAAGGCATACTAGAAGATCTCGGCATATCTGAACTCTTCAGACGTCGAGCAACAATGTACTGGACCTCATCGACCTTGGTCAATGGCCTCTTCCTCCCACTGCTCACCACTATCCTCATCTTGGTTTCCTAAACCAAGAGCATCCCTTGAGTTCATTAATTGTCCCTCCAAAGATATTTCTTTTGTAACTCTTTACAAAAGATTCAAATTCCTCTGGTAGGGAAATAAGGATGAAATCAATAGCAATCTCAAGTTTCATGGGATAGCCTAGTTTGATAAGCCTATCAAAATAGCTTTGCAACCTATCAACGTGAGCCCCTACGTCTCCACTCGGTCTCAAACCCTTTTGGACCTCCTTAAGAATTTCAAATCACCAAAACCTGTTTGGAAGGAAACTCTTTTTGATCTCCTTAATCATCTCATGACTGGAGAGATACATAAGCTAATCCACATATTTAGGAGACACAAAGTCAATATGAGATATTTTATCTCACATTCCTGTCTAATGTGTTTCATCCTTTCAGATGTGGTGCAGCCTATTGGTGGCTCAGGAGTAATGGGGTTATCCAAAGCATACAATTTTCCTTCTATTCTTAGGACTTTTCTAAGGTGAAGCATCCAAGTAGAAAAAGTACTCCCATTGAACTGATTTCGAAATACATTTATCCTATGAGGTTTAGTAGCATCAATGAAAGACATCTATAAAATTCAAAAGAAAAGTTTTAGTATTTCATGCTTTATATAATCCCAAATTAATTATGACTCATTAACAAAATTAATTTAGAATTGTGAGATCCTGTTTATTTAATGAAAAGTGAATTGGCTAAGCTCTCTATTTACTGTTCACAATAATACAGGAGGGTTACGATAACCAATTATGACAATCATAATCCTCAAGTTTTGGAGTTTGTTAGAACACTCATTTTTAGCTTTGTACATTTACCCCAACTATGCCAACTTGACTCTTCAAGTATACGCCATACGATTTTTGACTGAATGACCGGCCTAGGTGTATTAGGAATCGCGATCATTCCTTTTTAATAAAACCATAGACCTAGTGCAGGGTAAGCACTAACACTAGATGTTAGGTTAAATTGATAAAGTGTTTCAAATCTAAGGTGGCATTTATATCAAAATGTTTATCATTTTCTAACATATATAAACCTATAGCAGGGTAAGCACTAACTCTAGGTTTACATATTTAGAAAATAAACATCTTGACCAATGAGTCATTTAATTACTTTAATTAATTGCTTTTATGTTTCAAAAACATTATGGACGACTAATTTTAAATGAGGATATTTGTACATTTTATAAAATCTCTATTTTATTTATTCGCTATTTAATTGAAATCCTATTTCAATTTTGACCTTATTTGTTTTAATACCTTATTAAAACTAAATTGATAATAATCGCGAATTTGTTAGTGTAATCAATCGTATTGATTTTATTGTTTCAGTTTAAAACTATTGAACGATTTGAAGAATGACACAAATTGTACAATTTCATATTAACAAAATCATATTTGTTCTTGATTTGCAATAGTTTGAAACTCCTTTCAACTCTCGACTCGATTAGTTTTAAATACCTTATTTAAACTAAGTCGGTAATTATCGCGAATCAATTTAAGCTAACAAGTTCTAATTTTATAAAATAAACCTTTTATTTTATAAACTTGATTTATTAAGATAAAAGACTTTTATTTTAAAACCCTTTTTAAAGTAACTACAAAACTCCTTTTGTATTACTTATCATTTTGCAATGATTGTGAAAAATTTTGTTTTTACTAGTTTTATATTTCCTAAATATTAAACAACCACAAAAAACAAAATGTGATTATGAAACGAGCCAAAGTCTCATTTGTTCGGTTTAGTTCGAGTCATCAAACACAAACCGAACGATACTAGGGTTTACAATTCAACGTCTTGAATGTTGTCTCCCACTTGATCCAAGATATCCATCTTCGAACTCCCTGATTGTCTCTATCTTCCGTCTTGTATCCATTGCTTGATTACATTTGTAAAATACAAAAATAAAACAAAAAATTGAAACATATTCTATTACATCAGGTCCAAACACCCATAGAAAAACAAGATTTCAAATAAAACAACCAATCAAACAAAACAAAAGATACAATCACATGGGTCGGATCCTAGGGCTCGATTCATAATCATAATGACAATCACAATCATCACATTCACAGTTTCGATCTTTTTGTCTATCAAAAGTTTTGACAAAACAAAAACAAACAAAGATCGATTTATTAATTGCATTTAAACGTTTGTAAAAACCTCTCTAATGCCACTGTTGGGAATTCTAGGTTACTTTTCATTTAATCAATTTCAATTAATCGCATTAATTGAAAAAAATCAGTTTTCATAAAACCAAATTAAACTATCAGATCATATCTGAAACAGCTGAAGCATTTAAATTTTATAACCTTTCGATTCGTAATCGAACCAATTCCCAAATCAGGATCCAGTTACAAATCGTTTAAAAAAATTAAATTAAATAATACAACCATAGGTGGTTTTAGAAATCGACCTTTATTGCAGCGGTTCCAAATCCACACGATGGATCGGCAACGGTCTCGCTAGTTGACTCACTACGATCATCGGAGTCCGGATTCCATCCTACGAATCACCGGATTGGACCAAAACAGATTTTGGCTCGGCTCGGCTCGCGGCTCGACACACGATTCGACTAGGTGGCCTTGACTCGTCCTGGCTCGGGCAAGGCAGCCCTCCTACGGCTCCTCTTGGCCCCTCGACTTGGCTTGATGGCAGCCTGGTGCTGCCCCTTGGTGCGGCCTGCTTGCATCCTGGTCTCGAATCGGTGGTGGTGGTTTGTGGAAGCCCAAAACCACACAAAATGGTGGTGGTAGGCGACAGCCACTAGGGTTAGGGAGAAAGAGAGTGAGTGAAAGCGTGGTCGTCAAATGTGGTGATTTGATATAGATTAAATAGTCAATTAGATCCACATTTTTAGGATCTAGGAATTACCAATTCAAAATTGGAATTCCCACCACTTATTTCATATTTAATTCAAATTAAACTCTTTTAATTTGATTAAACTCTTTTAGTAATTAAACCATTTAATTACTAGTCTCCAATATTACTAGCTACCAATTAGTTAGTAGCATTTAATTAAATGTTTAAAGTTTAACTAAATGTCAATTTGTCAATCAACATTTAACTAACAATCCCTTATAATAAAGTTCAAAACTTTATTTGTTTAACGAATTAATTATCTCTATAATTAATTTCCACCGATTATTATTTCATAAATAATAAAATCCAATTCGATAAAACCGACAATTCGTGATCGTATATTATGTTTAACAAGTAAGCATCAATTCGTTGCCTTCCAAAGTGTAACTCTTTGGATCATACCTTTCATAGTAACGTTGAACTTATCGTTAATTGGACATCCAATATCCAACATTAACTGTACTTAAGTTTTCACTTAAATACCTACAACTGTTATTTGTCGTGCGTTGTTCTATTTACTGCATTTAAATTTTCATTTAAACACATACAAATATGGTTTGTTTTCTGAGTCCTGTTATCACACACTATTTACACAGTAAAGAGTGAAAGTACACGTACCGTACGGACTTGCGGGACGATCAGGTACTGGTTGTCACACCTCTCCCCTCTTATCTTGGTTTTGGCCACACACCACCATGCACCACCACACCATAGTCGAACCACCATGGGTGGTTTTGGAGCATACGGTTTTGCGGTGATATACGATAGAGATCATGGTTGGTGATTCAAGTCATCTAATGAGACTACTATCGAATCCAAGGTGTGTGTTTGGAGGTTATTCATTGAGGTAAATTCTAAACACCCTATGGTTGTTTTTCGTTTATTCGTATATAACTGGATTCCTAGTTTTGGGAATTTTGTTTATGAAACAAATGTGTAACCTAAACGCTTCCGCTATCGAAAATCTGATTTTAATAATTAATATGATTAATTAAAAACTTTAAAATGGTTACTACAATTCCCAACAGTGACATCAGAGCCGCTTTTACACACGAATAAATGTTTTGTTATTCGATCTTATGTTTTATTTGTTAAAAACGTTTTGTTTGACAAAAGATCGAACCTTTGATTGTTTGATTGTGACTATGATGATTCGAGCCCTAGGTTTTTGACCCATTTGAATGCTTGAAATTTTTGGGGTTTTCAATTTTTACCCATGTGAGTCCTGTTATCACACACTGTTTACACATTGTATTTACACACAGTAATTAGTGAAAGTACACGTACTTTACGGACTTTCCGGACGATCAGGTACTGGTTGTCACAGTCTCTCCTTGTTAAAGAAATTTCATCCACTGATAGTCTCCCTCAGTTAAATTCTGGTCCACACTTGGAGTTCCAACGAACCTTCACGATAGGAATATGGCTTCGTTTCAGTCTCTTGACTTCACGATCCATAATCTTTACAGGTTCTTCAAGGAAATGTAGTTGTTCATCCACTTGTATCTCTTCCAGAGGTATGATTAATGATTCGTCAGCGAGACATTGCTTAAGATTGGATACATGAAACACATCGTCTACCCCGTTGAGTTCATGTAACATCATTGTATTTCAGGTTGTCCGTACAGATGTTCGACTGTACTGTTACGACCTGATATATTAATTATTAATGATTATGTATTTTTGACTGTTATTATCACTGGTATACATATTGAGAACATATTAATATTATATACGTAAACCATGGCAAATTTAGTTGTAACCCAACTAAACAGAACCAGAGAATTTATCGCAGTTACATTGAGAATATGGATTATTGGTTTGGAATGCAAGGGGATTGGAGTTGTTTGTTGTATGGTTGCTAAACATAGTCAAGGACACATCGTCATGGTTTATCGAAATAGCGGTGGGATGGTGGCTGGGGCGGTTGCGACTGACCCCTACATATGCCCTATACATATGCATATTTCAGTCTATCACGGATATGTCAGTGATATGGTTTAGCGGGTTTTGGATTGGGATTGATAATATTAAAGTTAATAAAATTATTGGAATTGATTACGCGATGGTGATGTTACGAACATAATTGAAACGCGGATGTTATTTCAGAAACATTAACTTAATAATGTATTTGTGTGAATGACGATTCACACGAATATAATTATTAAGAATAATGTTCTGAAACGATATTCCATGAATCGTAAATCAAATCGAAATATGATACAAGCGTCGGATTCGCATAGGTGACGATCTTTACGAATACGTACGTAAGTAACGTTTTTCGACGAGATAATATAATAATATTTGACGATAATAAAATGAGAAAATTATATAAAGAATGTTTATTAGGAATTACAACCTAAAATGAAAACGAACGAGTTATTTTATTTAAATGATTGATTTAACGAAAATAAATGGAGACATTTTATTTAAACGATTTTATATAAAAACTATTTTATCGAAAATGAAACTTAGTCATTTAAATGTTTTGCGTTTTAAATATGTTTAACGAGAAAACCGAACTTATAATAATATATGTTATCACGATAAAAAAAAAACGAGACCGAGCACGGGGAGATGGAACGCGATATAAGGAAGAAGCAAAGCTTCTTCTTCCTCATTTTTACATCTTTGTTTCTTTCTCTAGACCAAGAAAAACGCCCTAACACTCTCTCTCTAACTTCTCTCTAAGTTTTCTCTCCTGTTTCTTAACGAAATCGCGAGACCATGGCGCCTAAACGACCGCGTGATCGGGAGGAACAAGAGGATACGAAGAAATCTAGCTGTTGGCCAAGATTTTGAGGTAAATCTCGAGTTTTTCTTTTTGGTTTACATTTAAACATAGACGATTCTCATCACCACCATTTGTAAACAATTTTTTGTTTTCAAAACCGTCAACCGTATATGTGTGAGTGTGTGGAAGCCCTAGATAAAACTGTAACGACCTAGGATGAAGAGGATGAAGATCTGGGGACGTGAACAGCAGGTTCGCTTGGAACCATAGCTGGTTATGATTCAGGGTTCGTGAGGATGTATACAGTCGAACCCTCGACCACGAAGACTTCGGGTCCGAACCTTCTCTGGTCTCACGAACCTTTAAGGGCGGGAAAACAAGGGAAGCCGAACCTTTTTCTTTAGGCTGAACCTAAGACCAAACCCTGGGCCGAACCTACAATGAGTCAGCTGAACCTGTATTAGTCGGCCAGACCTGCAGCCGAACCTTGATGATGAAACGAACCTAGGCCGATCAGAAATCTTAGTCCCACGAACCTAAAACCCTAACTGCTACATGCATGTGGACTCATGAACCTGTAAACCATTCATCCCAGCCGAACCATCTAGCCAAACCTCATGTTATCACAAACCTGGGATGCGAACCATCAAGGTCACGAACCTTGCCATGTAAACCATAGCCACGGCCGAACCTCATGCTGCCAACCCCAATGGTTTTAACCGAACCTTTATAGTTGGATGAACTTGAGGCTCACGAACCATGAAGTGAACAAACCTATGGTCTTGGACATCAGATGGGCAGCGAACCTAGGGTATAGATAACCTGGAAATGGGCCGAACCTTAACACCATGTTGGCCGAACCCTAGGTTGTTTAACCCATAAGCAAGCAGCGGACCTTTGGACATTTAAACCTAAGTTTTTATTTAATTGAGGTTAAAGAAAAATAAAGGGGTTTGAGAAATAATAGATGCTAACGCATGCATGCAAAGGTTATTAGTTGGCACCTATATAAACAAAAATAAGTTAAACTGGGAGAATTGGTATGTTAAATATTTATAAGGTTAATAAATATAAGATTAAATTAAAATGCTATTGATGGTGAATTTTGATGACACCTAATAAAATATGCATGCAAATGTGAGTATAGGTATGTTATAACAAGGGTTATTATTTTTGATTATATACATATCTATGGGAAAATACCTAAAGGGTTTACAATTAATTATCATTGGTAGTAATTAAAACTAACGGAATTAGACTTCATTTTTTTATGATAATTAATAATGAAACCTTAGAAATTACAATTTAACTTAGATTAAATGACTAAGTTAAATAGACATTTACGGATTAAAAGACGGACACTTATGATATTTGAATTATACGCACATATTTATGAATACGAATCACATGATAAATACATGTTGTTGAGTTGCTTTTGAGTTCTTTTACGTGAGCGCGCATCATACAAAAACACTGATTCTAAGGACTCAGGTGAGTTCTCATAACCTCCTTTTAAACTATTTTGTTTTAAACTCGGAGGTGAAATATGTATACCAATTTTAAATATTATTTTGATAACACGTGGGAGATACCTATTTATCATTATGATATTCATATTATGGAATTATCATTGTTTATGGATTATCATATTCCATGAGTTGTTGCTAATGGCTTCGGTCTTTCGCAACGACTGCATGTATTGTCACTATTCCATGAGTTGTAGCTGATGACTTCGGTCATTCGCAACGACTGGATGTATTGTCACTATTCCGTGGATCGTGGTGGTTGACTTCGGTCATCCGCAATGATTGCATGTATTGTCACGTGGTTTGTTACCATTCCATGAAACATTGTTTTTAACTTCGGTTAATTACATTGATTTCATGTATAGTCACTTATACTATTTGAGAATATTGATGTTTGATATTGGTTGAACGATTATGTGGTTGATTATCTATGATTATCTATGATTATATGAGATATGTGATAATGTGTTTGTGTTCTGTGTGTTTGGGTTATGTGATGGACTATCTCGCAGGTACTCATGTGGATTTTCTCGGGGAAATTATAAAATTTCATAAACCTATTTATAAACTTTCATAAACCTATTTATAAACTTTCATAATACTATTTATAAACTTTCATAAACTTTTTATAAACATTTTTTAATACATAAAAACTTATGATTTCTCACCAACTACTTCGTAGTTGACACTTGATTTTCTACATGTTTCAGGAAATAAAGACAAGTAGGTTGAGGAGGATGATCTCTCATATTTTGGACAATCGTCACATAGGTTCTTGGACTTAGCTAAATAACTGAAATTCTGAAGACTAGAATTTAGTTAGATAGCTAAATCTTTTTTGTATTTGATGTAACTAATTAATGATGAACATGATTTTTGTGTAATTAATTTGGTTGATTAAATGATATGTGATGATTTAAATTAGATGCCCACAAGCTTAAGAACAATCTACACATCCCTCGTGGCATCTCAACGTTTCCGCCATCGGTCGGGGTGTTACAGATTGGTATCAGAGCCTGGGTTATAGGGAATTAGGTTACTAGAAATGGTTGACCTAGTCTATAACCGTAGGATACCCTAGTATGAATTATTTCATACACTAGTTAGTATATTCAGGTTTTCATGCTTATGTGTTTATTACATGTTAACTAAACTCCTGTTATGCATCTGATATACATATGCTACTTACTGATTAATTGCTTACGTGTGCCATAATGATTCGATAAGGACATGCACGTGGTGTATCGTAAAGGTGGTGGGATGTTGGCTGGGGCAGTTGCGACTGACCCCTACATATGCCCTATATATATACCATTTACGGTACATTGGGTGGATGTCAGTATTGAAGAATATGGGAACTACCCGTTTGGAAAATTAATTGTTTAGGGAATTAACTGCTTAGGAATTTATCTGCTTTAGGAATTATTTGATTGATCTTTGATCACCAGACAAGGACACACTCGTGGTATACTACAAAGGTGGTAGGACGGTGGCTGGGGTAGTTGCGACTGACCCCTACATATGCCCTATACATATACCATTTGTAGTATATTGGGGGTCTGTCAGTGTCAGGAACTTAGGATATTATTAGGAAGTGCTGGGAAAGTTGTTGATGGAGTGTTGTTTGATTTTGGTTTGGATTGACACTGAGGATGATCATATTTGATGAACACATATACAATCACTTATGAACACACTTATTGGACACGTGGGGTGTATAGGATCAACGAATGATACGAACACTTAGTGAGATATTGAAGACTTGGATGATGATATAGACACTTAGTGAAAATATGAACGCATAGTGATGATACTAACACTTGGTGATGGTATGAACACTTGATGAGAATAAATCATAGGGAGGATATGAACACTTACTGACAATAAGAGCACTCAGTGATGATATGAACCCTCATTGATAATTATGAACATTGGGATATGGTGTGAACTTTTGGTGAACTTAGACATTAGGGGAAACTTTAATGTCAGGTGAACTTAGACATTAGGTGAACTTAGAAATAGGCAAGCCTACATGTCAAGTGAACTTAGACATTAAGCGAACCTAATTGTCCAAGGGAACTAGAGACCACTTCACTCAAAATTATCCTACCTAGGATAAGGTTTGTGAAGTGAGAAAATGATAAGAGACATGATACACCCTAAATTCTAACAAGGGCATAATCGTGGTGCAATGCAACGGTGGTGGGACGGTGTCGGGGAGGTTGCGATCTACCCCTGCATATGCCCTATATATAAGCTTGTTGCATTGCATCGGGAGGTTGTCAGTGTTGGTATAGGGTGGGGAATGTTTGGAACTTAGGAATATTTAGCTAATATTAGATATGACCAACTAGGACACTTAGTATAATGTCGGGAATTGATACTTTGATATGAGTTTAAAGACAGATAGGAGAAAAATATAGTTCCTATATGTAATCCTAACTGTTAAAATGAACTCATTTGACCATAGTTTGTACGACTTACGTTGAAAATGGCAGTAACATGTTTCTATTTCCTCAGAAACATGCCGCCACGCCATCAGAACGAAGATGATACAAACAACAACGCGGATGGTGCTAACAACGGTAATGCCAACTCGGGCATGCAAGAGTTAGCAAAACTAATTACCTAATTGGTGAATCAACTAACTCAAGCCAATCAGACTCTCAATCAGAACAGAGGTGGTGCAAACCCACCGGTTTGCACGTTCAAGCACTTCAACTCCTATAATCCACTAAAGTTTATAGGTTCTGAAACAGCCACTGGTCTGCTACAGTGGTTTGAGAGCATGGAGAACACCTTTATCAACAGTGACTGCCCTGATAATTTGAAGGTGCGCTATGCCACCAGTGTTTTCCAAAAGAGAGCACTTACTTGATGGAATGGCGAAAAGCGAACTAGGGGAGTGAATCCTGCCCTTGCACTGACATGGACAGAGGTCAAGAACCTCATGACCACTGAATTATGTCCGTGTAGTGGGATGAGGAAGCTGGAAACTGAGTTCTGGGAACTCAAGCAAGACAGTGGGGAGAATGTTATCTACAATACTCGCTTCCACGAGTATAGTCTGCTAGTACCTCATCTAGTGACACCGCTGGAGAGAGCAATCGAGAAGTATATCGGCGGGCTGCCGATACAGATCCAAGACACTGTCTACGGAAGCAACCCTAAAACACTGGAGGCTGAAATCTGTTTATCTGCTACACTTACTGATAATCACATGAAAGCTGGAACACTCACAAGAAAAGGATCAAAGAAAGCTGATACAAAGTCCACTGCCAAAGAGGCTTCCACTGAAGTCAAAACTGAACAAGGCAGTTCATCCAAAAGCAGCAACAAGAAGAGAAAGACCAGAAACTTTGTGGTTACTACTCCAGCTGCTAAGTCTGCGCAGCAATCATCCAACAACACCACTGCTAGGAATTATGTTGGGACTTGGGAATACTCCTCAACGTAATATCTGCCGATATCATCACGCACCTAACTTGCCATGTCGCGTCTGCAACAACTGTGGCAAGTATGGTCATTTTGCCAATGTTTATCGGAGTGCACCGCAAGCATAAAGAATGCAACCTGCTCCGCATGCACAACCTATTCCAGCTATACCCGTTCACCAGGTACCTGTACAGGCAAGAGCCTGTTATGAGTGTGGTGAAGTGGGTCATTTCAGAAATCAATGCCCAAGACTGACTGGAAACAACCAAAGGGTGGCAAGAGGCAGAGCATTTCAACTGAATGCTCCAGCTGCTCAAGCCAACCAGGACGTGTTCAATGGTACATTTCTGATCAACAACTCTTATGCATCTGTCTTATTTGATTCTGGTGCTGATAGGAGTTTCGTTTCATATGATTTTGAACGCATGCTTGGTAGAACACGTACATATTTAGATAAAACGTTTAACGTGGAGGTGGCTGACGGAAACACTATCGATATTGACATTGTTATTATTGGATGTACCGTGAACTTAAATGATCACGTTTTCCCAATTGATCTTGTACCTATGCACCTTGGTAGCTTCGATGTTATCATAGGCATGGATTGGTTAGCCACCCACAAAGCGGAAATCATTTGTCATGAGAAATATATTCTTATTCCCTTACCTTCGGGTGAAACTTTGAGAGTTTATGGGGAAACTTCTAGTAAAGGTCTTAAGCTAATGTCTTGCACTAAAGCACACAAGTACCTTAGGAAGAAATGTATAGCATTTTTAGCACACGTTGTGGAGATGAACGAGAAAGGAAAGAGTATTGAAGATGTTCCTGTGATAAGAGATTTTCCTGAAGTATTTCCAGACGACTTGCCGGGTCTTTCACCAGAACGTCAAATAGAATTTCGGATTGACTTAGTACCCGGTGCGAAACCAGTCGCCAAAGATCCTTACAGACTTGCGCCTTCGGAGTTACAAGAATTTGCGAGCCAGTTACAAGAACTGACTGATAAGGGATTCATTCGCCCGAGCCATTCACCATGGGGTGCATCGGTCCTGTTTGTCAAGAAGAAGGATGGGTCATTCCGAATGTGCATCGACTACTGCGAGTTGAACAAGCTGACTATCAAGAATCGATATCCACTGCCGCGCATTGATGATCTCTTCGATCAACTTCAAGGCTCGGCATAGTTTTCAAAGATCGCTCTTAGATCTGGGTATCATCAGCTTCGCATACATGATGATGATATTCCCAAGACGGCTTTCAGAACAAGATATGGCCATAACGAATTTCTGGTAATGCCTTTCGGCCTTACCAATGCACCGGCGGTTTTCATGGATCTCATGAACCGTGTTTGCAGGCCATACTTGGATAAATTTGTGATTGTATTCATTGATGATATTCTGATATACTCAAAGAGCAAGGAAGAACACGAGCAACACCTTAAGTTGGTTTTGGAGATCCTAAGAGAAGAACGACTGTATGCCAAATTCTCTAAATGTGAATTTTAACTTAAGGAAGTTCAATTCTTAGGACACATAGTCAATGAAAATGGTGTTCATGTGGATCCTGCAAAGATTGATGCGGTGAAGAATTTGAGTACACCGAAGACACCGACGGAGATTCGATCGTTTCTCGGACTTGCCGGTTACTATCGGCGGTTTATTTTGAACTTCTCTAGGATTGATGTCCCTCTCACTTCTTTAACTCAGAAGAGTAAACCTTATGAGTGGGGACCAAAGCAAGAATAGGCGTTTCAGAATTTGAAGCAGAAACTTTGTGATGCCCCTGTCTTGACACTGCCTGATGGAAATGATGATTTTGTGGTTTACTGTGATGCATCCAACCTAGGTCTTGGTTGTGTTCTCATGCAACGGGGAAAGGTTGTGGCATATGCATCTAGACAGTTGAAAATTCACGAGAAGAACTACACTACACATGACTTGGAACTTGGTGCAGTCGTGTTTGCCTTGAAGATATGGAGACATTATCTTTATTGCACCAAGTGTGTAATCTTTACAGACCACAAGAGTTTGCAACACATTCTCAATAAGAAAGAACTTAACATGAGACAACGGAGATGGGTTGAACTGTTGAATGATTATGACTATGAAATTCGCTACCATCCTGGCAAGGCGGATGTAGTAGCAGATGCGCTTAGTCGCAAAAGCCAAGTTCAGATCCATAGTGTCCGAGTGCACACTAATCTCCATAATGATGTTCTTACAGCCCAACAACACTCATTGGCTCAAGATAACTTGAAAAATGAGATGTCTTGCGGGGCTGAGATATTATCGGAAACTAAGGATGATGGTTTGATGTACTACTTGAATCGGTTGTGGATACCAAACCGGGATGATCTTAGGATGATGATTTTGGATGAAACTCATAAGTCTCATTACTCAATCCATCCGGGTGCCGATAAGATGTATCAAGACCTTAGGGCCTTGTACTGGTGGCCTGGAATGAAGAAGGATATTGCTGAGTATGTGTCCAAGTGCCTTAACTGTGCTAAAGTCAAGGCAGAACACCAACGACCTTCGGGATTGTTAATACAGCCAAAAATACCTATGTGAAAATGAAAGAATATCTCTATGGATTTCATTGCTAAACTCCCACGAACTGCAAACGGTAAGGATAGTATTTGGTGATAGTTGATAGATTAACCAAGTCGGCTCATTTCGTACCGATATGCGAGACGTACCCTGTGCGGAAATTAGCTCGTATCTACGTTGATGAGATCGTTAGCCGACATGGAATTCCCTTAAGCATAATATCGGATCGTGATGCTCGCTTCACGGCACGATTTTGGGAATCACTTCATGAAGATTTTGGAACAAGATTGGATCTTAGCACCGCTTATCATCCTCAAACGGATGGTCAAACGGAGCGGACGATTCAAACATTGGAAGACATGTTGAGAGCTTGTGTCATCGATTTCGGTCGCAATTGGGATAGCCATTTACCATTAGTCGAGTTCTCATATAACAACAGTTATCATGCGAGCATTGGCATGGCGCCATTTGAAGCTCTTTATGGCAGGAAATGTCGGTCACCTATTTTTTGGACCGAGGTCGGCGAATCGCAGATCACTGGTTGTGACAACTAGTACCAAACCGTCCGGTAAGTCCGTACGGTGTGTGTACTTTCACCATTTACTGTGTGTAAATACAGTGCGTAAACAGTTGTGTGACAACTTAACTCTGAAAACAAACCAAAGTTGTATGTGTTTAAGTGAAAACTTAAATACAGTAAATACAACAACTCAAGAGAAACAACGGTGTACAAACGAATGACAATAACCTATCGGTTGCGATCTGATATCCATAGATAACAGGAATCAGATGGCTGACAAAACAGTACGAAGGCAAGGAAAATTCAATGATAACAATGTGAAAACAGGCAGTTTAGTTGAGTCCGTCTGTGAGAAGGTTCAATGCAAAACAATAAATCAGTGTCGTATACGAACAATAAACCGACAGTGTGTTTGCATGGGTGACGATTCACACGAACACATCTGTGGGTTTAACGTTCTGAACGATAACTGATAAGTAGAAAACCAAATCAGAAAGTGAAACGTACGATCGTGTTCGTACAGCTAGCGCTCTGTACGAAAACGCGCGTAAGCGATGTTTTCTGACGAAACGAAAACGAAACACTACACGAACGACTTTAATTTAATAAAATAAAATAAATAATATTTTACAATTTTGAAACTCATCAAATAATAAAAATAACTTCCTTTAATTAAAACAAATAAAATTACGCATTTAAATTCCGGAAACGCAACGAAAACGCGAACCGAGCAACCGAAACGAACCCGAATACCCCGAGGGTATATAAACACCAAATGAGGGTGTTTTTACTCATTTATGGCAGCCCTCTCTCTCTAAGTGCAGATCCACGAACCTATTCTCTCACTAGGAGAATCACTCTTCAAATCGTGATATCTCACTCGTTTGTGGACGAAATCGGGCGTTCTTGGTGTCCACGCGTAGCTAGGAACGAGCTCTACAAGGAAGTACAACTGATATGGAGTTTCATCCGGCTAAAGTCGAGGTATGATCCAAGGAAAAATCACGAAAAGAGGGTTTTCACTTTTATTTGAATACATGTCAATTTAACTGGTTATAGACTCACTTATACGGCCATTATACCCTCGAAAACTCATCTCTGCATAACGACACCATGGGAACGACATTGAAACAGCTGGGATATGATGAAGATGATCGACAGGTTCGTCAATGGAGGGCTGTCCCAGCCGAACCCTCGTACAACCAGCCGAACCTAAATATGCAGACGAACCCCAAACATGTCTCAGTCGAACCTGGTGCTGGGCTGCCTTCCAACGAACGAACCTTCACCTTGTCACAAACCTTTTTGACATCATGCAATGGCCGAACGTCCAACAGGACCACCAAACCCTGCATGGTTGACCATGTCACGAACCTTCAAGACAACACAACCTGGTCGAACCTATGCCTTACTTTCCAGTGCCGAACCCATCCTGATCAACGAACCAATTGTAGGCGAACCCCATCATGCTCACAAACCCGCAACTGCCTAAACCTAGCCGAGCCTTAGGTTTGTCTACCATATGCCTGTACACGAACCATTGGGACTAAAAGGTTCGCTGACATGGTGACCTGATCTCGGCCATAGAACCAACAGAAAACAACCGGCCCAATAGCTATAGTGTTCGGCCCAGCACACACGTTTAGCCCAATTGAATAGTTCAAAGAGATGCTTGGGCCCATATTACATATGGGATTTAAGGCCCACCTAGACCGGCCCATTGATCTTCGGCCCACGCGAGTTATAGGCTCATGAAAATACATCGGCCCATACATACCACACTTGGTCCATGACTACTAGTTTTATCCACAATAAAATAGTCGGCCCAAATTAATAATCCGATTAACATGAGATGACAAAGCAACTATTTGTAACGACCCGTTTTCAATTATCGATCACGTTTGAAATAATCATCAATAAAACGATTGTGATTATTAAAAATTGAAAGTATGTGAGAAATTATGAACATGGAAGAAAACCGTTCGCGAAATGGAGTTACGGATTGTCCGGAATCGCGAAATGAAGAAATTATGTTTCGGATTGCTTCGCGGTACGCGAAGGCTTCGTGAGCCCCTCTTCGCGATACGCGAAGAACCCACAACATCTGAGATCCCGAATTTCTTCGCGGTACGCGAAGAATCCTTGAACCCTCGGTCGCGGTACGCGACGGGTGAGGCGGTTCAGCAGATTCTTGATTTTATCAGAATTTTACGAAGAAAATTTAAATTTTTCTTCTTCTCGAGCGTGTGCACCATAAACACACACATAGACGAAAAATTAGCATTTGATCTTCATTTTGAAGCTACCAGATCATCCGGATTGATCCAGGAGTTGTTTCTGCAAGTTCTGATCATCGTATTTCAACCAGAAATTTGGTTGAAGGGTAACGATTCGTTTTATCTTATTAATTTTGATAGTATACGGATTAAATTGAGTTGTTAGTATTATATGATGATTATAGATGATTAGAAACGAAGAACTAGATGTTTTAACGGGGAATTTTGAGTTTGATCCGTTATAATATCCGGTTGTTGTGAAACTCATATTATTGAGTGTGATAACTAGAGGAATGATTAAATTGTGGTTATGGTGGTTTTAGATCATTCTCCGGAATGATAGATCCAGTTCAAGTGTTGATAAAATGTTTGAAATTGAAAGTTAATGATTTTAGCATGACATGCTAATTTTAAAGAATAGCTTGACTTCTAAATGCCACACACTAATAAATGAGATTCAAATGAGTTTGAATCAGTATGAATGGGTGTGGGGTGTATTTAAACTAGTTGTATACGTGTGAGTTACAACTAGGCGTGAATAAAGGAAGTCAAGCAACGGATTTCAAAATATGAAAGTTGTGATAAACTGAATATAATTAAGAAAATGTGTAGATTAATTTCTACACATAGATTGTTGATAAAAGCCTCAAAGAGGTTTGATAGAATATGAAAAGTAAAACAGGTCAAATGAATTAGATTATATAAATAACACAAGTTGTGTGTTCGTGTTGTTAAATCCTGTTATATGTGAATATATAATAGGAAGAGGAGGTGAATCTAGTTCTAGAAGGCCTGGGAAAGAGTTAGAGATTGTTGATAACTCTCCAAAGCGAGGTAAGTTACCTAATTGATTGAGCTTGTAGTTAAAGGACTGGGTGAGTCCACACTACAAGTAATTGTGCATTTAGCATATATACATGATTTGTTGAGTTGATTGGAATGATATAAATGAATGTGGTTATGGGTGTCACATGATTCACAAGGTGTGTGAACATGTGGTGATCTACTAATGTGTATATGTTAAATTGGAATTGTGCATGCTGATTCACAAGGTGTGTGAACATAAGACATGTAATTTCAATGTAATAGATTCACAAGGTGTGTGAACAAATGGTGGATTGGAATTGTGCATGCTGATTCACAAGGTGTGTGAACATAAGACATGTAATTCCAATGAAATAGATTCACAAGGTGTGTGAACAATTGGTGGATTGGAATTGTGCATGCTGATTCACAAGGTGTGTGAACATAATCCATGTAATTCCAATGAAATAGATTCACAAGGTGTGTGAACAAATGGTGGATTGGAAATGTGCAGGTTTTGATTCACAGGGTGTGTGAACATGAGACTTGAAATTCCAATATAATTGATTCACAAGGTGTGTGAACAATAGATGATTTATAAGGGGATAGACATTTGAAATTCAAATGTCAAACTGTGAATTGTGATTTGTGTGAAATATGTTGCACAATCGGAGTTTTTGTGGTGTTATACATGTGTTATATTAAATTATAATGATTGTGCATGAATGGGAGATATAATGAGGTTTTGGTTGAAAACGAACCGTTAGTAAATCGTTTTGTATGTGGTTGACTGTTGTTGTCAAATTTTATTTGGAACCTCATTAGTGTATCCATATGATATTATGGAATACACTGGGTGAAATAGTGGGGTAACCTTACTTAGGTCTAACGAACTAATGGTGATTTTAAATGTGGTGTTTACAGGTACTAAGGAGTCGGGTGAGCGGTGATGGTGATCGGAAATCGAACGTGAAGGCTCACATGATGGTTTCTAGTTTTAATAACCAAACAGTTGTGTAACTTTTGTGTAATAAATGTTTTTGTGAAGTACGTAAATATATGTAAACATGTTTTTAACAGGTGTGAGTAAATAATATGTTTACAGGTGTGTAAAACACGAAAGTTTTTACTGGGACCTAACGTAAATTATTAAATATTGGTGTTAATGTCCGGAGGGGACATGAAAGTGACAGTGGGTGTCACAGGAACGGTTTGAGGGATTTGAGTGTGTCATGAACACTTAAACTCAAACCATTGAGCTCTGGGTAGATGAGAAGAGCCGTTCGATCTGAAATCCGATCACAACACCGAACTCACCAGGTATGATGTATCTGTAAATTGTTGTTTGATGTTATATGATATGGGAATTTTTGTATTACAAACCAATATTCCTAACTTGTGTGAAACAGTGAACGTAATGACACGGGTATATGGTGCATATCTTGCTATGCCTGGCCAGCTTAGTAACATATACATGATATGAACGTATCCTTAGGAACATTATTTCACACCAGTATATGGAAGTATTGGTAGGGTGTTAAAAGTGGGTGTATGTGATTGGTTGAAAATCACAATGGTGTCATTAGTTGAATAATTGAGTAATTCACAAGAGTGTGAATATTCAATAAAGACACATATACATGTAATGTATAAGTCCGTTAAGGATGAGTATGTGGTTTGCATATATGTTGAGTATAGATATGTAAACTAATGATATGTTTAAATTATTTCAGTCATAAAATGGCTGATGAACATAACCCCGAGGGGTTTGGGCATGAGGAAGAACATCTCACCGAACTGCAAGTGACGGTGAGGGAGGAGGTAGCTAAGGCATTTGAAGCTACCTTACCAACTCGTTTAGAAGGATTACAAGCTTCGTTGAAAGATTTTATACATGAAGAGTTTGCAACTCTTAAAGATGAAATGGGTGGTGAAAAACCTTCTAAAAAGGTTACTTATAAAGAGTTTGTGGCTTGTAAGCCAACTGAATTCAAAGGTGAGGTGGATCCACTGTTGAGCCAAAGGTGGATAGCTGATATGGAAAGCACGTTTGAAACGTGTCATTGTGATCCGTCTGACGAGGTAATGTTTGCTGGAAACCAATTGAAAGAACGAGCAAAAGATTGGTGGGAACTTCTTCGAAAGGAGAAGGGTCGAGATGGTATAAAGGAATTGACTTGGAGTGCATTTAAGGAATTGTTCCTTAAACGATTCTGTCCTCAGGCTGCTATTGATAGAATTACGGAGGAATTTTTACATATGAGGCACAAGGAGGAGGATATAGACACTATTACTGCAGTGTTCTTTGATAAAGCTAAATTTTGTCCTGACCTTCTTAGGACTGAACGAATGTGGATTAACAGGTACCATAGTATGTTGAATGCTAAGTACCGGGAGTTCCTCATACCATCAAAGTTTGAAACTTTTTTGGAGTTGATTGATTGCGCTCGTGAGCGTGAATTGGAGTTAAAAAGGCAAGAGGATCGTGGAGAAAAACGAAAGGCAGAAAGGGATGTGGGATCCTCTAAAAAGGGGAAGTTTGTTAGTACACTTAAAAAGTTTAGTTCTCTGGGAGAAGCTAAACATTGTTCAAAATGTGGAAAGAAACATTTTGGTGAGTGCTATTTTAAATCGGTGGTATGTTATAAATGTGGCAAGTTGGGGCATCTTGCCTCTCAATGTGCCAGTGCACTTAATCTGTGCTATAATTGTTACAAACCGGGGCACCGAAGAAGTGAGTGTCCAGAGTTAAAAGGGGCAGGTCAAGCAAAAGGTAGTAGTGGTGGGTCTTTTAAGGCCCAAGATAGTGGCAAGAAGGTTGAAATACCCCCACCAAAGGGTAGAGCCTTCAAAATTACTGCGGAAGAGGCTAAAGTCACTTCAGACGTGGTGACAGGTACTTTTCATATTAATTCCTTGCCTGCTTATATATTATTTGATTCTGGAGCTAGTCGCTCTTTTATATCTGTGAAATTTGTGAATCATGATTCGTTTGTGCTAGCTAAGCTACCTTATCCATTAAAGGTAGAAATAGCTGATTCTAAGAGTTTCTTAGTGTATGACATCTATCATAGATGTAAACTCACTATTAATGGTGAGGATTATGAGGTTGATTTGATTCCAATGATCTTGGGAGAATTTGATGTTGTGATTGGGATGGATTGGTTGTCTAAATATGGAGCTGACATTGTATGTAACCGCAAGGTTATTCAATTAACATCTCCGGGTGGTTATGAAGTATGTATTCAGGGAGAGAAACAATGTGGAACCATATTGTGTTCCTTAGCTAAAGCTATGAATTACATGAATCATGGGGGTCAGTCATTCTTAGCTTATGTTCTTGATGTAGAAAAGGAGATAAAGGAACTTAATGATGTTCCAGTGGTCAGGGATTTCCCTGATGTATTTCCGGATGATTTACCGGGAATTCCTTGTGATAGAGATGTTGAGTTTAAGATTGATATTATTCCTGGGGCTAAGCCCATAGCTAAAGCTCCATATCGGTTGGCACCATCTGAAATGAAAGAATTAATGACACAGTTGCAAGATCTTTCAGATAAAGGCTTTATCCGTCCGAGTATCTCCCCGTGGGGTGCACCAATTCTTGTTGTTAAAAAGAAAGACGGAAGCCTTAGAATGTGTATTGATTACAGAGAATTGAACAAAGTAACTGTGAAAAAATCGATATCCTCTACCTCGAATTGATGACCTTTTTGATCAGTTGCAAGGAGCGTCGTGGTTTTCTAAAATCGATCTTCGCTCGGGTTATCATCAACTCAAGGTTAAAGAGGAAGATATTCCCAAGACTGCTTTCCGTACTCGTTACGGTCATTATGAATTTCTTGTGATGTCGTTTGGGTTGACAAATGCACCAGCTGCGTTTATGGATTTGATGAACCGGGTGTGTCGCCCAATGTTAGATAGATCTGTCATTGTCTTTATCGATGACATTCTTATTTATTCTAAAAATGAGGGTGATCACGCTTGTCATTTGCGTGAAGTCCTTGAAACTTTACGGAAGGAGAAACTATATGCCAAATTTTCTAAATGCGCATTTTGGTTGCGTGAAGTCCAGTTTTTGGGACATGTGGTGGGTGCTGATGGCATACTTGTTGATCCTTTGAAAGTTCAAGCGGTGATGAAATGGAGTCCTCCTAAAACTCCAACTGAAATTAGAAGTTTTCTTGGTCTAGCCGGTTACTATCGGCGGTTTATACAGGATTTTGCAAGAATTGCATCTCCTTTGACTAAACTAACAAGAAAAGATGTGAAATTTGTTTGGGGTGATGATCAAGAAAAAGCTTTTAATGAACTTAAGTTCAAGTTAACTCAGGCACCGGTATTAACTCTACCAGATGGACCTGATGATTTTGTGGTGTACTCTGATGCATCTTATCTTGGGCTTGGTTGTGTCCTTATGCAAAGAGGTAAGGTGATTGCCTATGCGTCGAGGCAACTGAAAGTTCATGAAGTAAACTATGCTACTCATGATCTAGAATTGGCAGCGGTAGTGTTTGCCTTAAAAATTTGGAGGCATTACTTGTATGGTGTGAAATGCACAATTTACACTGATCACAAGAGCCTGAAATATTTCTTCACACAGAAGGAATTATATATGAGGCAAAGGCGTTGGATAGAGCTACTCAAGGATTATGATTGTGAAATCCTTTATCATCCAGGTAAAGCCAATGTAGTGGCGGATGCCTTGAGTAGGAAAGAAGAACATGAACCCATTCGGGTTACAGCAATGAAGATTGTGATTTCCTCTGATTTGATGGATCAAATTAAAAAAGCTCAAGTTGAAGCTTTAAAAGAAGAAAACTGGAAACGAGATCGAATAAAGGGGCAAGCTCATAATCTGGATGAAGATAGTCGTGGGTTAAAGACAAGATGGGGCAGGGTGTGGATACCTCCCACTTGTTCTTTGAAAACTGATCTGATGGAGGAAGCTCATAAATCAAAATACTCAATTCATCCGGGAGCCACTAGAATGTATCGAGACCTTCGGGTAAATTACTGGTGGCCAGGTATGAAACGAGATATTGTTAAATATGTTGAAAAATGTTTAACTTGTTTACAAGTTATGGCTGAACATCAAAAGCCTTATGGAAAATTACAGCCTTTAGATATTCCTATGTGGAAATGGGAACACATCACAATGGACCTAATTACTAAACTCCCGAAAACCCGAAAGGGGTATGATACGATTTGGGTCATTGTGGATCGGTTGACTAAAAGCGCTCATTTTATTCCTATTCGTGAATCGTATTCTTCTGAGAAAATGGCTGAAGTGTATGTGAAAGAAATAGTGTCGCGTCACGGGATACCAGTGACGATTGTGTCCGATCGAGACACACGATTCACTTCTCATTTCTGGAAGAATTTTCAAGAGGAATTGGGTACTAAACTGTTGTTGAGCACGGCGTATCATCCTCAGACTGATGGTCAAAGTGAACGGACCATTCAAACACTAGAGGATATGTTACGAGCGTGTATAATTGATTTCGGAGGTAGTTGGGATGACTATCTACCTCTGGCGGAATTTTCGTTTAACAACAGTTATCATTCTGGATTGGGGATGCCTCCATACGAAATGTTATATGGAAGACGATGTCGTACTCCCGTTTGCTGGGGAGAAGTTGGACCGCGAGAGCTTGAAAATAAAGAAATACTGAAAGTTAGAAATCAACGAATTGATCAAATTAGAGCTCACTTGAAAGCGTCACAAGACCGTCAAAAGTCGTATGCAGATAAACGAAGACGACCGATTGAATTTCAAGTGGGAGACTTTGTATTGTTAAAGGTTTCCCCTTAGAAGGGTGTAATTTGTTTTCGTAAACGAGGAAAGTTAAGTCCGCGTTTTATCGGACCATTCAGAATTGTAGCTCGGATAGGTAATGTTGCTTATCGCCTTGAGCTACCAGAAGAACTGAGTGGTATACATGATACTTTTCACGTGTCATATCTGAGAAAATGTTTAGCGGATGAATCGGTTTATGTTCCATTTGAAGATTTGGAAATTGATGATAAATTAAATTACGTTGAAAAGCCAATCGCGATTTTAGATCGAAAAGTCAAATAACTCAGAAACAAGTCCTTGAACCAGGTGAAGGTTCAATGGAAAAGCAGGAGAGGATCTGACGCAACATGGGAATCAGAAGACGAGATGAGGAGATTTTATCGTTGTCTTTTTGATGTATAAGCGGTTTCGAGGACGAAACCTTTGTAAGGAGGGGAGATTTGTAACGACCCGTTTTCAATTATCGATCACGTTTGAAATAATCATCAATAAAACGATTGTGATTATTAAAAATTGAAAGTATGTGAGAAATTATGAACATGGAAGAAAACCGTTCGCGAAACGGAGTTACGGATTGTCCGGAATCGCGAAATGAAGAAATTATGTTTTGGATTGCTTCGCGGTACGCGAAGGCTTCGTGAGCCCCTCTTCGCGATACGCGAAGAACCCACAATATCTGAGATTCCGAATTTCTTCGCGGTACGCGAAGAATCCTTGAACCCTCGGTCGCGGTACGCGACAGGTGAGGCGGTTCAGCAGATTCTTGATTTTATCAGAATTTTACGAAGAAAATTTAAATTTTTCTTCTTCTCGAGCCTGTGCACCATAAACACACACATAGACGAAAAATTAGCATTTGATCTTCATTTTGAAGCTACCAGATCATCCGGATTGATCCAGGAGTTGTTTATGCAAGTTCTGATCATCGTATTTCAACCAGAAATTCGGTTGAAGGGTAACGATTCGTTTTATCCTATTAATTTTGATAGTATACGGATTAAATTGAGTTGTTAGTATTATATGATGATTAGAGATGATTAGAAACGAAAAACTAGATGTTTTAACGGGGAAATTTTGAGTTTGATCCGTTATAATGTCCGGTTGTTGTGAAACTCATATTATTGAGTGTGATAACTAGAGGAATGATTAAATTGTGGTTATGGTGGTTTTAGATCATTCTCCGGAATGATAGATCCAGTTCAAGTGTTGATAAAATGTTTGAAATTGAAAGTTAATGAATTTAGCATGATATGCTAATTATAAAGAATAGCTTGACTTCTAAATGCCACAAACTAATAAATGAGATTCAAATGAGTTTGAATCAGTATGAATGGGTGTGGGGTGTATTTAAACTAGTTGTATACGTGTGAGTTACAACTAGGCGTGAATAAAGGAAGTCAAGCAACGGATTTCAAAATATGAAAGTTGTGATAAACTGAATATAATTAAGAACATGTGTAGATTAATTTCTACACATAGATTGTTGATAAAAGCCTCAAAGAGGTTTGATTGAATATGAAAAGTAAAACAGGTCAAATGAATTAGATTATATAAATAACACAAGTTGTGTGTTCGTGTTGTTAAATCCTGTTATATGTGAATATATAATAGGAAGAGGAGGTGAATCTAGTTCTAGAAGGCCTGGGAAAGAGTTAGAGATTGTTGATAACTCTCCAAAGCGAGGTAAGTTACCTAATTGATTGAGCTTGTAGTTAAAGGACTGGGTGAGTCCACACTACAAGTAATTGTGCATTTAGCATATATACATGATTTGTTGAGTTGATTGGAATGATATAAATGAATGTGGTTATGGGTGTCACATGATTCACAAGGTGTGTGAACATGTGGTGATCTACTAATGTGTATATGTTAAATTGGAATTGTGCATGCTGATTCACAAGGTGTGTGAACATAAGACATGTAATTTCAATGTAATAGATTCACAAGGTGTGTGAACAAATGGTGGATTGGAATTGTGCATGCTGATTCACAAGGTGTGTGAACATAAGACATGTAATTCCGATGAAATAGATTCACAAGGTGTGTGAACAATTGGTGGATTGGAATTGTGCATGCTGATTCACAAGGTGTGTGAACATAAGCCATGTAATTCCAATGAAATAGATTCACAAGGTGTGTGAACAAATGGTGGATTGGAAATGTGCAGGTTTTGATTCACAGGGTGTGTGAACATGAGACTTGAAATTCCAATATAATTGATTCACAAGGTGTGTGAACAATAGATGATTTATAAGGGGATAGACATTTGAAATTCAAATGTCAAACTGTGAATTGTGATTTGTGTGAAATATGTTGCACAATCGGAGTTTTTGTGGGGTTATACATGTGTTATATTAAATTATAATGATTGTGCATGAATGGGAGATATAATGAGGTTTTGGTTGAAAACGAACCGTTAGTAAATCGTTTTGTATGTGGTTGACTGTTGTTGTCAAATTTTATTTGGATCCTCATTAGTGTATCCATATGATATTATGGAATACACTGGGTGAAATAGTGGGGTAACCTTACTTAGTTCTAACGAACTAATGGTGATTTTAAATGTGGTGTTTACAGGTACTAAGGAGTCGGGTGAGCGGTGATGGTGATCGGAAATCGAACGTGAAGGCTCACATGACGGTTTTTAGTTTTAATAACCAAACAGTTGTGTAACTTTTGTGTAATAAATGTTTTTGTGAAGTACGTAAACATATGTAAACCTGTTTTTAACAGGTGTGAGTAAATAGTATGTTTACAGGTGTGTAAAACACGAAAGTTTTTACTGGGACCTAACGTAAATTATTAAATATTGGTGTTAATGTCCAGAGGGGACATGAAAGTGACAGTGGGTGTCACACTATTAAATTTTTATTTCAAGAAATAGTGTGTAGAAAATCATATGTACAAAGGTGGGAAGTGTTTGGTAACGAGCTTCATAAAGTTTATAAAATATTGGTTGATAAATGAATTTCAAGTTGCACATCATGATAAGATACATAGGGTGAACATGAGATCTATAATGAATGGTAATCACCTAAACCTAAATTGACTTAGTGTCAGACTAAATAATAACAAGTGAACCAGGGCCGGATAATGAATACCATGACCGAGACTCGCGAGTGTTAACCAACTTTAAGGGTTAACACAAACACACACTCAAACACGTATTTAAGGGATATACTTATAAGTCAAACATAATGTGAAATCAATACAGGAACGTGAAAACTACCACAAGTACAGATAAGAGCGCGTGCATTCTTTGTTTAAGCTAAGTCAACCACTACAACAACAAGGTGAGTTCATATGCCCCTTTTCTAATCTTTACTGATTTCAAAGCTCGGGGCTGAGAAACATGCTAAACTTTTAGTTACTTAAAAGTTTCTTTTAACATATTGCTTATATTATGACTTGTATAATAATTGCTTGTCTTTATTATCGTTTATCATTACATGCTTGATTGTTTGATTTTATCATACCTGAAATAGCTAGGATGCTACATGCTAACCTAGAATTGTGACACATTAACACCATAGGATAATGTAAGTTGCTAAGAATATATCTTACAACTGTGCATAATTCTTACACGATAGAACAACGGGGAAACCAAGGGATAACATGCCAATAACAATTACAAATAACAAGAATGATAATCATGATAGTGTAACTTCATGATAACAAGATCATGCACACATTACTAACATTGTGTATAAGACAAGTTCTTATAACGCTTCGTTCAGGTTAGTAAGAACACTCAACATCGAGATAACAGTTGAGACAATTACTCGTGATATCGAGGAGGATATTACGAGCGCACGCTTTCGAGATGGCATTTCCCACATATGCTATTACTACTTATTAAGACTCTATTTAGAGCACATATTATAACCGTCAGAGGATGCCTGTTACACAACCATAGACCAGTCGGGAAAATCACGAACACTAATCACTAGGGCTTGGGGTAATCTAACGAAATCACACTAGGCACGAGAGGTGCTATCATTCTAATTAATAACATTCATAAAATCTAGGGAAAGTATTCATTCCAATAGATATTGTGGTAGGATATCTTACACGCCGGGCTGGTCAGTAATGACAGCTACTAGGACTATTATGTCCCTACCTAGATATCGAGTATGATATCTTACACACCGGACTGGTTAGTACTGACAGTCACAGAGACTACTAGGTCTCGCTCTAGATATCGAGTTTGATATCTTACACGCCGGGCTAATCCGTAAGGAATAGCTAACAGAGACAATTACGTCTTTTACTTTATTCATTGGGTTATCTTACACGCCGGGCTAATCCGTAAGGAATGGCTAACAGAGATAATTATGTCTCTTCCTTTTTCATTGTTGGGATAATCATACCGGGGAAATCATGGGTAAAATGAAATGGGCATCCATCGTTGTATTACAGGTAGTGTTGAGTTCAGTTGAGCATGTGGTGGGATGGCGTCTGGGCTTGACCCTTTCGTATGCCCTATATATAAGCATGTTTGGCTGGATGAGACACTATATGTAAATATAACCATGGAGAGGACATTGTGTGAAACATAGGAAGAAATTATCAATACAACTTGTGTGAAACGTTGTGAACATGACTGACATAAATACAATGGTTTTCAATTACAAAACTTATGAACTCACCAACTTAGTGTTGAATTTGTTTAAATGTATGTTTTCTCAGGTGACAAACAGGTTTAGTCACCATGATTACAGGGACATAGCTAGGGGACTTATAGAAGACCTAGCTACATTTGTGATTGCATACTTTTGGATAACAAGAACATGAATCATCTTTTGTATATCTTGTACAGTTACAAGATATAGTCTCATTGATTCTTTAGATAGATTTACTTGGTTAAATTATGAACGATACATTGTAATTTAATCTTGTAATTCTATATCATTGATGTGTTAGCATTTCTCATTTGATTATCATGTGCTATGTAAACAATCTGATCATTCGATTATCACAATAATATCGCGCCCGGGAACCATCTGCCCGACGGGACAATGTGTTAGCTGCTCACAGTCGACAGAAGAGTTAAGCGGATAAAAGACGGAAACCCTTAGAGTTTGAAGTTGACGATATGGTATTACTTAAAGTATCGCCCTGGAAAGGAGTGGTACGATTCGGGAAGAAGGGTAAGCTTGCTCCACGTTATGTTGGCCCTTTTAAGATCCTCGAACGGATCGGGAAGGTTGCCTACAAGTTGGAACTTCCTCCTGAACTTAGCAATGTACACCCAACGTTTCACGTGTCCAATTTGAGAAAGTGCTTAGCTGATCCAGATCTTCAAGTGCCACTCAATGACATTCGCGTCGATGATACCATGCACTTTATAGAAAAACCAGTTGAGATAATGGATCGTGAGGTTAAAAAGCTCAAACGCAGTAGAATTCCAATTGTCAAAGTACGTTGGGAGTCGAAACGTGGTCCAGAATTCACTTGGGAAAGGGAAGATCAGATGAAGCTTAAGTACCCACATTTATTCACTACAGTTACTCCATATTGAATTTCGAGACGAAATTCCCTTAACTAGGTTGCGACTGACCCCTACATATGCCCTATACATATGCATATTTCGGTCTATCAGGGATGTGTCAGTGATATGGTTTAGCGGGTTTTGGATTGGGATTGATAATATTAAAGTTAATAAAATAATTGGAATTGATTACGTGATGGTGAGGTTACGAACATAATGAAAACGCGGATGTTATTTCAGAAACATTAACTTAATAATGTATTTGCGTGGATGACGATTCACACGAATATAACTATTAAGAATAATGTTCTGAAACGATATTCCATAAATCGTAAATCAAATCGAAATACGATACGAGCGTCGGATTCGCAAAGGTGACGATCTTTACGAATACGTACGTAAGTAACGTGTTTCGACGAGATAATATAATAATATTTAACGATAATAAAATGAGAAAAATAAATAAAAAACTTTTATTAGGAATTACAACCTAAAACGAAAACGAACGAATTATTTTATTTAAATGATTGATTTAGCGAAAATAAACAGAGACATTTTATTTAAACGATTTTATTTAAAAACTATCTTATCGAAAACGAAACTCATTCATTTAAATGTTTTACGTTTTAAATATGTTTAACGAGAAAACCGAACTTATAATATATGTTATCGCGATAAAAAAACGGGAGCGAGCACGGGAAGATGGTACGCCATATAAGGAAGAAGCAAAGCTTCTTCTTCCTCATTTTTACATCTTTCTCTCTCTCTAGACCAAGAAAAACGCCCCATCACTCTCTCTCTAACTTCTCTCTAAGTTTTCTCTCCCGTTTCTTAACGAAATTGCGAGACCTTGGCTCCTAAACGACCGCGTGATCAGGAGGAACAAGAGGATACTAAGAAATCTAGCTGTTGGCCATGTTTTTGAGGTAAATCTCGAGTTTTTCTATTTGGTTTACATTTAAACATAAACATTCTCATCACCACCATTTGTAAATGATTTTTTGTTTTAAAAACCCTCAACCGTATATGTGTGAGTGTGTGGAAGCCCTAGATAAAACTATAACGACCTAGGAAGAAGAGGATGAAGATCTGGGGACATGAACAGCAGGTTCGCTTAGAACCATAGATGGTTATGATTCAGGGTTCATGAGGATGTATACAGCCGAACCCATGACCACGAAGACTTTGGGGCCGAACCTTCTCTGGTCTCACGAACCTTCAAGGGCGAACCTTTTTCTTTAGGCCGAACCTAAGACCAAACCCTGGGCCAAACCTACAATGAGTCAGCCGAACCTGTATTAGTCGGCCAGACCTGCAGTCGAACCTTGATGATGAAACGAACCTAGGCCGATCAGAACTCTTAGTCCAACGAACCTAAAGCCCTAACTACTGCATGCATGTGGACTCACAAACCTGTAAACCATTCATCCCAGCCGAACCATCTAGCCAAACCTCATGCCATCACAAACCTGGGATGCGAACCATCAAGGTCACGAACCTTGCCATGTAAACCATAGCCACGGCCGAACCTCATGCTGCCAACCCCGATGGTTTTAGCCGAACCTTTTCTAGTTGGATGAACTTGAGGCTCACGAACCATGAAGTGAACGAACCTATGGTCTTGGAAATCATATGGGCAGCGAACCTAGGGTATAGATAACCTGGAAATGGGCCGAACCTTAACACCATGTTGGCTGAACCCTAGGTTGTTTAACCCATAAGCAAGCAGCGAACCTTTGGACATTTAAACCTAAGTTTTTATTTAATTGAGGTTAAAGAAAAATAAAGGGGTTTGAGAAATAATAGATGCTTACGCATGCATGCAAAGGTTATTAGTTGCCACCCTTATAAACGAAAATAAGTTAAACTGGGAGAATTGGTATGTTAAATATTTATAAGGTTAATATATATATAAGATTCTCTTAAACTTAAATTAAAATGCTATTGATGGTGAATTTTGATGACACTTAATAAAATATGCATGCAAATGTGAGTATAGGTATGTTATAACAAGGGTTAATATTTTTGATTATATACATATCTATGGGAAAATACCTAAAGGGTTTACAATTAATTATCATTGGTGAGTAATTAAAACTAACGGAATTAGACTTCATTTTTTTATGATAATTAATAATGAAACCTTAGAAATTACAATTTAACTTAGATTAAATGACTAAGATAAATAGACATTTACGGATTAAAAGACGGACACTTATGATATTTGAATTATACGCACATATTTATGAATACAAATCACATGATAAATACAGGTTGTTGAGTTGCTTTTGAGTTCTTTTACGTGAGCGCGCATCATACAAAAACACTGATTCTAAGGACTCAGGTGAGTTCTCATAACCTCCTTTTAAACTATTTTGTTTTAAACTCGGAGGTGAAATATGTATACCAATTTTAAATATTATTTTGATAACACATGGGAGATACCTATTTATCATTATGATATTCATATTATGGAATTATCATTGTTTATGGATTATCATATTCCATTAGTTGTTGCTAATGTCTTCAGTCACTCGCAACGACTGCATGTATTGTCACTATTCCATGAGTTGTAGCTGATAACTTCGGTCATTCGCAATGACTGCATGTATTGTCACTATTCCGTGGACCGTGGTGGTTCACTTCGGTCATCCGCAATGATTGCATGTATTGTCACGTGGTTTGTTACCACTCCATGAATCATTGTTTTTAACTTCGGTTAATTACATTGATTTCATGTATAGTCACTTATACTATTTGAGAATATTGATGTTTGATATTGGTTGAATGATTATGTGGTTGATTATCTATGATTATCTATGATTATCTATGATTATATGAGATATGTGATAATGTGTTTGTGTTCTGTGTGTTTGGGTTATGTGATGGACTATCTCGCAGGTACTCATGTGGATTTTGTCGGGGAAATTATAAACTTTCATAAACCTATTTATAAACTTTCATAAACATATTTATAAACTTTCATAATACTATTTATTAACTTTCATAAACTTTTTATAAACATTTTTTAATACATAAAAAGTTATGATTTCTCACCAACTACTTCGTAGTTGACACTTGATTTTCTACATGTTTCAAGAAATGAAGGCAAGTAGGTTGAGGAGGATGATCTCTCATATTTTGGACAATCGTCACTTAGGTTCTTGGACTTAGCTAAATAACTGTAATTCTTAAGACTAGAATTTAGTTAGATAGCTAAATCTTTTTTGTATTTGATGTAACTAATTCATGATGAACATGATTTTTGTGTAATTAATTTGGTTGATTAAATGATATGTGATGATTTAAATTAGATGCCCACGAGCTTATGAACAATCTACACATCCCTCATGGCATCCCGATGTTTTCACCATCGGTCGGGGTGTTACAGTTCATCTGGAAGTCTGAGTCTGTATGCCACAGGACCAATCCATTGAGTTATCTCAAACGGTCCGACATATCTTGGTGCTAGTTTGCCTTTTGCCCCAAAACGAACTACGCCTTTCCACGGAGACACTTTCAACATGACTCGGTCACCCACTTGGAATTCCAAAGGCTTTCGTCGTTTGTCTGCGTAACTCTTTTGGCGACTACGTGTTGATTGTAATCTCTGTTGGATCTGGGCAATCTTATCAGTAGTTTCCTGAATAAGTTCAGGCCCAGTGATTCTGTTGTCTCCAACTTCGGTCCAAGAAATTGGAGACCGACATGTTCTACCGTAGAGTGCTTCGAACGGAGCCCATCCAATACTGTTGTGGTTGCTGTTGTTGTAGGAGAATTCGATGAGTGGTAAATGCTTATCCCAACTTCCACCGTAGTCTAGGATTCATGTTCTCAACATATCGTCTAGGGTTTGAATCGTTCGCTCGATTTGTCCATCCGTTTGTGGACGATAGTGCTCAAGTTGACACTTGTCCCTAGGGATTGTTGCAATGATTGCCAGAATCGCGATGTGAATCGACTTTCTCGGTCTGAAATAATAGCTAATGGCACGCCATGCCGTACTACTATTTCGTCGATATAAATTCTTGCTAGCCTTTCCATCTTGTAGTTTTCTCTTATCGGCAGGAAATGAGCGGACTTGGTCAATCGATCAATGATGACCATATGGAATCGTGTCCGCTGGAAGTAGGGGGTAGCTTGGTAATAAAATCCATAGCTATTTGTTTCCACTTCCATTGTGGTATCTCTGGTTGTTCCAGTAAACCTGACGGCTTCTGGTGTTCAGCTTTGACCTTGGCACATGTTAGGCACTTACCAACATAAGTAGCCACATCTTTCTTCATACCCGGCCACCAATAAAATGACCTAAGATCTTGGTACATCTTATCAGCACTAGGATGAACATAATAATGTGTCTTGTGTGCCTCATCAAGAATGAGTGTTCGAAGTTCATCTACTGCCGGGATCCAAACATGATCCTGAAAATAGATAACTCTATCTTGTTTTGTCTCAATGTGTTGCTCGGCTCCACAATCGAGCTCGTTTCTCAAGTTGTTTCTTGCCATTGCCTCTTGTTGTGCTTGCAGTATTTGATCTCTCAGACTTGTTTGCAATGTCATTCCCATTGCTCTAACGCGCAAAGCTTTGACTCTTTCCTTCCGGCTCAAAGCGTCTGCAACAACATTAGCCTTGCCCGGATGGTATTTGATCACACAATCGTAATCGTTCAGGAGCTCGACCCAACGTCTCTGTCGCATGTTAAGCTCCTTTTGATCAAATATGTGTTGTAAGCTCTTGTGATCGGTGAAGATAGTGCACTTGGTACCATACAGGTAGTGTCTCCAAATATTTAAAGCAAAGACAACAGCTCGCAGTTCTAAGTCATGTGTTGAGTAGTTCTTCTCGTGTATCTTCAGCTGTCGTGAGGCGTAAGCAATGACTTTGTCTCGTTGCATTAAAACACATCCGAGTCCCTGATGGGAAGCATCACAGTATACCACAAAGTCATCATTGCCCTCTAGGAGTGTTAAGATTTGAGCATTGCACAATCTTTGTTTCAGTTTTTGAAATATGTCTTCTTCTTTCTGTGTCCACACGAATGGTTCACTCTTTTGTGTCAGTTTTGTGAGAGGCAAGGCTATCTTAGAGAAATTCGAAATGAATCTCCTGTAATAACCCGCCAATCTCAGGAATGATCTGATCTTTATCGGTGTTGTGGGCACATCCCAGTTCTTGATTGCTTCAATCTTGGCAGGATCCACATGAATACCATTATTGTTAATCACGTGACCCAAGAACTGAACTTCTCTTAACCAAAATTCACACTTGGAGAATTTGGCATAGAGTTGCTCGTTCTTCAGAAATTCCAAGATTGTCTTGAGATGTAGTTCATGTTCCTTCTAGCTTCTTGAGTAGATCAGTATATCATCAATAAAGACAATAACGAACTGATCTAGGTACGGCTTGCACACCCGGTTCATTAGATCCATGAACACTGCCAGTGCGTTCCTTAGTCCAAATGGCATCACCATGAATTCGTAGTGACCATATCAGGTACGAAAGGCCGTCTTGGGTATGTCTTCTTCTTGAATCCGGAGCTGGTGATAACCTGAACGCATGTCTATCTTTAAGAAGTATTGAGCTCCCTGTAACTGATCAAACAAATCATCAATCCTCGGTGACGGGTACCGATCCTTGATAGTGAGTTTGTTGAGCTCTCTGTACTCGATACACATTCTGAAAGATCCATCCTTCTTCTTGACAAAGAGAACCAGAGCTCCCCACGGTGAGAAACTCAGTCGAATGAATCCCTTGTCGAGTAGCTCTTGTAATTGATTGGACAGTTCCTGCATTTTTGATGGCGCAAGTCTATAAGGAGACTTAGCTACAGGAACCGCTCTCGGAATTAAGTCAACTCGAAACTGCATCGATATCTCGGGTGGCAGTCCCGGTAAATCATCCGGAAACACGTCTGCGTAGTCTTTCACAACTGGTACATCTTGAATCTTGATTGCTTTCTTGTCTATCTCCACAACGTGAGCTAGGAATGCGATACACTGTTACCTTAGAAACTTGCGTGCCTTCATGCAGGATATTATCTTGACACTGCGATTTGCTTGATCTCCATGAATTTCCAAGACTTGATTGTTCTCCACTGGAATACGTAGGAGCTTTTTGGAACAGACGAATTCAACTCTGTTAAGAGATAACCAGTCCATTCCGACGATCATATCGAAACTGCCCAGGTCCATCGGTATCAAATCGATGGAAAATATGTGATCGCCAAGTGAAAGTGACCAGTTCCTAAGTACTCTGTCAACTGTTATCTGTTTGCCATTTGCTATCTCAATAGTATAAGGGGAGTCCAAAGATTCCACAACATGTTTAGGATGGCATGCAAAGTCGGATGAGATAAAACTCTGATCCGCACCAGTGTCAAGTAATATAGATGCATAAAAGTCAGATAGGAGAAATGTACCCGTGACCACATTCGGGTCTTGTCGAGTAGCAGCGGCTCCAATCTGAAAGGCTCGCCCCCTAGCTACTTGATCACTTAGTTGATTCCTCTTGGGACAATCCCGAGAGAAGTGTCCAGGCTCGCCACAATTATAGCAAGACTTGTTGTCAGTAGCAGCAGCAGTAGCTGCGTTGTTGTTCCTGTTCAGGGTCCCTGTGCCTCTGCATTGAGAGGCCCAATGACCAAGCTTCCCGCAGTAGTTGCATTGTTGGCAGTGGGAAGTTGGTGGATGATGATGATACTGGCAGCTGTTGCACAAAGGTGCTGTGCCAGTGTAAGGCCACTTGATCTATAGCGGTGGTGATTGGTAAACCATCGGTGTTTGAGTGGTCGCAGCAAAGTTCTTGACCACTTTATGTTTCTTTGCCGGCCTTTTATCCGGCTTTCTTGAACTTCCAACCCTCGCTGCTTCAGTTTCCTTCTTCAGTGCCCCAGAGGCATCCATCACGTCTGTCAGTGTTGATGACAGGGTAACGGCCATCTCTAAGGTATTTGGGTGAGCAGCGATCACATGACCTTGAATGCAAGCCGGCAGTCCCCCGACATACCGCTCGATGCGTTTCTCCAGTGTTGGCACTATGTCTGGTGCCAATGTTGCCAGTTCATGAAACCTGGTGGTGTAGGCCAGATGCCCAGCACCAATCATAACAAGGTTGAGTAGCTCAGTTTCAACCTTCTTCAGTTCATTCCTCGGGCAAAACTCTGCCCTCAGCATAGTCTTGAAGTCTTCCCAAGGCATAGACAGAGACTCGTCTCTTCCCCTGACTTGTACTTGGGCATTCCACCAAGTCAGTGCTCGCTTGTTGAACGAGTCAGCAGCATACTTGACTTTGTACTGATCAGGGCAGCCACTGATATCAAGAGTTGTCACCATCTTCTCGATCCATTGGATCAATTCGACGGCTACCTCATTGCCACTGAAGGCCGGTGGCTTGCATCCTACAAAGTTCTTGTAGGAGTAATCTTGCTGGTTTCTAGTGTTGCCACAGCCTTCACTAGATGAGTGGCTAGTGTGGTTGCCACTGTTGGAGTTAATCATGTTCATCATATGAGGGATGACTTCCCTTAGTTGACTGGTCAGCAAAGTGGCCAGTGCAATGGTAGCAGGATCCAACTCATGGTTGGGTGGTGGCGGATGAGGAGGTAGATGAGGAGATGCATGTGGTGTAGGTGTTGAGGAGTGAGGTGACTGCGGTGGTGGTGGCAACAATGGTGGAGGTCTTCTTGGCAGCATTCTGATCACAACCGAAAGAAAATTGGTTAGTACGATGATCAAATGCAGAAGACGTATGCAAATAGAATCTTGAGTCTTATGTTCACTACATGAGGGTTCCTAGGTTATAGTCTAGGCCAAACCGTTTAAGTATTATGACCTATATTTCTCTATAACCATGGCTCTGATACCAATCTGTCACACCCCGAGCCGGCGGGCTGGATCGACTTTCCCATCGGGCGGAAGGTTCTCAGCGCGCGATATCGTTTAATAATCAAAATGATCAGATTGTTTACATAGCACATGAGATATAAATGAGAAATGCTAACATGACAATGATATAGAATTACAAGGTTAAATTACAATGTTACGTTCATAATTTAAGTAAGTAAATCTATCCAAAAGAATCATCGAGTTTCTCTCTTGTAACTGTACAAGATCTACAAAAGATGATTCACAGTTTTGTCATTCAAAAGTATGCTCAACACAAAATGAAGCTAGGTCTTCTAAAAGTACACTAGCTCAATCCCTAAATGCTGGTGACTAAACCTGTTCATCACCTTAGAAAACATGCATTTAAACAAAGTCAACACTAGGTTGGTGAGTTCATAAGTTTTGTAATTGATAACACTGATTTGTTCACATTCACAGTCACAATGTCATACAAGAGTCTTGTTAATGTTTGATTCATCCCTCTCACGCAATGGCCCCTCCATAGTTATATTCACAAGTAGTATCTCATCCTATTAGTTATGCCTATGTATAGGGCATACGTAGGGGAACAAGCCCCAGCCGACATCCCACCACATACCTTATAGAACTCAACACCACTTGCAATACAACTATGGATACCCATTTTCATCTCACATGTGTTCAACCCGTTTGATATTCACCCATCTATTTGTGTTCATCACCCAGTGTGTATATGTTGAATAATAGTATATGAGGGTTTAAAGTTATCAATACCGAAGTGTTGATGAACCCTCAATGTTTTAAGGAAAATAGATTTATTAAACCTTATCCTTGTTATTATTCTCTCGATGTGGGGTTAACTGTCGGTCACTACTAATAATAGAAGTGTTAGTTAACCTATTGATATTGTTCTCCTCTTGAAGTGCATAGAGCCTAAAAGGAATCCATTGTGATCCTCACGTAATCAGATCACAATGCATCTGATTTACCTCTACCACTTTGTGTTCTCATAGCCTTCAACGAAACTACTACCAGTAATGTGGCATGAGATAAAATCAATTCCCCAGTCTACTAGTCAATAGAATAGAAGGATTAATTACAATTAGTTACTATAGATTAATATCACCATGTGTCGTTTACTAAACCTGACTGATGTCGCCCTGTCACCGGTCATACGTTACCGGCCAATGATAAATATGATCAACATACTGACCTAATCCGCCGGAGGTTTGTCAAACCTATGGTACCACTACGTTATCGTCAGTTTAGTTCCGCTAAACTAACGGGTAAACGATTCGTTGATGATGGACTTACAATTTGAACTTGAATACATGTCACATGATTGATGTGATATAATACAAACAGTTTAATAGTAATCAATTGTTGTTGTGTTCACCATAGTCATCATCTCAGTGTTTTTTGTTCTCAGTGTTATGTGTTCTCGTAGTTTTTAACAAAGTTTTATAAGAACTTATCTTATTATACGATGTTAGTAGTTGTGTGAATGATGTTGTTATCATGAAGTTACGTTATCATGATTATCATTCTGGTTATCCCATACCCTTCACCCGGTTGTAACTACAGTGTTGTAAAAACTAGTTTTACTACACTTAGTTAGTTCAGGTGGTGAACGATTTCATGAAGTCAAGCGGACATGATCATCATTCCTGTTCTCATTAGTGTTTGTTTCGTGTTATCCCATATTATTCACCGAGTTGTAAGCATAGTGTGGTAAGAACTAGTCATATTACACTTAGCTAACTCCGGTAGTGAATGATATTGTGAAATTATGTTATCATCATATCACTCTTGTTAGTTGTTCGTGTTATCTCCTGATTATCCCATTGTTCATTCAAATAAAAATAATAAGATGTTATAAGATATAATCTTACAACTAGAATTAATCTATTGTGTTGATGATTCATGAAACTACATTATCATGTTTCATCCTAGATATCTCAGTTATGACATGATAAGACAAGCATGCATACAATGATAAACGATAATAAAGTCAAACAATATTACCTAAATTACATTATAATTGATATGTTGTACTAAAACTTTTATGTAAATAAATGATTTAGCATGTTTCTCAGTCCCGGGATTTGAAATCAGTTAAGATTAGAAAAGGGGCGTATGAACTCACCTTGTAGTTGATATGGTTGACTAAGTATAAACAAGAAATGCACGCGCTCGTTGTTTTTCTTGGTGTTTTTTTCATGATCCTATATTGATTTCACTATGTTTGTAACTTATGAGTATAAGTTATAGGTATGGGTGTGTGTGTGTGTGTTAGCCCTAAAGTTGGCTAGCACTTGAAGGTCCTTGTTGTTCTTTGATCTCCATTCCTTTGTTTTGGGTTATACTAACACTTAACCGACTAGGTTAACTTAGCATAACATGCCCTTAGGTTTTGGAGTTCAACTTGACTTGAAACTTTCATATGTCGTGAAAATTTGATTCCAAAATAGTTCTAAGTTTAAAACTTAGGTTTGTGGTTTTTAGAGTTTTTAACTCAAAATAGTTTTTAAGATTAAAAACTTAAAGACTTAGGTTTACAGTTTAAGATTTTACATGTTGTTCTTATTAAACTAGAACTAGTTGCTACATAGTTATTAAATAACTATGTCATGAGTCTTGTTTTGTTTAATCAACCCTACCACCTTTGTAGTATTTAGTGCATGTAATGTATAGGGTTTAGTGTTAAGGTGGTGACGTCCCAATTGTACTAGTGAACCTCCTATGCGAATGAGAACTCCCCACATTGGCCGAATGATGATTGTTAGGCGAATGAGACATGGACCGAATAGGTGTATAGGTTGAATGGACATGGCCCGAGCAAAGGAACCTTGGCCGAATAAGGACCCTACTGTTCGGGCGAATGCACAGCCTCGGCCGATTGAAGGAGGATCAGGCGAATGGAAAGCATCCCCAGTCTTTTGGCACTAGGCCTTTCGGTCGGGCTGGTGGCACCTTTCAGCCGCAGCGGCTATCTGATCTAGAACCTCCTCATTTCAGGGTTTAAGGGTCGAAACCTAAGCCACACAAGTCTCTACACTTTCAAGGACTAGTTTAGGGTTGATTTCTAGGAGTTTGGATAGTAGGAAAACCGGTTTTTGAAGAGGTGTTCGAACAAAGGGTTACAAAAACCATAAAATCCGAAACATGCAGACCATATACCTCGATTTTTGTTGGTTTTTGCTCTAGATCGGCTGTACTTTCATGTAGAGGATGATTGTAGCTTCGTTTAGACACCAAGAACACAAGATTTTGTCAAGAATCGAGGGAGATCCAAGGGTTTGAAGTTCAAACTTTTAGAGAGAGAGAGAGAGAGAACCGGGAATTTGGGTGTAGAGAGAGAGAGGATATGTAATAAATGTGGTGGATGAACTCATTTAGGGTATTTATACCCCGGGTGAGTACGGGTTCGTTTCGTTTGCTCGGTTTTTGTGACAATCCGACTTTTCGAGTTAACCTCGTTAACCCTCGTAGGCCCAATAAGGCCAATGAAGGCCCAACAAGGTCAATGAAGGCCCAACAAGGCCAATGAAGGCCCAATAAGGTCAAAGAAGGCCCAGTAAGGCCCAGGAAGGCCCAGTAAAGCCAAAGAAGACCCAGTAAGGTCAAGGAAGGCCCAACAAGACAAGTCAGGCCCAATGAAGTTTATGAAGGCCCAATAAGACAAATGTAGGCTCAAGAAGCCAAGGTGGGCCGAATAAGGCAAGAGTAGGCCCATTGAGATCTAGGTAGGCCTAATGAGGCCCAATTTAGGCCCAGTTATAGTTATGAGGCCCAATTTGGTTAATTTAACCCAACAATGTTCTAAGTGATCCGATTAGTGACAATTCGGTATTCCGGATTAATTCCGTTAATTTTAGAATTAACCGTAATGATGGGAAATCATTTAAAATAGAACTAGAGGGATGTTCATTGATCAAAACAGTATTAAAAGGATAAAACTTCAAGGATTAAGATCTCAAATCAAGAAAAAGTCTCAATTTTGACTTTTGAAGTCAAAATTCGGCTATAGTGCAAACAAGAGTTCAAATTCGTATTAATTGAGTGTTAATGACCGAATTAAACTCTCTAGCAACTCATTAAGATGATGATTAATAGTTAATTATCCGTTATAAGCACATGATGGGTCGAATTTAACTCAAATGGGGATGAAAAGTTGTAACCGTCACTTGAAATCATGGTGAACATATAATTCATCTATAAACGCACAAATTGGACTTCCAGAACTCTAAATCGGCATATTTAGAAGCTTTCCCCTACATCAATTCGAACCATCAAGCAGCCAGAAGAGGATTTTGAGTTGGAAGTCGATCGTAGTTCAAGTACAAATCGATATTTGGCAATTGATTATCAAAACAAGTAAGTTTTTAATCCTTATCACTCTAAAAGATCCGACTAAAGATAACCATAGTTTAATTTCAGGTTTTATAATCGGATAAATAGGATTCGATCACTAGGGTTCATAGCATAATCGGGTTTGGGGGTTATTGCTCAAAAGGTTTTAAAAACTAAATCGAATAACATGGAAAGCTTCGTGATGTTCTGTTCATTGAAAAGCACATGCTAATTTCGGTTTATAACATCGACTCATATGGATTCGAGTTCTAGGGCTTGTAATCAAAAATGAATTGGGGGAATGAGTTAAGATGGGTTCTAGAATCAAATTAAATGGTGTGATCAGTTTCATAAGGTGCCGACTAACAAAACTCATGAGTCAATTTCATCAGATAATTACGAATTCATGTTGTTCATGTTCTAGGGTTCTTAGATTAAAACAAATTGGGGTTTTTGATCAAAGTCGGATTATAAATCAAATTAAACTATATATATAGTTTCGGTTTAACCCAGGGATGAAAAGTCCAATGAATTTAGAGTTTGAAATAATCGAATTCGGCCCAATTGGGTTAGGGATTGAGTCGGTTGAAAACCGATGTTGTTTGGGATCGAATGAGTCAAATAACCGAACCATTGGATGAATTAAATACATGAGGGGACTCGTTTGGATCCAAGTAACAAAAACCCCATGGTTCTGAGTTCAATCGGGATCGAATTGTGGTTCAATTTGGGGTTTAGTGGTTCGGCAATTAGAAAAAGGGGGGAACCGGCTAAGTTGTACTTAAAGTTATTTAAGTTTGAATCTTGTAACAGATGTGAAACCAGATGAGATGGTGTGTGCGCGTGTATGTTGGGTTGGAGGTCGCGGGTTCGAGCCCGGCCCCAACTGTTTTTGGATTTTAATATTTTCTTTAGTATTTTGACCATAGCTCCTTCGTTTCAAGTCCGATTCGACTCGTTCAAGTTGCGTTGGAACCGTAACAAGAATACGAACGTATTAGAATAATAAAATTTATATTTTAATCCGAAAATGAAATCGCGTATAATTGCGTTTATTTAAATAAAATCGTATAGGATTTTATTTAAACGATTTCAAAGGCACGCGTACATACGTATACACATTCTTAACACTCTAACATACGTGTGTTGACACGTATGTGATTACAAGCACAAAACGACTATTCGAATAACATTAAGTTATTGTTTAAACACAGATTCTTCGTAAAGGATCTTTTACGCGAGTTTACAAGTGTTGATCATTCTGCAACTATCAAAGGTGCGTACACGGCCCCTTTCTTATTTTAAACTGTTTTGGGGGGAGAAAACATGTGCAACAAACTCTTTTTAGATACATATCACTTGCATGAGTTAGCTGTTTACATTATGTGACAACATAGCAATTGAAAGTCCTTACACACCTCGAACCGTTTAGTTTGCCGTAGCGCAAAGCGTGGTAGTTAGAAATAGATCTATTAGGTTTGACAAACCTCACCTGGTAGATGGGATCTACGCAGGTGTTTGACTGACCAAACACAATTTTACTATTGTTGTGCTAGACAATAGTGGCAAGGCAAAAACATGCTATAGCATGGCAATTCGTCAGCTTCGGTGTCGACCACTTATGTAAATAGTTTATATGACTAGCTATCATGACTGTGCATGTGTGATTATGTTATCTACAACTTGATATTCAAACTGTTGTTTTGAACATTGTGAATACTTAAAACCTGTGTTATGCACCAACCTTTGTGTTGACTTGATTTACATGTTTTCTCAGGACGCTAAGGCGTGCATTAAAGCTGGCATGGACTAGGAGATAGAGTCGCATGCATTTTAAACATTTTGGATATTTGAATTTGAACATTTGAGGATTTTGTTTTGTAATGTACATTTTTCAACTGTTACTGGTTTTATAACGCTTCCGCAAATTTTGAAAACTCTGATGTTATGTTTTAAAGACCAAAGTATGTTTTGAAATTCATATAGAGGTCTTCTTTATGTCTAATGATCTGAGATGTATGATTCCGTTAGTTGAAAATTGGGGTTGTGACAGATTGGTATCAGAGCCATTGGTTATAGCGAACTAGGTTTGCATTTGTAGACTTAGACTATGACTGTTAGACATTAGACGCCTATGTTTACACATATTACTTAGAAATTACATATGACATTATGTAATTGACTTGTTTACACATTCCATGGCATTGCACTTACATATAGTATTATGTAACAGGCATGGCATCATCATCAGTACCTTACATTTATATTGATGATTCTGAGGACGAGACACCGATAGTTCCAGCACCACCATCATCACCACCACCACCTATTCCATCTCCTCCACCATATGAGATGGATGACTCAGATCCAGAGGAGGATCCGGAGGAGGACCCAGACGAGGATCCCGAGGAGGATCCAGATGAGGACCCGGATGAGGATCCGGAGGAGGAGCCAGTGGAGGGCACTCAGCAGATCCCTGCTGAGGGACCTTCTACACATCCACCACCAGTACTAGATGCTCCTGAGCCTAAGAGGCAAAGGACGGACGCTGAGGAGATCGCCAAACTGCGCGAGGATTTGTACGAGGCAGAAGATAGGATCGCACAACACTCTCAGGAACAATGGGATGCTAATGAGAGGCAAGAGGAACTTGCCCATCTGGTTCATGATATGCGGAATGAGATGATTAACTTGATTGATCGTCTTGAAGCTTCAGAGAACCGAGCTGAGATCTTGGAGGGCAGAATCGAAGCCTTGGAGGATTTAGTAGCATCAGACAATGATGAGGAGGATGAGGAGAATGGAGAGGAAGAAGGGGAGGAACCAGCACCAGTTGTTGATTCCGATCCTGAATCCACGGTTGAGGATGATTGATTTTCCTTTGTTTGTTTTGTTTAAACTTATTAGGAACGGGTTGTGTTCCTACATTAGTAGTTTGAAAACTTATGTTTTATTTCAAAAGTATTGTATTCAAATCAAAGTTTCTATCTATTGAAGAATTATTATTTATTTCCAGCAGTTGTATTGATTTATATATTATATGTTGTGTTTGTTGTTTTACTTACACATGTTACATTAGACTTTGCAAGCATGCTAACACTTCTTGTAAATAGGAAACTAATGGCTGAGGGAAACGTTCACATGACAGTCGCTGAGCTCAACGAGCTAATTAACAACAGAGTCGCTGAGGCAATCGCACAGTATGCTCAGACACACAACACAGGACCACAGGGTCCAGCTGGGGGATTGGTTAACCCACAAGTCTGCACGTTCAAGATGTTCTTGGACTGTAAACCATATAATTTCATAGGGTCGGAGGGGGCCATAGGACTCCTTCGGTGGATTGAAAAGGCGGAGTCTGTGTTTGAAATGTGCAACTGCCCTGACGAGAGCAAAGTGAAGTTTGCAACGGGAACATTGGAGGGTCCAGCATTAACCTGGTGGAACTCGAATGTTCAGACTCTGGGGTTGGGTGAGGCAAATGCCTTGACATGGAACAACTTCAAAACTTTACTGCAAGAGGAGTACTGTCCTCGCAGTGAAATGCAGAAGTTAGAGGAGGAATATTGGCACCTCAAGATGGAGGGGTCAAATATTGAAGAGTACACAACCAGGTCACATGAGTTGGCCAGACTTCTACCACACATGGCTACTCCAGCCAGCAAGTGGATTGAAAGATACATTGGAGGACTAGTGCCTCAGATTCAAGGGTTGGTTACTTCAGCAAATCCCACCACCATTCAACAAGCTGTTCGTTTAGCGCATCAGCTTACTGATCAGGCAGTGTTACAGGGGACTCTGCCCAAACGAACATCTGCTACCAAGGTGGGAGATCATAAAAGAAAGTGGGAAGGTAACAACTCAAAGAGTCACAATCAACAATCATATCAGCAAAACCGGAAGCAAGACTCAAACAAGTCTTATCATAATTCCAGCAGTGGTCAGCAATCATCATCATCGGGGGGTTATGTTGGTAAACATCCCAAGTGCAACAGGTGTGGGTATCATCATGCAGGTAATCAGTGTGATAGAGCTAAGTGCCAGAGGTGTGGCAAGATTGGACATGCGGCTAAGGATTGTCGCGGGGAGCTACAGAACAATAACCAGAACAACGCTCAGAAGGGTTGTTTTGAGTGTGGCAAGATGGGACACTTCAAGAAGGATTGCCCACAACTCAAGAAAAGTGGGGAGAATAATAATGCAACAGGCAACGGCAACGGCAACGGCAATGGTAATGGTAATGGCACCAACAACAACAATAATAACAACAACAATGGTGCTAGAGGCAGGGCGTTTGTGATTGGAGGACGTCAGGCACGGGAGGATCCCAACATCGTTACGGGTACGTTCCTCTTAAATAATCACTATGCCTCTATGTTATTTGACACTGGTGCCGATCGGAGTTTTGTATCTAGTTCACTTGCTAAGTTGCTAAATGTTAGTCCTACTGCCTTAGATAGCCCATACACTGTGGAATTAGCTGATGGTAAGTTAATAGTAGTTGAACAAATCTTTAAGGGATGTATGCTTGATTTGATGGGTCAGACATTGGAAATTGATCTTATGCCTATTGCCTTAGGCAGTTTTGATGTAGTTATTGGCATGGTGTCACAACCCAACCAGGGGGCTTGACTAACGATTGATTCAAAACACAAAGTAGCGGAAGACAAAATAAATATATTACAATTCAACCAAAGGTTTAGTCTAAGTATCTAATTTGTTTACAACAAATCTAAAATATGATTTAACTAGTGGGAGATTTTCTAGAGTTATTGGGTCCATCCAGGCATCAGCACACTTTATTAATCTTTAAGCCAAGTTCTTGTTTTCCATGTAGTGTTCTTGTTCAAGCAGCCCTGTATCCGAGTCATACCTGTTTCTAATTACCTGAAAGACATGCTAAAATACGTCAACTAAAAAGTTGGTGAGCTCATGAGTTTTAGTTTACAGACACAATAATAAATGCATGTGATAATTCAATAACAATACAACCAACCCTGTTCCATGCTCGGGCGTTTGCCTCATACACTGTTAGCCCACAACATGGTCAAACCAAATCTACTTCCCATTCCGAGACCCGTTCCTGCCCTCGGTCATTTATGTATCATAAGAATATATGCCACAACGGTTGCCAATAACCTCAGTGGGGTTTCAACCTTACTTTTATAAGGCCCACCCTTTCGGGCCACTGTGCGTGGGGGATTCCCCAAGTAGTACTACCCATATACTCACCGGCTCTACTATGAGTTAATGGTTGTAAATTATGTTTAATGTCTAGGGGAAGCAATTTTATTGAAACGGACGTTCATTATCACATAAATAACATTTTATAAACAGTTTATGGAGCATGCTTTCAGTATCCCAAAACAGTAAAAGAAAAGGGATCACATGAACTCACCTGGTTGCTTTAAGGGCTTCCTTTTGTTCCTGTATAAATATGTCATTGTGCCACTATGCATGATTTGCTATGTTCCCAGAGTTATCATCAAAGCAAGTTCCTAATTGTAATCATCTATACATGTATAAGTTGTAGTTTCATACATTATGGTTGATTACTGTGGTTGAGCTCTTTGGGTTAATGTGTTTAGAGTTTACTAGTTTAAAGTTTCTTTATATTACCATACCTAATGAGGTCTTACCTTATATTTGCACGTCTAAATGTATATGCAACTGTTGGTATTATTTGATATTTAGTGTAGCTACTAGTATGCTACTTATGTGACTAGCGTGTTTATGGTCTTTTAAGATAATTGAGTTTTATTGAGACTAATGGTCTTATATTTTAAAGTTGGGTCACCTTGTTTGAGAGTTTGAGAGACAATCGTTATAAAATCGTTTAAGTGTATTACTAGTCGGGGTCTTACTAATATATATACTTATGTAATGCATAAAGTATTACAAAACAATAAGATAATTATTATAATGTATTCTCTTAACATAATAGTATTAGAGATAATTAATAGGTATTTCATTCATCACAAAATAGTTGAAATTAGCATTAGTATCTAAGATATTTACATGTTGTAGTCATTGAATATACTAACTATTGTAATTATTATAAATATTGAATAAGAAAGTGTTTAAAGTATTCATAAATTATTTTCTATGTTTAAATGTAAGTATATATTCTTAGATGAAACTATTATTAAGAGTAATAATAATAAATAATAATAATATTAATTTTTACTAGTAATATTAATAACATTTTTATTTCCTTTATGCTAATCATTTGTAAAATATATGAATAAGGTAGTATCATATGTTAGGTTAATATTTGCAAACAGTAAATTAAATGACAAAATGTTTATGATTTGTATATGCTAAATATGTTAGATAAGACTTGCTAAGATCTTTAGTAGTCTCAAAGTAGTAACAATGGGGTTGATAATGATAATAATAGTAATAGTAATAGTAATAATAATAATAATAATAATAATACCCTTAGTATGAAAATTATCAAATTCGTGATTAATTAGAGAATTAGTATAAGATTAATATTTTGTATAAAATCATATTAATATAGAGTCAAACACGTTTATTAAATTCCTAATTTTTTTTTTAACACTAGCATATTACATATAGTGTAGGTATTCACATTCATCTTATTAAATCCCACATAATTTACATCTTGTTTACTCATAAGCATACAAAATCAATTCTTAACTTGTTGAAAATTAAACATAATTATAACACATAATCATGCATATGTAATCATACTTAAGCATTTTATCGCATGATGTATATATATATATATGTATAACAAGTGTATGGATATTTAATGATTAATCTACATAAAATACTATATGTATCATACACATTCATTGAGTTCACCGTTTATACGATTTTATATAATTTAAGTTTCTAGGTTATTTTATACACAATGTGTCAAATTCCATAAGTATCCACATTACATATCAAAACTTGTAATAACTATCTTAAACGCTTATTACCATTTATACATATTATGTAGGTATTGATATTAACACATTGAACAAGTTGTTATGTTTTAAATTTCAAATTTATATATTAGTATTTTGGGTTTCATGGCTATTATTATTCACAAATGTTACTCCGAATGTATAATATAACTTACACACGTTTTATGGTTACAACAGAATTTGTATCAAAATCCAATTGTTACCAACTATATTTTATGTTAGTTAACCCAAAGCTCAACCACTTTCAATTATTTGTTTAAGCATATGAAACATGTATTAAAAGTTAATGGCACGCGGTTTTACCTTCTCACTCGTTTGTTTAGCTTATTCGAAACCGGTTAAATTATTCGTACGTATGTTTCATAATTCGAACATGTTTCTAAACTCGTTTTTACGTAACGAATACAACCGAGCGCTTCGTTGTTGCTGTTGACCGAGGCTAACCGGGTTTGACCCGTCCTAAACACATCTGACTTTTGTTGACCGGAGATTTCAACACACCACAACCCAATTTTCTGTCACCACCATCTCTTGCCGCCACCATGGCTGCTCCTTCACCACTGGCCGCCTTGTCCGGACCATCACAGCCACGAGAAGCATCCCGCTAACATCTATTAGCACAAAACGTTTAAATAAACAACATGCATGTACAAATCGGATCTGGTAGGGTCGAATCTTACCCGATTTCTTGTTGCAACGCCTGATCCTAACCCTAACAGCTATCCCTTCGTTTTTGTAGAGCCGCCAGTGGGTATATACCACCACCATTCTGCACAAATAACTTCTGGCCACCGTGAACCATCTTCCACTGCTTGGTAGCATCACTATCTCCACATCCGACCACCTCCTTCTCATGAAACATCCATAAACGCTTGTAAAACAACGAGAACACTTAAGAATGTGACATGCATGTATAGATCGGAGGTTATCATGTCGACCTTACCTTTGTTTTCGGCTAGAAGATAAGAAACCACCGGAATATCCCTTTTTCCGGTTCTAGAACCACTGTTGTAGGGGCTGTAGACCAAACCCCAACCGTTGCCATCCTTTCATGTTGTGTTGTTGCTCCCTTGACAGCACCTAACCCGAGCTACTGGTCCGTAACATCATCCAACTCCTGGTAGCCGGCGGTTAGGGTGAAACCCTAGCCGTCACAATCATTTTCGTTGTGTTTTTCTCATCCGTAGAGTCGAGATTTTTCGAAAGGGTAGAAGAGAATGTTGTAGAGCTCGAAGAGAGGAGTCTAGAAATGTGATTTCTTGCGTCGCCGCCGCAGCTCCGCCCTTGCTCCGCCGTGCTCCGCCTCAAGCTCCGCCGTGGACCACCGCAGCTCCTCCCTTTCTTTCTCTCGGTTATTTGAACGGCTAAAACACACACATGTAGGTGTGTGACGGCTGAATAAAATGAGGGGGAACAAAAGAAGTGCTCCTTTTATACTTAGGGTTAAATTTAGGGTTTAAAACGCCTATAACGCGTATCGTATTCGTATCGCGATTGTTTTTCGTTTTTGTTTAACATTCTCGACCCAAAACTTATTAGGTAAACAAAAATGACCTAAAATATCATTAAAATGCTTATTTTGTTTGTTATAGTTAGATTGTTTAATTAATTAAGTTGAAACGCTTTAATATCGCGGTTATGACGTATTTGACTGGTTTAAATATTTCGAGTTCCGAATAGAATTATTATATTTTTATTATTGCTAGTATTAGAACATATATATGTGTGTGTGTGTATGTGTGTATTGATACATTTCGACACACTTCAAATCAGTACGTTTCTTTGTTATGACGGTATCTTCACGTTAAGTGTTGTTTTATTTTATTCATTGACATGTCTTAACTTAATTCATATGGATTGGTTATCTTTAATGTTTATTATGAGTAGTAGCCTTATTGGGCCTAAGTTCTACATATTGGGTTTTAATGGGCCTATTTGGGCCTTCACATCTTGTTGAGCTTTTATATCTTATTGGGCCTTATCAGGCCTAAGTGTTCAATCTATAATTATATGTTTAAGTTTGTTGGGATTTCTTACAGTTGTTACAGTCTCCCCAACTTAAAAGAATTTCGTCCTCGAAATTAGCTGTTACTACGGTTTAGCATGTTCGAATAGTTGTAGGTATTTCTTGTGCATCTTTCCTTAAAGCTTAAATTCGGTTTATCATTTCTAAGTATTACTAAGTTATAATCTTTTTCTAAGGGACTACCATTTTAGCTAAACACTCATACACTTTTACTCGTTATGGCATAAGATGTTAACACAGATTCTGATTATTATAAGCAGTAAAGCCTAACAAGAAATGTTAGCCTGCGTGTATTGCAGTTTAATCGTTCACAAGGCTATCATACACAAACATTCACATAAATAAAGTTTATTTGCATTATAAATGTTCCATAGGATACCAAATTACACTCTATTTTTCCCACATGTTTCGTTACGCATTCAATGCATCAATAAATTTCCAAACATAATGCTTCATCTAATACTGAATGTAACCACTAGATGTCAAGGCTCACAGTTCCTTGATTGTGTATTTGAATACAATGTTTCATACAACATGAACATAGCAATCAAGCATACTCGTTATTCATTTAATGTCTCATCTAGGTTATTAATATAATTATCTCACTTGTACATGACATTTGGCACAATATTGTACATAATGTAATTAAATTTGTATTCTTGGTTATTTTCCTTTTTACACCATACATTTATGATTTCTTATCTGAGTCTACAAAATTATTCAATAATAAACATATCCTTGTTTTCTAAAACCAATAGAGGGAAAGTAACCATTTCGAGTAAACGAAGTCTAATGTATAGATTATCAAGGATTAAGGCGAAACCGATATAGTAAGTAGTTTAGTTAGGATACAACCAAAATTATGATCATATCAACACTGTAATTATGAGTAGGGCACAATCACTTTTTATGTGGAATCCAACTACCATCTTAACTATATACAAATGTAGTTAGTGATTCTATAAGCCTTGAATAGCAAAGAATAGTCTCCAATGAGATAACGATGGTACTGCTAAAAGAAGCTAAGGATTTTATTGAAATACTTGTGCCGAGAAATATTCAGACTAAGGATGTTATCTTGACTAAGGGAGTATAATCGTGATGATGCCTATCAGCTTCATGGATAAATTCGAGTGATTGACGAAGAATCCCTGAATGAAGGTTATCATGGAATTCCAAGGAGCAAGTTAACATAGATAGATGGTTTAGATCTCAACTAGAATCTATAGCTTTAAATACGAAAGGATTTTGACTCACTGTTTGTGTCAGAATCTTACTTCAAATTATTTCAAGTGTTTGCAGCAATTATCACTTCCTCCAAAGCTCTTTAGAATAATAATTAAAGAATAATTCATCATTCGTGAGCATGGCATCACCTTGTATGAATATGCCAAACTTTCTGATCATCCGGTTTGGAATATAAGAAATCGGAGATACAAAGATTTAAGGGAGCTTTCATCCTCACCAAGAAAAGTCGAGGAGTAGTTCTTTCGATTTCTTTGTTCTAGTGTGGTTACAACTTGATCTCTTTCACTAAATAGCCTTTGACACGCATCACCCTAATGATGACTTCTTGCACCGAAACCTCAATTGTGTGCTTGTTGAGATTGAGCTATTGATTTTCATTAATAATTCCATGAATGTAACCACTTTTGACGATCAAATAGACATGACTTTCGTATATGATAATGTCTATTCCACTGGTACATTATCTATCATTTATCCATTTTGCTATTGATACATGAAGTTGGAGGATGTAGAGGTGTATATTGTTGTTGGCTTCACAGTAAATCTACAAAATAATCATTTTGTTGTTTTGTGTACTTAATAGAATGTTCCAGATTTCTTCCTTCACATTATGCATATGATCACAACTTCATCGAGTCATCACACTGGTTGCCGAGTCCATTGCTTGTCTTCTTGACTAATCGTTTTACTTCCTCTTATAATCTATAACCAACTGATTTCTTGTTGTGATTAGATTTCTAATGTATCTCGTTGTCATGAATACTCTGGATGCGCATATTTTATTTACCTTACGTCTTGAACTGATGAAAAGGTGCATTAGGCTCGAATGTGATCTTCACTGGTTATCCTCAAAGTACAACAGATATTTCCATAGTTTTCACTCTTGAGGCTGACTTTTCGCAAATGATTTTTAACTTTTTATGCTACCTTTCTGTAGCTTTTCTTCTTACAATTTAATACATTCTAACTTATTTGAGATTGATCCTCCTACTTTACTTCCTTGCAGTCCTTCCATACTGCTACTATTTTCCTCGAGTGACAATCTAGATTAGTTGTCCTTAATGCTAATTCAATTCATTATCTCTTGATGATGTTTGTACGTGTGAATTCCGATGTAGATCCACCCAATGATTAAAATCTCCAAAGTGCCCAAACTCTTCAATTTCAGGATATCTCTTCCTCCACTATGGAGTGATCGGTATTAACTAGTGTCATTCATGTAACTACTCATGAGTTCGGCTTGTTGAAATTATATAAGGTGAATACCATGAGAATTCTTATGGTTTTTATATTTATGTTTAAATGTTTTAGCTGTTCTACTACTTGTCGTAACGCTCAGCACTAACACTATCCCAATATACCGAACATAGTTTATATATAGGGCATACGTAGAGTCAGGCTACCTGCCTTATCAGCCGCCAGCCCACCACTGTTTCGATATATTACGATAGTGTCCTTGCCAAATGTCTTTGACTGTAAAATGTACTAGTAAACACTTATCAACTAAACAATTTCCTCTATCATACTACACATCTTCATAAGATTCTCATTGATGCTATAATGCAAATACTATTTCTTGTAGTTGGTCTTCAATGCTTCTCAAAACATTTATTGGCGCTATAAAATCTTCTAATCTAAGATTAAATCCTTCACCATTTAATCTTTCGCTTCTTCTTTTTCCCGATAATCATTGATTCTAATGTTTTGAAGATCGTCTTTTCCTCTTGGTGTTAATTACCTTCCTTCACCTTGCTATCATTTGGTAGCTGGTACTGATTGCCGTGTATCAATGCGTATGGAGGTCTCGCTTGCCAAACCAATGAAGTTTCTTCAAGCAATAATAGGATGCTTAGCCCAATCCCATCTATAGCCTTCAATATGCCGTACACTGAATGACCTGCTCGTCTTCTCTTTTACCTTGCTATTAAAGAATATCTTGATCAGTCTTATGATCCATGGGGAAATACCTCTTCTCATGACAGCCTACCTTCTCAAATTATGTTCTCGGTCTGCAGCTTCATGTTCCATCTATTATATTCCCTAGGTGGAGCTCCTTTAGAGATTTCTAACTTGTTTGACTATGACGTTGTTATTTGGTTTAGGATTAGGAGTTCGATTGATTGGATTGGGTAGGGAAAAAGTTTCGATGATGATTCGGATTACTTATGAAATAACATTTCTGGAACAAAAGTTCAAGTGGTAGAGTAAATTAAACTTCATATTGAAGGTTCGCATTCCCGCTGTGTGACAAAGGAATTTCCTCTCAACAACATTCAATTCCAATACTTCTACGTTAGCTATCAAGAATTTGGAGTGGTTAAGTTAAAGGTGTGTATATTAGATACGTAAATAGAATAAGTTGTTGATGAAAGTTTGCAGATAGATGACAAGCTATTAAGATAATCAGAATATCAATCACGGACAATAGAGGTCGTTGATTATTAATGACGACTAACCTGATATCTATAAGAGAAACGATGAAATGAAGAGTTTCTCAAGTTTATACGTATGATAATTTGAATATGAAGGTGGAGTGTGTCACATAACTTTGATGTCATCGCAAGCTTTTTCCTGGGTCTTCGGGATATTTCACTCACTCGTGTGGCCTTGTAGTTAGTTGAGGAATAAATCGAGTTGATGGCTATAAATAAATCTTCTGTGGTTATAACTAGGAGTTTGATAAAGATGTACAAAGGAATTTTGGAATCTATAGAATAAAACAAATATTCTCGAACTCCTTCAAAGGACTTGAAAGTTGACACATATGTACCTTGATAACAAAGAAGTCATGATTCCCACAGTATTTGCGGTAAAATAAAAAGAAGTTGAGAATACGGGAATGTCGTTTCCACTAGAATAGGATGAACGAAGAAAAGTTAACATACCATAAAATCATCGTTGACCTCTTGTAACTTAATTCCTATGCTCAACTCCTAGTATCAACTAGCATTTGTTCCAACAGTAGTTAACAAATCAAGTATATATACGTATACGCATAAACATTATGTTTAGATTTTATTTTGTGTGTCTTAGAACTTCACATGTAACTTCAAATTCACCATTATGTGTGCACCCATAATCCTGAATTTAATTTACATGGTTGTCCTCGTTTAACCATTTGTGTGCTTCATATGCCTGGGAATTCATGGTCTCACTAGTATCTTGTTTCTATTTGTTAAGGCCCCTAGATTACTCAGGTTAAAGTCTAGGAACTTATCCTAAGGTTCCTAATTCGCTAAAACCTTTGGCTCTGATACCAACCTGTCACAACCCAACCAGGGGGCTTGACTAACGATTGATTCAAAACACAAAGTAGCGGAAGACAAAATAAATATATTACAATTCAACCAAAGGTTTAGTCTAAGTATCTAATTTGTTTACAACAAATCTAAAATATGATTTAACTAGTGGGAGATTTTCTAGAGTTATTGGGTCCATCCAGGCATCAGCACACTTTATTAATCTTTAAGCCAAGTTCTTGTTTTCCATGTAGTGTTCTTGTTCAAGCAGCCCTGTATCCGAGTCATACCTGTTTCTAATTACCTGAAAGACATGCTAAAATACGTCAACTAAAAAGTTGGTGAGCTCATGAGTTTTAGTTTACAGACACAATAATAAATGCATGTGATAATTCAATAACAATACAACCAACCCTGTTCCATGCTCGGGCGTTTGCCTCATACACTGTTAGCCCACAACATGGTCAAACCAAATCTACTTCCCATTCCGAGACCCGTTCCTGCCCTCGGTCATTTATGTATCATAAGAATATATGCCACAACGGTTGCCAATAACCTCAGTGGGGTTTCAACCTTACTTTTATAAGGCCCACCCTTTCGGGCCACTGTGCGTGGGGGATTCCCCAAGTAGTACTACCCATATACTCACCGGCTCTACTATGAGTTAATGGTTGTAAATTATGTTTAATGTCTAGGGGAAGCAATTTTATTGAAACGGACGTTCATTATCACATAAATAACATTTTATAAACAGTTTATGGAGCATGCTTTCAGTATCCCAAAACAGTAAAAGAAAAGGGATCACATGAACTCACCTGGTTGCTTTAAGGGCTTCCTTTTGTTCCTGTATAAATATGTCATTGTGCCACTATGCATGATTTGCTATGTTCCCAGAGTTATCATCAAAGCAAGTTCCTAATTGTAATCATCTATACATGTATAAGTTGTAGTTTCATACATTATGGTTGATTACTGTGGTTGAGCTCTTTGGGTTAATGTGTTTAGAGTTTACTAGTTTAAAGTTTCTTTATATTACCATACCTAATGAGGTCTTACCTTATATTTGCACGTCTAAATGTATATGCAACTGTTGGTATTATTTGATATTTAGTGTAGCTACTAGTATGCTACTTATGTGACTAGCGTGTTTATGGTCTTTTAAGATAATTGAGTTTTATTGAGACTAATGGTCTTATATTTTAAAGTTGGGTCACCTTGTTTGAGAGTTTGAGAGACAATCGTTATAAAATCGTTTAAGTGTATTACTTGTCGGGGTCTTACTAATATATATACTTATGTAATGCATAAAGTATTACAAAACAATAAGATAATTATTATAATGTATTCTCTTAACATAATAGTATTAGAGATAATTAATAGGTATTTCATTCATCACAAAATAGTTGAAATTAGCATTAGTATCTAAGATATTTACATGTTGTAGTCATTGAATATACTAACTATTGTAATTATTATAAATATTGAATAAGAAAGTGTTTAAAGTATTCATAAATTATTTTCTATGTTTAAATGTAAGTATATATTCTTAGATGAAACTATTATTAAGAGTAATAATAATAAATAATAATAATATTAATTTTTACTAGTAATATTAATAACATTTTTATTTCCTTTATGCTAATCATTTGTAAAATATATGAATAAGGTAGTATCATATGTTAGGTTAATATTTGCAAACAGTAAATTAAATGACAAAATGTTTATGATTTGTATATGCTAAATATGTTAGATAAGACTTGCTAAGATCTTTAGTAGTCTCAAAGTAGTAACAATGGGGTTGATAATGATAATGATAGTAATAGTAATAGTAATAGTAATAATAATAATAATAATAATAATAATACCCTTAGTATGAAAATTATCAAATTCGTGATTAATTAGAGAATTAGTATAAGATTAATATTTTGTATAAAATCATATTAATATAGAGTCAAACACGTTTATTAAATTCCTAATTTTTTTTTAACACTAGCATATTACATATAGTGTAGGTATTCACATTCATCTTATTAAATCCCACATAATTTACATCTTGTTTACTCATAAGCATACAAAATCAAATCTTAACTTGTTGAAAATTAAACATAATTATAACACATAATCATGCATATGTAATCATACTTAAGCATTTTATCGCATGATGTATATATATATATATGTATAACAAGTGTATGGATATTTAATGATTAATCTACATAAAATACTATATGTATCATACACATTCATTGAGTTCACCGTTTATACGATTTTATATAATTTAAGTTTCTAGGTTATTTTATACACAATGTGTCAAATTCCATAAGTATCCACATTACATATCAAAACTTGTAATAACTATCTTAAACGCTTATTACCATTTATACATATTATGTAGGTATTGATATTAACACATTGAACAAGTTGTTATGTTTTAAATTTCAAATTTATATATTAGTATTTTGGGTTTCATGGCTATTATTATTCACAAATGTTACTCCGAATGTATAATATAACTTACACACGTTTTATGGTTACAACAGAATTTGTGTCAAAATCCAATTGTTACCAACTATATTTTATGTTAGTTAACCCAAAGCTCAACCACTTTCAATTATTTGTTTAAGCATATGAAACATGTATTAAAAGTTAATGGCACGCGGTTTTACCTTCTCACTCGTTTGTTTAGCTTATTCGAAACCGGTTAAATTATTCGTACGTATGTTTCATAATTCGAACATGTTTCTAAACTCGTTTTTACGTAACGAATACAACCGAGCGCTTCGTTGTTGCTGTTGACCGAGGCTAACCGGGTTTGACCCGTCCTAAACACATCTGACTTTTGTTGACCGGAGATTTCAACACACCACAACCCAATTTTCTGTCACCACCATCTCTTGCCGCCACCATGGCTGCTCCTTCACCACTGGCCGCCTTGTCCGGACCATCACAGCCACGAGAAGCATCCCGCTAACATCTATTAGCACAAAACGTTTAAATAAACAACATGCATGTACAAATCGGATCTGGTAGGGTCGAATCTTACCCGATTTCTTGTTGCAACGCCTGATCCTAACCCTAACAGCTATCCCTTCGTTTTTGTAGAGCCGCCAGTGGGTATATACCACCACCATTCTGCACAAATAACTTCTGGCCACCGTGAACCATCTTCCACTGCTTGGTAGCATCACTATCTCCACATCCGACCACCTCCTTCTCATGAAACATCCATAAACGCTTGTAAAACAACGAGAACACTTAAGAATGTGACATGCATGTATAGATCGGAGGTTATCATGTCGACCTTACCTTTGTTTTCGGCTAGAAGATAAGAAACCACCGGAATATCCCTTTTTCCGGTTCTAGAACCACTGTTGTAGGGGCTGTAGACCAAACCCCAACCGTTGCCATCCTTTCATGTTGTGTTGTTGCTCCCTTGACAGCACCTAACCCGAGCTACTGGTCCGTAACATCATCCAACTCCTGGTAGCCGGCGGTTAGGGTGAAACCCTAGCCGTCACAATCATTTTCGTTGTGTTTTTCTCATCCGTAGAGTCGAGATTTTTCGAAAGGGTAGAAGAGAATGTTGTAGAGCTCGAAGAGAGGAGTCTAGAAATGTGATTTCTTGCGTCGCCGCCGCAGCTCCGCCCTTGCTCCGCCGTGCTCCGCCTCAAGCTCCGCCGTGGACCACCGCAGCTCCTCCCTTTCTTTCTCTCGGTTATTTGAACGGCTAAAACACACACATGTAGGTGTGTGACGGCTGAATAAAATGAGGGGGAACAAAAGAAGTGCTCCTTTTATACTTAGGGTTAAATTTAGGATTTAAAACGCCTATAACGCGTATCGTATTCGTATCACGATTGTTTTTCGTTTTTGTTTAACATTCTCGACCCAAAACTTATTAGGTAAACAAAAATGACCTAAAATATCATTAAAATGCTTATTTTGTTTGTTATAGTTAGATTGTTTAATTAATTAAGTTGAAACGCTTTAATATCGCGGTTATGACGTATTTGACTGGTTTAAATATTTCGAGTTCCGAATAGAATTATTATATTTTTATTATTGCTAGTATTAGAACATATATATGTGTGTGTGTGTATGTGTGTATTGATACATTTCGACACACTTCAAATCAGTACGTTTCTTTGTTATGACGGTATCTTCACGTTAAGTGTTGTTTTATTTTATTCATTGACATGTCTTAACTTAATTCATATGGATTGGTTATCTTTAATGTTTATTATGAGTAGTAGCCTTATTGGGCCTAAGTTCTACATATTGGGTTTTAATGGGCCTATTTGGGCCTTCACATCTTGTTGAGCTTTTATATCTTATTGGGCCTTATCAGGCCTAAGTGTTCAATCTATAATTATATGTTTAAGTTTGTTGGGATTTCTTACAGTTGTTACACATGGACTGGTTGTCTAAAAACCAGGCTGAAATCGTATGCCATGAAAAGATTGTTCGCATACCTCTTCCGCAGGGAGAGACATTGTATGTACAAGGCGAGAAGAGCAGTACGCAACTGCGTCTCATATCTTGTATGAAAGCACACAAATGTCTGCGGAAAGGTCATACGGCAGTTATAGCACTTATAACTGAAAAGCCAGTAGCTGAGAAGAAGATTGAAGATACACCTGTAGTTTGTGAATTTCCGGAGGTGTTTCCAGAAGACTTACCGGGATTACCGCCTATCAGACAGGTGGAATTTCGAATCGACCTTACACCAGATGCAGCACCGATAGCTAGGGCGCCTTATCGACTTGCACCGTCAGAGATGCAAGAGTTATCCACACAATTGCAAGAGTTGTTGGATAAGGGTTTCATACGACCTAGTTTTTCACCGTGGGGAGCTCCAGTTTTGTTTGTAAAGAAGAAGGACGGGACTTTCCGTATGTGTATCGATTACCGGGAATTGAACAAAGTCACTATCAAGAACCGGTATCCATTACCCAGAATTGACGATCTGTTTGATCAGTTGCAAGGTTCGAGTTACTACTCGAAGATTGATCTCAGATCGGGTTATCACCAGCTAAGAGTTCAGGAGGAGGATATTCCGAAGACAGCATTCAGAACACGCTATGGCCATTATGAGTTCTTGGTCATGCCATTTGGGTTGACAAATGCTCCAGCTGTATTCATGGATCTCATGAATCGTGTTTGTAAACCTTATCTTGATAAGTTTGTCATTGTTTTCATTGATGACATTCTCATCTATTCCCAGTCTGAGGAAGAACACGCTGGACATCTTCGATTACTATTGGAATTGTTGAAACAGGAACAACTGTACGCTAAGTTCTCGAAATGTGATTTCTGGATGCGAGAAGTACAGTTCTTGGGGCATATAGTTAATGAAAAGGGTATACATGTTGATCCAGCGAAGATTGAAGCGATTAAGAATTGGGAAGCACCAAAGACCCCTACCGAGGTACGACAGTTCCTTGGGTTGGCGGGTTATTATCGACGATTCATTGAAGGTTTCTCAAAGATCGCTCAACCACTCACAGCTCTTACACATAAGGGAACAAAGTATAACTGGACGGATAAACAGGAAGCTGCATTCCAGTTATTGAAACAGAAACTTTGCAGCGCACCGATTCTGTCCTTACCGGAAGGGACGGAAGACTTCGTGGTGTATTGTGATGCATCTGCACAGGGTTTGGGATGTGTGTTGATGCAACGTGATAAAGTGATTGCTTATGCTTCCAGACAACTACGAACACACGAAAAGAATTACACTACTCATGACTTGGAGTTAGGGGCAGTGGTTTTTGCTTTGAAGATTTGGAGGCATTACTTGTATGGAACTAAGTGTACTATTTACACTGATCATAAGAGTTTACAACATATCTTTGATCAGAAGGAGCTGAATATGAGACAACGAAGATGGGTTGAGTTGTTGAACGACTACGAATGCGCGATTAAATGTCACCCGGGAAAAGCTAATGTAGTAGCTGACGCTCTGAGCAGAAAAGACACAACAGGAACAAGACGGGTTCGTGCACTTATGATGACAATACATACTGACTTACCTGACAAGGTACGCAGTGCTCAGATCGAGGCCTTGAAAACAGAAAACTTGGTACAGGAATCTCTACGGGGAATGGAAGAACAGTTGGATGCGAAGTCTGATGGAATTCGTTATTTCATTAATCGACTTTGGGTACCTTTGTATGGAGGTTTAAGGGAACTCGTGATGGATGAAGCACACAAGTCCAGGTATTCAGTCCATCCAGGATCAGACAAGATGTACCATGACTTGAAGGCACTGTATTGGTGGCCTCACATGAAAGCGGATATTGCTAAGTACGTTAGCAAATGTTTGACTTGTTCGAAAGTCAAAGTTGAATATCAGAAGCCCTCTGGTTTACTGCAACAACCAGAGATACCGATGTGGAAATGGGAACAGATTTCGATGGATTTCATTACTAAGTTACCTCGTACACCGAGTGGTTGTGATACGATATGGGTGATTGTCGATCGATTAACGAAATCTGCACACTTCTTAGCAATCAAGGAAACTGATAAGATGGAGAAACTGACTCGCATTTATATCAAGGAAGTGGTAGCACGACATGGCGTGCCAATTTCTATCATATCAGATCGGGATGCCCGATTTACTTCCAACTTTTGGAAATCTCTTCATAAATCATTAGGGACTCGCTTGGATATGAGTACCGCCTATCATCCACAGACTGACGGTCAAAGTGAACATACGATTCAAACGCTCGAGGATATGCTACGAGCTTGTGTAATTGACTTTGGTGATAGCTGGGAGAATCATTTACCGTTAGTGGAATTCTCTTACAACAATAGTTATCATACAAGTATTCAAGCAGCACCGTTTGAAGCTTTGTATGGTCGCAAATGTCGTTCACCAGTTTGCTGGGCTGAAATTGGTGACAATCAGATAACAGGTCCTGAATTGGTGCACGAGACAACAGAGAAGATAGTTCAAATTCGGAACCGTATGGCAGCGGCTCGGGATCGACAGAAGAGTTATGCTGACAAACGTCGCAAGCCGTTGGAATTCCAAGTAGGAGACCGAGTTCTTCTAAAGGTATCACCTTGGAAAGGTGTGATACGATTTGGCAAGCGCGGGAAGCTTAGTCCACGTTACGTAGGACCTTTTGAGATTCTGAAAAGGATTGGTCCGGTTGCGTACCAACTCAAACTACCGGATGAACTCAGTGGAGTTCATGATGTGTTTCATGTGTCGAACTTAAAGAAATGTCTATCTGATGAGACATTGATTGTACCATTGGAAGAAATACAAGTAGATGAACAGTTACGATTCATTGAAGAACCGGCAGAAATCATGGACCGAGAGGTCAAACAACTGAAGCAAAGCAAGATTCCGATAGTCAAAGTTCGATGGAATTCAAGACGTGGTCCTGAATTCACATGGGAACGGGAAGACCAAATGATGAAGAAATATCCTCGTCTATTCAAAACAGCTACTGCTAACACTGAGAGCGCACGTTAAATTTCGGGACGAAATTTCCTTCAACAAGGGGATGACGTAATGCTCCACACATCAACTCTGCAAATTTCAAACTGTAAGCACAAACATTTTATTTATTCAATTGATTTTGCTACAAACATTTGTGCTAACATTACATTCTATATATTTTATGTGCTACATTTCATATGTTACATGTTATGGTAGTACATACATGATTGGTTACACACATTTTGCTATGTGCAGGGTTGCATAGTACAAACAGTTATAGACACTCACTATGTGTGAGGTTACACAACACAGTATGATCAAACACAAACAGTCACAGTTAGGTGAACTAACTAGTGTACACGCAAACAGTCACATTGAACGATCACATTTAATTGTGATGTTGCAAGCATTAGGCTTTGTGTGTGAATACACACAAGCACACAGAATGATCAAATTACATTAACACGTACGATTTAAATTCGTAAGTAGTTTCTTAACTACTCATAACACTTACTAATTTTCGGGACGAAAATTCCTTCAACAAGGGGATGATGTGACAATCCGACTTTTCGAGTTAACCTCGTTAACCCTCGTAGGCCCAATAAGGCCAATGAAGGCCCAACAAGGTCAATGAAGGCCCAACAAGGCCAATGAAGGCCCAATAAGGTCAAAGAAGGCCCAGTAAGGCCCAGTAAAGCCAAAGAAGACCCAGTAAGGTCAAGGAAGGCCCAACAAGACAAGTCAGGCCCAATGAAGTTTATGAAAGCCCAATAAGACAAATGTAGGCTCAAGAAGCCAAGGTGGGCCCAATAAGGCAAGAGTAGGCACATTGAGATCTAGGTAGGCCCAATGAGGCCCAAGATAGGCCCAGTTATAGTTATGAGGCCCAATTAGGTTAATTTAACCCAACAATGTTCTAAGTGATCCGATTAGTGACAATTCGGTATTCCGGATTAATTCCGTTAATTTTAGAATTAACCGTAATGATGGGAAATCATTTAAAATAGAACTAGAGGGATGTTCATTGATCAAAACATTATTAAAAGGATAAAACTTCAAGGATTAAGATCTCAAATCAAGAAAAAGTCTCAATTTTGACTTTTGAAGTCAAAATTCGACTATAGTGCAAACAAGAGTTCAAATTCGTATTAATTGAGTGTTAATGACCGAATTAAACTCTCTAGCAACTCATTAAGATGATGATTAATAGTTAATTATCCGTTATAAGCACATGATGGGTCGAATTTAACTCAAATGGGGATGAAAAGTTGTAACCGTCACTTGAAATCATGGTGAACATATAACTCATCTATAAACGCACAAATTGGACTTCCAGAACTCTAAATCGGCATATTTAGAAGCTTTCCCCTACATCAATTCGAACCATCAAGCAGCCAGAAGAGGATTTTGAGTTGGAAGTCGATCGTAGTTCAAGTACAAATCGATATTTGGCAATTGATTATCAAAACAAGTAAGTTTTTAATCCTTATCACTCTAAAAGATCCGACTAAAGATAACCGTAGTTTAATTTCAGGTTTTATAATCGGATAAATAGGATTCGATCACTAGGGTTCATAGCATAATCGGGTTTGGGGGTTATTGCTCAAAAGGTTTTAAAAACTAAATCGAATAACATGGAAAGCTTCGTGATGTTCTGTTCATTGAAAAGCACATGCTAATTTCGGTTTATAACATCGACTCATATGGATTCGAGTTCTAGGGCTTGTAATCAAAAATGAATTGGGGGAATGAGTTAAGATGGGTTCTAGAATCAAATTAAATGGTGTGATCAGTTTCATAAGGTGCCGACTAACAAAACTCATGAGTCAATTTCATCAGATAATTACGAATTCATGGTGTTCATGTTCTAGGGTTCTTAGATTAAAACAAATTGGGGTTTTTGATCAAAGTCGGATTATAAATCAAATTAAACTATATATATAGTTTCGGTTTAACCCAGGGATGAAAAGTCCAATGAATTTAGAGTTTGAAATAATCGAATTCGGCCCAATTGGGTTAGGGATTGAGTCGGTTGAAAACCGATGTTGTTTGGGATCGAATGAGTCAAATAACCGAACCATTGGATGAATTAAATACATGAGGGGACTCGTTTGGATCCAAGTAACAAAAACCCCATGGTTCTGAGTTCAATCGGGATCGAATTGTGGTTCAATTTGGGGTTTAGTGGTTCGGCAATTAGAAAAAGGGGGGAACCGGCTAAGTTGTACTTAAAGTTATTTAAGTTTGAATCTTGTAACAGATGTGAAACCAGATGAGATGGTGTGTGCGCGTGTATGTTGGGTTGGAGGTCGCGGGTTCGAGCCCGGCCCCCAACTGTTTTTGGATTTTAATATTTTCTTTAGTATTTTGACCATAGCTCCTTCGTTTCAAGTCAGATTCGACTCGTTCAAGTTGCGTTGGAACCGTAACAAGAATACGAACGTATTAGAATAATAAAATTTATATTTTAATCCGAAAATGAAATCGCGTATAATTGCGTTTATTTAAATAAAATCGTATAGGATTTTATTTAAACGATTTCAAAGGCACGCGTACATACGTATACACATTCTTAACACTCTAACTTACGTGTGTTGACACGTATGTGATTACAAGCACAAAACGACTATTCGAATAACATTAAGTTATTGTTTAAACACAGATTCTTCGTAAAGGATCTTTTACGCGAGTTTACAAGTGTTTGATCATTCTGCAACTATCAAAGGTGCGTACACGGCCCCTTTCTTATTTTAAACTGTTTTGGGGGAGAAAACATGTGCAACAAACTCTTTTTAGATACATATCACTTGCATGAGTTAGCTGTTTACATTATGTGACAACATAGCAATTGAAAGTCCTTACACACCTCGAACCGTTTAGTTTGCCGTAGCGCAAAGCGTGGTAGTTGGAAATAGATCTATTAGGTTTGACAAACCTCACCTGGTAGATGGGATCTACGCAGGTGTTTGACTGACCAAACACAATTTTACTATTGTTGTGCTAGACAATAGTGGCAAGGCAAAAACATGCTATAGCATGGCAATTCGTCAGCTTCGGTGTCGACCACTTATGTAAATAGTTTATATGACTAGCTATCATGACTGTGCATGTGTGATTATGTTATCTACAACTTGATATTCAAACTGTTGTTTTGAACATTGTGAATACTTAAAACCTGTGTTATGCACCAACCTTTGTGTTGACTTGATTTACATGTTTTCTCAGGACGCTAAGGCGCGCATTAAAGCTGGCATGGACTAGGAGATAGAGTCGCATGCATTTTAAACATTTTGGGTATTTGAATTTGAACATTTGAGGATTTTGTTTTGTAATTTACATTTTTCAACTGTTACTGTTTTATAACGCTTTCGCAAATTTTGAAAACTCTGATGTTATGTTTTAAAGACCAAAGTATGTTTTGAAATTCATATAGAGGTCTTCGTTATGTCTAATGATCTGAGATCCTGGTTTGTCACGTTCCCAAACGGTATGATTCCGTTAGTTGAAAATTGGGGGTGTGACAGTTTTAGTTTTCGTTTCGTTTCCGGCACGTTACGCGCGTAGTTTACGGCTTTTACATAAATGGTTTTAATTTAACATTTCGAAAGTGGTTATTCCTAGTAAATCTTATAAATTTATTCTCTTAATTTATCTTATCGAAAACAATTATTTTAAAGGTTTCGTCAAATCGCGTCACCCGAACGAACATGAAGATGGTTTCACTTTCTGATTTTTGTTTTCTACTTTTCAGTCATCATTTCAGAAAGTTAAACTCGTAGATATGTTTGTGTGAATCGTCCCACGCAAACACACTGTCAGGTTCTTATTCCAAAACGATACCGAACTTATGTTTTGAATTGTGTTTCCTCACTGACGGACTTAACTAAACTTGCCTGTTTTCACATTGTTCTTGTTGAATTCACATTTTTTCTTCCTGAGTTGTCGGCCATCTGATTCCTTTCATCTGTGGATATCAGATCTCAACCAACATCTTTTTGTCATTAGTTTGCACACTGTTGATTCTCATGAGTTGTTGTATTAACTGTACTTAAGTTTTCACTACAACTGTTATTTGTCGTGCGTTGTTGTATTTACTGCATTTAAATTTTCATTTAAACACATAGAACTATGGTTTGTTTTCTGAATCCTGTTATCACACACTGTTTACACATAGTAAATAGTGAAAGTACACGTACCGTACGGACTTGCCGGACGATCAGGTACTGGTTGTCACATCTCTCCCCTCTCCTCTTGGTTTCGGCCACACACCACCAAGCACCACCACACCATAGTCGAACCACCATGGGTGGTTTTGGAGCACACGGTTTTGCGGTGATACATGATAGAGATCATGGTTGGTTATTCAAGTCATATAACGAGACTACTATCGAATCCAAGGTGTGTTTTTGGAGGTTATTCATTGAGGTAAATTCTAAACACCCTATGGTTGTTTTTCGTTTATTCATATGTAACTGGATTTCTAGTTTTGGGAATTTTGTTTATGAAACAAATGAGTAACCTAAACGCTTCCGCTATCGAAAATCTGATTTTAATAATTAATATGATTAATTAAAAACTTTAAAATGGTTGCTACAGTTCCCAACAGTGACATCAGAGCCGTTTTTACACGCGAATAAATGTTTTGTTATTCGATCTTATGTTTTATTTGTTAAAAACGTTTTGTTTGACAAAAGATCTAACCTTTGATTGTTTGATTGTGACTATGATGATTCGAGCCCTAGGTTTTTGACCCATTTGAATGCTTGAAATTTTTGGGGTTTTCAATTTTGATTGGATGTATTTTTTACGGGTATTTTGGACCCTTTCTTTTTTTTTTTTTGTAAATAGATTGAATTTACTTATGTAACCGATCAAATGGATTTAAAGACCTAAATGAAGACTTTCAAGGAGCATGAAGATAGAGATCTTTGATCAAATGGGATATTACAATCAAGGCGTTGATTTGTAAACCCTAGACCTAATTCGGTTTATGTTTGATGGCTCGAACGAAACCGAATATATTAGATTATGGCTCAATCATAGTTATATATTTTGTTGTTTGTGGTTGTGAATATTTAGGAAATATGTGTGACAATCCGACTTTTCAAGTTAACCTTGTTAAACTCCGTAGGCCCAACAAGGCCAATGAAGGCCCAACAAGACCAATGAAGGCCCAGTAAAGCCAAAGAAGATCCAGTAAGGTCAAGGAAGACTCAACAAGATCAATTAGGCCCAACAGAGCCAATGTAGGCCCAATAAGCCAATAAAGGCCCAGTAAGGCCCAATAAGTTCAAGTAAGGCCCAATAAAGCAAAGTAGGCCCAGGGAAGGCTAAGGTAGGCCCAGAGAAGGCCAAGGTAGGCCCAGGAAGGCCCAGTGAGGTCCAATTGTAATTAAGAAGCCCAACTGGATAAATCAAGTTCGAAACTAGTTCAGTTATTCCAATTTATGACAATTCGGGGTTTTGGTGAAACTTTGTAAACTAAATTGTTATGTAATTGATCAAATCAAGTTTAAGGAATTAGAAAGTGTTGAAATCAGTCTCAATACACTTTAATTTCAAAATTTAGATTTGTATTTAAGTTAAAAGTCTAAAAATTGACTTTAGAAGTCAAAATACAATTGGGATAAATATGATTTAATCGAATTTGGCATGAAACGGTTGAAATTGATTAAGTTAAACATTTCAATTAAGTGTAGTGATGATTATTAATCTCAATCAGGCGTTTTAAGACCCTACAACTTCGTATTAATCATGGATTAGAAACCAAAAGTTGTAACCGTAGCCTCACCTCTAGAATTAGTATAATTCGGTTATCATTCACACAATTGAAGCCTAAGAACTACTAATCGGCACTCTTAGAGGGATTATCACAAAGCAATTCAATCTGGGAAGCTCTGGCTAGAGGATTCGATCGTGAGGTGGCCGAAATCTAACATAGAAGCAAATCTATTTCAATTGGTTATCAAAACAAGTAAGTGTTTATTCCTAAACACTCTGAAATGGTCGAATAAGGATAACCACATCCTAATTTTATTTTCTAACATCGGATTAATCGATTCCCATATCTAGGGTTCATATAAGAAACGGGTTTGGGGATTTCTTGTCTAAACAATGTAATAGTCGAAATAGATCATGTGGGTAGTTTCATAAATAGCCGACTAAGGTTAATCCCATACCAATTGTAAATTATAGAACCGAATTGATAGACTTCGATTCTAGGGTTCATGATGCAAAAAGGTTTTGGGGGTTTCGGTTCAAATAAGTTTGATAATCAAATTAAGTTACATGGTAAGTTTCAGAAGACTTCGATTAAGCTATTTGGCATGTTAATTTCAGTTTAGAACTACGAATTGTATGATTTTGAATCTAGGGTTCTTGGACTAGGACGGATTTGGGATTTTTGATTTAGAGGTGTTTAATTATTGAAATTAATCACTCTGACAGGTTCGAAATTGTTGGTTTAATGAAAACCATATGGATTTTAAGTTAAATACAATCGGATTGAATGAATTCGAAGTGATGAGAATGGGGTCAAGGTTCGAAACTGTTGGAGCCTTAAAATCGTGGTATTTTATCAAAATTTTTTTAAATTAAATTGATGATATGATGCGCCTAGAGTCAAGGAATAATAACCCCATAGTTTAGGAGTTGATCAGGATCGAATTTGAGACCAATTGGAGGTTTAAGCTTCGGCTATAGAAGAAAAGGGGAAACCAGCTCATGTGGGTTTAAAAGATTTAATCCCGGACGGTTATTGCGAAACCCTAGCGGGCTGAGATGGTAGATGTGGTGTGTTTGGTGTTGAGGGTCGCGAGTTCGAGTCCCGGCCCAACCAGTTTTTGAGTTTTTAATATTTATTTAGTATTTTAACCATATTTCACTCGTTCTAACTCCGTTTTAATCCGTTCAAATTGCGTTGGAACCATAACGAGAATACGAACGTGTTGAAATGATAAAATCCATATTTTAATCCGAACACGAAATCGCGTATAATTACGTTTAATTAAATAAAATCAAATGTGGTTTTATTTAATCGATTTCTGTGGCACGCGTACTTCCGTATGCACAATTCTCACACTCTAACATACGTATGTTGATACGTATGTGATTTCAAGCACAAAACGACAATCCGAATAACTTTAGGTTATTGTTTAATCACAGATTCTTCGTAGAGGATTTCTACGCGAGTTCACACGTATTTGATCATTCTGCTATTATCAAAGGTGCGTACACGGCCCCTTTCTTATTTTAAACTGTTTTCGGGGAGAAAACATGTGCAACAAACTATTTTTAGATACATATCACTTGCATGAGTTATCTGTTTACATTATGTGACAACATATCAACTTGAAAGTCCTTACACACCTCGAACCGTTTAGTTTGCTGTAATGCAAAGCGTGGTAGTTGGAAATAGATCTATTAGGTTTGACAAACCTCACCGGGTAGATGGGATCTACGCAGGTGTTTGACTGACCTAACACAATTTTTACTATTGTTGTGATAGACAATAGTGGCAAGGCGAAAACATGCTATAGCATGGCAACTAGTCAGCTTCGGTGTCGAACACGTATGTAAATAGTTTATATGACTAGCTATCATGACTGTGCAATTGTGATTATGTTATCTACAAACTTGTTATTCAAACTGCTGTTTTGAACTCTATGATTACTTAAAACCTGTGTTACGCACCAACCGTTGTGTTGACTTGATTTGCATGTTTTCTCAGGACGCTAAGGCGCGCGTAACAGCTGGCATGGACTAGGAAGATAGAGTCTCATGCATTATAAACATTGAACATTTGAATTTAAATATTTCAGTATTTTGATTTGTAATGATTTACTTATCAACAGTTTATTGTTATTTGGTTTTGAAACGCTTCCGCAACTTTTTGTAAACTCTGAATATTATGTTTTTAAAGACCAACGTATGTTTTGAAATTCATATAGAGGTCTTCGCTATGTCTAATGATCTGAGATCCTGGTTTGTCACGTTTCCAAACGGTATGATTCCGTTAGTTGAAATTGGGGGTGTGACAGATTGGTATCAGAGACATTGGTTATAGCGAACTAGGTTTGCATTTGTAGGCCTAGGCTATGACTGTTAGACATTAGACACACATGTTTACACATACTGCTTAGAAATTACATATGACATTATTTAATTGACTTGCTTACGTATTCCATGGCACTGCACTTACATATGATATTATGTAACAGGCATGGCTTCATCATCAGCTCCTTATGTTATCATTGATGATTCCGAGGACGAGGAGCCGATAGTTCCGGCACCACCATCGTCACCACCACCACCTATTCCATCACCTCCACCGTATGGGATGGATGACTCAGATCCAGACGAGGATCCCGACGAGGATCCAGAGGAGGATCCGAATGAGGATCCGGAGGAGGAGGAGGAGGAGGGCACTCAGCAGATTCCTGCTGAGGGACCTTCCACACACCCACCACCAGCATTAGATGCTCCTGAGCCTAAGAGGCGAAGGACGGACGCGGAGGAGATCGCCAAGTTGCGCGAGGACTAGGATGAGACAGAAGACAAGCTTATACAGAGATCTCAGGAGTTATGGGATGCCATTGAGAGGCAGGATGAACTTGCCCATCTAGTTCATGACATGCGGGATGAGATGGTGAACATGATTGGTCGTCTAGAGGAGTCAGAGAACCGAGCCGAGATCTTGGAGGGCAGGATTGAAGCTTTGGAGGATTTAGTGGTAGTTGAGAATGAGGAACAGGATGAGGATGAGGATGAGGAGGAGGAACCAGCACCAGTTGCTGAGTCCGATCCTGAATCCACTGTTGAGGACGATTGATTCTCTTTCTTTTATTTCTGTTTTACTTAAACTTATTAGGAACGGGTTGTGTTCCTACATTAGTAGTTTGAAATTTTGTATTTCATTTCAAAAAGTATTGTACTCAAAGAAAGTTTCTATTTATGGAAGAATTATTGTTTGTTTCCAACAACTGTGTTGATTATATTACATGTTGTGTTTGTTGTTTTACTTACACATGTTACATTGGATTTTGACTTCGTGCTAACACTTCTTATAAATAGGAAACTAATGGCTGAGGGAAACGTACATATGACTGTTGCTGAGCTCAACGAGCTAATTAACAACAGAGTCGCAGAGGCTATTGCACAGTATGCTCAGACACACAACACAGGGCCACAAGGTCCAGCTGGGGGAGTGATTAACCCACAAGTTTGCACGTTCAAGATGTTCTTGGACTGCAAACCTCACAATTTCAAAGGGTCGGAGGGGCCATAGGACTCCTTCGGTGGATTGAAAAGGCTGAGTCTGTATTCGAAATGTGCAACTGCCCTGAGGATAGCAAGGTGAAATTTGCTACTGGAACATTAGAGGGTCCAGCACTGACTTGGTGGAACTCCAATGTTCAGACTCTGGGGTTGGGAGAAGCAAATGCATTGACATGGGACAACTTCAAAACTTTACTGCAAGAGGAGTACTGTCCTCGCAGTGAAATGCAGAAGTTGGAGGAGGAATACTGGCACCTCAAGATGGAGGGGTCAAATATTGAGGAGTATACGACCAGATCGCATGAACTGGCCAGACTGCTACCACACATGGCTACTCCAGCCAGTAAGTGGATTGAAAGGTACATTGGAGGATTAGTGCCTCAGATTCAAGGGTTGGTGACTTCAGCAAATCCCACCACCATCCAACAAGCTGTTCGTCTAGCACATCAGCTTACTGACCAGGCAGTGTTACAGGGGACCCTGCCTAAGCGAACATCTGCTACCAAGGTAGGAGATCACAAGAGAAAGTGGGATAGTAACAACTTCAAGGGTAACAACCAACAGCAGAACAGGAAGCAGGACTCAAACAAGTGCTATCATAATTCCAACAGTTGTCAGCAATCATCATCATCGGGGGGCTATATTGGTAAGCACCCCAAGTGCAACAGGTGTGGTTATCATCATGCGGGTAACCAGTGTGACAGAGCTAAGTGCCAGAGGTGTGGCAAGATTGGGCATGCGGCTAAGGATTGTCGCGGAGAGCTGCAGAACAACAATAACAACCATAATAACAATCAGAACAACGCACAGAAGGGTTGTTTCGAGTGCGGCAAGATGGGGCATTTCAAGAAAGATTGCCCACAACTTAAGAAAGGCGGGGACAACAATGGTAATGGTAATGGAGGTGGCAACGGTAATGGAAATGGCACCAACAATAACAACAACAACAACGGTGCTAGAGGCAGGGCGTTTGTGATCGGAGGACGTCAAGCGCGGGAGGATCCCAACATTGTTACGGGTACGTTCCTCTTAAATAATCACTATGCCTCTATGTTATTTGACACCGGTGCCGATCGGAGCTTTGTATCTAGTTCACTTGCTAAGTTGCTAAATGTTAGTCCCACTGCCTTAGATAATCCCTACACTGTGGAATTAGCTGATGGTAAGTTGATTGTAGTAGAAAACATTTATAAGGGATGTATCCTTGATTTGATGGGTCAGACATTAGAGATTGATCTGATGCCTATTGCCTTAGGCAGTTTTGATGTAGTCATTGGCATGGACTGGTTGTCCAAGAACCAGGCTGAAATTGTATGCCATGAAAAGATTGTTCGCATACCTCTTCCGCAGGGAGAGACATTATATGTACAAGGCGAGAAGAGCAGTACGCCACTGCGTCTCATATCTTGTATGAAGGCACACAAATGTCTGCGGAAAGGTTATACGGCAGTTATAGCACTTATAACTGAAAAGCCAGTAGCTGAGAAGAAGCTTGAAGATATACCTATAGTTTGTGAGTTTCCGGAGGTATTTCCAGAAGACTTGCCGGGATTACCGCCTGTGAGACAGGTGGAATTCCGAATCGATCTTACACCAGACGCAGCACCGATAGCTAGGGCGCCTTATCGACTTGCACCGTCTGAGATGCAAGAGTTATCTACACAATTGCAAGAATTGTTGGATAAGGGTTTCATACGACCTAGTTTTTCACCATGGGGAGCTCCAGTATTGTTTGTAAAGAAGAAAGACGGGACTTTTCGTATGTGTATCGATTACCGGGAGTTGAATAAGGTTACTATCAAGAACCGGTATCCGTTACCCAGGATTGACGATCTGTTCGATCAGTTGCAAGGTTCGAGTTACTACTCGAAGATTGATCTCAGGTCGGGTTATCATCAACTAAGAGTCCAGGAGGAGGATATTCCGAAGACAGCATTCAGGACGCGCTATGGCCATTATGAGTTCTTGGTCATGCCATTTGGGTTGACAAACGCTCCAGCTGTATTCATGGATCTCATGAATCGTGTTTGTAAACCTTATCTTGATAAGTTTGTCATTGTTTTCATTGATGACATTCTCATCTATTCAAAATCTGAGGAGGAACATGCTGAACATCTTCGATTACTGCTAGAGCTATTGAAACAAGAACAATTGTACGCTAAATTCTCGAAATGTGATTTCTGGATGCGAGAAGTACAATTTCTGGGTCATATAGTTAATGAAAAGGGTATACATGTTGATCCAGCGAAGATTGAAGCGATTAAGAATTGGGAAGCGCCAAAGACCCCTACCGAGGTACGACAATTCCTTGGTTTGGCGGGCTATTATCGACGATTCATTGAGGGTTTCTCAAAGATCGCTCAACCACTTACAGCTCTTACGCATAAGGGAACAAAGTATAACTGGACGGATAAACAGGAAACTGCATTTCAGTTATTGAAACAGAAACTTTGCAGCGCACCGATTCTGTCTTTACCGGAAGGGACGGAAGACTTTGTGGTGTATTGTGATGCATCTGCACAGGGTTTGGGATGTGTGTTGATGCAACGTGATAAAGTGATCGCTTATGCTTCCAGACAACTAAGAACGCACGAAAAGAATTACACTACTCATGACTTGGAGTTAGGAGCAGTGGTTTTTGCTTTAAAGATTTGGAGGCATTACTTGTATGGAACTAAATGTAATATTTACACTGATCATAAGAGTTTGCAACATATCTTTGATCAGAAGGAGCTTAATATGAGGCAACGACGATGGGTTGAGTTGTTGAACGATTATGAGTGTGCGATTAAGTATCACCCGGGAAAGGCTAATGTGGTAGCCGATGCTTTAAGCAGAAAGGAAACTTCAACAAGACGGGTTCGTGCACTTATGATGACAATACATACTGACTTACCTGACAAGGTACGCAGTGCTCAGATCGAGGCCTTGAAAACAGAAAACTTGGTACAGGAATCTTTGCGAGGAATGGAGGAACAACTGGATGTTAAGTCTGATGGAATTCGTTATTTCATTGATAGACTTTGGATACCTTTGTATGGAGGTTTAAGGGAACTCGTGATGGACGAAGCGCACAAGTCCAGATATTCAGTCCATCCGGGATCAGACAAGATGTACCATGACTTGAAGGCACTGTATTGGTGGCCTCACATGAAAGCGGATATTGCTAAGTAAGTTAGCAAATGTTTGACTTGTTCGAAAGTCAAAGTTGAATATCAGAAGCCATCTGGTTTACTGCAACAACCAGAGATACCGATGTGGAAATGGGAACAGATTTCGATGGATTTCATTACTAAGTTACCTCGTACACCGAGTGGTTGTGATACGATATGGGTAATTGTCGATCGATTAACGAAATCTGCACACTTCTTAGCAATCAAGGAAACTGACAAGATGGAGAAATTGACTCGCATTTACATCAAGGAAGTAGTAGCACGGCATGGCGTGCCAATCTCTATCATATCAGATCGGGATGCCCGATTTACGTCCAACTTTTGGAAATCTCTACATAAGTCATTGGGGATTCAAACCGACAGTCAGAGTGAACGAACGATTCAAACGCTCGAGGATATGTTACGAGCTTGTGTAATTGACTTTGGTGATAGCTGGGAGAATCATTTACCGTTGGTGGAATTCTCTTACAACAACAGTTATCATACAAGTATTCAAGCAGCACCGTTTGAAGCTTTGTATGGTCGCAAATGTCGTTCACCAGTTTGTTGGGCTGAGATTGGAGACAGTCAGATAACAGGTCCTGAATTGGTGCACGAGACAACAGAGAAGATAGTTCAAATTCGGAACCGTATGGCAGCGGCTCGGGATCGACAGAAGAGTTATGCAGACAAACGTCGCAAGCCGTTGGAATTTCAAGTAGGAGACCGAGTTCTTCTAAAAGTATCACCTTGGAAAGGTGTAATACGATTTGGCAAGCGCGGGAAGCTTAGTCCACGTTACGTAGGACCTTTTGAGATTCTGAAAAGGATTGGTCCGGTTGCGTACCAACTCAAACTACCGGATGAACTCAGTGGAGTTCATGATGTGTTTCATGTGTCGAACTTAAAGAAATGTCTATCTGATGAGACATTGATTGTACCATTGGAAGAAATACAAGTAGATGAACAGTTACGATTCATTGAAGAACCAGCTGAAATCATGGACCGGGAGGTCAAACAACTGAAGCAAAGCAAGATTCAGATAGTCAAAGTCCGATGGAATTCAAGACGTGGTCCTGAATTCACATGGGAACGGGAAGACCAAATGATGAAGAAATATCCTCATCTATTCAAGACAGTTACTGCTAACACTGAGAGCGCACGTTAAATTTCGGGACGAAATTTCCTTCAACAAGGGGATGACGTGATGCTTCACACATCAACACTGCAAATTTCAAACTGTAAGCACAAACGTTTTATTTATTCAATTGATGTTGTTACAAATATTTGTGCTACATTACATTCTATATGTTTTATGTGCTACATTTCATATGTTACATGTTATGGTAGTACATACACGATTAGTTACATACACTTTGCTATGTGCGGGGTTGCATAGTACAAACAGTTTCAGACACTCACTATGTGTGAGGTTACACAACACAGTATGATCAAACACAAACGGTCACAGTTAGGTGAACTAACTAGTGTACACGCAAAACAGTTACATTGAAAGATCACAATTAAGTTGTGATGTTGCAAGCATTAGACTTTGTGTGTGAGTACACACAAGCACACAGAATGATCAAATCACACTAACACGTACGATTTAAACTCGTAAGTAGTTTCCTAACTACTCTTAACACTTGCTAATTTTCGGGACGAAAATTCCTTCAACAAGGGGATGATGTGACAATCCGACTTTTCAAGTTAACCTTGTTAAACTCCGTAGGCCCAACAAGGCCAATGAAGGCCCAACAAGACCAATGAAGGCCCAGTAAAGCCAAAGAAGATCCAGTAAGGTCAAGGAAGACTCAACAAGATCAATTAGGCCCAACAGAGCCAATGTAGGCCCAATAAGCCAATAATGGCCCAGTAAGGCCCAATAAGTTCAAGTAAGGCCCAATAAAGCAAAGTAGGCCCAGGGAAGGCTAAGGTAGGCCCAGAGAAGGCCAAGGTAGGCCCAGGAAGGCCCAGTGAGGTCCAATTGTAATTAAGAAGCCCAACTGGATAAATCAAGTTCGAAACTAGTTCAGTTATTCCAATTTATGACAATTCGGGGTTTTGGTGAAACTTTGTAAACTAAATTGTTATGTAATTGATCAAATCAAGTTTAAGGAATTAGAAAGTGTTGAAATCAGTCTCAATACACTTTAATTTCAAAATTTAGATTTGTATTTAAGTTAAAAGTCTAAAAATTGACTTTAGAAGTCAAAATACAATTGGGATAAATATGATTTAATCGAATTTGGCATGAAACGGTTGAAATTGATTAAGTTAAACATTTCAATTAAGTGTAGTGATGATTATTAATCTCAATCAGGCGTTTTAAGACCCTACAACTTCGTATTAATCATGGATTAGAAACCAAAAGTTGTAACCGTAGCCTCACCTCTAGAATTAGTATAATTCGGTTATCATTCACACAATTGAAGCCTAAGAACTACTAATCGGCACTCTTAGAGGGATTATCACAAAGCAATTCAATCTGGGAAGCTCTGGCTAGAGGATTCGATCGTGAGGTGGCCGAAATCTAACATAGAAGCAAATCTATTTCAATTGGTTATCAAAACAAGTAAGTGTTTATTCCTAAACACTCTGAAATGGTCGAATAAGGATAACCACATCCTAATTTTATTTTCTAACATCAGATTAATCGATTCCCATATCTAGGGTTCATATAAGAAACGGGTTTGGGGATTTCTTGTCTAAACAATGTAATAGTCGAAATAGATCATGTGGGTAGTTTCATAAATAGCCGACTAAGGTTAATCCCATACCAATTGTAAATTATAGAACCGAATTGATAGACTTCGATTCTAGGGTTCATGATGCAAAAAGGTTTTGGGGGTTTCGGTTCAAATAAGTTTGATAATCAAATTAAGTTACATGGTAAGTTTCAGAAGACTTCGATTAAGCTATTTGGCATGTTAATTTCAGTTTAGAACTACGAATTGTATGATTTTGAATCTAGGGTTCTTGGACTAGGACGGATTTGGGATTTTTGATTTAGAGGTGTTTAATTATTGAAATTAATCACTCTGACAGGTTCGAAATTGTTGGTTTAATGAAAACCATATGGATTTTAAGTTAAATACAATCGGATTGAATGAATTCGAAGTGATGAGAATGGGGTCAAGGTTCGAAACTGTTGGAGCCTTAAAATCGTGGTATTTTATCAAAATTTTTTTAAATTAAATTGATGATATGATGCGCCTAGAGTCAAGGAATAATAACCCCATAGTTTAGGAGTTGATCAGGATCGAATTTGAGACCAATTGGAGGTTTAAGCTTCGGCTATAGAAGAAAAGGGGAAACCAGCTCATGTGGGTTTAAAAGATTTAATCCCGGACGGTTATTGCGAAACCCTAGCGGGCTGAGATGGTAGATGTGGTGTGTTTGGTGTTGAGGGTCGCGAGTTCGAGTCCCGGCCCAACCAGTTTTTGAGTTTTTAATATTTATTTAGTATTTTAACCATATTTCACTCGTTCTAACTCCGTTTTAATCCGTTCAAATTGCGTTGGAACCATAACAAGAATACGAACGTGTTGAAATGATAAAATCCATATTTTAATCCGAACACGAAATCGCGTATAATTACGTTTAATTAAATAAAATCAAATGTGGTTTTATTTAATAGATTTCAGTGGCACGCGTACTTCCGTATGCACAATTCTCACACTCTAACATACGTATGTTGATACGTATGTGATTTCGAGCACAAAACGACAATCCGAATAACTTTAGGTTATTGTTTAATCACAGATTCTTCGTAGAGGATTTCTACGCGAGTTCACACGTATTTGATCATTCTGCTATTATCAAAGGTGCGTACACGGCCCCTTTCTTATTTTAAACTGTTTTGGGGGAGAAAACATGTGCAACAAACTATTTTTAGATACATATCACTTGCATGAGTTATCTGTTTACATTATGTGACAACATATCAACTTGAAAGTCCTTACACACCTCGAACCGTTTAGTTTACTGTAATGCAAAGCGTGGTAGTTGGAAATAGATCTATTAGGTTTGACAAACCTCACCGGGTAGATGGGATCTACGCAGGTGTTTGACTGACCTAACACAATTTTTACTATTGTTGTGATAGACAATAGTGGCAAGGCGAAAACATGCTATAGCATGGCAACTAGTCAGCTTCGGTGTCGAACACGTATGTAAATAGTTTATATGACTAGCTATCATGACTGTGCAATTGTGATTATGTTATCTACAAACTTGTTATTCAAACTGCTGTTTTGAACTCTATGATTACTTAAAACCTGTGTTACGCACCAACCGTTGTGTTGACTTGATTTGCATGTTTTCTCAGGACGCTAAGGCGCGCGTAACAGCTGGCATGGACTAGGAAGATAGAGTCTCATGCATTATAAACTTTGAACATTTGAATTTAAATATTTCAGTATTTTGATTTGTAATGTTTTACTTATCAACAGTTTATTGTTATTTGGTTTTGAAACGCTTCCGCAACTTTTTGTAAACTCTGAATATTATGTTTTTAAAGACCAACGTATGTTTTGAAATTCATATAGAGGTCTTCGCTATGTCTAATGATCTGAGATCCTGGTTTGTCACGTTTCCAAACGGTATGATTCCGTTAGTTGAAATTGGGGGTGTGACAATATGAAACTAACAAAAACAAAATATTTGTCACAATTTTAAAAACAATAGTAAATATAAAAGGATTTTTATAATTACTATAAAGGCGTTTACAAAAAAAGTTTTTTAATTTAAACGATAAAACAAATTAAAAAATAAAAGTGTTTATTTTATAATAATATCTTATACTTGTTAGTTTAAAATTGGTTCGCGTAAACTGCCGACTTAGATTAAAATAGGGTATACAAAATTAATCGAGTCGAGTGTTTGAAAGGAGTTTCAAACCACATGTAAAATTGGATTTTACTAAAGGAAATTGCACGACTTGTTTCATGTTACAAGTCATCCAATATGTTTTTTACCCGAATGGATGCTAAATGCTTTCATTGTGATGAAACTGGGCATTGCAGGAGAAACTGCCCAAAATACCTAACTGAGATAAAGCAGAAGAAGGTATCTACTGCGAGCACCTTAGGTATTTTCGTTATGGAAATCTTTTCTTTTTCTATCAAATCTTGGGTGTTTGACACCGGATGTGGTTCTCACATATGCAATGATTTGCACGGACTAAGGAAGTTAGGAAGCTGAAAACAGGCAACCTCAAACTCCATGTGGGAGATGGGCAAAAGGTTGTAGTTAAGGCAGTAGGAGAATACGTTCTTCTACACCTAATGGTTTAGAACTTGTTTTGAACAATGTTTGTTTTATTCCTAGTTTGACTAGGAATATTGTTTTAGTTTATGCTTTGTGTGAACATGGCTTTAAGTATGCTTTTAATGACAATGGTTATTTTTCTACATATTTGAATGGTTTGTTTTATTTTGATGCAAAGCCTCATAATGGAATCTATGAGATAGATGTCCATACTTATAACAAAATATACAATATCTCCAATAAAAGTATGAAATTGGATTTCAATGATACGTACTTATGGCATTGCCGGCTTGGACACATTAACAAGAATCACATGAAGAAATTCATGACTGATCTCGGTGTGGTTCCTAGAATTAGGAAACCAATAAAGATATTATGTGACAACACTGGTGCCATAACTCAGGCAAAGGAACCAAGGTCACATCATAGGTCACATCATAGGTCAAAGCACTTACTCAGACAGTGTCGCTAAATTAGGGAAGTGGTGGAAAGAAGAGACATCAATATAGAAAAAATTCACACAGATCAAAATCTAGCAGATCCCTTTACTAAGCCTATGCCTCTGTCTAAACACAAGGAGCATGTTGAGAAGATAGGTCTTAGGTTCGCTAGTGATTGGATTTGATCTGTATTTAGTATTTGGGTGCTTTTGAAATAAAGTTACATTGGATATTTATTTTGATTTAATGGTTACATGCATAATAAATATTGTTTCTTTATTCGATGTTTTGTACATTTTAGTATCCTTGAATATGGTATTCTAAATGTCCGTAGTCGATCAGATTCATGGGAATCAATATGAATTAAGACTACTTGAATGCTTGGTTAGTTTATAAGATAAAAGCTCAAAGGGTTGAGGACCAAGATTCATAGACATAAATTAGAGAATGATGTCGGACGTAACTCGTTTCAAAACGTTCTTTATGGATCATTTTCACAAGAAGTTTTGAATATGGTATGATCTATATATATCCTTAGACCTAAGGAGCATGTTAGAACTGACATTAGTCTATGGTCATTCTTTGATCTTATCTAACGCCATTCTGAAAACGGGCAGTAATAAGGATATTTGATTGGGAATGGTTCTGAAACAAAGTGGGAGTTGTATGTTGCCAAAGGGATTCTAGACTATTATATAATTAAGAGATGATATTCTGGCGTCCTCATTAATTTAAACTGGTGTAAATGCATGGCCATGCTCAAACTAAGAGTAGTTTGTTAGACCATTTTAAATCGGAGAACGAGAATCAGAATGTTTGAACAATATATGAGAATGAAATTTGATCCATGTCTCATGTTCAAAGAATATCACTTAGAAAGGATGAATAGATAAAGGTTACCACGGCTATAATTTTAGTTAAGCAAAGGGTTACTTGAACTAAAAGTTTAGTTTACTTTAGAAGTCATACCCTGCTAGGGGCAGCGCGATGCAGCTAGGTGTCCAACACTGTCTGCGTTGAAGAAATTATGCGATGAGTCGTCCAAGTGGGAGTCTGCTGGATATGTGATGTCCAATCATCGATAATATCAACGTTGCTATCAAGGTACGATCTAAAGAGTTACACTTTAAAACATAGTAATGTGATTATGTCTAAAATTTGTTCTAGACATATTCAATTTCACGATTTATATAAAGTGATGTTACTATTATTATTGATGAAATAATGATAATATTAGAGGAGTTAATTATTGTGATAATTAATTATAATTAAATTGATAAAGTTTAATTAGTTAAACTTTAGACACTTGATTAAATGTTACTAACTAATTGTTAGTTAGTAATATTGAGAGTAGTAATTTAATGGTTTAATTACTAAAAGAGTTTAACTAAATTAAAAGAGTTTAATTTAAGTAATACACGAAATAAAAAAGGGTGGGAAACCAATTTTGAATTGGTAATCCAAGATCCTATTTTTGTGGATCTACTTTGACTTTAAAAGGTAGATCAAACAACACATTTCAAGAACTCTTTCACCCATTCTCCCTCTCCTCTCTCTATTTCGGCCGACCCCCTCTCTCCCCTCTCTTCTTGGTTTCAGCCACAAACCACCAAGCCCAACCACACCATAGTCGAACCACCAAGGGTGGTTTTGGAGCACACGGTTTTCTGGTGATACACGATAGAGATCATGGTTCATGATTCAAGTCATCTAGCGAGACTACTATCGAATCCAAGGTGTGTTTTTAAAGGTTCTTCATTGAGGTCAATTCTAAACACCCTATGGTTTTTTTTCGTTTACTCGTACGTAACTGGATTCCTAGTTTTGGGAATTTTGTTTATGAAACAAATGTGTAACTGTAACATTTGTACATATAGTCATGTAGTTGTAAACAGTGTTAGAACAGTGTCTATTCATGGTTCAGTTCGTCAATGTGATTCGTATGTTCATAATGTGTGCTTGTGTGTTACAGGATCTTAGTAATCAGAAAACAAGTATGTATTATTATTTACAGTCGATTTCACTAAGCAAGAACAGTAACTTGTTATATCGAAACAGTGGTGGGCAGCGAGAGTGAGCCCTATATATATACTGCGTTCGGTGTAACAGGTTAGTGTTAGTGCGTAGTGTTGAGACGAGTATTATAACATTTAATTAATTCAACAAAAATCGTAATCTGTAAGCGAGACTGAGTATAGTTATGGGTGACGATCCATAATGATACGAATGTTGAACTTACAATTATGATTAAACGACTTTAAATATTTTTATACGATCGGAAAACGTACGCGATTGCGGGTATACACGTAATTTCGAATGTTTTAACGATCTGACAACACACGAAGAGTAAAAATAATTATATTAATTATTTTATATTTTTACAATTTTGAAACTCATTATTTTAATGAGTTTAACAACTCTTTTTACTTTAAAACCGCGTAAAATACGCGTTACGTTTCGGAAACGCGAACCGAGCAACCGAAACGAACCCGGATACTACCCGGACTATAAAAGCCTTGAACAAGGCTTAAAACTTCATTTAATTCAGCCAACAACCCCTTTTCTCTCTCAAACTCGCGAACCTATCCTCTCTCTAAAAATCCCAACTTGAAACGATCGTAACTCACTCATTTCTCAACGGATTTTGGAGTTCTTGGTGTCCACGCGTAGCTCTCGACGTTATCTACACGAAAGTACAAGAATTTCGTGGGTTCATCCAGCCAAAAACGAGGTATGGATGCTAGAATAATCACGAGATTAGGGTTTTCTATGTGTGTTGTTTAAAAACTTGGTTCTAGCCGGTTCTAAAGACAATCGATTGTATTTACACCATTTCGTGATGAGATCTGCAAGTTATCATGGCCTACATGTGGATAGATCGAAGGATTACGCTTGAAAGAATGGAGGCTGGGTACAGGTTCGACGGGCGAACCCTGTGAGAGGTCTCACGAACCCTACTGGTTCGTTGTACCAGCAGCCAAAGCTTGTTCAACACACCTGCGAACCCTGTTGACCCCGAACCCTTCCTGGTTCGTTGGGCTATCAGCCGAACCCTATAGTTCCTCACGAACCCTTGTCGAACCAGATACTTCCCCGAACCACTGGATGTTCAACGAACCAGCTCCTGTGCGAACCTTGCATGCATGCGTAGCGAACCCTCATTCCCGAACCATGCCTACGAACCCTGCACTTTGGACGAACCTGCTGCGAGCCTTAGGGGGATAACGAACCCTCCACTCCATGGCCAACCTTCACGAACCCTTGGTTTATAGCCGAGCCTTTTGGCGGATCATGATCAACCGAACCCTTCTGAGGCAATCATCGACGAACCCTTCAGTTATAAATGCCGAACCATGGGCTGAAACCTCAAAGGGTTCGCTGCCAAGTGTGGCAGCCCATTAGTCTTTCGGCCCAACTCCACCATACTTGGCCCAATTTAATTATACTTGGTCCATACTATTCCTTTTGATCCCCATAGTGGTTTACGGTCCATTATGAGCTTTAAGTTGGTCCAATGTTGTCTTTGGCTATTTGCATGGTCCATAAACTAGTTGGTTGGCCCAATATCACGTTCAATTGGGCCATAGTTGACCTAAGTGGACCATGGTCTTTGTTAAGCCCTCATGGTTTATGGGCTTAAGGCCCAATTGTGTTGGCCTCGACTTATGATATTTGTGAATTGATCACGAAGAGGTTAAGTGACAACTTAACATAATCGAGAGATCAATTCATAATCACAAAGATTTGAAATCAATTGAACATCTTTTCACAACAAATGGTAATCAATGGCTATCAAATTCATGAACATTCATCATTTTATGCATATGAATTATGCATCAAAGAACATTTCATAAGTTTCTTGGACCCATGATCAATCAAGAGATTCAAAACATAACATTCAAGTTTTCACAACAATCATAATCAAGAGAACACAAGTCAATCAATGAATCAAGTTATACAATTATAAATCCTATATCTTATGTATGATTACAATGTTATAGGAGACAGTTAGAAGTCCTGTTTGCTATTTGCTATCTGTTTAAGTTCAGAGTCTACTGCAGACAGGTGAGAACTCTAGCCCCTCTTTTACTGTTTTACAACTGTTTTGGGGTGGAACACGTGATCAAAACCGCTATTTCAATCTTGTTTCATTACACAAGTTATGTGTAATTCATAAACATTACAGGTTCATCTTACGAATCCAAGGGATTCATCAATTGTTTAAAGAAATTGTCAACTGTTTTAATTTACTTGTCAATTACTAAACCCTTTTCATTAAAAAGGTTTTATAAGGGACTTTTGAACTGTTTTGAAATTAATTTACTCAAATGTATTTATGAAGGATAAACACTTTGTGATAAAGGATTTTACAAACCCTTTTGTTATAAACCTTGTTATTACACAAGGTCATCACATCATGGTATTCAAAACAAGTGGTTCACAACATGGTATCCAAATCAAGTGGTTCAAAACATGGTATTCAAATTCATTGGTTCAAAACATGGTATTCAAGTCAAGTTGTTCACATCATGGTATTCAAATCAAGAGATTCATTTCATGTTACATAAACAAAGGATTCAACTCGTGGAGTTAAATCCAGGTTTTCAATAAGACATTAACACATCCGGTTAAAGTAAGATTCAGAAAACATGGTGTCCATTGTTGTAAACAAACTTATAAACCCATCAAGTATCATATTCATTAGCGTTAGTACTGGGTGATCACAACAAGGGAAAGCGGACACATTGTTTCTTATCCAGGATGGAGTTAGCTTTTAAATTTGTTTTAAAAGCTAACTGCAGGTCTGGTGTCATGGTTTTCTTATCCAGGATGGAGTTGGCTTTTAAATTTGCTTTTAAAAGCCAACTGCAGGTCTGGTGTCATATGGTTATCAAAACTGCTGACGTATTATCTAACTCCAAACGTGGTTTGGGACTTGATATTATCGGCTGTCGTGCGAACAGTGATTGGACTGTTTACACTCATTTTCTTACTTGATGTTAGTTTGGGTTGCAGCTCATCCGTGTGAATCTTATGATGCTTTAACTTACCTATGTCTTATATCATATAACTCATGTTTACAAATGTTTAAACCTATTGTTCTCACCAACTACGTCTGTAGTTGACAGTTACTTTTCACGTGTTTCAGGTAATCAAGTTTAAGACAATCTCAGAGACAACTAAGGAGACCATACTAAGATAGAACAAGATGAAGAAACATGCTAGGATGGATTAGAAACACATTAAATCCTAATTGTTTACTTGTCTTGTTTGAAGTCTTATTTTGTAACCATATTTTGGGTCTGTAGTTGTCTTACTTTTGGTAGATAGTTGTCTGTAATTAAACAATTGTCTAAACATTATGCAACATAGTAATCCATTGTGGTTGTTCTTATTCAATACTTGTGCATGATTCAACTGATCATACGTCACCGCGCCGTGGATTCCGCACGCGGCGCAGGGGTGTGACAGGTTGGTATCAGAGCCAAGGTTGTAGAGAACTAGGAAAAACCCAATGTTTAATGACCTAGACTATAACCTAAGCTACCCAATAGGACTAAGTGCTATAGGCTTGAGGATACTTAGGATCTAAGTAACTTGAGTAAGCATTAAGTCTACATTAAGCTTGAAAGATCTTAGGACATTTTTCTAAGATTAGACATCGAGTCAAAGAATTTGAACCGGAATTCTATAATTTTAGAAACCGGATTAAATTCTCACACATATGCATTTAAGGATTTCAGAGGCAAGGATCTATATTCTTAGTATCCTTGATCTGAAATTCTCACACAGAGATCATTATAGAAATTCAGAGGCAAAGATCTGTATTATCAGTATCTTTGATATGAATTTCTTGTCATATTCATCATGGGATTTAGAGGCAAAGATCTATTAATTTAGTATCTTTGATCTAAGATCCTTGTCATATTCATTATAGGATTCAAAGGTCAAGATCTATTAATTTAGAACTTGGATTTGAGATCCTTGTCATATTCATTATAGGATTCAAAGGTCAAGATCTATTAATTTAGAACTTGGATTTGAGATCCTTGTCATATTCATTATAGGATTCAAAGGTCAAGATCTATTAACTTAGAACTTGGATTTGAGATCCTTGTCATATCACTATAGGAATTCAAAGGTTGAGGTCTATTAATTTAGAACTTAGATTTGAAATCCTTGTCATTGTTATCATTATCATGGATTCATTATCATAGGAACTTTATGACTTAGAATCTGTGTAACAGTATTCTTTAGTTGAAGTTCTCACATGAAATCATTATGCTCAGTACTGTAAGTATTGGGAAACTAGGTTGATTAACCTAGGACACATATACATAAACCTAAGGTCTTAGTTTCTAGTAAATTAAGGACCATGGTTTACACAATCATAAACAGAATCAAGGAACAAGAGAAATCATGAGACAATCATAATCAATCAACAGTTGGAATCTTAGCCCCAAATATAGACGACGGGTTAACGCTGACGTGTTGAGGTAAGTGGTGGGTCGGTGAGAGCTTACCCTATATATAAGCTTATTTCAGTATGTTAGGGGGAATCCGGCGTTTGTATTTGGAGTGAGGATTCGGGATCAACTGGACACATGGAACATTAGTCAAAACACATGGGAAACAATCATTGGTGAATCAAATCATAATGAAATTCAAACTTGGATGAACCAGACATTATGGTGAATCAACCAAGTTGTGAACATATCATAAATGTAAACCTTAAGTGAAATTCTTAAGTGATTACATCATTGGTACTTACTGACATAGGTTAACAGGAAAGTGTAGAACACACGTATGACTTAGTTCTACATGTTAACAACTGTTAGTAGGTGCACGCATAACATAATCATAGTTCAGTCATGGAATCAATCATAGTTCAAGTTAATCAAAGATTCATGGGATTCTTAATCAATGGAACACACTTGGAAATCAGTACAAACGTGTTGCCAAATGCTAGCAAGGGCATGATCGTGGTATACCGAAACGGTGGTGGGCAGCGAGAGTGAGCCCTATATATAAGCTATTTTCGGTATATCGGGAAAGTGTCAGTGTGTAGGTTTGGTGGAGAGATCATGAGACATCGTACATATTCACATGATAAGTATACAAATAAGTTGATAACTTATACGTGTACTGGATCATATTACAATTGAATGATAATACTAGTAGTATGGATATATTACTGACCTTATCATGAAAATTCAATTGTATCCATTCTCATTACTGACCCGCTTGTGGCTTCTATTCGTAGAATGCCTCCTTGACGAGACCCAAATGCTGGGGGTTCGACAAGCGGTAATGATGATGAAATTAACAAGATTGCTCGAGCTATCGTTGTTCACATGAGGGATGTGATCCCGGGTATGGTCACTGACATTACCCAGAATCTTCGGGGAAGTACCGGTGATTCTGCACACAACTCAAATGCCACAAACGCTGGAACTGCTAACTTCACATTTAAGCAGTTCAACGATGCTAAGCCTCCAAAGTACTCTGGTACTGAGGGAGCTACCGGTCTACTACAGTGGCTGGAAAGCATCGAAGACCTTCTAGACTTCACTGGATGCCCTGAAAATCTAAAGGTCAAGATGGCCTCGAGTGCATTTCATAAGGGCGCACTTACCTGGTGGAACTCTGAGAAGAACACCAGGGGACGTGAAGTCGCTCTAGCCTTACCATGGGATGGATTCAAGAACTTACTGGTGGAAAAGTTTTGTCCACGTCACGAGCTAAAGAAACTGGAAGTGGAGATGTGGAATCTGGTGCAGGATAGTGGCGAAAATGCCAAGTATACAACTCGTTTTCACGAGTTGTGCATTTTGGTACCACATCTGGTTACTCCTCTATCCCGCAGGATAGAGAAATACATTGAAGGGTTGCCTCTGGTTGTTAGAGGAACTGTCATGGGTAACAACCCCACTACTTTGGAAGCTGCGATACAACTGGGTGCTACTCTTACTGAAGAGTATGTGAAATCTGGGGTGCTCACCCGAAAGGGATTCAAAAGGGCACAGATTGAGGAAGGCAAGAAGCCTGAACAGCATCATCATAAGAAGAAGAAACAGAAAACAATCAAGAACTTTGCAGCGTTGACTGCGGCTGCACCTACTCATGCTACTCCCCTCACTGCTATGCCACAACCCGCTAATGTCAGAAAGCAGTACACTGGCTCGTTTCCACTCTGCACCAAATGCCAGTACCATCATCTGCCCAATACTCCATGCAAGAAGTGTCTCAAGTGTGGGCGTATGGGACACTTTGCAGCGACTTGTCGATCTGCTCATCTTATTGCTGCAACAACTGCTGCCACAACTTCTGCTGCTACAGGTGGAAGAGCTTGTTACAATTGTGGGGCAGAGGGACACTTCAGAAATCAGTGTCCGAAACTCAACAACAATACTGCTGCCGCTCGTGCTTTTGTGATTGGAACTGCTGAAGCACGTGAAGAGCCGGCAGTCATCACGGGTACATTTCTTATCAATGATCACTATGTTCCTATCATATTTGATACTGGTGCTGATAAAAGCTTTATCTCTGCTCATACTGCTTCTGTTCTTAATATGCAACTATCCACACTTACTGCTCCCTATACTGTAGAAGTAGCGAATGGTAAAACCATAGTTGTAGATTCCATCATTAATGCTTGTGAGCTAAGATTAAATGACCATCTTTTCCCTATCAATCTCATTCCTATGACTCTCGGAAGCTTCGAAGTTGTAGTAGGAATGGATTGGCTATCTAAGAATAATGCTGAAATCGTATGCTCGGAGAAACTTATTCGAATTCCCCTACCGTCCGGTGAAACGATGATAGTCTACGGTGAGAAACCCTGCCGCGAATTGAAGATTGTATCGTGCATCAAGGCGAGGAAGTATCTGAAGAAGAAATATTATGCATTCTTAGCTCACGTGGTGGAAAAGAAACCTGACAAGAAAGCAGTTGGAGACGTACCGGTTATCAAAGACTATCCAGACGTATTTCCAGAAGACTTGCCTGGACTACCACCAGTCCGACAAGTGGAGTTTAGAATTGATCTCGTCCCTGGAGCAAACCCAGTGGCGAAGTCACCGTATCGGTTAGCACCGTCTGAGATGCAAGAACTGTCTAGTCAGCTTCAAGAACTTTTAGACAAAGGTTTCATAAGACCGAGTTTCTCTCCATGGGGAGCTCCGGTTCTCTTTGTCAAAAAGAAAGACGGTTCATTTCGTATGTGCATAGACTATCGTGAGCTGAACAAGTTGACAATCAAGAATAGATATCCTCTGCCCAGGATCGATGATCTGTTTGATCAATTACAGGGAGCAACTTGCTTCTCTAAGATTGACTTACGATCTGGGTATCATCAGTTAAGAGTAAATGATGAGGATATACCAAAGACGGCATTTAGGACTCGATATGGACACTATGAGTTTGTGGTTATGCCATTTGGGCTGACCAATGCACCCGCAGTGTTCATGGACTTGATGAATCGAGTCTGTAGGCCTTACTTGGATCAGTTTGTTATCGTCTTTATTGATGATATACTGATTTATTCCAAGTCAGAACGAGAACATGAGGATCATTTGAAGAAAGTCTTGGAACTACTAAGAGAGGAACAACTTTATGCTAAATTCTCAAAGTGTGAATTTTGGCTAAAGGAGGTTCACTTCTTAGGACATGTCATAAACAAAGATGGGATACATGTAGATCCGGCGAAGATTGAGGCGATTAAGAACTGGACTACTCCATCTACTCCAACAGAGATTCGTTCATTTCTGGGTCTGGCAGGTTATTACAGAAGATTCATTGCAAACTTCTCTAAGATAGCCTTGCCACTCACTACATTGACTCAGAAAAGTCAAGCTTTTATATGGGGACAGAAACAAGAAGATGCATTTCAACTTCTCAAACAGAAGTTATGCAATTCTCCTATCCTTAGTCTTCCAGAAGGCAGTGATGATTTCATTGTCTACTGTGATGCTTCAAACCTTGGTCTCGGTTGTGTACTTATGCAACGGGACAAGGTCATTGCTTATGCTTCAAGACAACTTAAGGTTCACGAGAAGAATTACACTACTCATGACCTTGAGTTAGGGGCTGTGGTCTTTGCATTGAAGATTTGGAGACACTACCTGTATGGTACTAAATGTGTTATCTATACAGACCACAAGAGCCTTCAACACATTCTCAATCAGAAAGAACTCAACATGAGACAACGACGTTGGGTTGAGCTTCTAACTGATTACGACTGCGAGATTCGTTACCATCCGGGTAAAGCCAATGTGGTGGCGGATGCTCTTAGTCGCAAGGAACCAGTCAAACAAATTCGTGTTAGAGCCATGGAGATCAACACACAGCCAAACTTGAAAGACTTGATTCGTATTGCACAACAACAAGTAGTAACAGATAATCAACTCAAGACAGACTTGGATTGTGGTATTGAGAAGAAACTAGAACCTCGAGCTGATGGGTTGTTATATCTCAACGGCCGTATTTGGATTCCAAAGTCTGAAGAATTGCGCACACTCATCTGTGATGAGGCTCATAAGTCGCGATACTCAGTTCATCCTGGAGCCGACAAGATGTATCAGGACTTGAGGACATCTTACTGGTGGCCGGGAATGAAGAAAGACATAGCACTGTACGTGGGAAAATGTCTTACGTGTTCAAAGGTCAAAGCAGAACATCAAAAGCCTTCGGGACTTCTGCAGCAACCTGAAATTCCTCAATGGAAATGGGAGCAAATTTCCATGGATTTCATAACAAAGTTGCCGAGAACTCCGAGAGGTTTCGATTCGATTTGGGTGATCGTTGATCGACTCACCAAATCTGCTCATTTTCTCCCGATCCGAGAGGATTACAAGATGGAGAAGCTATCCACATTGTACATCAACGAAATCATTGCACGTCATGGTACTCCAACATCAATCATATCTGATCGTGATAGTCGTTTCACTTCTCGCTTTTGGCAATCATTGCAAAAGGCTTTGGGAACGCGTGTTAATCTTAGCACGGCGTATCATCCCCAAACCGACGGCCAAAGTGAGAGGACTATCCAAACACTTGAGGACATGCTCCGTTCTTGTGTCATTGACTTCGGTGGAAGTTGGGACACTCATCTCCCACTCGTTGAGTTTTCATATAACAATAGCTATCATACGAGCATTCAATGTGCACCATTCGAAGCTCTATATGGTAGAAAGTGCCGATCACCGGTCTGTTGGACCGAGATTGGTGACTCACAGGTCGTAGGACCAGAACTCATTCAGGAAACATCAGACAAGATCACAATCATTCAGTCACGGCTTAAGGCCGCACGAGATCGGCAGAAGAGTTATGCTGATCGACGTCGGAAACCGCTTGAGTTCCAAGTCGGTGACCGAGTCTTACTCAAAGTTTCTCCCTGGAAAGGCGTTGTCCGATTCGGGAAGAAGGGGAAACTTGCACCAAGGTACGTTGGACCTTTTGAGATCCTGGAACGGATTGGTCCCGTAGCCTACAAACTCAAACTTCCAGTGGAGCTAAGCAATGTTCATGATACTTTTCATGTATCAAATCTTAAGAAATGCTTAGCGGATCATGATGTTCAGATTCCACTGGAAGACATACAGATTCAGAACAACATGCAATTCATTGAACGTCCAGTTGAGATCATGGATCATGGGGTCAAGAAACTTAAACGCAGCCGTATCCCGATCGTGAAAGTGCGATGGGAGGGCAAACGCGGTGCTGAGTTCACCTGGGAACGTGAAGACCAGATGAAGCTTAAGTACCCTCATCTTTTTACAGTATCTTCGGCTAGTTAATTTCGGGACGAAATTCCCTTAACTAGGGGAGACTGTAACATTTGTGCATATAGTCATGTAGTTGTAAACAGTGTTAGAACAGTGTCTATTCATGGTTCAGTTCGTCAATGTGATTCGTATGTTCATAATGTGTGCTTGTGTGTTACAGGATCTTAGTAATCAGAAAACAAGTATGTATTATTATTTACAGTCGATTTCACTAAGCAAGAACAGTAACTTGTTATATCGAAACAGTGGTGGGCAGCGAGAGTGAGCCCTATATATATACTGCGTTCGGTGTAACAGGTTAGTGTTAGTGCGTAGTGTTGAGACGAGTATTATAACATTTAATTAATTCAACAAAAATCGTAATCTGTAAGCGAGACTGAGTATAGTTATGGGTGACGATCCATAATGATACGAATGTTGAACTTACAATTATGATTAAACGACTTTAAATATTTTTATACGATCGGAAAACGTACGCGATTGCGGGTATACACGTAATTTCGAATGTTTTAACGATCTGACAACACACGAAGAGTAAAAATAATTATATTAATTATTTTATATTTTTACAATTTTGAAACTCATTATTTTAATGAGTTTAACAACTCTTTTTACTTTAAAACCGCGTAAAATACGCGTTACGTTTCGGAAACGCGAACCGAGCAACCGAAACGAACCCGGATACTACCCGGACTATAAAAGCCTTGAACAAGGCTTAAAACTTCATTTAATTCAGCCAACAACCCCTTTTCTCTCTCAAACTCGCGAACCTATCCTCTCTCTAAAAATCCCAACTTGAAACGATCGTAACTCACTCATTTCTCAACGGATTTTGGAGTTCTTGGTGTCCACGCGTAGCTCTCGACGTTATCTACACGAAAGTACAAGAATTTCGTGGGTTCATCCAGCCAAAAACGAGGTATGGATGCTAGAATAATCACGAGATTAGGGTTTTCTATGTGTGTTGTTTAAAAACTTGGTTCTAGCCGGTTCTAAAGACAATCGATTGTATTTACACCATTTCGTGATGAGATCTGCAAGTTATCATGGCCTACATGTGGATAGATCGAAGGATTACGCTTGAAAGAATGGAGGCTGGGTACAGGTTCGACGGGCGAACCCTGTGAGAGGTCTCACGAACCCTACTGGTTCGTTGTACCAGCAGCCAAAGCTTGTTCAACACACCTGCGAACCCTGTTGACCCCGAACCCTTCCTGGTTCGTTGGGCTATCAGCCGAACCCTATAGTTCCTCACGAACCCTTGTCGAACCAGATACTTCCCCGAACCACTGGATGTTCAACGAACCAGCTCCTGTGCGAACCTTGCATGCATGCGTAGCGAACCCTCATTCCCGAACCATGCCTACGAACCCTGCACTTTGGACGAACCTGCTGCGAGCCTTAGGGGGATAACGAACCCTCCACTCCATGGCCAACCTTCACGAACCCTTGGTTTATAGCCGAGCCTTTTGGCGGATCATGATCAACCGAACCCTTCTGAGGCAATCATCGACGAACCCTTCAGTTATAAATGCCGAACCATGGGCTGAAACCTCAAAGGGTTCGCTGCCAAGTGTGGCAGCCCATTAGTCTTTCGGCCCAACTCCACCATACTTGGCCCAATTTAATTATACTTGGTCCATACTATTCCTTTTGATCCCCATAGTGGTTTACGGTCCATTATGAGCTTTAAGTTGGTCCAATGTTGTCTTTGGCTATTTGCATGGTCCATAAACTAGTTGGTTGGCCCAATATCACGTTCAATTAGGCCATAGTTGACCTAAGTGGACCATGGTCTTTGTTAAGCCCTCATGGTTTATGGGCTTAAGGCCCAATTGTGTTGGCCTCGACTTATGATATTTGTGAATTGATCACGAAGAGGTTAAGTGACAACTTAACATAATCGAGAGATCAATTCATAATCACAAAGATTTGAAATCAATTGAACATCTTTTCACAACAAATGGTAATCAATGGCTATCAAATTCATGAACATTCATCATTTTATGCATATGAATTATGCATCAAAGAACATTTCATAAGTTTCTTGGACCCATGATCAATCAAGAGATTCAAAACATAACATTCAAGTTTTCACAACAATCATAATCAAGAGAACACAAGTCAATCAATGAATCAAGTTATACAATTATAAATCCTATATCTTATGTATGATTACAATGTTATAGGAGACAGTTAGAAGTCCTGTTTGCTATTTGCTATCTGTTTAAGTTCAGAGTCTACTGCAGACAGGTGAGAACTCTAGCCCCTCTTTTACTGTTTTACAACTGTTTTGGGGTGGAACACGTGATCAAAACCGCTATTTCAATCTTGTTTCATTACACAAGTTATGTGTAATTCATAAACATTACAGGTTCATCTTACGAATCCAAGGGATTCATCAATTGTTTAAAGAAATTGTCAACTGTTTTAATTTACTTGTCAATTACTAAACCCTTTTCATTAAAAAGGTTTTATAAGGGACTTTTGAACTGTTTTGAAATTAATTTACTCAAATGTATTTATGAAGGATAAACACTTTGTGATAAAGGATTTTACAAACCCTTTTGTTATAAACCTTGTTATTACACAAGGTCATCACATCATGGTATTCAAAACAAGTGGTTCACAACATGGTATCCAAATCAAGTGGTTCAAAACATGGTATTCAAATTCATTGGTTCAAAACATGGTATTCAAGTCAAGTTGTTCACATCATGGTATTCAAATCAAGAGATTCATTTCATGTTACATAAACAAAGGATTCAACTCGTGGAGTTAAATCCAGGTTTTCAATAAGACATTAACACATCCGGTTAAAGTAAGATTCAGAAAACATGGTGTCCATTGTTGTAAACAAACTTATAAACCCATCAAGTATCATATTCATTAGCGTTAGTACTGGGTGATCACAACAAGGGAAAGCAGACACATTGTTTCTTATCCAGGATGGAGTTAGCTTTTAAATTTGTTTTAAAAGCTAACTGCAGGTCTGGTGTCATGGTTTTCTTATCCAGGATGGAGTTGGCTTTTAAATTTGCTTTTAAAAGCCAACTGCAGGTCTGGTGTCATATGGTTATCAAAACTGCTGACGTATTATCTAACTCCAAACGTGGTTTGGGACTTGATATTATCGGCTGTCGTGCGAACAGTGATTGGACTGTTTACACTCATTTTCTTACTTGATGTTAGTTTGGGTTGCAGCTCATCCGTGTGAATCTTATGATGCTTTAACTTACCTATGTCTTATATCATATAACTCATGTTTACAAATGTTTAAACCTATTGTTCTCACCAACTACGTCTGTAGTTGACAGTTACTTTTCACGTGTTTCAGGTAATCAAGTTTAAGACAATCTCAGAGACAACTAAGGAGACCATACTAAGATAGAACAAGATGAAGAAACATGCTAGGATGGATTAGAAACACATTAAATCCTAATTGTTTACTTGTCTTGTTTGAAGTCTTATTTTGTAACCATATTTTGGGTCTGTAGTTGTCTTACTTTTGGTAGATAGTTGTCTGTAATTAAACAATTGTCTAAACATTATGCAACATAGTAATCCATTGTGGTTGTTCTTATTCAATACTTGTGCATGATTCAACTGATCATACGTCACCGCGCCGTGGATTCCGCACGCGGCGCAGGGGTGTGACAGTAACCTAAACGCTTCCACTATCGGAAATCTGATTTTAATAACTAATATTATTAATTAAAACCTTTAAAATGGTTACTACAATTCCCTACATTAATTCCATTCGAAATACCTTTAACGTAAACCCCGATTCTTTCCCCCTAATTTAGTTTGAATAAACCGTACCCTAGCACCCAATGATGCATGAAAAACTAACCTTTGTGTTTCATTTAATGGTTTTCGAGCCAGTTTAAAAATGATTGATTGAGAGCTTTGTCTCTCTGATTCGAGCCTCAATTGACTTTTAGGAGTATTTCATGTGCACAGATTGCTTCGTGGGGTTATAATGGAAATAGATATCGTGTTAATTTGATTTTCATGTTGGTTTATATAGACTTTGAATAACTCGCTCGATTATGAGAGTTTAGGCAACAATTTTGTATAAAATTGATTTTTAAACTACGAATTAGTGATAGATATCGATCCTACTATCTCGTTAATGTTTAAATTTCAAGTCTTGTTGAGTCCTATCCACGATTAGAGGCTAGAACGATGGGGTCGGATAGTGGGTCGAGAATGGGTATCCATGGTTGATCCAAGAAAGAAGATGGTTTGAGGAGATAATGGGTTTGGTTTATTGACAAAACCAGTCCCTCTCCTCTTCTTTTGTTTATTTGGCAGAATAAGTCCCCATAGTTTTATATAACCTTTTTATAAAATATTATAAACTTTATTAAAATCTTAAAACTTGTTTAAATAAAGTATTGGTAATGTTTTGTTGTTTGTTATTTTATAACCTTTTAAAACATGAATTTATAATAATTATTAATATTATTGTTCTTATTATTATTGTTGTTATTATTATTATTCTTGTTATTATTATTATTATTATTGTGTATATATACCTATTTTTGTCATGAGTATATATATGTATTATTATTACTATATATATATGTGTGTGTGTGTGTATATATGTATATATTTAAAGAATTCCAACAAAATGACATGTCAAATTTCTCATCATTAAAGTGGAATTACATTATTTATCGAAATGCTATAGAGGTGGTCTTTGAAGTTGAGCCTGAAATCTTCCTCTTCTATAGGCAAGGATGCATGGGTCTTCTAGACATCATCTTCATCCTTTTTTGGGAGTTTCCTGAGGTGAAGGCGTGTAATCAACATCCTTCATCTTTTCCATTTCTGCTCGTGAGCGGGGTGTAGTCAAGTGACCACGCTCTTTCACGAGCTCAACTTATCCTTCTGATGACTCTAAAGATGTAGGCTGGACTGCTTCATTAGCTTCTTCAGTTGTACCGGCCGGAGCTTGATCGTGCTCTTTCGCAACAAAGGCCGCATGATTGCCTTGTTCTTCAACCTTCTCATCCAACCGGAAAACAGTTTTCCGAATTTCTCTAAAGGTCTAGCACCAGTAAAGACCTTCTTTCCTTTCTTGTTCATGGTCATGTAGGAAAAGAAGTCTTCCTTCATCCTCTTCATAGGTAGAGTTCCAACAGTAGGTATAAGATTCTGGTGCCTTCGGTTGATAATAATCTGAATGAACCTCGGCAATGCCAGGAATATTTCCTGCTGCTTCCACTTGAAGTTGTTGTTCATATCTCGGACTATCATCCTTAAGAAGTTGAAATCTAAACTCAGAAAAATGGCTACCATGCATGAACTCAACCTCTGGTTAAGTACATCATAACCTCCTTCGCGTCCAGAAAGACACTTGTCTAACTCCACTGGATCAGAATCCTTGTCTCCGAACTGCAGGCATTCTCTGAATATCTGCTCAATGATAACCACGTGCTGTCCCTATACTTTGCCAATCAAACATACATTTCCATTAGCGTCGGTGCTCTTGGCTATAGAGTTCTAGAAGTCGTGGATAAAGTTGGAAATAACCAGTGGACACTCCATGATGGGAAAGTTGACCGGTGAAACTATGAGTCCGTCTATCATAGATTTGAACATCATGTGTTTCTCGGGAGGATCCCCGAGAAACGCTGTCATATTGTGGTCAGGGACAAATCGTAGCTTAGTCATCTGAAAAAGAAATAAACCAAGTTAGCCAAAGATTAAATTAAATTAAAAATTAAAATTCAAAGGTCAAAGTCAACTAATAAGTAAACTCGTAAGTCAAAGTCAAAGAAAAGTCAAAACCAAACTGCAAAAGTCAAAGTCAAAATAAAGTTCTCAAAAACAGCCAAGTTCATGAAACTCAAGGAGTTCGTGAAATAGACGGAGTACAAGAAGGAACTACACACGAAACAAGGTTCACGAAACTGAGTTCCCGAAATTCATTCAGTTAAGGAAATAGGGTTCACAAAACTGAGTTCACGAAATTCAATCAGTTCACGAAACAAAGTTCACGAAACTGAGTTCACAAAGACCAGTTCAAGAAAAGGTGTATTCGAAATTCAAATTTCGTTAACTGAATTTCCTCCATAACTCTTTCAATATTGCTCCATAGAATTCCATTTTTGTCTCGAAATGCTCGGAATTGGAAGGCGACCAACATACTCAAAAATGGGTTTTCAATTTTGAGTAATTCTTGGTGATTTGACCGAAATACTTACTGTTCACATAACTAAGTACTCGAAATTGGTTTTTCTTCGATAACATTTGATTTAACGGTCAAAATTGTGTAAAAATCTGTACCTAGAGTCGCCTATAGTAGATCTACAATATGGTCGGAGTGAAATGTCCTAAGATTCCAGAAATTGAAATATCCTATGATAAGCTCTAGGAGTTCTCGAAATCCGGTATTCGAAAATGAGCAATACATGAAGTATTTATAGACGAAGGCAGCACGTACACGAAGTGAATTCGTGTACCACACTTCCTGTACTCCATTTCGAGTACCTATTTTCGTGAACTAAATTCTTTTTGAAAATTATAAGTAAATAAACTAAACTAAAATATAATAAACTCTAGAACTTTGGACGTGTTCAAGGTTGAATCGGGTCAATTTTGTGGGATCAAATCTTTATAAAAAATTTGACCATCTAAATCAATTTCTTACAGAAACCCAACCTTAAAAATAATGATACCCCACCAATAATTTTAGCTCGTTTATCCATAATTCAAAGATAATATTTATGATCAAAAAATTTTATTGGTTTTCTGAAAATCCTTTTAGGAAGTTTGTTGGCAATCAGACACCCAGATCTACATGCAACCTATCAATTTTACGAAATATTTTGTTTTAAAACTTGATTGTGTTTTAACGAACTTAAAACGTTTTAACAGAGTCTTAAGGTGAGATAACAAAAAAAACAGATCTATCATATTATAGTAAAGAACAAGAAGGGTTATATCATCTTTGTGCACATTGGCATCTTTTATTTTACTGATCAGCAGACACATTGGTCTTAACGTCACACATCCAGGTCTTTGCTTACGCAAAACAGAGGATGCTTAAGTAAGTATTTTCCGCTCTTTGTCTCCACAAAATATAGATTATACCCGAGTTTTCTCAACATTATTTTCATGTTTATCAAAGCACAATCTTATTTTGACTTATGGATTTTTTACAAAAAGTCAAATAGTTATTGCATTTGTACGGTTATCTGATTTTACAATACTTCTCACTTATTTATATATATTTTAATATTTTTGAATGATCATGTCTAGTCTTTTTATTAGAAAACTTGCTTTAATTTCCTAGTTATTTATACTTATCTAATGTTGTTGTTCCTAAGAAATTATACTAAGGTAGTGAAATTCTGAGTATCAGAGATCATTTCACTTCTCATTGAACCACTTCACCTGACTGTCCAAATCAAATCTTTTTGCATTTTTCTTAAATTTTTTTTTAAAGACAAAATTTTTTTGTATTTTTCTTAAATATCACTCCCCCAGAACTTTTAGATCATCTTAAAGACCAAAAATCTTTTTGTTCTTTTTGAAAAATTTCTAAACTTATAAACCGACAAAAAAACCGAAAATCTTTTTGTTATTTTTTCAAATATTTGGGCTCTACATAGAAGAAGAACAAGAAAACATCATACTCGGTAACATCTCCATAGACGCGTATGTCGATTATTTGTATGCTCACAAATACATCGATGCTCAAGGACAGGAGGTCGCTTCTCTCGAGACTTTTATTGAGAGTTGGTTCGACCGAAAGACTGATTGGACTCTTGCTCCACCAGAGGTACAAAAGAGTAGGATCTCCACTGACAAAGATGAAGATATGGAGGATAGTGATGTGACTTACATAGCAAGCTCCAAAGATCTTTTACCAGCTCGCAATGACAGATGAGTCGTTAGTTAGATGTATGATTCTGATAAGAAGCTCTACTTGATCAAGAGGTTTAATAGGAAGCTGGAATATTTTAAGAGACCTCAGGACTTCTGCTTAATGCCTAAGATTGATCTGAGGAGTATTAACAATGCCACATTCATCAGCCTCTCCATAGATAGTCAGGCTGAGCTATTTGCTAAATTCTTGAAGGATCAATGTGAGAAAGACTTCCCAGTAATGAAGGCAGCTAAGGGAAAACGATTTGTGTCCAAGTGCATTATTGATCCTATACAGAAGGAGCCATGGATTTATGTCAAGTATCCTCCATTGAAGACAGAAAAAGCAGTCCCAGTTCACTCAAGGGTGCCTGATAATTTGCTTCACAACTTCACATTTTGGTACTTCAATGAGATCACTTTTGGAGTAGTTATCATACGAGACAAGTCAGAAGACTACATTATTTTGGACCCTATAAACTGGCTGATGTTCGGAAAGGATGGCTTGACTATACTTCACAAGAACCCCATATGCACCTATGACGGTTATGATCAAGAGTCGAAGCCATTCACATGAATTGTTGCATTGGCGATAGCTCATAAGCTTTATGCTGGTGCAGGTTCTCATCAAGTCACACTTGTTATCGAATAATTTCATCAGTCCTGGGCGAGTTTGTAGAGCCCAGTCCGAAGACAAAGACTGACAAAATGAAGTCGAGACAAGATGAAGACCAAGTTTTGCAATTTTCATGTACATAGGTTTGAGTACTCCTAGGGTAGTATAAATAGATGCATTTAGTACTACTCTAGGGTTGCAAATCCCACGGAACACACTCCTAGATGTATTAGAGCTGTTTGTACAAAGTTCATGTTTTTATAATAGAAACTTATTTTTCTAATACATCTATCTCTTCTAATATGGATTCCGCACATATTTGAACCGTCTCGTTTTGATTGAGCTCATAAAGTTTGAGTCTTGAGAGTTCAAGGGACCTACATTGTTTTCCTTTGGCTGACCCAGCAACACCCTTACTGCAAAATCACTAGAATCGCACATTAACTTGAAAGGAAGGCTCCAATCAGGGCTATTAGAATAGGAGAACTCACTAGCCGCTCCTTGAGAAACTCAAAATCTCTAATGCACTCTTCATTGAACTCGAATGCCACATCTTTCTCTAGAAGTCGGGTCATCGGCCGCCTGCTCTTTGAGAAGTCTTTAATGAATCGCCTATAGAACCTCGCATGACCAAGCAAAACTACGAACTGCTCTCACACTCATCGATGGTGGATGTTTACTAATCGTCTCAATCTTAGCTTTATCTACTTCAATGTCATCTCGGGAAATCTTGTGCCCTAGCACAATACCCTTATTCACCATGAAGTGACACTTTTCCCGGTTAAGCATCAAATTAGTCTCCACACATCTAGCAAGAATTTTCTCTAAGTTCTGCAGACAATGATCAAAGGAACTTCCAAATACAGAAAAATCATCCATGAAAACTTCATGGAAATCTTTATCATATCCTGAAATTTAGCCACCATGCATCTCTAAAATGTGGATAGAGCTATACATAACCCAAAAGGCATATGGCGATACACAAAGGTACCTATGGGCATGTAGTGTGGTTTTCTCCTAATCCTCTAGCTATAGAGATTGATCTGGAAATCACCTGAGAAACCATCAAGAAAATAGTAAACTTATTGTCCTGACAAACGCTCCAAAATTAGATCAATAAAGGGCAATGGGAAATGATCTTTCCTAGTAACATTATTCAATCTTCTATAATCGATTAGATCAATAAAGGGCTAAAAGCTTAAGAATTAGAAATTGGATAGATCAATCCACTGTCTAAAAGCTTAAGAACATCTTTCTTCACAACTTCAGACATGTTAGGATTAAGCCGTCTCTTGGTTGGACCACTAGCTTGTAATCTTACTCCATTAGAATGCGATGCATGAAAAATGAAGGGTTTGTGCTCTTAATATCCATCAACTTCCATGCAATCGCCTGCTTATGAGGGGTAAATAGGAATCACCATCCTAGAATGCATACTCTAGGTGAGATGGCAATTCCTTAAGCTCTAAGGATGGTGGAGCTTCAACAGATGGCTTCTCAATTGGATCCGGACTCTCAAAAACCTGAAAAGTCATTGGGTACTCAGAAGGCTTACTAATCAGACTGCTCAGAATATGCTCGGAGGAAGCATCAATCTCAACAGCCCAAATCTCCTCACCAAGGTCTTGATCTTTCAATAAATCAGCTCTAGAAATATAGTCTATACAAAGATCTACGTAAGGAATGATGAAATCAAGAAAATAAACATAACCATCTTGACTACTCAAATTTTTCATAGACATTACCACATCAAAGGTAACATTCTCCTCACCCATGTGCAATGTAATATTACTTCAAATACATCAATCATTGCTTTAGCTGTGCACAGGAAAGGACGTCCCATAATGAGCGGGGCTATGTCGTCAACTTCCATGTCTAGAATAACAAAATTTGCAGGGAATACAAACTTATCCAATTTCACCAAGACATTCTTAACAATTCCCCGTGGATACTTCACCGATCGATCGGCCAAAATGATGCTCATTAGTCGAAGATTGGTCTCCAAGATTCAGCTTCTTATAAGTCGAGTATGGCATCAAATTAATGCTAGCACCCAAGTCAGCCAATGCGTGGTTCAAAGAAAAATTGCCAAATAAACAAGGGATAGTGAAAATCCCTGGACCGTCAATTTTCTCGGGCAATTTATTCTAAACCAACGCAGAACATCAAGTTCCTAAAACAACTGTAGAAAGTGCCTCCAGCTTCTTCTTGTTTTACAGAAGATCTTTCAAGAACTTTGCATATTTGGGCATATGTTGGAGTGCCTCTACAAAATGGAGATTGATTTTAAGATGCTTAAACATCTCTAAAAAGTGTCCATATTCCTATGCATACTTTTGTTGCATTGTTCGCTCAAGATATGGAAGTTTGCTTTTATCAGTCTCAGGAGTTTTCTTCTCCTCGTCTTCTTCTTCTCTATGTCAACTCACTTCTTCTAAACCGGAGACTCACCTATTGGTGTTGTACTTGTTGGGCTTAGTCTCTGATGCACCCTAATAGGAGTCTCCATCTTAATCTCCTCGTCAACAGCGGATCCGACAACAACGGATACAATAACCATTGATCCAACAATAGCAGATCAAGTAGCTGAAGACAATCGCGGATCAAGACCTGAAGACAACAGCAGATTCAACAACTGTGGAATAGCCTTCGTGGTTCAACCACTGAAGACACAAGAAGTGATCACAACCACAGAGGAGCAACTGAAAACCCATGCTTCCGTAATTGTTGACTTTTGTATCAGTTGTTGTACACTTCTGTTTGTTTCAGTATGTGTATTTCTGTCATGTGTTTGTCTTATGATTTCTTGTCTTGTAACATTGAATGTTGGGTATTTATACCCCAACATTCCCCGAAACATTTGAATTAAATTCCACGAAAATTCCTTGTGCCACTATTCTGTTTTCTCTTTTTCTAGAAATACTAAACAACCTAAAAATAACTAAGTGTTAAACTCAAGAGGGAGTTAATGCTAGTACCCTGATAGCATCGGCATCAGATGTTGAATTGAAGACTGAAGATTAAAGAAGTGTTGCTGTTTTGATATGATATTTATGTTTATTGTATTTTTTTTTAATTTAATATCATTTTTTTGTTTTTATTTTGTTTAGTTTTGGTGTTTGAAAAATGGTTAAGTGTTGATCCATCGATACTATTAGTATCGATGTATGTATTGAATTCCATAATATTAATACAAGACGAGAAGATCTTTTTTTCAATTATATTCTTCTAATAGTTATTTCAATTTGCTCAAACATGATATGATGGATTCCGCACATTATGTTTATGTTATACTAGATCATTAGATCCTAACCACGGACCTACAAGTGGTATCAGAGCATTTTGCTCAGTTATGATCTTGGTAGAACAAGTTTTTGAAGATTTTTATGATTTTTTGTGATTTTTGTTTTATTTGACAAAATTCTTGATAATAATCTGATCCATTTAATCATAAAATTATGATCATTCATTGAAGATTAGTTGTAGAACTTGAAATCATATCAAAAATCGAAATTTTTGAGTTCGACAGTGTTAGTATCGACAAAAACGATTTCTGAAGTGTTTTTCGTCGATATTAATAGTATCGATATTCATTATATCGATATTACTAATTTCAAAAGACTTTTATCTAACTTAATAGTATCGACAACATTTTCATCGATACTATTAGTATCGATAACTTAGTATCGTCGATACTGATAGTATCGACATATATACTTATGAATTTTTTCTATGTATTGATACTTGCAACAAAGTATCTTCAAATGGCCAATCTTTCTTCATTATCTGCCTTGTTATCTGAAAATGAAGCTGGGACAATGACTAATCCACCAAAACTGGTTTCATTAAGTGAGTATCCATCCAGGAGTGCTCGGATTGAATCATTTTTGTCCATAGTCAATCCAAGTCTGATGAAACAACTAATTGAATAATATGAGCAACCACGGTTCAATGGGGTTTATAAAAATGTTTCATGTTTAACTGATGATGAAAAGAAGCTTTATGATTTGGAAAAGAAAGCTTATGCTTTGCTCACCATGGCACTTCCTAAAGAGATTTTTCAATCTTTTAAACCACACAAAATATCTAAGGCATTGTAGGATGCTTTAGCAAAGAGATGTGAAGGAAGTGATCAGCTCAAAAAAAGTAAAAGATCACTTTTTAAGAAACAACTTTAAGTATTCAAATTTTTAGACAATGGGACTTTTGAGGAATTGGTGACAAGATACACATTGTTATTGAGTAAGCTAAGCAATTTGGATTACGAGGTTTCTTTGGAAGAGCAGAATGATGAACGTTTAGATGCACTTCCATCCTCATGGGAAACATATGTTATGATCATAAGAGAGAATACTGACTTAGAGATTGCAGAACTTGATGTTCTAATTTCTAAACATCAATCTTTTGATCTTGATATGCAAAAGAGAAAGGATGGAAATAAATTTTCAACTCAAAATTCAAGATTATATACGAAGCCCATTGCAGCTCCTGCAACTTCTTCAAGTTCAGTTGCTTTTCTATCAAGTACTGAAGATGGTGACATATCTGTTGTCATTGATGATACAACACAAGTATGTTTTACTTCTGCATCTAGCAAAGAGAAAACATAAGGAAATAGATCCAAGCAAATGAATTTGAATATATCTCAAGAGCATCTAGAATTTTTTATTTAGTTTGTGAAAGCATATGATTCGGTGGTAGTAGATGATGCTCAGAGATTGATAGATGAGGATATGGATCAATTAGATGCAGATGACATGGAAGAAATGGATATTCAGTGGCAGATGGCCATGTTAACCAGAAGAGCTAGGAGATTTCTTCAAAGGCCTGGGAGAACTAAGATTTCAGGGAATTCAAAGAAAAAACTTGGTTTCTCTAAACAAAAGGTGAAACGTTACAATTGTGGAAATTTAGGACATTTTTCTAGAGAATGTGAAATGCCAATGAGAAACAACTCAAGATTTGAATCTGGTTCTAAATCTAAAAAGTTTGATCATCAAAGAGGAGCTCCAACTAATTCTTCATCTGCACCTACTACAAGTGCAAAGGCAACTCCTCCAACTAAAGATAAAGCTTTGTTTATTGAAGAAGAATGTGGTACTGATTGGTCATCTTATGCTGAGGAGGTTCAAGTAAATGATGAATCTCATGTTGCTTTCATGGCTCAGACAAGTTCAAAAAAGGTTGAATTATCATCAGGAAGGAATCTTAATCTGAAACCAAATTGTTTAAAATGTTGTGCTTATTCAACCAAACTTGATATGGTTGCTAAGCACAATCAATCATTGATTGATGATGTTAACTGTTTATAAGATAATGTTCAACAATATCTAGCTAATGAAGTAAAATATAAAAATAAACTTGAAGAATATAGTGCTGATATTAAAACATTGACTTTAGAATTGGCAGACAAACATGACATTATCAATCCTATGATTGATGAATTGAAGGATAGAACAAAGAAATGTAAATCAATTGAGTGTTTGTCTAATGCTCAAGTGACTTTTGATAACATTGTGGCTAATCATGTAAGCAATCCAGGTACCCAAGGGATTGGTTACAAGAATCTTCCTCCTCCTATTAACCATCTTTATGGGTCTCTTCCTCAAGAGCCAAATGTTATTCCATATGTTACTAAATCTTCTAAGAATTTAGACATGCTTTCAAATGATTTAACTAACTTGTCTAGTTCAATTAGTCTTAAATTTGCAGGAACAGGGATAAAGGAATTAGGGATCAAACAAGAAGTTTGTGATGATGATGAAGATATTAATAGAGATGTGTCTGGTTTAAACTTTGATGTTAAAAAGAAATCTGATGTATCAAATGTGTTTCATAATAAAAATGTTTTTGATGAACCAGACAACATTATATATTATACTCTTAAAGGAAAAGGTGAAACCTTTTGTGAAGATTCTCATCCTTTTAGTTTGATTAATTCAGGTTTGATTGATATTGTTTTTAAGAAACCTAATTCAAAGATTTTTCAAAAACCAGAACGTGTATGTGAAAAGGATTGGGTAACAAAAGGAAAACATAATTTTGTTAAGAAACAAACTAATCAAAAGGATCTTGACAAATTATTATGTCAATTAAATGTTGTTTTCTTCAACAATAAGAGTCAAATAACTTCTTCACAAGAATTAGCTTCTGTAAACTGGGATGTTCATAGTGATAGATCTGTTGAGTTTAAGATGTCTGGTAGCAATGGATCTGTAGCCTCACTTTCACAAGGGTCTAGTTCAAGGTCTAAGGTTCAGAAAGTTAGGATACCAAAGGATGATAGTCCCTCACATATTTTTCATTCCAAGAAGAGTAGGAAGAAAATGCCTACTAAGCCAATTAATTTGATTGATTTCATCACAACAGCATTCACTGCACATAGTTCAGCATCAAAACATCATTCAAAACCACTGGCGTCTGTTCATTCTTTTCCTCTTGTGGAAAAGAAGGTTGTTACACAACCTTTTAAAACCATTTTTCAAAATCCAAAATTGATGAATTGTGTTAAATCAAATTTTGTTCCAAATAAGATTGTTAACTCAGCTAAACAACTTATCTATCATCAAAATGAAACTATTCCTTATAAACCTATCCCTAATCGAATTGAGGAAACTCAAGATGTTTCTACAATCCATGTTAAACGTCAAATGACAAAGACATGGATTCTTGTTTCTAATTAATTATTTTTATGTGTGCAGGATTCCTTATCAATAAGCATTGAAGGAGTCTTCTCGGATAACATACATGGAAGAAGAACTGAGTCAATTTGAGAAACTTGGTGTTTGGAGGCTAGTAGATTGTCCTGAAGATGTCATTCCCATAGGTACTAGATGTAAAAAGGATGATAAGGACATTATTGTGAGGAACAAAGCTAGACTTGTTGTTCAAGGTTTTAATCAACAGGAGGGCATTGACTATGATGAAGTATATGCTCCTGTTGCAAGAGTTGAAGCTATTCGATTGTTTCTTGCATATGCTATATTCAAAAGGTTCAAAGTCTTTCAATTGGATGTCAAGAGTGCTTTCTTGTATGGAAAAGTGAAAGACGAAGTCTATGTTGTTCAAACACCTGGGTTTGAAGATACAAATAATCCTACTAAGTGTTATCGTCTTGATAAGGCTTTGTATGGATTACATCAAGCACCAAGAGCGTGGTATGAGACATTGTCAACACATTTATTGGACAATGGTTTTTCAAGGAGGAAGATTCATAGTACTTTGTTTATTTTGAAGAAGAATGATGACATTTTGATTGTTCAGATTTATGTGGATGATATTATCTTTGGAGCTACAAATGAACAGTTATGCAAGGATTTTGAAAAGGTTATGAAGCAAAAGTGTGAAATTAGTGCTATGGGAGAATTAGCTTTCTTTCTAGGAATTCAACTAGATTAGAAGAAGGATGGCTTATTCATACATCAGAGTAAATATGTACATGACATCTTGAACAAGTTCAAGATGAATGATTGTACATCCATTTCTACTCATATATGTACTCATCATAATTTAGGGAACAATGAGAATGGTATTGATGTTAATCAACATTTATATCGTTCAATGATTGATTCCTTAATGTATTTAACTGCATCTCGACCTGACATCATGTTTGCAGTTTGTTCGTGTTCTAGATTTCAGGCAAAGCCTAAAGATTCACATATTAAGGATGTGAAACAAACTTTTCGCTATTTGAAGGGAAAACCAAGTCTTGGACTATGGTACCCTTATGATGATAGTATGGATTTTATAGCTTTTTCAGATTCTGACTATGGTGGCGGCTGTATTCTTGACAGAAAGTCAACAAATGGAGGTTGTCAATTCTTTGGCAATAAACTGGTAACTTGGCAATGCCAGAAGCAACTTATTATAGCCATATCTACGTGTGAGGCTGAGTATGTTGCTGCTTCAAGTTGTTTGTCAGGATCGGATCAGATCATAATCTGAGATCTGATGATAACAATAAGCTATGATTTCGATCAATTGCTAGGCGGAAACAGGCAATCAATCTAAGTTCAGAAACAATCCAAAATAACAAAACCCACAGTAATTAATATTCAAGACATATTTAATAAGAACAGTTAAGAATTGATGAATATTAAAGGCAGTTATATTGATTGTAGATCTGAAATTTCTCAGAGAATTACAGTGTGTGTAATCACCAGAAAGAGTACAAAAGCGTCAAAAAGCGTACTAATGAAAGACATAAAGGTCCTATTTATAGAAACCTATTTCAGACCTACATAACTGCCCTAACGGATCATCGCTATCAAAATAACAAAATAAACGTCACATCAGTTATACATGTCATAACTGATGTCAGCAAAAACAAATAAACAACAAAAATCTATCTGTAGATTCTTCATCAGCAACAGCAGACTTGAACTTCAGCATTGCAACATTTAGTCATCAGCATTGCAATGTGACTATCAGCAGTTCACATCTTCATGTCAGCATTACAATATACTTGCTGTCAGCATTGAGAATTGGATGTCAGCATTGTATATGTAAGTGGTCATTATCAGCATCCAAGTATCAGCACTTGAACTCATAAAGCTGTCATTGAGAATTGGCTGTCAGCATTCAAGAGTTCAATATCAGCATTGCTGAATACTTGGCTCTCTTGTAATCATCAGCACAACATATTCTATCAGCATCACTTGGTCATCAGCATTTCAAGATTTGTTCATCAGCACTGCAATATCGAATGGGATAATATCATCAGCAATAGACTTTGAATGTCAGCACTGTAACTTTAAGCTGTCAGCATTGAAGAATCCTTTGAGAAGTCAGCATCTCTATCTTCAATGAGTTGACTTTCAGCATTATAACTTTGTTGTCAGCACAGCAACATCGACAAATCCTGCAATTCCTAAACACTTAAACATAAGAATCAATTAACAAATAATGATCTTATAACTAGAAAGGTTTAAGGTTCAGAGATATGGACCATATGTGTTGTCTGTATTGTGCCTGTCAACACATCAACATATCATATGAATTTGAACTTTATTCAAATTTATCAGCAAATCAAAAATTAAATCTGTATAAAATAGAGAAACAGAAGTAAAGAGAGTTAGAATGTTGCCGTCATTAAATGAACTTAATGAACTTGAAACTTGCAAAAGGGTTGGTTAATTGTGGGCAGAGCACCATCTCATAATGAAAACCTAACAATCTCCCCCTGAGATGATGCTTCCTACAATTATCCCACCATAATCCATAAGTACCTCTCTCAAATGAATAAACCATATCCAAAGCCTTGTCATCATCAGCAGAAGTCATCTTCACACATTTTCTTCTTCTTTCACTTGACTCATGCTGAAAGATAACAACAAATGTTGTATAATACCAGCAAATTGAGTCATTGGAGCTTTCAAGTCTTCTCTCATGTAATAAATCGACATTTGATTTAGTGCAGATAAAGATTTGAAATCCAATTCAGACATGTCATCTTTGTCAGTGAAGATGTATGATTTATCGAGACATTCCACCACAATATTTCCATCAAAGTTAATAGAAACTCTTTGTGGGTTCTTCAGAGTTTTCACCTTTTGCTCATTTCTTCTTACTTCATATCCAATCAATTCTTCTGAGTCTTTTCTTAATCTTCTGATTAGCCTCAAGAATTGAAGAAGATTTCGTCTTCCAAAGTTTGAAATTGGTTTTTCAATTTTTAGATTATCCAAAAAGATTAGATAAGAGTTTTCAAGAAGTCTCACTTCAGAATAGGCATATAGCCTTATATCTGTAGCACTTAAAACTCTATCTCTTCTGAAAATTATCAGCTCCCATGTCTTTTCATCATAAGCCCATCCAGTGATAGGAAATTCCTTCATATTTCCAACAATTTTCTTTTTCTTTATCTCAGGCGGTTTCAGCTTCAGATTTTGTTCATTGAATTTCTTTTCATATTTTTTAAATTCTTTCAAGACTTTATCTTGATCCAAACTGCCATCTTGCAGTCTGTATAGTTTTACACATTTTCTTAGAGTATCTTGAAAAGCTGCTGGTCTAGCATAATTGCTTCTGTTTACTAGATCTAGACCAGCCAATTCAATTAACTCTCTATCAGACAGATTGAATATCTGGAAAAATGGATAAAAACTTTCCACCGCCCCTGTATCTCTTTTGACTAGGTATGCATCCCAACTCCAGTCATATTTCCATCCCACTATGTTTGACTTTTGTTTCATTAACTCTTGATCTTGAATAGTCAATGTTTCTTGGAAAGTCATTCCAGAATTTCTTGTGTATTGGGAGGAAACAGATGACTTTGGCTTTTCAAAATTTTGACTAGAGGAGACTGTTTTACTGATGACAGGCATTTTTGATTGATCAAGTTTTGCTTTCTTACCTTCTTTTTCATCTGTCTGTAAAAATTCTTTTACTCTTTTTATCAGAGTGTCCTTTTTCATTTTTGTATAACTTTTGGAGGGAACTCCCCTGTCATGCAAAAAATTTCTTAAAGCTTGTTCATTCATGGATTTTGGATCTGGCTGAACCAAACTCTTTGCAATTTCCGAATCAGCTGTTTCTTGCTCTCTTCTTTTCTTCTCTTTATCTTCTCTCTCCTTCTTATCAATTTCAGTTTCATTTTGTGGATCAAGAAGAGAGTCAATTCTGACAGATTCTGCTGACAATTGCTCAAATGACATTAAATTGACTGTTTCAAACTCCAAGCCACCATACTCAACAAGCTTTAGAACTAGCTTCATATGGGAGTCAGCCATAGCATTTGCAGAAAATTGTGATGCAAAGCTTTCATTGAATGAGACATTTGGTTCAATCATTTTGCTGGATTTTTGAATTTCTGCCATTAAGGCTTCATTTGCAGCCAATTCTTCATCAGTTAACTCACCCAAAATCCTAGCCAATGCTTTCACTTCTTTCTTATCAAACTTTGAAGAAGATATGGACTTTAAATCTTCAGAGACTTTTTTTTTCCTTTTGCCTTTTCTAGGGCATCTTCTTGTTTTCTTCTTAAAATGTCAAGATGTTTTTGGAGTAAGACTCTTTCGATCTCACTTCCAGGAATTCCCCTTGAAACTTCTTCCAAAGATGGAATTTTGAATTTTAGCAGATCATCATTTGCTTTATTCATAATTTCAAAAAATCCATATTTAGTGAAAATTGCAGCCTTGAAATGTGAGTCTAGTTCCTTGACTAATGTAACTTCTTTTTGAATTTTGGGAGATGGAGACGGGGATTGTGGTGGTGAGGAAGATTTAAGCTTTTTCATTTTTTCAGCATCATCTTTATCATGATCAAATTTCCTCTTCTCCCCCTTTGAGGAAGCATCCTCTTCTCCTGAACTGTAGACACTTTCATCAACTGAAACCTCGAGTTCTTCAATTCGTTCCCTTAACATTTGATTTTCTTTTTCAAGTTCTTCAATTTTGGATTCCAGAGATTCAAAAGAAGTCTCATCTCTCTTTGATTTGGAGATTATGGCATTCAGCCTTGTAATCTCATTTGCAGCCTCTTGCAAAGAATTGATTCTGTTTTGATCAGTTTTCTTCAGAGCATCAATCTCCTTATCTAAGATTTTGGATTTTGCTTTGGCTGATTTTAATTGAAGATTCATCTTTTCAATGTCTTTTTCAAAATCCAACTTACTTGCTTTTAATTGCTCCTCTAGTTCATTAATCTTCTTTTCTTTTGAAATGATTGTGTCTTTGAGATCAGCAATGATAGCCTTTTGATCATTTTCAGCAAGACTTTGGGTTGCTGCAAGTTGAGATTTCAAATTATGAATTTCAGATTTAAGAAGATCAACATGCTCCTTCATTTTATCTTGAGCCAATTGAGCATGAGTTACTTCGTTTTGAGCACTAAATAGCTCTTGGCTCAAATTTGTGGCTTTCTGAATGTATTTTTCCCTTTGAGCTATAGAAAATTTCAGATCACTTTGTATATCATCTACAAAGGCTTTTAAATTTTCTATCTCTTCCACTTGTGAATTTAGAGTGTTGGTAAATTGATTGACATAGTCATCACTCTTTTGAACATATTCTTTAGCTTGAGCAGCTGCTTCATTTAAATTTTGTATGTGTGCATCCTGACTTACAATGTATGCATTTTGAACTCCCAGATGATTTTCTTTCTGTTCAAGTTCAATTAGAAGTCTGGTGATTTCAGCATTTTGTTCATCAAGAGCATCTTGAAATTGATTGTATTCTTTCAGATGATCATCAAAATCTTTTTCAAGTTCAGCATTTAACTGATTTATTTCAGTTTCTCTGGAGTCTATTTGGGAGGCCATATGCTGCAACACAAGAGGGATTATTTTCAATGCAGCTGATGGTTGATATGGATCTTGAAGTTTTGGATGTAAATCTTGAATCTGCTCAGTATCAAGCATAGTTTCTGATTCATTTTGTTGCTGATTTTGTTGTTGTTGTTTTTGCTGTATTGAGACATCAACTTCCAAAGGAGAATTTGGAATTGATAAAGTATTTGTTGCTGTTTGGATTGGAGATGAAATGGGAGAAAGATCAAGATTTTGAATAAAATCTTGATCATCAGGTCTAGCCTGTGAATCAACTGAAGTTGCTGGAGAGCCATGTGCAGGAGTTGAAATCTGATCTTGAAATTCTTCATTATTATCACCATCATCATCATTGTCACCTTTACTGCTCTCACTGCTGGACACATCAGCATCAGAATCAATATGATCTGATGATGAAGAGCTAGAATCTTCATTCTCAACATTTACTAGAATCATTCCCTGTTCAATCAATGCATCTTGCAGATCAAAGAATATTTGAGGAAATTCTACATCTCCTTCTTCAACTTTACCCCTGTTCATTGAAGGACATGTAAGATGATCATGATGCTTCAACCCATGAATCTTTTCACCAAAGGGTTGCATATCTGGGTGCTGATTGTTAATTACTAGCTGAATGAATCTTGGATACATCAAGAATTTTTTACTTCCTGCACTTACATTTGTTGTCATACCATTAAAAATGATTCTTGTAAAGTTGAAAGGTGTCGACATCAACAGGCTCATGATCATAGAAGTTGTGCCAAGTGGAAGCTCAAACCATCCAGATCTCCTATTTGAGATGCAGTGTTGTAAGATGTGAGCTAGCAATTTCCACTTTGCTCCCAATTTACCTTTGAGAATTTGTCTTCTGGGCATTCCACCCGTATAACCAAGAAAATTTTGAAAGAAATCCAAAATTTCATCATCTGGGAGTTCAGTTATATCACATTCATCGTTTCCTAATTACAAAACATTCCGTAATGTCTGTTCAGAAATGACGACTTGTTGGCCCCCAACTGTTCCAACAATAGTTCGAATATCATTTTGTACCTCTTCCACTGCTGTGATCCAGAACTCATTTATCATGTGTCGATACAGAGTCGGTCTTGCTGTTAGAGCAAACACCAAGCTTGATCGATTTATGAAACGAAGAATTTCTCTGAACCCATGAGCTTTGGGATGCTCGGCATTCAGGAACGCACACACATTGTGTTGGTCTGCGATTTCTAAAAGAGCCATAATTTTACGATAAGGGTCGTGAACTGAATGATGAAGAGTAGTGAGGATTTGATTGCAGTATAATGATGATTTTTGCTGAGGTTTGAGGTTTCGAGTGAAGGGTTTTCCGCTCAAGTTCAAAGGAGTGCTGATAAGGATTAGGGTTCATTTTTCAAGTTCCTTTTATAGGTTAACTTTGCTGAGTACGAGGTTGAAATCTGGTGAAAAAGTGAAAACTATTAATTTTTCACGTGATTTCATTAACTCTCACGTGCTCCTCCTCTTCAAATGATTTTACTCAAAAATGTGCTAAGTGATTGAAACTTTTATCATCGGCACTGGTGTGTTAAAGTAAAGTTTCTAACTCATAAACATCAGCATTGATCATTTGTTCACATGAGAGCCAAAATTTTGAGATTTGATGGTTTTAAATGTCAGCATTGATTAGTTTGTTAGACAACATGCTACTTGATCAAGTTGTGCATCAGCTTTTGAGAATTTCTCATCAGCACTGAGATTTACTCATCAGCATTGAGATTTACTCATCAGCACTAAGAATTACTTTTCAGCAACATAATGTTAATCATCAGCATTGAGAAATACTCATCAGCACTGAGAAACAGTTTGCTGACATGCTGAATATACACTGGAACTTTATCAGCATTGGAGATTGTCAGCATTGAAATTTCATCAGCATTTGCTCTGAAACTTCATCAGCATTGGAACTTCACTATCAGCACTGAAACTTTATCAGCATTGGAACTTCACTATCAGCACTGAAACTTTATCAGCATTGGAATGTCAGCACTGAAACTTCATCAGCATTGGAATGTCAGCACTGAAACTTCATCAGCATTGGAATTTCACTGTCAGCACTGAAAATTACTTTTGAAAACAAACAGATTTTCATTATCAACTGTGTCAACTATTTGAAAATCAACTTATAAAAACTCCCTTTTCTTGAGATTAGCAAATTTCTAAATCCAGTTTATTTAAGCTATATTAATGAAAGAAACTTTTTGTTGTTTTCTGATGTTAAATTTTCTGTTTTGTTTGTTTTGAATCAAACTTTGATAAGTTACAGTGATAATTAAAATTTTTCAGAAAATTAATATTTACATACTTAAATCTGATAAGAATTTGATTCTTAAAATCATATCTATTTTAGAACTCTTTATATCAAAAGAAATATTCAGAAATATCATTGAAAATTCAAACAATGGTATTGTTTATCCACTTAAACCCTGCTGATATAATCATAAACCAGATTATGAGAATTTGTTCAAATTAGATATCATTTAAATGTAACTTAGCAAGTTATCACAAACATAAAAAGGCACTTTTTGAAGTCGAATTGTAGAATATTTTAAGGATTTATGTAAGATCTCCACTTTACTACCATTTTATGAGTAAATATTTATGTAATTTGTTTTTCTTTTCTTTTCATCAATGACAAGCACTGTGTTCTATGAACACTTATTTGGTTGATGTGTGCAGTCAAATTTGAAAGTTTTTCTCTGTTTTTTTTTTTTCTTTGTTCTTTTGAGACATTGCATTATACAGACTGCTGTGTATAAATACACTTATTTGGTTGATGATGCAGCTGATAGTGTAGTCTTTTTAAAGTATGTGTATTTTAAATGGTGGAAGATAGTCATAAATTCAACTTTCACTTCTTATATCCTACATCAAAAAGATTTAATACCTTATTATGAGATAGATAACATGCCTTACATATTTTTCATTTTTAATCTTGTTTCTCATTCTCCAAAATTGATTAGATGTCAGCTGAGCCTACCAAAGCTTTGAGAATTTCAATATTCTTTCCTGAACCTTTTCTTCTTGATATATCCTTTTCCATAACAGATTCCTATCATTTTTCAAGAAATCAATATCAGATATGCATAAATAATATATCTTACTGAAATTCACATATTTTTGTATTTTTCTTTGTTTTTCTAATGTTTTTGTATTTTAAAAAATTATCACTGTATCTTAGCAAAATTTAATCAATTTTCATATTTCATCATGCCTAAACTTTTTACCAGAAATTCAAACCGTTTTGGATCTAATGCTTTGGTAAATAAGTCTGCAAGTTGAAATTCAGTATTTATGTACTTTAATTCTATCAATCCTTTTTCAGAGTTATCTCTAAGAAAATGATATCTTATTTCTATATGTTTTGTTTTTGAGTGTTGTACTGGATTTTTTGTAATGAAAATTGCTGCTTTATTATCTATTTTTATAGGAGTTTTCAAAAAGTTGAATCCAAAATCAAGCATCTGGTTTTGAATCCAGAGAACTTGAGAGCAACACTGTGAAGCTGCAATATATTCAGCTTCTGCAGTTGATATGGACACATTTGTTTGTTTTTTGCATTGCCAAGATACCAGCTTGTTTCCAAGGTATTGACAACCTCCTGACGTTGATTTTCTATCCCAATTATCTCCCCCAAAATCACTGTCAGTATAGGCAGTTAAATAAAAATCTTCATCTTTTGGATACATTAAACCAAGATCAGGTTTTCCTTTGAGATATCTGAAAATTCTTTTGACAGCAACTTCATGGGATTCTTTGGGATCAGCTTGATATCTGGCACACAAACATACACTATACATGATATCAGGCCTGCTTGCAGTAAGATACATGAGAGAACCAATCATTGATCTGTAATAAGTCTGATTGACTGGCTTCCCTGTGGGATCTGGATGAAGCTTGTCTCTTGGATCTGCAGGTGTTGAAGCTGGCTTGGAATCAGCGAGATCAAACTTCTTGAGAATATCTTTGACATATTTTGTTTGGCTGATAAAGATTCCATCAGGAAGTTGCTTGACTTGAAGACCAAGAAAGAAAGTAAGTTCACCCATGGCACTCATTTGAAATTTCTTCTTCATCAAAGCCTCAAATTCCTCACATAATCTCTTGTTTGTGGATCCAAATATTATATCATCCACATACACTTGAACTACTAAGAGTTCACCATTTTCATGCTTCAAGAAGAGTGTTTGATCTATTTGTCCTCTTTTAAAATGATTTTCAATGAGATAAGAAGACAAGGTTTCATACCATGCTCTAGGAGCTTGATGCAACCCATACAAAGCTTTGTCCAATTTGAACACTCTGTATGGATGATCTGGATGTTCAAAACCTGGTGGTTGTGCCACATAGACCTCTTCATGAAGTTTACCATACAGGAAGGCAGATTTGACATCCAGTTGATAAACAGTAAACTTGAAGGCAGCTGCATAAGCTAAAAAGATTCTGATAGCTTCAATTCTTGCAACTGGAGCAAACACTTCATCATAATCAATGCCTTCTTCTTGGGTGTAGCCTTGTGCTACAAGCCTTGCTTTGTTCTTGATCACAATTCCTCTATCATCTTTCTTGTTTCTGAATACCCATTTTGTGCCAATGGGTACCTGATTTTCAGGTAAATCAACAAGAGTCCAAACTTCTTGTTTTCTAAATTGCTGCAATTCTTCTTGCATTGCTTCTACCCAACTGTTATCTTTTAAGGCTTCTTTGATATTTTTGGGTTCATCTTGAGAAAGAAAACAAGAAAACAGACAAACATTTGCATATTCATGCATACTCCTTGTTGTCTTTGAGGATAGATTGCCAATGATATTTGTGGCCGGATGATTTCTTTCAATAGTTCTGTAAGTTGAACTTGTTGGCACCAAAGTATTGATATCTAAATTTGTGTCATTTAGATCAATAGAAGTATTATCAGCAGAGAGAGTTGTGTCAGATGAATGAGTTGTTGAATGTGTTGCTGATGAATTAATATTCAAAGAAGAATTTTGTGCATCAGCATCATATGATGAATGCTGATGAGTTAATGTTTCTGCAGAAGAAACTGATGACATCTGTGGATTTTGAGAATTAGAAGTAATGGATGGATTATCTGAGAAAAGTGGTTTAATCCATCCTTCCCCAAAGTTTGTTAACTCTGGATCATCATCTTTTGTTTCACTTGAATCTGCATCATCAGATGGGAAAATATCAAAGCTTTTCATAAAAGTATCCATGTCAAATAGCCAATCAGGACCTATACACTTTGTTTTGAAATTATGTTCAAAGAACACAACATCAGCAGTTTCTTGCAAAGTGTATGCATTTTTGTTAAAGACCCTGTAAGCTTTTGACACACTGGAATATCCAACAAAATATCCCTCATCTGCTTTTGAATCAAATTTTGACAATCTGTCAGTTGTGTTCAAAATAGAGACTGGACATCCAAAAGCTTTGAGAAATTTTATTTGAGGTTTTCTGGAGAACATGATTTCATATGGAGTTTTGTTTTGTTCTTTAACAATGAAAGTTCTGTTTTGCACATAGCAAGCTGTGTTGACAGCTTCTGCCCAAAATGATAAAGGAAGTTTTGAATCTGCAAGCATTGATCTTGCAGCTTCAATTAGAGACCTGTTCTTCCTTTCAGCAATACCATTTTGTTGAGGAGTTCTTGCTGCACTGAACTGTCTAGAAATTCCATTTTCAAGACAAAAATTGTCCAATGTTTCATTTTTGAATTCAGAACCATTGTCACTCCTGAATCCTATAACTGATTTTCCCATTTGATTTTCAGTTCTTTTCACCATCTGAATTACCAAATCAGCAGTTTCACTTTTCTTGTTCAAGAAGAACACCCAGGAATATCTTGAATAATCATCTACCATCACAAGACAATATTGTTTCTTTCCCAAACTCAACACATTTACAGGTCCAAATAAATCCATATGGATTAACTGTAATGTGGAGTTAATTACACTTGCTGTAATTGATTTGTGAGAAGATCTTTTCTGTTTTCCTTTCAAACAAGCAACACAATGGTCAAAACAAACAAATTCTTTTTGTGGTAATCCAAAAACATGATTTCCAGTTACCAACTTGTTCATGTATTTGAAGTTTGTATGAGCAAGTCTTCTGTGCCACAATGTTGATTCATCATCAGTAGCCTTTGAAAGCAAACAAGTTTCTTGAGATGTTTGTGGAGGTGACTCCATATCAAGAGTGTATACATGATTCCTTCTTGAGGTTCTCATCACCACCCAATCATCAGGAATTTTAAAACCAGGCTTAACAATCACGCAGTCTTGCTTGGTGAAGAAGACTGAGTAGCCTTTATCACAAATCTGTGAGACACTCAACAGATTATACTGAAGCTGCTGCACATAACTTACATTATCAAAGCTTAGATTTCTGCACTTTACTACTCCAGTACCAGTGATCTTTCCCTTCTGATCTCCTCCAAACGCAACAGAAATACCATTGATATTATGAAAATCATGAAGCAGGTTAGCATTACCTGTCATGTGCCTGGAACATCCACTGTCAACATACCAGATGTTGTCAGTTCTCCTTGGATGCCCCTGCAATCAATGAAACAAATTAATTAGACAAAGGAACCCAAGCCTCCCAGGTCTTGGGTTTCCCGTTTTCAAAAGTTTGAAAGGTAACTTTCTGCATTTTTGATAAATCTGGCAAATCAGATTCATCCTTTTGTTTGTTTTTAGAATCATCTTTTATTTTCCAATTTTGAGTGAATTGAGATTCAAAGGAGACTTTCTTTTGATTTTTCTTTCCTTTCTCAACCTTAAGAGAGGAAGAAGAATCATATCCACTTGATTGATTAACAGATTTCTTCAAATTTGATTTGTGAACAGCATGATGACTGCTTGGATCTGATTCATAAAATGAATTGTCATGATACCAATTGTCATGAAAAATGTTTGATGTTTTTGTTTTGTGAAAGTTCTTATTTCTGATTTTTGGTGGAGTGAAGTTGTATCCATAGCTGTCATCATTATAGTACTGTTTAGTACCAAAACTATGTGTGGGATGTTGATAACCACCAAACATAGATTGCCATTGCTGAGGAGAAACTCTTGATTGTTGATATGGGTAAATTTGTGGCTGACAATAATTTCCAAACATTTTATTTTCAGATTGATGTTGTCTGAATCTAGAATCTTTGGAATTTCTTGAATGATAGGCATTGTTTCCAGATTTACCCTTTGTTTTGTCAATTTTACTATTTGAAAAATAAACTGCACTTTTACTGTTCTGCATACACTCCAAACCAGGTTGATGAAAGTAGCAATCAACAAGATCATGATTGTTTGTTCTACATATAGAACAGTACTTTGAAGTGTTTGCAGAAACTGAAGAGTAGTGTTTATCTTGCAATCTTTTCTTTTTCTCCATAAATTCAGATATTTTGTTAAAATGATTCTTTGATTTGTATGTGCAATGTTTCCTTGTGTGAGACAAGCTTTTGCAAATTGTGCATTTTGTTGATGAATCTGAATTTGATGACTTAGATTCATTTGATTTTTCTAAATTCTGATTTGAATTAGAGACTTTTTGTTTGTTTTTCAAATTTGATTGGTTCTCAGATGTCATCAAATTCTCAGATTTATTTTCAATTGATGATTTCAAAGCATCAGAGGATTTATTTTCAGATTTATTTTCAATTGATGATTTCAAATGCTCAGAGGATTTATTTTCAGCCAAGACAAAATTCTTAGAAGAAAATAAATGTGAGTCATCACCAATTACACTTTTCTGATTTTGAGATTCAGAATTTTGAAATACCACTTTTGGATTGGTCATTGACTCAGGCATGGGTGTATAGTTTTCATTGTATGGAGGTGGAACCTCATGAAAACCCAACCCTGCCTTTGACTTTCCTTGAAGTTGACTATTAAGCAGATTAGTCAAGTGTTTGGAAGAAGTTTCAAAACTTTCAAGTTTCAGAGTAGCAGTGGATAAATCAGACAGAGCTTTTGTTAATTTTGAAAAATTTTCATCATGTTCTTTTTGTAAAATTAATTTCTCAGTTTTAAGTTTTTCATTATCAATTAACAGAGAATTAATTTTATTTTCATGTGTGACTTTGTCATTTATCCACTGTTTCTCTTCAAATTGCATTTGCTTAATTCTCTTTGTAAATCAGCTATGTGTTGTTTTGAAACTTCTTGCTTGATTTTACACTCATCAGAACATGGTTTGGTTACCTCATTTCCCAGTGCCATTAAAGCAAGAAGTGTTTCATCTGTGTCTTCTTGAAAGTTTTTCTCAACAGCAATCATGGCTTGTGCAGGATCATACTCATCAGCATACTTGCTCCAATCAAAATCTTCTGAGTTGTTTGTTACCACAAGTGCTTTTGGTTTTGGTGGTTCAATAGCTTTCATTTGAACAACAGGTGCAGATTGATTTGATTGTTGATTTGACTGATATCTAGAGGTGTCTTTGGGAGCTTTGCAATCACGTGAGAAATGACCATAAAGGTTGCAGTTGTAACATCTTACTTTATCAAGATCAATACCCACTTTTGTTTTATCAGCTTCAAATTTCATGGGACCATACTTCTTCCAGAATTTTTTGTGCCTCAAGACAACCATGGCCATCTGCCATTTGATATCCATTTCTTCAACATCCTTTGGATCTATTTCCTCAAGATCATGTTGAGTAAATTGAGCTTTTGCAAGAGAACTTGCAGCAAAACATTCAAAGCTTGCAATAAATGCTTTGCAAGCTTCTTGCTGTTCAACAGAATTAGTGTTTACAAAAAATTGTTGCTGAGAAAAATGTTGTTGAGAGTCATTTTGTGATAGAGGTGTCTGTGGTGCTTGAGGTGTGGGAGTTGAATATACACCAAATCCAACATTCTCATCTGAAGAGTACTGAGAATTGCTCCTCCCTTCTTCAACAACCAAGGCTTGAACACCACCTTGAACACCCGCAGTCTTCACAAACTTATATTGACCAACTTGAGCAGTAGATGCTCGTGCTTTGACATCCATGTCAATCGCCTCAAGTTTGGCAATCATCTCTTCAATTTTTACTTCATCAAGCTTTCTGGTTTAATGTAACTTTCTCAGTCCAGCTCTCTGGCAGTGTATTCAATAACTTAAGATTTAAGTCATAATTATCAACTTTGATTCCAAAGGTTTTTAGTTCATTGATCAATTGCACATATCGTTGGATTTGTTGAGTAACAGTTTCACCAGACATGTGTTTGAAGTTGTCAAACATCATTTTGAGGCTATCTCTTTTCATTCTCTTGATTTCTTCATTTCCAGCAAACATCACCTCTAACTGATCCCACAAACTTTTAGCTGTTTCAAAATCCTTGACACATACCAACACTTCCATTGGTAAAGCAGATTTAAGTGTACCATAGGCTTTAATATCCACTTTGACCATTCTTTTCTCATCATCTCTCAGATTTATTCCTCTAAGAGGTAAGCTTTTGTTGTGATACTTCAATCTGTTTTCTTCACTCAAATCAGCAGGAACATATGGGCCTTCGACAATCGAGCACCACATCTCTGGATCAGTGCTATCGATATGGTTTTGAAACCTAAGCTTCCACTGTTGGAAGTCAGCTGCATTCTTCAACACAGGGGGTTTGGCACCAGAAGAACCTGATTCAGAATATACAGACACAGTAGGTTGTGCTATTTGTTGATCTGCCATTTCTGTTAAAATTTACTTAGAATTTCTAATGAGTTAAGATTAATTCAGGATCTAATAACCTAGTCCAAATTTGTCCAAACAATTTGTTCAAATGATGGAATAGTAATCAGAGACAATCAATGGATTTTCAAAGATTTGCGATCTATTGAGGAGAATCAAAAATCAATGGAACAGTAAAACCTGAAATAACCACTTGACGCTTGAGATAGAAATCTGTGAATCGGATCACAAATTTCAACTATCAGACCAATTACGAATCAACTAGTGATGGGTAATCGTATTCTCTAGATTGTTTTTCACAATATTAAGATATGAGTCTGAAATCTCAAAAAAACACACAGTTTCACCAAGAACACACACAGTAAAACAAATCAATCAATCCATGTTAATTAGTTTAACGAATTGATTTGATTTAAATTTGATTGTTCTAAACTATACGATTTCAAGCTAGAATCAGCTCTTGATAGTAGAAATCATAACTTCAGCTTTTGATTTTCAGAAAAATCAAAATATCGAGCACTTGGCTCTGATACCAATTGTCAGGATCGGATCAGATCATAATCTGAGATCTGATGATAACAATAAGCTATGATTTCGATCAATTGCTAGGCGGAAACAGGCAATCAATCTAAGTTCAGAAACAATCCAAAATAACAAAACCCACAGTAATTAATATTCAAGACATATTTAATAAGAACAGTTAAGAATTGATGAATATTAAAGGCAGTTATATTGATTGTAGATCTGAAATTTCTCAGAGAATTACAGTGTGTGTAATCACCAGAAAGAGAACAAAAGCGTCAAAAAGCGTACTAATGAAAGACATAAAGGTCCTATTTATAGAAACCTATTTCAGACCTACATAACTGCCCTAACGGATCATCGCTATCAAAATAACAAAATAAACGTCACATCAGTTATACATGTCATAACTGATGTCAGCAAAAACAAATAAACAACAAAAATCTATCTGTAGATTCTTCATCAGCAACAGCAGACTTGAACTTCAGCATTGCAACATTTAGTCATCAGCATTGCAATGTGACTATCAGCAGTTCACATCTTCATGTCAGCATTACAATATACTTGCTGTCAGCATTGAGAATTGGATGTCAGCATTGTATATGTAAGTGGTCATTATCAGCATCCAAGTATCAGCACTTGAACTCATAAAGCTGTCATTGAGAATTGGCTGTCAGCATTCAAGAGTTCAATATCAGCATTGCTGAATACTTGGCTCTCTTGTAATCATCAGCACAACATATTCTATCAGCATCACTTGGTCATCAGCATTTCAAGATTTGTTCATCAGCACTGCAATATCGAATGGGATAATATCATCAGCAATAGACTTTGAATGTCAGCACTGTAACTTTAAGCTGTCAGCATTGAAGAATCCTTTGAGAAGTCAGCATCTCTATCTTCAATGAGTTGACTTTCAGCATTATAACTTTGTTGTCAGCACAGCAACATCGACAAATCCTGCAATTCCTAAACACTTAAACATAAGAATCAATTAACAAATAATGATCTTATAACTAGAAAGGTTTAAGGTTCAGAGATATGGACCATATGTGTTGTCTGTATTGTGCCTGTCAACACATCAACATATCATATGAATTTGAACTTTATTCAAATTTATCAGCAAATCAAAAATTAAATCTGTATAAAATAGAGAAACAGAAGTAAAGAGAGTTAGAATGTTGCCGTCATTAAATGAACTTAATGAACTTGAAACTTGCAAAAGGGTTGGTTAATTGTGGGCAGAGCACCATCTCATAATGAAAACCTAACATTGTTGTTCACAGGTTTTGTGGATTCAACAACAAATGCAAGATTACGGTTTAAAATATACAACAACTCCTATTTTTGTTGATAACACAGCCGCAATAGCCATTACTGAAAATCCTGTTTCACATAAAAGAGCAAAACACATTGATATCCGTCATCATTTTATTCGAGATTGTGCAAAGAAAAACTTAATCCAACATTTGAAAATTAATACTGTTGACAATATTGCAGACATTTTCACAAAAGCTTTTGATTCAACTAGTTTCTCTTCTCTTGTAAAGGGTCTCGGGATGATCACTTTTTGAATGAAAGATTTTGAAAAATAACACTTGAAAGCTTGTTTTTATTTTTAGTTTACTTTTTGTTTTTGAAATTCCACATTTTGATATTTGTTAAAAATTTTAAAATCTTTGAAAATTGTATCCAAGTTTTATGAAAAATGTTAAATACTTTGACTTATTTGATTTAATGTTTCTAAATGATTAAAATTATAATTTGTTAACATTTATGCATATGAATTTGATTATATTTTTTGGCGTGTTAAAGCACTGAAGTAATATTTGATTGATTGAATGATTGAATGTGAATTTAAGAAAAACTTAAATATTTTACTTTGAATTATACTAGGCAATAAATTTCAAAATTATATCAATTAATGAGTTCTCTATCTTAAAATTGATTTGCACTAACTGAATTTCAACAAAAATGGATTGAGAGGTGATTCATATATATACATATAATGCCATCAATGATCTTTGAATACATATACTGAATTTCCTCTGTTATATGTCAATAGAGATCTGGAAATTCATAGCATTCATTTATTATCATGCATAGTGACTCTTTGTTGTGTTTCACACAGACCTGTTCTCACTAGCTCATATCCTTAAATTATTGATCTATAAATATTTAATCAAAATAAAATTTTTCATTTCCATTAATTTATTATATATGTGAAAAGATCAATGACAGTATATATTTTATCCTCAATAAATTCTGAGGTTGAATAGGTTAATATCTAATTAAGTATGAGACTCATTTAAATTCATTAGTTAAAATTATCTAATAATATTGCTTAGTATCAAACTTAAGTTGTAGTATTTTGAGTTTTATCTAATAAATCAAATTTTATTTGTTTATAATTTGATAATATTGCTTATGTGTTTAGATGCATAAATTGATATGATTTTATTCATATATATAATATGTTAACAAATTTTAATTTTTGCAGAATTGAGAAATTTTAATGATGATAAGTTGAATATGATTTTCTTTGGATCTTTTCAAAGATTTTATAAAAAGTCCAAAGAGATTTTATTTTTTTTAGATTTTATAAATTAAAAAAAGGAAATTTCAAAAAGACTTTACATTTCATCTTTCATGTGTGTTTGTCTTAATTTTTCACATAAAAGGTGTTTTTGATATCTGATTGGAAATTATTTTTAAGAAAATTCAAACTTAAGTTATTTTTGAAATTTTTAAGATCGATATTGTTAATATTGATATATATATATATATATAGTATTAATTCATAATATCGATATTAGTAGTATCGATAAAAAAAATTTTGTCGATATTAAAAGTATCGATATTCAGATTATACTATATATATTATCGATATTACTAATACCAACACTTTCATTGTCGATATTACTCTGAGAGAAACCTGAATGTTCGGCGATCGATTTTGATCTCTGTGCAAATCTTTGATTGTTTTTAATTCATTTGAATTTCTTCATCACTTTCTGATTAAAATGGTTGTTAATAACTCAATTTTTAACCATAAACTCATTGAGATCTGATGGTTCGAACTATTGATTTTTTGATTCACTAAAATCGATCTAATTCACGATTTAATCAAAGGGCTTTTAGGTTAGAATGATTAATCGGTGTAATCTGTTATAGATGTGCATGTTTTTCTTTCGAAATGTGATGGTTGAAAAACTAGATTTTTTAAATTTTTGAACAAGTGTTCTTATATCGATAGTATTAGAATCGATGAACACTGCAGCATCGATACTAATAGTGTCGATGGTGTTATTCAAAATTTTTCTATCTCTTTTCTGGCTGAACACTGTTTTGATTATATCGATATTATTAATATCGATACTTGTATCGATATTATTAATATTGATGCAATTGTTCAAATTTTTACTAAGTGTTGTTATACTCTCAGTGTATCGATACTATGATCGATATTGATAGTATCAACGTTTTTGAAACATAGAAATTTTTTTAAAAACATGATTTTTTTTGTTTCCAATTTTTACATTGTTGTTGATACAGAATGGTTGTATAATGACAAGCATAATGTGATTGCCCTGGTGGATGAAGAACTGAACGACGATTCTTTATTTCGTGATGTTATTTCTTTTATGAAGCGCTCAAGAATTTTTCAGGCTATATCAGCCAATCTTGTTATTATCATGCACCATATTACCTCATTCTAGGATAATGTTGATTTTGATTGTGCTGCTGAGCCACCTGTCCTCAAATCCAGGATTGGTGATTTATCAGTTCAGTTTTCTGTAGAAGATCTTAGAGTTGCACTTCGATTTAAAGATTCAGAGGATGATCTCTTGACTGTTTCTAATGATCTGATTTGTGGAGTTTTTAACAGAATGAGATATAATGGATATGTTGCTGCTTCTCAGCTGATTAAGAAGCATCTGTATGAACAATGGCGATATTTATTTCATGTAGTGATCATGTGTTTGTCCAACAGAAAGTCTGGCATTGATACACTTTCAAGACCTTTTCAGTGTCTTATAGCCGCTCTGGTATTGAATAAACCACTCAATATCAGTCAATTAATATTTTGACTGTATGGTGAAGCAAATTACTGCGTCTGAAAAAGAAAGCTTTCTTTAGTATCCGCGTTTTCTTACAATGTTCTTTGATCATTTGTATCCACAGTTGACCAAGTCTGATCCAATTATCAAAATCACTGCCATTAACAAAAGGATTTTTGCTGATTGTAGACCCAAACGTGGAGCTAATATTATTGATACTCAATTATTTGGTCATATTATTGATGAACAGTTTCAAGAACCAGCTGACAATGCTTGGTTTCATGTTGATTCTCCTATTGCAGATCAACAGACCCATTCAGATGAACACATTCAGGAAACTGAGCCAGTTCCTCATGTTGTTACTGAAGCACAATCTATTGTTTTACCGTTTCGGGATGTGGTTGTATCTTCTTCTCAACAACCTGAACACGTTCAGAAAGAAACTCAAGATTCTGGTATTCCTATGACTGCTGAAGGAGATATGGATGATACTTCAACATCAGATTCTGATTCTGATGATGATAGTGATGATGCTCCTAATACTAGTGGTAATGTTCTAATTTGTGGAGGTTTTAGTAAAAGACCTTATTCAGAAATCACTAGTGAAACTCATCAACAGGAGGTTGCTGCACAAAAGAAAAAGAGATCAAATGATAGTGATTCTGACTATGTTCCTTCTGATAGAGATTTTCATTTTGATTCAAATATTTCATACTTCTCCTTCATCTTCCTCTACACATATGTCTGCTCCACAAGTCATTGTTACACAGTCCTCTACACCACCTATTACTCCACCAGCTATGACTACTGCACCAGTGTTTGATTCACCTAATATTAATGCTATCTTAATTGATAGTTTGGCTACTCAATCTTCTCATATTTTGGCATTGCAAGCCCAAGTACAGGAGTTGCAATCTGAGAATGTTTAGTTAAAGAATAGGGTTAACACACTAGAGGTGATTGTTGTTGATTTATCAATGAAAGCTACACTGATTATTCCTTTGGAAGATAGACTGGATACTTTACAAGTTGAGGTGGCAGCTAGTAAAGATTATCAACATGGAGTGAACAAGATGGATTTAGCTTCGTTTGCTACTATGAATGCTAAAATTCATACTATGAACAAAATGATTAAATCTCTTCATTGCAATGCTTATCAAGGATCATTATCATCAAATTCAAGGACTTAAATATCAAATATAAAGATGAATCCTCCAGCATAAGGGGAGACTTCTTGTAGAGCTGAAACGATTACACCATTTGTTAGCTACAGGGATGATGATGATGAAGATGATAAAGGTAATGATCTAGGTTGTCCTTCCACTGGCAGTGATCCTGTTACTAGGAACAAGGAGGGGATAATATCACGGGGGATCTAGCTGGAACATCTTCTGCACCTGGATCAGATGATAAAGGGAAGGGAAAGGTTCAAGAAGATCATTTTGTGAATAGTTTTTTTCTGATGATGATGAAGATATGATTGATACTTTGGTTGATATAAATGATGATGACTTAGGATATGATGATCAAGATGATGGTAATTATGTTCTTGATGTCAATCCTCAGTTAAATGAAAACGAGTACTATTTTGAGCCATATTTTGATGATCTGGATATTAGTAATCATAAAGAGCTTAAAGAGGGTGAATGGTTTCCCATTAAAGAGGTTAGAGATGTCTTTATTAATTTGGATTGGAAAGAAAAGTTCATTAAAGAAAGTGTTGAAAAGATGATTGTTGAATGTGTTCTTAAATCAACTAAGGATGAAATTGAAATGAAACAAGCTGAAAAAGAAACTTTAAATGAAGAGTCAGTCAAATTTTTGACTACTGCAGAGGTGATACAAATGGCTAAAATGATCTGGCCAATGCTCCACAAAGTCCAATTCGAAAAAAGAAATATATGAATAAGGAGTGTGTTGGAAAGATTTTGGCTTGGAAGTTTGATGCTCAAAGCAATTTTTTTAGAATCAAGAGAATTGATGGAGTTCAGTATTTGAAGAAGACGTTAAAAATTTTTCATCAATTTCCTTTATGTGAATTAAGAGTGTTAGTATAAATAAGGTTGATTAATTATGCTGATGATTACCTGGCTCATTTGATTGAGCAAACGATAAGGAAAGATGTTCGATCTATGAAGTTTGAATTATTAAAACCTCATAAGCTGAAAAAGATACCGATTGTTGGTAATCTAGATTGGATTACACGCAAATGGAAGGTGCGATATGAACTCAAACCTGTTAAGTCTTTAAAAAGAATTCCGCTTTTAAAACTTAATTTAGGTATTCTGAATAACCGTTATCGGTGGTATATTGATTGTTATACATCTGAAGTTGTTTTTGAAGATAAAAATAGGATGTAATAGCTTAGATTGTTTTATCCTATTCATCTTATAAATCTTTCAGAAGATAATCAGAAAAAGTTGTTAATAAATCAAATTCAATATCATAAACATCATAAAGAAGAGGCAATGCAATTCAAGAAAGTGTTAGATGTTTGTATCAAGCACAAGATATGAGCTGGTAGTCATCTGCCTTCTTAGTGGAAAGAAAGAAGACCAACATTGAGTTGTTCCTAAGGGGGAGTCTGTTAGTACCCTGATAGCATCAGCATCAGATGCTGAATTGAAGACTGAAGATTGAAGTAGTGTTGTTGTTTTGATATGATGTTTATGTTTATTGTATGTGTTTTAGTTTAATATTATTTGTTTTGTTTTTATTTTCTTTAGTTTTGGTTGTTTGAAAAATGGTTAAGTGTTGATCCATCGATACTATTAGTATCGATAAAAGACTTAATCTCGATACTAATAGTATCGAGAGATTGCCTATAAATTGGCTATGTTGGATTCAATTAGTATCGATTGAACATAATTCTTAAGTACTGAAATTTTGAAATATTTTTTTCTGATTGTATGTACTGAATTCCACAATACTAATACAAGACGAGAAGATATTTTATTCAATTCTATTCTTCTAATACTTCGTTCAAGTTGTTCAAACATGATATGATGGATTTCTCACATTATGTTTGTGTTATACTAGATCATTAGATCCTAACCACGGACGTACAGTGAATACCTAGGCTTTGACCTTGAGTCTAAAGCTGAATATTCCTGGTTAAGTAACTCCTACTAGGTTCAACAATTGGTATCAAAGCCTTTTTGTTTAGTCTTGGTTTAACTATCAAGTCTAAAACTCAAAGCTCTTTCTGATATTCGGTTGTTTAGTCTCTCTAAAACTTTGTTTGCTTTTTACTTCATCTGTTTTCAATTTCTGTAGGTGCTTGGTTTTGAACTAAACACTATTCAAAACCATTCAAACAAGAAATCTTGAGAAATCATCATTCTATTGATTCTCTCATTCATTTGTGACCAAATGGCAGAAAAATTCACCCTTGATCCTCACAACACGGGATCGACCACCAAACAACCTATACTGGTAAGGCACCAGTATAACGATTGGCAGAAGAGGATGTTGCATTTCCTATCCAACAACCACACTGATTGTTGGAAGTCAGTTATGTTCGAACCGCATAAGCCCATGTTCCTGGACACCGAAACTAGCGATTCAATTCCTAAGGACCCTCGAAACTACACAGAAAATATCCAAAAGCTAGAGCTTGATGCTAAGGCACATGCTCAAGTAGCCATGGCTCTCCCGAATGAAATATACTCTGGTCTTCTTCACCACGAGTCTGCTAAAGACTTGTGGGATGCCCTCAAAGAACAGTTTGGGGGGGCTGACAATGTTGTTGCTAATACTAGGGAGACATTAGCACAACAATATGAAACCTTCTTTAAACTAAATAATGAGTCATCGACTCAACAGTTTGAACGGTTCACATCTTTTCTAAGTGAACTGAAACTTGCGGGTCAAGTTTACCAGACCATTTCTGTCCTTAACCGTTTTCTAAGATCTCTTCGAGACAAGTGGGAAACCTACTCTATTTTCATGAGATCTTTGCCAGACCTTGGCAACCTTACACTTACCCAAATCCATGTAAGTTGCTTACTTTTGAGCGTGAGATTGACCGAAAAAGAAAGTTAGTTAAGTATGGTAAATCAATCGAAGAGCATGTTCAAGGCAACACTGCTCTTCTCAGTCATAACTCTGAGATTACTGATCAGAGTTCTGATGAACATATTGACATAACTACTGGCATCACTTCTTCTTTTTCTTCATGTGATGACCCTTCTTTCACCCTGACCACTTGTGTTTCATCATGGATGATCTTCATCAAATTCCAAGTGATGACTCTTGCCCTTCTAAGTATAAGAACCAATAAGTTCTACAAAAGGAGATGGAGAAAATTTCACGGTATCCATGGTAAAACCAAAATAGGTCTAAATAAAGCGAAGGTTTAGTGCTACAGATGTCATAGCACAGGACACTTTGACAGGGAATGCAAAAATGGTCCCAACAGCTCCTCTTCACCTTATGTGAAATTGCCTAACACTCACTCTTCATCAGCTCCTTTTTCATCATCTTCTTCTCACTTTCCAAAACACAATAACACTCAGGCCACTACTCATATTGTACAAAACTCTTCTTCACCCAATGTTCAATATGTACAAGCTGCTAATGGCAGCATATATCATCTTTCGCCTGCACCACTTCAAATCATCTCACCCTCTTCCTCTCAAATAAACTAACTAAACCCAACTATCCAGTCTTCCCAATCAAACCAACCGGCTCGTTTTACTCAAGAGTACGTGGAATGGAGTTGCATGCCTGATGATGTAGGCTATGCTCTTATCACCAATGAGCCTACTGAGTTTGCTCTAATGGCTATTGGTGAAAACCCATCCTCTTCTGAATAACCTGATGCTGAGTTTTCTGGTACTCAGAGAGCTTCTTCAAACCAGAATCATTTATGACATGTGGACAATGGATGCTGTAGGCATATGACTTGGTGCAAATCCATTCTAAATAACTTAATTCCGAAGAATGGAGTATATGTTTCCTTTGGAAATAATTCAAAAGGTTGGATAGTTGGGTCTAGTTCTGTCCTTAGTGGAAAATTGCACTTTAAAAATGTCAGTGTAGTTAAGAACCTCAAGTTTAATCTCTTGAGTGTGTCCCAATTCGCATACACAAATTATAGTTCATTTTTCGTCAAAGACAGCTACAAAATTCTTTCTCCAAAAATAAACTCAAAAATTAAGGTCTTAATTAACCAACACACTCTTCTAATGGCTAAGAGAAGTGGGAATGTCTATGTTGTTGACATGACAAATGACTCTCAATCTTCAATTCCCACATGTCACATAGCCAAAGCTTAATCTTCTAAAACTACCCTTTGGCATAGAAAACTTAGTCACCTAAATCACCCAACTCTTCATAAGCTTTCTACCCTTTCACTGGTAAGAGGATTACCTTGAAAAGAATTTCATTTTGAAGGACAATGTAAATCATGCTTGAAGGGAAAGCAACATAAATCATCACATAAGTCTATTGAGGAATCTAAAACAACTGATTTTCTCAATTTACTTCATATGGATCTGTTTGGTCTTGTGAATGTAGCTAGTCTGGATAGAAAGAGATATTGTTTAGTTGTTGTAGATGACTACTCAAGATTTTGCTGGACCTTCTTTCTATACAGCAAAGATTAGACTGCTGATAAAATAAAAGCCCTTATCACTCAAATTGAAAGACAATTTGGTCTTCCTGTCAAGGTAATAAGAATTGATAATGGTACTGAATTTAAGAACCAAGTTCTTGATGAGTTTTGTAAGTCTAAAGGAATCCTTAGACAATATAGTGTTCCTAGAACTCCTGCTCAAAATGGAGTTGTGGAAAGGAAAAATAGGACACTTATTAAGGCTGGAAGAACCATGCTTGCAGACTCAGGATTACCTTTGTCTTTCTGGGCTGAGGCTGTAAACATTGTTTGTTATGTCTTAAACAGGGTTCACATTGTGAAAAGACATAACGAAACCACCTATGAAGTCCTTCATAAAATAAAGCCTCTCATCTCCATTTTCAATTTTTTTGGATGCCCATGCTTCATTTTGAACACAAAGGATTCCTGTCCAAATTTGCTGCAAAAGTGGACTCTGGATACTTTGTCGGATACTCTCAAACTTCTAAAGCTTATCGAGCTTTCAATCTTAGAACCAAGATTATTGACGAATCCATTGATTTCAAATTCAATGAATCCGCATCAACCTCCTCTTTTCCTTCTGCTCGTGATGATTTGTTTGATATTGAAAGCTTCACATACACTCCTTCTGCTTCATCTATGTCTCCTTCTTCAGAATCCTGCCAAACCTCTGAAGATATGTCGTCTCTTAAGGAATGCTCAGTATCTCAGTTTTTCTCTTTTATTCCTTCTTTTCCAATCAATCCTCAAGATCAAAATGAACATGTCTCTACCTCCACATCTCTAATGATTGATAATGCACCAGTTGGTACCTCTAAACAAGCTCCTGTTGACACATGTGAAAACTCTCCTGGCCCTGCTGAAAATTCCTCCTCTTTTGATGCTGCTTCTGCTAATAATTGTTTGGACATCGCTCCCTTCAATAAAAATCATCCTCTAGAACAAATTCTAAGTGATTTGAATAGAGGTGTTCAAACCAGAAGCCAAATCTCAAACTTTGTCTCCATGCTACCTTCCTATCCCAAATTGAGCCCTCTAAGTATCAAGAGGCTCTTAAGGATAATAATTGGGTGGAAGGCATGCAACATGAACTACTTCAGTTTAAAAGACAAAATTTTGGACTCTTTGTCCTTTGCCCAAATGGAAATACCCAATTGGAACAAGATGGGTATTTAGAAATAAAATTGATGACAAGGGTATTGTAATAAAAAATAAAGCCAGATTGGTAGTGCAAGGCTACTTCCAAGAGGAAGACATTGAATATGATGAAACTTTTGCCCCTGTAGCCAGACTTGAAGCAATAAGACTCTTTCTTGCATTTGCTATATCCCACAACATAAAGGTATTCCAAAAGGATATAAAAAGTGCATTCTTGTATGGAACCATTAAGGAGGAAGTCTATGTTTTTCAACCACCATGGTTTGAAGATGTTCATCATCCTGACTGGGTGATAGCCGTTTCACTTCTCGCTTTTGGCAATCATTGCAAAAGGATTTGGGAACCCGTGTTAATCTTAGCACGACGTATCATCCCCAAACCGACGGTCAAAGAGAAAGGACTATCCAAACACTCGAGGACATGCTTCGTTCTTGTGTGATCGATTTTGGTGGGAGTTGGGATACTCACCTTCCACTTATCGAGTTTTCGTACAACAATAACTATTATACAAGCATTCAATGTGCACCATTCGAAGCTTTATATGGTAGAAAGTGCCGATCAGCGGTCTGCTGGACTGAGGTTGGTGACTCACAGGTCGTTGGGCCTGAACTCATTCAAGAAACAACCGACAAGATCACAATCATTCAATCAAGCTTAAGGCCGCACGAGATCGGCAGAAGATTTATGCTGATCAACGTCGGAAACCGCTTGAGTTTCAAGTCGGTGACCGAGTCTTACTCAAGATTTCTCCGTGGAAAGGCGTTGTTTGATTTGGGAAGAAAGGGAAACTTGCACCAATGCCAATCGATGTAGTAAGATTCCACAATCTACTGAGTCTTCTTGTTGTATACTCGATACGCAGCTTTCTCAGCATAATAGCCCACAAAATAGCATTTGTGTGCTTTATCATTAAACTTGTGATTTGGATCTGAGTGGAGTAGAGTGCAAGGGCAGCCAAATGATTTAAAGTGACGATATTTTGGCTTTTGATTAAATAATATCTCGTAAGGGGTCTTCTGGTGGCGTTTGTTCAATAAGGCTCAGTTCTGAACATAACATGTTGTGTTAACAGCTTCCGCCTAGAAGAAGATTGGCTGTTTTGACTCAGACAACAAGGTTCTTGCAGCCTCGATAAAGGTTCCATTACGCATCTCAACTACTCCATTTTGCTGAGGGGTTTGAGCTGCACTATACTGTCGAGTTATCCCCTTTTCAGCACAAAAGACAACAAGAGTTTGATTTTTGAATTCTATGCCATTGTCTGTTCTGATCACCTTCACTTTTAGATTTTTTTGGTTCTCAATAATAGTGATAAATTTCTTCAGGATCTAAGTTGTTTCATCTTTCTTCGCAAGGAAGAAAACCCAAGTGAATATGAAGTAGTCATCAGTGATTACTAGGTAGTACAACTTCTTTCCTATGCTCATAACATTAATGGGTCCAAACAGATCCATATGAAGAAGCTTCATAATGGAAGAAACTGAGTTGAACAGTTTTGGCTTGTGGGGTCTCTTATGTTGCTTTCCTTTGGCACAAGCAATGCATTTATCTATAGTAGAGAAATCTTTTGAAGGAAGCCCAATAATGTGATCTCCCTTTACCAGTCTGTTGAGATTTTCATGTTGACATGTCCCAACTGACGATGCTACAACAAAAAATCTGTCTCTGAGGCCTTTGAAAACAAAAAAAAAATATTTTCAGTGAATGAGTCTTAATTCATGTTAATGATGTAAGCGTTGTTAATCCTTGGAGTCCTCATCAGAATCCACTTCTCAAGTATGACGAACCCAGGCTATAAGACCAAACACTCCTTGTTTGTGAAGTGTGTAGAAAAAGCTTTATCACAGAGTTGAGAGATACTCAACAAGCTGTGGTTATGTTCCTCAACATAATACACATCTTCAAAAATTAGAGTTCCATTGGTCACCATGCCTTTCATACTAATCTTTCCTCCTTTGTCTCCAGCTAATGAGACATATCCTCTATTGAATGGTGTAACTTCATGCAATTGAGGGAAATCTCTCATCATATGCCGGTAACAACCACAAGAGTAACAACAAACCTTTTGATAAAACTCATTTGGGTCAAAAGGTTTTACATGAAAATCAGTGAAACCTAGAGAAAACTTGTAGAAACTTGTTCCAATGCCCATTTGGAACATAAGGTTCACAGTTATAATTTAACTTTGAGCCCGTCTCTTTAGTGATTGTGGAATGAAGCTTGTTTTCATTTTCCTTTAAAGAGGCAACATTTGCATTCAAAACACAGTTGTTTTTAATATTAACACCAGTCATAGCAAACTTAGTCTTAAAATTTTGAACCATTTCACTAGGTTTAATACTAATTGTTTCAAATTTGCCAACAAAGTCAATTTTAGGAACTGAAAATTTTGACTTGTATTACACAACATGACAATCTGTGCTCTTTCTAGAACTTCTTTCTATCTTCTTCTCAACCTGACCTGGAATATTTAATTTTTCTGCGCAAATCTCAAAATTGTCAGAACCGTTCATATTAGTTAAGTCAGGACCATTGTGAGGGAAACTGATTCGTTAGAACGTTTTGAGAATTCATGCCCAAGGTCTAATTTTGAAACTAAGTCATCAAAAGAGTTGTTGATTCTTGGCATGCTTGAGTAATTATGGTTAAAAAGAGGTTCAACCTCACTGTAACCAAGTCCAATTACCATTTTTCCCTGAACCTGAGCATTGATCATCCCAGCAACCAAATCACTCGAGTAATCATACATTTCAGCTCTTATTTTAGTTTTAGACAACTCAGTTTTAACTTGATTCAACTCTAAGGTAATCTCATCTATTATGCGCTTGGCATCTCGATAGTTAGATTCCTTATCACTCAAAAGTTCCTTTAATTTTGAAATGTCATGTCTCTCAGACTCAAGTTTTCTTTTAAAAATTTCTTCATTTTTAAGAAACTTTGAGTTAAAGTATTTAAGTTTGGTTACTTCTTTGATCAATGTTTAATCAATGCAAGCGGAGGAGCATAAGTGTTCAGCTACCTCAGAACGATTTTCATCTACTTCTACCATAAATGCGTGACTCAAAGTCATTTCCAGCTCCAGCACTTGATCACTCCAATCATAGGAGTCCGACTCCTAAGTAACCATTACATTTGATGTTCCAGCTCCAGTGGAATCATCAGCTGTCTTCTCAGCTTCCTTCCCAGTTTTGGTTGCACTCCCTTGCAAAATGTTCGGGCTGGTGAAAGCTCTAGCACCTGAGCTTTGGCTTATCGAATCCCAGTTTCTTTCTAGGGTTGTTCCCAAAACTGCTTTGTCCATACTTTTTGATGAACTTCTTGGCTCTGAATACTACCATCGGCATCTGCCAGGCAATCCTCATCTCTTGAACATCAGCAGGATTAATTTGTACCAAGTTATCCTGAGTCAGATTCACAGGTGCAAGCTCTCCTGCAATGAAGGCATTGTAGATGTTCATGAAACTCTTGAATAGCAGCAAATTTTATTCTCCTTCAGCATGACTTTAGGCACATGATGAACTTGTCCAGAAGAAAGGAAAGCATTTTCATATGGGACAGATTGACTTCCAGGTGCTTGATAGTTCATTGTGGAGATAAGGGCTACATTCTATGTAGCTGGTGTAATTCCCATTGAGCTTGCATGATTCAATGTTCTTTGCTTGTCATCCATATCATATGAGTTGATCATGGATATGAGCTAACTCAGGGTGGTCTTGTACACATCTTTGGTTCTCTTGATGGTAGTTTAATTGGAGTTCCAATTGTATGGCAGAGAATTCAGCAACTTCTTGTTGACCTCACCCTTTGTCATTTCAATGCCAGCACTAGTCAACTCAGTCATGAAGTGGGTGAATCTCCTTTGATGTTATTAAACATGTTGAATCTCTATCTCAACATGTCCTTCCTGCTCTCTCTCTCTCTCTCCCTCTCTCTCTCTCATATCCTCATTGCCTTTAAACCTATCCACCAATGGATCCCAAAGCACCTTAGACATTTTGTGCTCTTTGAATCCATGAGCAACCTATGTAGATAAAGCCATGGTAACTGAAGGACAAGCTTTGTCATCTTTCTCCCTAAGGAAGATATCGTTCTCAGTGAACAACTCAGGGTCTTTACAATTTAAACCATTCAGCTCACTCTTATACATAGGGACATATGGCCCTTCCTCAATTGATCTCCACAACTTTGGTCAGTATACTTGATGAATGATTGAAATATGAATTTCCAATCATGAAAATTATATCCAGAGACAAGTAATACACGAAGTCAAATTTCTGAGGTTCTTGGCAGCCATTTTCACGAAGTCAGCGATACACGAAAGCTCAAAATTAGTCGAAGTCCAAGAATTCGAAACCCAGAAGTACTCGAAATCCAGAGAGTACTCAAAGTCTCAGAAGTACATGATCTCACCCAAGTAATCTGTCACACCCCAACCAACGGCGAAATATGTTGGGCGCGAGTTTGATTGTTCAAAAGCTCATGGGGCATCAAAAACCCGCTCGTTCGGGGTCTGAATCGGGTCGTTTGGGTATAAAATGGGTCGTCGGAGGGCTGCCAGAATTACGAGGGGTGGGCTGGGAAATGAAAAACAACTTTCAAAACTTTCATTTTTAGTCCCTCCACTTATTAACATTATTATTTTTTATAAAAACTCTTACTAGTATGTATTTATACTTTATAAATCATTATAATTTTACAAACTTTATAAAGTCACGATAGATTTTAATTGATATTTAACTAAAATTATTAAAAAACTATATATATATTCACACAATTATAAATACATACATGTAACATGCTTAAAATGTTTTACTTATTCAAAAATTTAATTTAATTGAATCTTAATAAATTTGTTTTACTTAACTTTTATATATATATATATAATTACGAATAAGAATAAATTAAGAAATACCCATTGAACTTTCATTTATTTATCATTCAACACAATTACATTAATAGAAAAAACCGCAAATGTTACATAATCAAAATGAAGAACACGAACCAGAAGTAACCGAAGATGAGGTACACGAACCAGAAGTAACCGAAGATGAAGGTATACGAATGCCAAAGTTCAGGAAGGAGAAGTACCCAAATTTGAAGTTCACGAAAATACTTAAAGAAATCCAGATGAATTTTCTTCAAGATTATGAACTCTAAATTGATATAGCAGCTTCTCAATGTACATAGGAATAATAAATTCTTGAACTTGAAGCAAAAAGTTGTTATCTTGATGTTGAAAAGAACTCCTGAGCTCTGATAAAACTTGTAGATCCCTTGATTGTTCAAGACTCAAACTTTATACACGAAATCAGCATCAAAAGCCTTCTATTGTTTGCGGAATCTAGAATAGCAGGCGTAGAAATGAATTTCTATTGATAAAAACGTGAACTTTTACAAGGTGACTTCAATACATCTAGAAGCTCTACCTTGAGATTCTAACCTAGACCAGTACACTGTACGTCTATATATACTAGTCTAGGAGTAAACGAAAACTATGTACACGAAAAGCAAAAGTATACGAAAATGGAAAAACTTGGTCTCCAGCTCAATCCGATGTTGATTTTGTGAGTCTTTATCTTCTGGATGGGCTCTAAAGAATCTTTCAAAGATTCCTTCCTAACCCCAACTTGAAATAAGAATTTTTTCTCAAGAAGAAAGAAGAGTATGGCCAAGAAGCCCAAACCAGGATCTACCAAATCTCAAAAGCCCCCAGCCTCAAACAAAGAGTCAAACTCTGAATCTAATAATAACAGACACATCTCCTCACTAAAATCAAGAAAAAGGAAATTGGTGATAGAAGATAAAGAGGAGGTCCCTGGTTAACCTCCTCCCACCAAAATCTCCTCTCCAATAGATCTGATTGCCATTGCAACTGAGAATCCCCTGTCTTAGACAGTCCTTTTCACTAAAAGACAATCCTTTTCATCAAAGAGGCAATTCCCCCTAATAAAGAACTTGAACAAGTGAAGAATGTGGAGATTGAAAGAGAATAGAAGATCTTAGCAGATCTTCAAGCCTCTGGACTAACTAGGGAAGCCTTTGTCAAAGCCTATCAAGATAAGATCACTGAGATGGATCTTCAACAACAGAAGGACTATGACGCTGAGAAGGAGAAAATAATCAAATTCCTGCTGGATGAAGGAAAATATAAAGTGGATACCTTCATGAAATGGGACATCACTAGTTTAAGAAATGAAACTGATAAACTCACTGCCAGACTGAAGGTAGATGCAAGGAAGAAAAGGGATGCAGAGAAAAGGAAAAGAATAAAGCACATCCTAATCCAAAACGATTAGGATACAAGAATGCTATTATGAGGTGGAGGGACAACCTATTTTATGAAGAATGGTCCAAGTTCAAAAATGTGAGCAAGGACCATCTTGAGCATTGGCAGGATTCATCCTCTGCCATCACCCTCCACAAATCCTCAACCTTGAAAGAATCCAAGGAAGCCACCACAAGATTCCAAAGCTGAATAAAGGAAATTGTGCACCTGCCCCAGCCAGAGGTTCCTCCTACTCTACTTGCTCCCAAAAGGTCAAGCCCCCAAAAACGGCCAAATCTTCCTACCATACAATTCAAGCATATATCCCTAGAACATCCGGGGATCAGAATATGGTTCTTTGTCAAAAATACCAATGCTATTGTGATAGATAGGTTTAATAATTCCAAAACCTTCTTCACAGATTGGTATTCCATCTTAGAACTTTCTGATGCAGATCTAAGGAGGATGTTGCAAATCAACCATGGAAATGAATTCGGAAATTTCAAAGTGCATGAATTCGAGTGTGACCTAAAAGGTCAATTACACTTGAAATTCTCAATGATAAAGGAATAAATCATTTTAGGTTCATTAGTCCAGAGGAAGATTGTTGGAATATAAGGACTGGTGAATCCTAAACCACATTCTCAGCTGCTATAGTTAACCACTGACTAGTTTAACCATTGAAGACAACCACTAGAAAGCCAAATGCAAACCACAGAGCGCAACCACAGAAGAACAAGCGTTGAATGAATAAAATACTCAAAGACAACAACTGTCAAATCCCAAGCATAACCGTGAAGAACCAAATGCGGAAAGAACTCTATAGCAAGCCACGGATAACAAACACTGAAGACGAAGACTGAAGAACCACTAAAGGCTTTAGTCTTAGGCTTTTAGTCTTTCAGTTGTTGACTTTAATCCGTGGTTACGTACGTTTGTCTTATATCAGAGTCTTTAATGTCATTTGTTTGTCTTATTCCTTATTGTCCACTATGTATTAATCATTGGATATTTATATCCAAAAATTCCTTGAAGCATATGGATTTGTTCTCCCATTATTACTTGTATTATTGTATCTGATTTTATTATAAATACAAGACTTAAAGAACAAGCTAGACACCAGATTCTTTACTTGAGAGGGAGCTATAGCCTTGTTCTTAGAAAAAACGAGTCTAGCAATTGAATACTAAAACAAGAGTTCTCGATCCAACAAATAGTATTTAATAAATATAATCAAATCATGGTTGATTTGCTGATTTCCATGTGGCAATTGAGATGTGAAAAATTACAAGTGGCAAAAGAGATTTTTGTTTATTAGTATAGTAAGATAAGTTTTTAATTTTAATGTTATGGTGAATGAGAGATTTAAATAATAATTTATTCGAAATTTTTATTTTCAAATAAATTGATTTCAAGAAAAAATAATCAAATACAAATACTATAAAAACTACAATCAGTGACGAACACGTAACATCTTTTTATAGTGACAGAAATTATTATATAATAAATTTTTCTCTTCTATTTAGGTCATTTATTTTTCGAGAATTGTTCATAAACATGTTAAACGTTAAACAAACATGAAAAGTGCTCATTCGTATTCGTTTGCAGCCCTCTTTTAAAACTTTGATTGAAGCAGGATTGACCCAATGGGTCAATCAGCCCAATCTTAGCCTTAGGGCCTCCAATTTCTATCGGACCTCTATTTTTATAGGTTTTGGGCTTATTATATATAAATATATTTGAATTTGGGCTTCAAAATAGATTGGGCTCATCTCGTGGGACATGAGAGGCTAGGAGGGGCGAGTGGGGGCTTAACAACTTATTTTATTTTCTTTACCCCTACGCCAAAAACAAGATCGATATTACTAGTGGAATAATTAGGTCAAATGAGAACGAGGGTTGAGGGAAACGAAGAGACGGGATCACTAAATGGTGATTGGAGATTAGAGAAAGAGGGAGCCGGACCGCGGACAAGTTCCCAGCTTTCAGTCAACGAGATGGCGATTGGGGATTGTATAATATGGACGACTCAACTATCAAGTACTCAACGATCTCATTCCAATTTCAGATTTCCAGTCTTCGATTTCAAGCCTCCCAGCTCCCAACTTTCGATTTGGCTTTCAATTCGAGTCATTCATCGTTTGCCCGTCTCAACTCTCACTGATTTTGAGTTTTTTTTCTAAAAGGGCCACAGTTTGTTTTTCACTTTAGGCCTCCACAAAACTAGAGTCGACCTTGGGTTGAAGCATAGAGCCCTCAAAATTTTGTGGCCCCAATTATCATAAAACACAAAAATATGTGTAAGTATTAGTTTTATAATCGTTACAAAATGATACTCAAGATAAATTTTTTATTATACTTTTTTCTTCTAGGCTTAGTCTATTACTTTATTGATAGGAGTATGAAACAATTAAAAACCAAATCATATCAATCACCGAAATACTAAACTAAATTGTTAATTCGGTTCTTAGTTTGGTTTCTAGCCATATTTTATTGTAAATTTAATTTTTAATTCAACTAACAAATATGCAATTTTTAAATTATGTTTATTCATTTATTAGAATTAGTGATCACTATATATATTAAATTCAGTTTGTTAGGTTTGTTATATATATATATATAAATTGGTTTATCTATTTAAATTTCCTTTTAATAGAGAAATTTCTAACATGGTTGGTTTGGTTGTGGTTTATTTGATTGAATTTGATTCACTTAGAGAAATTCATACAACAGATCGATTTGGCTTTGGTTTGTTTGGATAAATTTAAATCACATTGAGAAATTTCTAATATGGATTGGCTTGGTTAACATATATATAAAAATAAACATCAAATTAAAACCTGATCCATTCAACACCACTAGTTAATGAATGATGCTAAGTTTGAAAAAGAGTCACATATTTCATATGCGTCTTCTAACCTAAAATGATTGAGCGGGCCCTATTTCTTTGTTTCAACCCACAATTTTACAAGATTTGATAAATCTATCTAGGTTGTCAAATCCTATATCCTCTATAAGTTACCAATACACACGGCCTTCTTTTATCATTTTCATTGGAAAGGAGTTGTATCAAATATAACATGTTTTGGCTTGTAAGTGAGAACACTCTTATCCGGATTCCGCAGAAAAGCTAGAAAGGTCCCATCGTACAACGTAGATTCATATAAATAGCTTTCCTAGGAAAAAATTCTGACTATGATATTTCATTCTTTCGGTTAGTACATGCCCAGCTCACAAACTTAACTCTAACGAGATTATAAAATCAATATTGAAAATCATACACCTATATAATCAAAGGAATAACAATATGAATTTAGCCTAATAAGTTTGAGTCTTCTCTTCTAAGGATCATCTACGCATACGTGAGTTTGAAATAGAGTTTCCTAAATCATCTTTAAGACATCCTTAAGCTAAATAGAGGACATGATGTGAATTTACCTTAGTCTAAAGCATTCCTAAACTAAGTGTAGGCACATGATATGTTAGAATCTATGGCTTTCCTCTATGGTAACCATATAGCATGCAATTTAACACATAATAGATAGATAACACATAACACATAAGCATATAATGAACATACAATAGTAATATGAGAAAATTCATATATGATTTAGTTTAGTTATAGTCTATGTCATAATTTTCTAATAACCTAAATCTCTATAACCATGGCTCTAATACCAATCTGTCAAACCTCGACCGATGGCAGAATATGTCGAGGTGCGAGCTTGACTGCTCATTAGCTCACGGTGCTATTAAGACATATTAATAACTAAGGCATTCTTTATTAACAATATATCAACTTTCATTTAATGCAACACAACATTACAAACTTCAAAGGAAATACAATGAAAAATCTAAATTTACAATTAAAATTCTAACATTGGTTTAAATCTAAACAAAGTCCAGAAAGCTTATCATATGCCTTCACCTTAACCTGTTACATATGTATAAATAGGTTTTGTGGTCAACTATATGAATAGTTGGTGAGTATAACATAAAGTTTAAAGAAATGTTAAAAAATAAATGATGCATAACAATTAGACAATTTAAATTTAGAATCTAAGCACATATAAGTTACATATTTACACGTAAAATGAATACAATAGCAATAGTGTTCTCTCAAACAAGTGTAATACATAGGACTTAGTCAAGACTGATCAAGTCTTAAACCAAGACATGCAAAACACAAGTTTGCAATAGATAAAAGTCTTTCAAACAAGTTTTAGTACTAGCATAATAGCTAGCACATCAAATATGTTTACAATAGATAATTGTCTCTCAAACATCTAGTATGTTAATCTTGTTTACAATCGATATCACATTAATATGTATCATAGATTTCACAAAGCAGACATTCACATAGTAATGATTCTAACCAAAATAGATTAAATGCTTGCATCAAATGGTTTTGATTATAAACATTGTTTTTAATAGAACATAAGCAACATCCTAAAATACTAAAAGTAAAAGAGGGAATATGAATATATTCACAGTTTTTGCTTAGCACTCTATCCTTGAATGAGTTTATGAAATTGAGAAAGTCACACTCCATCCTAAGTTGGTATAAGTATGAAAATAGACTTAGTATCTTCATATTTTTCAAGTATTTAGTCTTAGTTTAGTTATTCAGTGGTTCTCAAATGGTAACAAAATTTGAACTCAAAGAACTATCGTCTTAATTTGAATAATCGTTTTAATAATACATATTACTACACATTTTGTAAATGAATGATAATAGTTATAAATATTTTATTTAAATAATTTAAATAAAACATATTAAGAATTCATAAATAATATTTTAGAATAATTTCATATTAATTATCCTATATTTATATATATAAGAATTAATTTATTTAAGTATTAATCCAAATTCGAAGTTTTATTTAAATACAATCATCTATTCAAATAAAATGTATATTCTTTCCCCAATTATTTCCAAATAAGAAAAATAATTTTGAATCCATGGTTTGATTAAAAACATGGAATAAAATAGCTTTCTAAGAATTTATAAAGTTTCAAAAATATCATTAAAATGTGATTATATATATATATACACACACACACATGTTAAAGATTGATTATTAAATCCCAAAAATTATATTCTTAAAATTAGAATTACGTTTTTTCAGAATTCGTGGAAATTGATTTGGGACTTATAACATTATAAGAAAAAAATGGTGAATTTATTTTGTTTTTAATTAATTTTTTATGCATAAATAATGCTTGTGTTTTAGGTTAAAATAGATAAAAAAAAAAAGTTTCCAAAAAAATCAACATCTAATCAGAATATTAAATATAAAATTATAATATGTTTTGACTTTTTTTTATAAGATTTAAAAAGATAAAAAAAATGTCATAAAGATCGAAACTGGTTCTGGCTGGTATTGAACCCGGGGCTAGGCCTCTAAACTAACTGAACAATTCGTGAACTGTTCATGAACTGTTCAGTGGGAAGTTCATTTATGTTCGTTTATTTAATAAAGGAACAAACACGAACATAAAATTTGAGTTCGTTTAATTAAATGAACGAACATGAACACACATAGTGTTCGTTTATTTATGTTCATGAACTGCTCGTTTATTTATATTCGTTTACTTGTGTTCCTTAATGTTCGTTAACTATGTATTGTAAGTTTATGTTTGGTTAACTATCTAATTTACGAATGATATGTATTTACATTTAAGAGACTTGTCGTTTGTTTTCGTTTATGCTTGTTCAATTGTGTTCCTTTATGTTTGTTCAATAGTGTTTATGTTCGTTTATGATTGTTCAATGATGTTAAATAATGTTCATTTATGTTTGTTCGTTTATTTTGGCTCGTTTGTGCTAATTTATGTTCATGAACAGTTCGTTTAATTTATTAATGAACGAACACGAACATATTCAATTTCTTAATAAACGAACACGAACACAAATTTCATGTTCGTTAATGTGTTCGTGTTTGGTTAAATCTAAATGATTGGACACGAACATGCATGTGTTCGTGTTCGTTCGGTTCGTTTACATGCCTACCCAGGGCACCTAATAGCCAAATTCGAACACTCGCATCATTTTCTAGTGAGCTAAGTCAAATAATAAACATGAACACTAGTCCACATATATTTAACATATCTGAAACTGTTTCCTCAAAATCAGTTTAAATGAGATAATCCCTAATTCGAATATCGATCAAACTCAATCGCTAGTTCAATTGTGAGAGATCGAAATCATGGGGCTTTTTTTCCCTCATGTAATAATGAGTGATTTGATGTTTAGATAATTACCTGGTATGGTGTCAATTTGATATTGATCGATATGGCAGTAGGCTCGCGATTGTTCTTGCGCTCAAACCGAAGAATTGCATATCCTTAGTGTGTATTTTTAGTGTCTTTCGATTCAAAGAGAGATCGTAGGACTATGTGATTGTTTAATTTTGTTTATATCTCTCTGTATTAGTCGAATTTAGTTTTAATTGTCTACAACTATAGAATGACTATGATACGTGTGGATTTAAAACCATTTTAGGAATTGTTTGTGTGATTGAGATAGTGATTGAGATAGTGAAACACGTAGATTTTTGAATTTTGAATTTCGAATTTAGAAACGTGGTTTCTTTAATTTGGGAAGAAAACAGGTTGGAATGTGGCTCGAAAGTGCGACGGGGGGATAATATGAAGGAATTTGATATTGACAACTTTAATCCTTGGGTTGTGTATATTTACAATTCTAATTTAAGCTTTATTTGAACTGGATAAATGTTTATTAAATTTCAGTTTTAGTACCTCTAGCTTATGTCTTTTGTTATCTTACGCATTAGAATTTGCAACAATTTATAAATCATTTGTATCATGTATAGTTAATTTTCTATAAAACTTTATAAGTTTTATAAATTTCTTCTCAAATTATTATTACTATATATTTTTTATAATTATATTATAATGTACATATACATAATAATTTTTATTCAAACCTTATCAAGTTTTATTTTATGAAATAGCCATTTTTAGATTTTTATTGTTATGCATACATGTACATAATAAATCTTATAAATATGTTTCATTTTATTAAAATCTAATTAACTCATCTTTAATTAAATCCTTATAGAATTTATGTGCTTGTGTGTGTATTTGTGAACGAATAAAAAAATTGTCTAAGAAATTCCCATAACTTTCATTTATTAAAATTTTGGAACTATTTAAATTTGGACTTGAAACGAAAAACTCCAAAAGTTACAAATTAGAGATTGAGGCATTTTTATTTATAAGTAGTGGGCTTATAGTTGGGTTGTGAGCTTTGACTTGTGAAAACTGAAAAGCGCATTCCAATTCAAGATTTAACATTTGGACCACGAATTTTAATTATATTTCGGACCATCAAAAGGATAGAGAAGACTGTGACAATTCACAAATTCCAGGTTAGAATCATAACTCGGAAATGAAGAGAATGAGTGTAAGCGAAATTACGAAATGAGGCTCTGATTTCAAGATACACTGAGTCGAATGTAGTGTTAAATAAGATATCAGATATTTTTAACCCTTTAGGTCTTGAAACTATAACCATTGGAAAGAGCTCGAAAAATCGTGAACGTGGGCGAAAACGGCGCGTAAAACGGATTTTGTATGCTCCCGAAATCGCGAAAACAAAATCGAAATCTGACTATGGCAGTGGAGGTACGCCAAGGACCCTTTTGCCACCCTTAGCAAATACGCAACGGACCCATCTGATTTAAAAATCTGATCTGCTCGATCAGAACTCATTCCTAGTCAAATATACTCGACTTCCAGACGAAACAGAGCTATTTTCTACCATCTAAACTCATATTTGAAGCCACCCAAATGTCCGGATCGAGCTAGGGAACGATTCTACAAGTCCCGATCATCATTTCTATCCAAGAAGTATGTCCGATCGGGTAAAGAATCATTTTATTCTACTAGTTTTATAATGGTTACATTAGATCTTGTTTTTGAGCGTGATACAATGATTATTGTTGTTGATTATTGTCTAGATGATGGCTAGGAATAGTTAGAAACGAAGAACTCGACAGGTTAATGATGGTGAAATCCTTTTTTGATCCGTTATAATGTCCGATTATCATAAAACCATATCATAATATATAGTTTATTAGTTTTAACCATTTGATTGTAACAATGATTGTGATTGTCTTGGTCATTTCTTGAAATGTTAGGTTATATCCAAGTGTTTCAAAATAATGACAAGCATAAAAATAATCACCGAAATAACAATCTGATGTTTATGATAACAGTCAGATTAGTACTTTGAGCTTGGTTATTAAACCTATTCTGATATCACATTCTCATGTTTCATGATACCTAAATGATCCATAATATGGATTAACTATTCCTAGACCAGAAATCAGTTGGAAACTGTTTCAGTGATACAATCAACAACAATATCTATTTGATTAATCCGGAAATGTCGTGATTAATCCAGTTAGTCATAAACTCCTTAATAGGATCCTAAATCATTATAGGTTCCCTGTTTATCGCACTTTTTGCAATATTAAGTTAACGAGGCTGATTAAGGATTAAGATCAACTTGATGACTTGAACTGCGATTCCTTGTCATCAAAAGTTAAGGAATATTCCGATAATCCAATTCAAATACAAAGAACTCATAAAACATTAATGAATTGCAGAATTCTCTTTTGATTTTGCGTGATACTTCAATATCAAAACACTTCAATAACACAAGTGAGATCTTAGCCCCTTTCCCCCTTCTCTCTTTAATTTTTTACCAAACCTCGGGGTGGAACATGTAGATACATTTTCAAAAAATATTTTATCAACTATTGTGAAATCATATATCAGTATCATCAGGAAAATCATGATAAACATTTATCAACTACTGTGAAATCATATATCAGTATCATCAGCAAAATCATGGCAAACAATCATCAAATGAGTCTTTTATCAACTAATTAAAAACAAGTGTATCACTTGGGAACTTTGGTTATGTGGAGGCTATTTGAGGACATTCTTATGTAAATATCATTAACTTGTTATCAAGCCCTTGGTAGTATTGGTATGATCATATGCGGGAAAACAAGTATCATTATCATAATCGATCTGACCTTGGGTTGGACATCATCATATGAACTAACGATCATTTATCATTAGGTTTGATGTTTGCATGCTCAACAAGATTCAATTTCAACGTACCTGTTTGATACCTTATGCTTACTATATCATGGAAATCATTGTTTGAACAATTATTTTGAATCAAAAAAACCTATGTTCTCATTCAACTACTTGTAGTTGATTCTTATCTACATGTTTCAGGAAATCGAGAGCGTCATGAAAACAATCTAGGTCAGGATCAACATCATAAGTAGTTGTGACTTAGAAAGAAAACATAAACATCGTACTGTATAATAGTCATCTTGTAATAAACTTGTTGTTGTTTGATATGTCTGTTATGTTTGTTAAATAAAACTTAAATCTATGAAACATAGTTAATCAAGGATTATTCTCCAATATTGGCATATGAACACATAGTCAACCGCTGTGGATTCCACACGCGGAGTGGGTTGTGACAGATATTCTCAACCGCAGTTGAGACTTAAAACGTTCTTTACCTGAAAACATTGTTTGCCTGAAAACATTCTTTAACTTAAAACATTCTCTTATCTTACACCAGTCAGGTTAAATATCATTTTCATAAAATAGCTTTATAGCATGCATACCAGCACAAAATGATAAAATATTTAAAGTATGGCTACAAAGAACTCACTCGGTTGTCTTAGTTATCCATGGAGTCTAACTTGATTAAAAATAAGGATCTTAATCAAGTAAGCCTTCATATCGATCTGTTGAATCTACGCGTGCTTGATCAATACCTCGCTATGTATCTATAACTACTAAATGATTTAAGAAATCATTCATCTTACTACTTATAATTCGTACCAAGTCTAAACCGTATTTGAGGACGTTTAAGTTAATAAAACTTACTTTTAAATCTTACGAAAAACAGGCAGGGTTCCCTTTGTTTTTAGTCAAGTCCAGACAAATCAAGTTGTCTATTTTACAATCAATATACGTAATGAATTATAGAAACTGAGCACCATCACATAACAAAAGAATTTTATATACAAATGAGAAACAATTTGTACAATAAAAAGATACAAATGCTACAAAGCAGAGATCATCACCAACACCATCTACATCAGGGTTCTCTCTAGGCGATGGGGGAGTCTAGAGCTGAATACCAAATGTGTCACAAAAGCGATGGTAATGTCAGTTTGCCACATCACTAAATCCTTGATCTGTTGAAATCATCGAGGATGATCTCGAACTGTGAGGTCTCTGATAACAAGTCGGTGCGCACGAGGTACGGGTGTTTAAAAAATTCGTATCCGAATCCGAAACATCCAATATTCGCATACGAAAAAATCGGATATTTGGAAGTTTGGATATCCGAAACTTCTGAATATCCGAAAATTCGGATTCAGGTATTTTCGGATAGTTCGAATATCCTATATCCGAAATAGTTTTATTTTTTCATATATTTTGGATGATTTTCGGGTATTTTGGATAATTTTTCGGGTATTTCAGATATTTTGATAATTTTTCAGGTATTTTGGATGTTTCGGATAATTTTTCGGGTATTTTGGCTGTTTTTTATATTTTTTCGGATATTTGAAATATATTTTTTAAACAAAATTTAACCATCTTTTTAGTTCGTGTAGGTCCATATCTGATCAAGACATGAGCTTTATGGCTCCAATCGACATCAAATGACTCTAAAGTGTGCGGAATCCAAATTAGAATCACAAGAAGAGATGGAAAAATGCAATCTATGTATATTTCGTGAAGTTCGCAAGAGCAATGCCTCAATACCTCTAGGGAGCAATTGTCTCGGGAATCCAACCTAGAACAATACAAAATACGTTTATTTATACTATCTAGGAGTACTCGAACCCTATACACGAAAATGGTTCGAGTACTCGAGAATCTAAGTACACAAAAATCACTGTACACGAAATTAACCAAGATCAGGTCTTGAGCTGGTTGACTTTTTCAGTCTTCGTCTCTGAGTGTGCTCTACAAACTACCCCTAGACTAATGAAGTCAACGAATAGGAAGTGCGACCGAGCGAGGACCTGCAGCAGCATAAAGCTTCATCTCCATAGCAAATGCAACAACCCTGGTGAAAGGTTTTGCCTCCTCATCCAAATCTCCATAGACTCTGATAGGTGTATCGCGAAGCTTCTGCATATCTTCTTTACCATACTTCAGAAGATCCATGGGATCCAGAATCATATCAGTGTTATTGATGTCGCCGTTAGTTCAGAGGATAACGGCTGCATGAGTCTTCTCATCAAAGTACCAAGAATCGAAGTTCACGAGCGAATTGTCGGAGACTCTTATTGGACACTGGGACAACTTTCTCCATAGCCGATAGAGGATACTAGTAATAGATCACGACTCCTTCTTCACCGAATCCAGTATACACGTAGAAACAAATCTTTTCCCTTTAGCTTTCTTCATGATGGGGAAGTCTCGGTCACACTCATCTTTTATGAACTTGGCAAACAGATTGGCTTGAATATGTTTGGACGGGTTTAAGAACATAGCATTGTTGATGCTTCTGATATCAGGTTTAAACATCAAAAAAAAATCTTGGGGCCTCTTGAAATACCCCAACTTCCTGTTCATCCTTTTGACAAGATAAAGTTGCTTATCCTTGTCATAAATCTAGCATATGACGTTTGATCTTTCATTGCACACCGCAAACATGTCGTGAGATCTGGACGTCAATATAATATCGTTTTGCTATGCCTGTGCTTCCCCTATCCAGGTTTGCTGCACCTCGGGAGGAGCATGAGTCCCGTCATTTTGTCTGTCAAACCAGCTATCAATCATCTTGCCTAGTGACGCGACTTCCTGTCCTTGAGGATTGGCATATTTATGAGCATACAAATAGTCGACATAAGGATCCGTGGAGACATTGTTGAGTATGATGTTTTCTGGTTCTTCTTCTGCGGATGCTCCCGTAGAAAACTCGGAAAACTCCTTCCTTTCATGGTCACATACAACATCGAATACTGAGTCCATAGTGACATCAGCATAAAGATTTCCAAGACCCGCTGCATTTAGCTCCTCTCCAAATCCCTCAAACAGGAAATTCTCAAGAAGATCCTCGAATAAATCATCAAAGTCGTCTAGAGGCTTCTCTGAAGAATGCGGATTCTCTGTATCATCACCGCCTTTAACATCCTTAGCAGGCTCATCCTCCTGTTGTCCTGAGGAACTTGTTCCCTGACCCATGTCACCCTTGTATTATCATCATCATCATCGTCCTTCTTGTCATCATTCTTTTGTGCTTTATCATCATCATCGTCTTTCTTTTCTGTCTCTTCGTTATCATCATCATCTTTGTCGTTGTCGGCTTTGTCATCTTCCTGAATCTCAGACTTAGATCCAGTCAGCTCTTCAATCACTTTAGACAAACGAATGTTTTCCTTTTTCAGCAGGAAAACATCTTTGATTTGCTTTCGAAGCTTCTCACATATCAGAACAAAGCCTTCTTGTAGATTGGTGATAAGTCGGTCCTTGGTGGCAAAGTCTTGTTCAAATCGAAACATTGTTTCTTGTAACCACTCTAGATCCACAGGCACTTTCTTAGGCATGTATGGTGATTCTGATTGTAGTGGTGCCTTACCTTTGTCTTTCCTTGACTTGGGTGGTGATGGTGGTGGTTCAGAGAAGTGGATGGGAATTGGAGGATGTGGGGGAGATGATGGTTTATCTTGGGTGGCATCGATGGCGGTGGATGTATGTGGAGGACTAGGAGTTTCGGTGAATGCGGTTGGTTGTGTGGGTGGTTTGGGTTGAGGGGCTGGTTTGGGTTTTGGTGGCGGTGGTGGTTTTGGTTTTGGTTGTGTGGGTTTAGGTGGAGGTTGTGGCTGAGTCTGTGGGGCCTGAGAAGATGAAGAAGTGCACGTGGTCTTCTTCTTGAGTCTAGGGTCTTTTGCCCTCTTTGACATCATCTTTAACCGCTTTTTCTTTGGAGATGACTCGGGAGTAGGAACATAGTCAGTGTCCTATATTTCTTCCCGCTCTGCCCTGGAAAGTGGTGGAATGATAGGCTCGGGCTCTCGAATGAATTCTTCTTCTCCTGATGAAGAAGACTTAGATGATGAATCTTCTATGTCCTTGCTACCTTCAACATTGGTTCCTGTATGAGGAATATCGTGCTCATCAGCAACAAATGCAGTAGTTCCTGCATGAGGAAGATTGTGCTCGTCGGCAATGAAGGCTACAAGAGTTCCCATATCTTCAACTTCCTCATCTAATCCTGCAAATAACCTGCCAAATTTCTCTAGAGGGTGATCGCCAATGTACCGCTTCTTTCCCCGTTTGTTCATCGTCATGTATGAGAAGATATCTTCCTTCATTCTCTTGATACCCAGAGTCCCTATTGTTGGGACGAGATTCGGATGACGCTTGTTAATGACGATCTGGATGAATCAGGGAAAGGCCAAGAATCTTCCTTTCCGTTACCCCTTTATGTTGGCGTGCATATCTCTGAAGATCATTCTTGAGTAATTAAACTCAAGTCCTTGTACGATGGCTACCAGACAGGAGCTGAGGTTCTGGTTGAGCACGTCATATCCTCCCTTTCTTCCAGAGAGGCACTGGGCAACCACGTGTGCCAAATATCTCTAGTAAGGTTGGAGAAGCTTCTTTTCAGTCGAAGGGTAAAGACCCTCGTGTCGCATTCTGTAAACAGTCCTCTGTACTAACTCGTGATCAAGATCGACAGGATCCGTAGCTTTATCTCCGAACTATTTACACTCTCGAAGGATCTGCTCTGTAAAAATCGTTGGCTGCACTTGAACCCTCCCTATCAAGCTCACGTTCCCGTTGGAGTCAGTTCGTTCAATTATGGAGTTTCAGAAGTCATAGATGAAGGAAGAAATAATCTCTGAATGCTTCATTATGTCATAGTTGACTAGAGAAAGGAACAGTCCTTCCACCATGCTTTTGAACATGGCATGTTTCTCTGAGGGTCTCCTATGTATGCTGACATGTTATAATCGGGCACAAAACGTAGATCACCCGTCTGAAACAAAAAAATAGCCAATTTAGTTAAGGATAAAATAAAATTAAACTCAAAAGTCAAGATTTGAGTCAAAATTAAAAGTGCATGTCCAAGTCAACTGGTTAAGTCAAAATCACAGAGTCAACCGGAGTTCACGAAATTTGGAAGTTCATGAAATCTAGGAGTTCACGAAATTTAAGGGGTACACAAAATTTAAATCTGTTCTCAAAATTTGGTTTTCGAAATCGAGTACATGAAATATTGTTCACGAAATTGGGTACACGAAATTTTGTACTTGAAATAGGGTACTCGAATTTCAAATTTTCGAGAACACCAAAATATTCATAACTCCTTCAATTTTGCTCCTTAGAACTCCAAATTGTGCTTAAAATGCTCGAAAATGGGAGGCGACCAACATATAAGAAGATCGCTTTCAAATTTTGAGAATTTCGGGGTGATTTGTCCAAGATTCCTTCGGTTAACGCGAGAAAGTACTCGAAATTGGTTTATGCCTAATAACTTTTTATTTTGTGGTCAAAATTCTACAAAAAAAACTCTACCTAGGTTCGCCTAAGTCAGATTTACAAGGTGGTCAGAGTGGATTTTCGAACAAGGTCCGGATGTCAAAATCGCCAATGAGAGAAAAACGGAAACTGAGATTCGAATATGGTACTCGAAACTTCCTTCTTGAAATTGTGTACTTGTTCAAGTAATATATTTCGAATACATTTTATTTTCTAACTTTTTTACTTAATAAAATAAAATAAAATAAAATAAACTCAGAGACTTTGGACGAGTTCAAAGTCGAGTTGGGTCAATTTTGTGGGATCAAATCCGTATCAGAAATTTGACCACCTCGCCATAATTTCTTTATAAAAACCGAACCTTAAAATACTTATATACCACCAATAATTTCCACTCATTTATCCATAATACAAAAAACAGGACTTATGAACAAAATTTTTTAATATTTTTTTGAAAATCCTTTTGGGAAGTTTATGATCAATCAGACAATTAAACCAGATTAACATGCAACCTATCAATTTTGTGAAATATTTTGTTTTAAGCTTTGATTGTGTTTCAATGAACTTAAGACGCTTCGAAAGATTTTAAGGTGAGAAGAGAAATAACATATCTTATGAGATTAGAATCAAGAACAAGAAGGGTTATATCATCTTTGTGCTCATTGGCATCTTTTACTTTACTGATATGCAGACACATTGGCCTTAACATCACACACCCAGGTCTTTGCTTACGCAAAACAGAGTATGCTTCAGTAAGTATTTCCCTCTCTTTGTCTGCACAAAACATAGAAAATACCCGAGTTTTCTCAAAACGATTTCAAGTTTATCGAAACAAATCTTGTTTTGACTTGAAGATCTATGCAAAAAGTCAACTAGTAGTTGCATCTTTCCAGTTATCTGATTTTTGTACTTCTCACTTATTTATATATTTAATATTTTGAATGATCATGTCCAATCCTTTCATTAGGAAAACGTGTTTTAACTTCTTAGTGTTTTATAGTCATCTAAAGTTGTTATTCTTTAGAAATAATGTTTAGGTAGTGAATTTATGAGTGTTAGAAATCATTTCACTTCCCAATGAACCACTTCGCTTGACCATCCAAATAAAATCTTTTTGTATTTTCCTTAAATTTTGAAAATGCAAAATCTTTTTGTTATTTTCTTAACATTCACTCCCCCTGAACTTGTAAATCATCTTAGACTGACTCAAAAACCAAAAATCTTTTTGTTGTTTTTGTAAATAGACTCAAAGACCGAAAATATTTTGTTGCTTTTGTAAATATTCTCCCCCTAAATTTGTGATCTAACAATTAAAATAAAAAAACAAATTTTACAGTATTTACAAAAGTGTTTTTAATAAAAACTTATTAGTTTAAGTGAGGCAAGCAAATGGTGAAATCAAGCTGTGTCGCCAGATTATCATCTGTGTGTTTCGCATTTCAAGATTTTTCCGTTCGAAACAGTCGCGGATAAAGTGAATCCGGATGTCAATATATTTAGTTTTGGAGTGTTGTACCGGATTCTTGACGATTTGTAGAGCGGCTTCATTATCACAATAAATAGGAGAGTCAAGAAAGTACAAATCGTAATCGAAGAGTTTTTGTTGCATCCAGATAACATGAGAACAACAACTGGAAGCAGCGACATACTCAGCTTCCGCAGTGGAGGTTGACATGCGGTTGTCTGTTTTTTTGCATTGCCACGAGACGAGGCGGTCTCCTAAGTATTGGCATCCTCCTGTGGTTGATTTCCTGTCTAAGTTGCAACCACCAAAATCACTGTCAGAGTAAGCAATAAAACTAAACTCAGAGTTCTTAGGATAGCACAAACCAAGACGAGGTTTCCCGATGAGGTACCGAAAGATCCTCTTGACATCAATCAGATAAAAAGCCTTCGAATTTGCTTGATATCTGGCACACTGGCATACAAAAAACATGATGTCTGGTTGGCTAGCAGTTAGGTACATCAGTGAGCCAATCATCAAACGGTAAAGGTGCTGATCAACATCTTCACCATCAGAATCCGAAGTCAAGACGGGATGTGCAGCCATAGGAGTGGATGCGGGCTTTGATTCAAAGATGTTGAACTTGGTGAGAATGTCGGTAACTTACTTGCCCTGATGAATCAGGACACCCTTAGGATCCTGCTTTACCTGAAGACCCAAGAAGAAGGTCATCTCCCCCATTGTACTCATCTCAAACTTTTTCTTCATTATAGCCTCGAATTCTTTGCACAGCACCGAGCTCGTGGAACCGAAAATAATGTCATCCACATAGATTTGGACGATAATCAAATCATCCTTATCTCTATGAATGAACAATGACTAATCGATGGCTCAACGAGTATATCGATTTGCAAGCAGATGATCTGTAATTGTTGCATACCACACTCGCGGTGCTTGATGAAGACCATAAAGGGCTTTGTTTCATTTGTAGACATGGTCGGGATACTGCGAATCCTCGAACCCCAGGCGCTGACCCTCATAGATCTCTTCCTTGACCTTTCTATACAAGAAGGTTGTCTTCACATCCATCTGATAAACGGTGAAGTTGATGTAGGAAGCATAGGCCAAGAAGATGCGAATAGCGTCAAGTCTTGCGACTGGTGCAAAGACTTCTTCATAGTCAATCCCCTCCTGTTGATAGAAGCCCTGGACTACCAACCTAGCTTTATTTAAAATGATCACACCCGAATCATCTCTTTTGTTTCTAAAGACCCATCTGGTTCCGATTGGTAGTTTCCCCTTGGGCAACGGAACTTGATTCCACACCTTGAGCTTCTGAAACTGCATCAATTCTTCCGGCATCTCTTCAACCCATCTGGACTCCTTAAGATCCATCTTGACATTCTTGGGTTCCACCTGCGCAATAAAACAGGAATACAAACAAGAATTAATTTGGACCTGATTGACTTCGTGTGATAGTTCCTTCCGGCAAGGTGTTCTGAGCTGGAATGGTCTGCTCCGAGTGAGAACTCTTTCTAAAACAGGTCCGATGATGTTTTCTACTGGATGATTCTTGTTGATGCTTATAGTAGGCACTTCCTTCATAGCTAAATTGTCTAGCAAGTTACTAATGTGAGTCAGCTGTTCCTCACTAGAGGAAGAGATGTTGTCAACGGGAGTGGTTTCACTTGCTCTAGCTCCATTATCCGCACAATGTTCCTTAGGGATGTGGTCTGAGAACAATGGATTGTCAAAGGTCTGGCGAGAAGATGATGAGGCTTGATCTGTCTCCGGAGCTGGTTGAACTGACTTAGAGGTCTTCGGTTCTGATGGGATGACTTTATTGATCGGAGTTGGCTGAACTGGTGGAACTCGATCATACATGCCTGGTGGGTCAGAAGCTTGAAATCACACACGGAAAATAGTCGACCTAGTAGTCCACGTCATCACCCTTGTAGCTGTCATTAGGTTCAGATGGTCCTGCATTCTCAGTTGAAGTGGTGAAAGGCTTAAATGTTGAATCACACTGAAATAACCAGTTTGGACCAGAACCGGCATCGGTGTTGTTCATGTCTTGCCAATCAATTTAATATGATTCCACATCATCCGGGTCTTCTTATTGTATACTCTATAAGCAGCTTTCTCAGATGAATAGCCCACAAAATAACTCTCATCAGCCTTGTCATCAAACTTGTGATTCGGCTCAGTGTGGAGGAGAGTGCAAGGACAACCAAACGACTAGAAATGACCGACCTTCGGCTTCTGATTGAAGAAAATCTCATAGGGAGTCTTTTTATGGCATTTGTTCAATAGAGCTCGGTTTAGAACGTAGCAAGCTATGTTAACAGCTTCAGCCCAGAAAAATATTCGCAGTTTAGACTCTGACAGCATGGTCCGTGCAGTCTCGATGAGCGTTATGTTCCTTCTTTCAGCAACACCATTTTGTTGAGGTGCATGACCTGCACTGTACTGTTGAGCAATTCCCTTCTCATCACAGAAATCGATAAGTGTCTGACTTCTAAACTCGCTTCCGTTGTCAGTTCTGATCACCTTAACCTTTAAATTCTTTTGATTCTCGATCAGGGTGATGAACTTCTTCAGAATCTCTAGTGTCTCATCTTTCTTCACCAGAAAGAACACCCATGTAAATCTAGAATAATCATATGTTACAACAAGACAGTATGACTTCTTCCCGATGCTAATGACGTTAACCGGTCCAAAGATATCCATATGAAAAGGTTGCAAAGTTGATGAAAATGAGTTGAACGGTTTAGGCTTGTGGGGTCTCTTATGTTGCTTCCCCTTGGTACAAGCAAAGCACTTCTCAATTGTGGAGAAGTCCTTAGAAGTTAAGCCAATAACATGATCCCCCTTAGCCAGTCGGTTGAGATTCTTCAAGTTGACATGACCCAGTCGGCAATGCCACAGCAAACAGTCATTCTCCGATGCCTTAGAAGACAAACAGGTGTTTTCTGTGTATGAATCAGAATTCATATTGATGATATATGCATTGTTGATTCTCAGAGTCCTCATTAAGATCCATTTCTCAGGCACGACAAATCCGGGTTTTAAGATAAGACACTCTTTGTTTGTGAAGTGTGTCGAAAAGCTCTTGTCACAGATCTGAGAAACACTTAACAAGCTGTGGTTGAGTTCTTCAACATAGTACACACATCTTCAAAACTTAGAGTTCCATTTGTAGCAGTGCCCTTCATGCTGATTTTCCCACCTTTGTCTCCATCAAACGAGACATATCATCCATTAAATGGTGTGACTTCATGCAACTAGAAAAATCCCCAGTCATATGCTGGGAACAACCGCTATCGACATACCAAACATTTTTCAGCTTATTTGGTCGTCCTTGCATAAAACACACATTTAATGAGAAATGGGTACCTAAATAATAACATATTTAGGTACTTGTGGAACATTGGGCCCTTTCTTGATAATCCCTTGGGCTTGTCTGATTTAGCTCTGACATTTATGGCCCTGACATCACTGCCATGATCAATTGGTTTTACTTGATGTCTCAAATGTGGCTTATTTTTCCACTGTTGTTTAGTTTTAGATTTGAAAACATTTGATTTTTGTTTATAAAAACCAGATTGATTTTGTTTTGTTGGTTTGGCTTTCTTGGCAGTGGGATGATTCTGAGTTACCTTCTGAGGTTTTACCCTAGGCTTGGAGGATTGATTAGTCCTCATTGGTTTTGTAACAAGTTTAGCCTTGGGTTTGACCTTCTGATTCTTCCCATAGAAGAATTCAGTAGGTCGATACCGACAGTGTCTAGCAATGTGGCCTAGTCTTCAACATGCATAGCGACAAACTTTGTAATGAAACACCTTTGGGTCAAATAGATTTACATCACAGTTACTCAGACCAGGGATAGAACTTGTGGAGGCTTGTTTCAATGACCCATTTGGAACATAAGGTTCAGAGTTAGGGTTTAACTTTGAACCCGCCTTAGGAGTGACTTTGGAATGAACCTGAGTTTCTTGCTCAGTCAAAGGAGAAGGATCTGATTCTAAGACAATTTTGTTATTAAGATCATCATTAATTTTAGTAAATTAGTCTTAAAATCCCTAATTATTTCATTTGGTTTAATAGTGATTGATATAAATCTTCCAACAAAATCAACTATGGGAACAAAATGTGATTTGAAATGTGAAGTTGAACAATTTGTGCTCCTGGTAGCACTTCTTTCCTCCTCGTTCTCCCTTGAACCTGAAACACTCACACTTTCTGCACAAACCTTAGAACTGTTAGAATCATTAAGATCAGTCACAACAGTATCTGTTGTAAGAGGCACTTTTTTGTTAGAACCAGTGGTGAAATCAAACATTCGGCCTGACTTCAACAGCAAATCATCAACAGATGCGTTGATAGTGGGAATGATGGAGTAGTTATTGTTAAATAGATGTTTCACCTCAGTAAAACCAAGCCCAATTTTCTCCTTTCTCCTACACTGGACATCAATCATGTTAGCCACCGTGGTACTTGCATATTCATATTTATCAGCTTTGATTTTGGTTTTGGACAACTGAGTTTTAACTATTCTAACTCTGAGGAGAGTTCATCTATCCGATGCCTTGCGTCCCAATCGTTGGACTCTTTATCACTTAAAAGTTCTTTTAATTGTGAAATATCACGCCTTTCAGCGTCAAGTTTTCATTTGCAAAGTGCTTCATTTTTAAGAAATTCAGAGTTAAAATATTTAAGTTTGGTGACTTCCTTGATTAAGTTCTCATTGTGAGAACGGTACTTAAAAACCTTCTCAATGCAAGAAGTAAAGCAGAGATTTCTATTACCTCATTGCGCTTATCATCCACCTCAGCCATGAATGCATGGCTCAAAATCATCTCAATCTCTTGAACCTGGTCACTCCAGTCATAGGAGTCAGTTTCTTGTGTGACCAATGCCTTGGATGTGCTAGCTCCACCTCCAGCTACAGCCTTCTCATCAAGCTTCTTCTTTGCCTCCTTCACAACCTTGGGCAGCTTACATTCCCGAGCAAAGTGACCCCGGCTGGTCATAATTGTAGCACCTAATCTTTGACTTATCGAATCCTAGCTTCCTCCCTGGGTTGTTTCCAAAACTGTTCCTGCCATCTTTTTTGATAAACTTCTTTGCCCGAAAGAACGCCATGGCCATCTGCCATGAGATATCCATTTCTTCCACATCAGCTGGGTTGATCTGCTCTAGATTGTCTTGAGTGAGATTGGTCGGTGCCAATTCTCTAGCAATGAATGCATTGTAACTGTTCATGAATCCTTTGAACAACAGCAGATTCTCCTCACTTTTTGGGCTGATTTTGGGCATTGAACTGACTTCCCTAAAGAAATGAATGCAGTCTCGAATGGAACAAACTGAGATGATGAAGTATGGTAATCCTAAGATCCTGAAGCTTGATAATTAATTGCAGACAAAAGAGCAGCATTCTCAGAAGCAGGGGTAATGCCCATGGAACTGGCATGATTAAGTGCGCCTTGCTTGTCATCCATGTCATATGAGTTGATGATTGTGATCAACTCAATGAGAGAAGTCTTGTACATGTCTTTTGTCCTCTTGATTGTTATACAGTTAGAGTTCCAGTGTATGGCAGTGAATTCAAGAGTTTCTTGTTAACTTCTCCCTTTGACATTTCAATCCCAACACTTGTCAACTCTGTCATCAGATTAGTAAATCTGTTGAGTTGGGCTTCTAGGGACTCTTCCTTGATATGATTAAACAAGTTGAACCGTTGCCTCAACATGTCTTTTCGACTTTCTCTCATATCCTCATTCCCTTCGAAGCGCTAACTAACGCATCCTAGAGTTGTTTGGTGGTCTGGTACTACTCCTTGAACCCATGAGCACATCAGTTGACAGCACGATAGTAATTGAGGCGTATGCCTTGTCATCCTTCTCTTTCAATAGGATTTTGTTTTCAGTGTACAATCTAGATCTTTAGGAATTAGCCCATTTAACTCACTCTGGTACATAGGCACATAAGGCCCCTCCTCTATCGATCTCCATAACTTCGGATCTATATACTTGATGAAAGACTGAAATCTGAACTTCCAGTTTTGGAAGTTGTCTCCTGATACAAGCCTTGGTGGCTTAGTTCCTGTGCTAATCTCATTATCCAAATTTAGCAAGTTGGATAAGTTGGTAAGATTTTTGGGATGCCATGATGAACATGAAACTTTCTAAGTCCAAGTTCTCAAAATCCCAAGTAGTGCACGAAGTCCAAGCTGTACTCGAATGCCCACTTGTACTCGAAAAGCTAGTACCTGAAGTATAGTATTCGAAAACTTGTTCACGAACTTCAAGTATTCGAATATTTGTACTCGATATGCTGTTCTCGAAAACCAGGTGCTCGAAATCTTGTTCTCAAAAAACTGTACTCGAACAGGTGTTCCCGAAATTTAGAACTCGAAAATACTTGAAAATTTTCCGCAGAAAAATTCTTCAAGATTTAGAGCCCCAAATTTTAAATGCAGCTGGATGATGAAGAGAAGATCAAGAAATGTCAAACATGCATGAAAAAGCTTTTACCTTGATGTAGAAAAGAGCTCAAAGGCTCTGATACCACTTGTAGGTCCAGATCTGATCAAGACACGAGCTTTATGTCTCCAATCGACATCAAATTGTAGATGCATTAAATGTCCCTAGTTCTATTTTGTACTAATCTATGTGTATAAAGTTTATGATATTAATGGAAGTAGTATTTCTATATTGTTCTTAATGTTTATTGTTGAATATATGTGTTTGATTATGTTTGACTTTGAGTTTATGTGTTTAACAAACCCATTCGGACGAATGGCTCTAAGAATGAAGCCATTCGGCCGAATGAACGCATATCGAATGACTAGGGCAAATGAATGACTCATTCATCGAATGACTCATTCGATTGACCTGTCCATTCGGCCAAGTCATTCAACGAATGAGTTGCTTCGGCCACTCATTTGGACGAATGACAACAGACTATATATATCAGCTCAATCTGTTTCAAACCTAACTTTTTGAGAGTCCTCCTTCCCTGAGAACCCAGAGTCAAAACCCTAGGAGATTAGAGCGGCAATTGCACATCCATTCGATTCACATCCCGTGGTGTTCGATTTTTGATCAAACGTCCATCCGTCATCTTCGGATCACCACGGTTGCTATTGGTTTCGATTGGAAAACCCTGGATAGGATTCCGCACTATTCCAGAGGATGTCGAGTAGATATCCATCGGAACCGGATTGTTTTTGTGCTCCAAATTGGTCCTACAATGGTATCAGAGCTGTGGCTCTTGATTCAACTCTATTTTCATTCAAAATCATCAGATCTGAGATTGGATTTTCGTAACTTGCAAAAACCCTAAGTTTCTTGTTCCCAAGTCACTGTTTCATTCAAAATCAGTAGGTTTTGTGGTGTTTTTTGTCAAAACATTAATCTCAATTGGCTGGTAATCATGTCATGAAGTTCTGTACCAAATTTGGTGCTTAGATTTGTCTAGATCAAAAGTTATCGCGATTTTTAGTTGCTGAAAACCCAGATAGCCCGAATGAGTCTGTCGGCCGAATACGTTTGCCCGAATCACTCTCATTCGCTGAATTGCCCCATTCTCCAATTCATTCGGCGAATAGCTTCCTTCTTCCACTCATTCGGCGAATAGCCTCATATGGTTCTCTCATTCGCCGAATAGGTTCAATCGCCTTTGTCATTCGCCCAATTGTCATACTGACTTTCTCATTCGCCAAGTTCTGTTCATTCGCTAGTTTAATAACATTCGGTCTCCGACATTCGGGTTTAATATCTTCATTCATTCGGCCCTCAGTTTGAGATTTTTCTAAGTGTTGGATATTCTTGTTGTTGACACTATGGAAGATTTAGCATTGATGGCTAACCAGAACCATCGTATTTCTGACGTTGCTGCTGACTGAAACTGAGACAGGGAACTCCAATAAAGATCCCAAGTTGCTGTCCTTAGAATGATTACCCACACTGGATACAGACATTTGAGATTCCCATCAATGGAGTGGACACTAACTTATGGATGATGATTGAAGGTGGTTATCTGAGGCCTCTGAATGAAGATGGAACTCCAATGTTAGTCACACAGATGACTGAACCACAGAGGAAACTTTATGATTATGAGAAGAAAGCCTATGCTATTTTGTCCAGTCCATTGCAACTGATATCTTCCATCAGTTTAGACAGTTTACATCTTCTAAGTATTTGTGGGATGCTTTACAGCAGAGGTATGAAGGGATGATGCACTGAAGAGCATCAAGTCAAAGGCATCAAGAAAG